>CATQJT010000262.1:1499166-2147500 GCA_958301585.1 Merodon equestris
CATCTGTGTACCATACATAGGATTGACGATCGAAAGAAGGTCTATTTTGCTCCCAGGGAATTGAGACCTTAAAATTTTGGCTGAAGTTATACCTTGGAAGATAATTGTCTATATGGGGTATTTTAAGGATTTCATCCCTGTTTAGTTCATTAAGAATGTCAGGATGAAGGAGCCTGGAATTAGAATCATCCTCCGCGATAAGTTTATGAGCGAATATTATTGGTTCTTTTTTAAGTTGGTGGTGTACGGGTGGTAGGTCCGTGATGAATTCTAGCGCTGCTGTGGGGGTTTTTCTCATAGCTGCTTTTATACAGATACAAGCTAGTCTCTGTAGTTTGTTGAGCTTGGCTTGTACTGATGTCTGTTTTGTTTTGTGCCACCAGACGGGCGCAGCGTATGTGAGAAGGCACGAAGATTGAAGGCGAACCTCTGGGGAAAGCAGTTAGATCGGCGGAGGTATCCCCTACCGAAACCCATCCGACCCTCTCATCGGTACGTCTTGGCGGCGCGCAGCGCAGAAAGCGTCGGCGGCTAGTAAAGGCTGTTGCAGGAGGCACAAGCATGCCAGCACTATCGGCATGCGCCTCAAACACTCCTGCTCTCATTGGTGACGGTCAAATCTCCAATAAGAGCACGCCAGGTTCCAAAACTGACCGGAGGTGCTCCAATGAACCCTGAATACATTTCCCGTATGCTGGAAAGTGTTTATTCGAATATTAACTTCGATTTCAACCGCAGCAGTACATGCCTGAAACTCCGTCCCCTCAATAGCCTTCCCTTCTCCCAATCATAGTTTCAAAGGATCGCGGCTACCCTCCACCCGTTTATATTTTTTTTTTTCTATTTTTCTATTCCTTTTTTTCTATTTTTTTTTCTCTTTTTCTATTTTTCTATCCCTTTCATTCCATTTTTCTATTCCTTTTTTCTATTTTTTTTTCCATTTTTCTATTCCTTTTTTTTTTCTTTTTTTTTCCATTTTTCTTTTCCTTTTTTTTCTATTTTGTTTCTTCTATTTTTCTATTCCTTTCTCTAATCCACCAACCCCAAACACCATATCCACACCACTACACTACACTACAGCAACTGAGCACCTCAGTCTGAATACTCATGTTTATAGAATAACAAACAAAAAAAGTTGAATTTATTTTGCAGTGTTTCTTGGCAAGTGTTTTTTTTTTACAGTGTTTTTGGCAAAGTTTTTTTTTTCAAATGTTTGATCACATGGGGTTGTTGAACAAGACTCTCTGGGCCCTGTGTTGTTGACGTGAGCGCTGACATAGACATCTAAGCTTATAGGCTTATTGATAGGCGTATTTTGTGTCCTTTTTTCTCTTGAAGCCCATTTGTTTATGTTTTGCTGAACGTTTACTTTTAAGCTGAATTTTAGCATCAGAGCCGTGGATAGCATGTCCGAAAACAGGTTCTTAGGTGCGACTGGCCTAATTAAATTACTAAATTCAGATTTTTTTTTGCAGTTTTCTCCGGAGTTAATCTCTTTCTCTGTTCCCTTGGCTTTGAACCCACTGCGTTGAAGTGGATATCTTCTTATTTGAAAAACCGTTAGATTTAGATTAAGGTGGGGAGAGGGACAATGTCACCTAATCACTGAGAGGGACAATGTCACCTAATCACTGCGGCCTCTGATAGGCCTATTGTGATGTCCCCTCAAAAATCCTAGAAAGTTTAAGGAGGTGTTTAGTTCTTGGTTTGTAGGAACATCTTGGCTTGTCTGCTGCCTTACGTTTGTGTCCAGTAGTGGTTGGCCGTGTTCCTCAACCTTTCCTTTATGTAGCATTTTATGGTGCTGATATGTACGCCGCAGAATGGTCTTGGCATCATGAATGGTGGTGCAGAGCCTTTTCTTGCTAATAGGTCTGCTTTTTCGTTTCCTCTATGGCCACTGTGTCCTGGTATCCACATGAGGTGAACTCTAGTTGTAAGCAGTATCATACCAATTTAGAGGTGACTTCGTAGCTTTTGAGGGCTTAAAGTGCAGCCTTGCTGTCAGAGAGAGTATAAATGTTTTTATTGGTTATAGCTCTGTTTATATTTTCTCTGAGGCAGAGTTCAATAGCGAATATCTCTGCTTGAAATACGGAGTTGTATCTGTCTATGCTGTGATAGATGTGTGTTCCAGTGTTGGCTCCGTATACTCCAGCCCCAACACCTTCGTTCGTTTTGGATCCATCTGTGTACCATACATAGGATTGACGATCGAAGGAAGGTCTATTTTGCTCCCAGGTGTGTCAAGAGGGAATTGAGACCTTAAAATTTTGGCTGAAGTTATACCTTGGAAGACAATTGTCTATATGGGGTATTTTTAGGATTTCATGCCTGTTTAGTTTATTAAGAATGTCAGGATGAAAGAGCCTCGAATTAGAATCATCCTCCGCGATAAGTTTATGAGCGAATATTATTGGTTCTTTTTTAAGTTGGAGGTGTACGGGTGGTAGGTCCGTGATGACTTCTAACGCTGCTGTGAGGGTTTTTCTCATAGCTCCTATTATACAGATACAAGCTAGTCTCTGTAGTTTGTTGAGCTTGGCTTGTACTGATGTCTGTTTTGTTTTATGCCACCAGACGGGCGCAGCGTATGTGAGAATAGGTCTGGTGATGGCTGTGTATAGCCAGCGAGATATCTTAGGATTGACGGCCCAAATTTTTCCAGTGAGATACAGACTGTCAAGAATGACTTTACACATTGGAAATAAATAACAAAATTCAATTTAATTAGCTTGAAAACACAAGTTTTTATTTCATTACATATACTTTTTCGATTCATTATAATTATGTACAGTATAAACAACATTTCAAAGAAAAAAAAAACGAAGTTCCTTGAAAAACAAAAACAAAAATGGAACAAAAACCAAAACAACCCCATTTTTTTAGTGTCAAATAACTCTTTTCACAAATGATAATATACGTGCTTATGTTAAATGTAATAATTTGATAATATATTATTTAGCAATTTTAGTAGTTAGTGTAAAAACCCTTTGCATCTAGCACACATTGTAGTCGGTTTTTCATGGAGTGAATCAATTTTTGTAGGTCATAATTGCTCGGTATTTTTTGCCACTCTTCCAGTATTGCGGTTTTAAGTGCAATTTTATTTGTTGGTTGTCGTCTGGCGACATTTTTCTTCAAATGAAGCCACAGGTTTTCGATAGGGTTCAGGTCCGGACTTTGAGGAGGTGTTTCAATCACTTTGCCGCAATTATAAAGTAGCCACGTCCGCACCATATGTGACTTATGCTTTGGGTCGTTGTCCTGGTAAAAGTTGAATTGTGGTTTGTTGTCCGTTACGAAACCAAATTTTTTAGCACTGTTTACCAAATGGGTCTTAAGAATATTTAAATATTTTTCTGCATCCATTGTGGTCTCAATAAATGCTAATTCTCCTACTCCTTTGCTCGAGATGAACCCCCAAACCATAATCGACAATTTTCCAAATTTTACTGTTGAAATTATGTTCTGTCTTTCTAATGATGTTAGAGGCTTTCGCCACACTCTAGATGGTCCATCATTGCAATACAATATCATTTTGACCTCATCACAGAATATGACGTCGTCCCAATAGTCGATTGGGTGTAAAACGTTAATTTTGGCAAAGGAAATACGCTTCTCTATATTTGTTGTAGAAAGCATTGGTTTCTTGCGTGCTACTCTTGATGTGTATTTATATTTTACTACGGTTTGCCGAACTGTTTCATGGGAAATAGAAATACCACACTCTTCCTCGAGCTCCTTTACAACTTTTCTAGTCGAGATTTGAGGGTTTTTATTAATTTTTCTAAGAATTAAGCGCTCAACCCGTTCATTTATTTTTGGCTTCGGGCCACCTCCGCGCTTTAACTCTAATCTACCCTCGTTTTCAGCTCGATTAATAATGTTATAAACTGTCTTACGTGTCCCTGAAAACATTGTCGACAGCTCCTGCACACTTGTTCCCAATTTGTGATTGTAGTAAATAAGCTGAATCACATCAAATGACAAACGCTTGCCTGGCATTTTTCAGAGAAGATGTTTTATGAAATGATACGTATATACCTACGTATGTACATATACAACAGTGTCTAAAATTGTCGCCTTGCCGGCATCACATCGTCCGATAGCGCCGTTGTCCTTTGTGCATGCCTTCAACGGCATTTCTCGGAACAGAGCAGCATTCGGAGAAAACAGCACAACTGGCGACGGGGATGATCGGCACCAACCACCAAAATACGCGCATACGTGCACACACATATGTGCACACACATATGTGCACACACATGTATGTGCCTGCGAACGTGCCGCGTACAGAGCAGAGCAATGGAGGAATTTCTTCTCTCAGCGACGGAGCGAGCAGCTGGACGAATTTCTTCTCGGGCAACTAACTCACTTCCCTGCTGAGCATCGTGCAGAGCGCATCTTCCCTGCTGAGCATCGTGCAGAGCGCATCTTCCCTGCTGAGCATCGTGCAGAGCGCATCTTCCCTGCTGAGCATCGTGCAGAGCGCATCTTCCCTGCTGAGCATCGTGCAGAGCGCATCTTCCCTGCTGAGCATCGTGCAGAGCGCATCTTCCCTGCTGAGCATCGTGCAGAGCGCAACTTCCCTGCTGAGCATCGTGCAGAGCGCAACTTCCCTTCTGAGCATCGGGCAGAGCGCATCATATTCGAGCCGTGCATATAGTGTAAAAATAAATACGCAATAAAGAACCGACAACTTATCACTATTAAGTCCTTTCTTTTTTTATCTTTTTTTGTGCTGAGCTATCGAACATTTGGTCCTAACCGAGCCACATCGGATGAAGATTAGTGAAGTGCATTGAGCAGTTATTTCGTTTGTGCAGTCGAAAACCGTGTATTATCATAATCATTTTGAGCATCATAAAGTGCATCATCATAATCATTTTGAGCATCATAAAGTGTATTATCATAATCATTTTGAACATCATAAAGTGCATCATCATAATCATTTTGAGCATCATAAAGTGCATCATCATAATCATTTTGAGCATCATAAAGTGTATTATCATAGTCATTTTGAGCATCATAAAGTGCATCATCATAATCATTTTGAGCATCATAAAGTGTATTATCATAGTCATTTTGAGCATCATAAAGTGCATCATCATAATCATTTTGAGCATCATAAAGTGTATTATCATAGTCATTTTGAGCATCATAAGGTTTTACAAGCAGTGCGCTGAAACATAAAGACATTTGTGCCGTTAGTGCATAGACCTTTTGAAGATAAAGGAACTATAGAGCAACAGAGCAATAATTCCATACGCAGTTGTGGTGATTTCCGAAGGGTCGACCTGAATTGCTACAAGTGCGTACGGTCTTACGGGGATTGAGAGTGCTAGAGCTGAAAACGGCCATGGGTGATACAGTGCGTAGAGATGTTTTCCGCGCTTCATTGGTGCGTATTGCGAAATTCACGCAAGAGTCGAGTTTTGACAAGGAAAGTGAATCTCTGTTGAGCGTCAAGTTGTCGGCTGCTAAAAGTGTATATGAGAGGCTAATGGAGGAGCATTTATCATTAGTTGCAAGTGCTGCAGATAAACCTGAGCTTGAGATCCATGATGAGTATTTGAGTGCGATAGAAGAAACGTTCCATGCTACCACGGCGAAAATAAGTGAGCGAATCAAGGTACTGGAACGCCAGAACATGTTAAGAGCGAGATTGGATCCCGAGACAAACCGTGCATGGCAGATGAGCAGAGACGATGTGCGTCAGATTGCCACATTGAAAGAATTTCTCTTGTTCTTGGAGAGACGAGCGAGCGCAATAGATTCGGCTTTCTTTGATCAGTCATTGAAGGTAGCAGAGAGAGCAAAGGAGAGCAATACCAGAAGTGCAGCTGGATCAAGCAGGCCATGGCAACCATGGCAACAAAAGTGTCCCTTGTGCAAAGCAACACATCCACTTTATCGCTGTGCAGACTTTTTGGCGCTTTCCATACAGGGCAGGAACACAGAAGTGCGGAAGTGGAAATTATGTGCGAACTGTTTGAAATCAGGACATGTTGCGCAAAACTGTCCAAGCGGAGCATGCCGAAGGTGCAACAAAAAACACAACAGTGTTCTCTGTGCAGAGCAATACGTGTCTAACACAAACATTGCGGTTGCAGCAGTTCCCGAGCGACAGCAGCCAGTTGCTTCATCATCGAGGGAACAGCCAAGTGCATAGCAGTTGAAGAACAACCTTACTGCTAAGGTAGAAACCAGTCGAGCTACAACATCAACGGGCGATAGGAGCAGGGGGGTTGAAGTGCAGAGCAATCCAGAGCAAACCAGTGCATTACTAGCCACAGCGCGAGTCAAAGTGAGAATTGGAGCAGAGCGAACTATGCTGGTGAGAGCCTTACTTGACAGCGGAAGTCAAATAAACCTCATAACAGAGCGGTGCATTCAGCGATTGGGCATTCCTAAACGTAGGTGCGAATTAAAAGTGAACGGTATTGGAGCCGAGACCAACGTGCGCTTGACGGGCGTCGTCCAAGTCGACATACAGTCAGACACGGATCGGAATTTCTCGCTGAGCTGCGAGATGTTCATCATTAAGAAGATATCCTCGTGTCTTCCAATGACAAACGTACCACCATTGCAGATGGTCGATCTGAGCAAAATGCAGCTGGCGGACCCGATGTACAACAAACCCGCCAGAGTTGAGATGTTACTTGGGGCGCAGGTGTGGGCAGACGTGATCAAGGGCAAGGTGAAAAGGCATCGAACTGGGCTGACAGCCCAGGACACCCGTCTTGGATGGATTATTTTCGGGCAATTAAAGATGAATGAGCAGCGAGTGCCACGAGCGATGGTTATACCAGAGGAGCCAATCTATGTGCAATTAGATGAGCAGATTAAACGATTCTGGGAAATTGAAGAGCTGAAGAAAATCCCAACGATCTCGGCAGACGATAAATGGGTTGAAGATAATTTTAAGTGCACACATTATCGAGACCCCTCCGGCAGATACGTTGTCACGATTCCCATCGATCCCAGAGCCCAGAGCTTGGGGAATTCAAGAGCAATAGCCATGAAAAGGTTTCTCCAGCTTGAGCAAGGGTTGAGCGCGAACCAGGAGCTGAATGAGAAATACATCACTTTCATGCGTGAGTACCAGGAGCTTGACCATGGAGAGCAGATCGTACAGCCGTTGATGGCGGATGTGAGCGAAGTACCAGAGAGCCGGCTGAAACTATGGAGCCATATTCAGCAGATGCAGCAGCATTTTTGGAGACGATGGAGCCAGGAATACATTCATGCGCTACAGCAGCGACCTAAATGGAGGGTACGGCGCAACAACATCGAGCTCAACGATTTGGTGCTGGTAAAGCAAGAGAACATGCCACCAACGGTATGGCCTCTAGGTAGAGTCACCGCAGTTCATCAGGGCAAGGATGGACTGGTGCGAAGCGCAACCGTTAAAATGGAGCACACGACATTGGTGCGTCCGGTGCAAAAATTGTGCATTCTCCCTAAGGACGATTCTCAGACCGGGAATTGAAGACAAGCTTTCAATTGGGGGCGGAATGTCTAAAATCGTCGCCTTGCCGGCATCACATCGTCCGATAGCGCCGTTGTCCTTTGTGCATGCCTTCAACGGCATTTCTCGGAACAGAGCAGCATTCGGAGAAAACAGCACAACTGGCGACGGGGATGATCGGCACCAACCACCAAAATACGCGCATACGTGCACACACATATGTGCACACACATGTATGTGCCTGCGAACGTGCCGCGTACAGAGCAGAGCAATGGAGGAATTTCTTCTCTCAGCGACGGAGCGAGCAGCTGGACGAATTTCTTCTCGGGCAACTAACTCACTTCCCTGCTGAGCATCGTGCAGAGCGCATCTTCCCTGCTGAGCATCGTGCAGAGCGCATCTTCCCTGCTGAGCATCGTGCAGAGCGCATCTTCCCTGCTGAGCATCGTGCAGAGCGCATCTTCCCTGCTGAGCATCGTGCAGAGCGCATCTTCCCTGCTGAGCATCGTGCAGAGCGCATCTTCCCTGCTGAGCATCGTGCAGAGCGCAACTTCCCTGCTGAGCATCGTGCAGAGCGAAACTTCCCTTCTGAGCATCGGGCAGAGCGCATCATATTCGAGCCGTGCATATAGTGTAAAAATAAATACGCAATAAAGAACCGACAACTTATCACTATTAAGTCCTTTCTTTTTTTATCTTTTTTTGTGCTGAGCTATCGAACAAACAGAAACTTATCAACAAATGAATAACAAACTCATAATAAATGACATCGCAGATCAGATAACGGTAAAATACCGTATGCCGTTTCAGTGTAAATGAGTGCTAGACGCAAAGGATGTATAGAGTTATGATTTGTGAAAAGAGTTACTTGACACAAAAAAAATGGGGTTGTTTTGGTTTTTGTTGCATTTTTGTTTTTGTTTTTCAAGGAACTTGGTTTTTTTTTTCTTTGAAATGTTGTATATACTGTATATAATTATAATGAATCGAAAAAGTATATGTAATGAAATAAAAACTTGTGTTTTCCAGCTAGTTAAATTGAATTTTGTTATTTATTTCCCATGTGTAAAGTCATTCTTGACAGACTGTATTTGCATGTCCATAGAGAGATGCTGGCTTTCTCAATGGTCTTTGTGATGTGAAAGTTGCAAGTGAGCTTTTCGTCTAGTTTTGCACCTAGATATTTGGCTTCGTTTGAGCCGAAGGCACGAAGACTGAAGGCGAACCTCTGGGGAAAGCAGTTAGGTCGGCGGAGGTATCCCCTACCGAAACCCATCCGACCCTCTCATCGGCACTTCTTGGCGGCGCGCAGCGCAGAAAGTGTCGGCGGCTAGTAAAGGCTGCTGCAGGAGGCACAAGCATGCCAGCACTATCGACATGCGCCTCAAACACTCCTGCTCTTATTGGTGACGGTCAAATCCCCAATAAGAGCATGCCAGGTTCCAAAACTGACTGGAGGTGCTCCAATGAACCCTGAATCCATTTTCCGTATGCTGGAAAGTGTTTATTCGAATATTAAGTTCGATTTCAACCGCAGCACTACATGCCTGAAACTCCGTCTCCTCAATAGCCTTCCCTTCTCCCAATCAAAGTTTCAAAGGATCGCGCCCACCCTCCACCCTTTTATATTTTTTTTTCTATTTTTCTATTCCTTTTTTTCTATTTTTTTTTTCTATTTTTCTATTCCTTTTTTTTATTTTTTTTTTCTATTTTTCTATTCCTTTTTTTCTATTTTTTTTTTCTATTTTTCTATTCCTTTTTTTCAATTTTTTTTTCTCTTTTTCTATTTTTTTTCTATTTGTCTATCCCTTTCATTCCATTTTTTCTATTTTTTTTTTCCATTTTTCTATTCCTTTTTTTCTTTTTTTTCCATTTTTCTTTTCCTTTTTTTCCTATTTTTTTTCTTCTATTTTTTTCAATCTTTCACGGTCGGCCTTTGGTTTTCTGCTAATCTTGGTTCGGACCGCGTACGCACACATAAATAAACAGTACGGTCATGCCAATTACACGTAACTCAGCAAGAGATCCTCCCTCAACCCCGTCTCTGAAATACCCCCCTTCGACTGTGCTAAAACCTTCAGTGAGTGCATCTCCTTCTACAGCCGCTGCAGTTAGCTCTACTCTTACTCTAAATGCTCTAGACGATCGCTTACGTACACAAAGCGCAGAACTTATTGAAGCCGTGACCAAGGAAATAAATAAACTCCGCGATGACTTCGAAGTTAGGCTATCAGAGCTTCAGTCGACCTGGTCAGCTCAGTTAGAGAATGTAACTTCTACACTAGGCGATGTAACCAAACGCATAGAGCATATTGAAAATAATGCCGATAACAACACCATAAAAGAAGAGCTTGCTACTATTCATTTTCATATCGACGCGCTCCAAAGAAATGAATTGGCTGCCGATGCGGTTCTTTCGGCGTTCCCGTTCTCAGCACGGAAAACCTAAACCAATACATCAACACCCTCTGCGACAGTATCCAGTGCCCAAAAAAAATCAAAATAGCCGCTCACCGCCGCCAATCATATTACAATTCCGCGATCGACGAGAAAGAGACTCTTTGTTGCGAGCTGCAGCTCTATACAGAAAAAAACAACAAAAAGAGCTTTGCCTGCGCGACTTAGGAATTGATTCACCTGCCAGCTGTTACATCAACGAAAGCCTGACAGAGTACAATCGTGATATACTACGCTCTGCGGTACAGTTCAAGAAAAAGAAAAAGCTTTTTGCCGTGTATACCAAAGTGGGACGAGTGTACGTTAAATTGAAAAAGGACGGACGAAGCCTAGTAATACAGAATCATGAAACCCTGGAAGCTATCACCGAACGAAAAGAAAATGACATCTCTCTCTATGAAACTTCAGAGTTGCCGTCGTAGCTTTTTGCTGCAGTACTTCATGCTGCTATGCACATTCATACCATTATTTTTTATCATATTTTTATTTTCTTTTATTTCTCATGTCATTCCTGATATCGGTTTACATTGTACTTTGTACTTTACATCCGTTATATCTTACACCTGTATAGTTTCAACGACCATGGTAAGCTATTATTTCATACTGCATATTATACAATTTGTTTATACTAATAGTATGTACAACTTCTCCTACAAAAAATTTAAATTCTACTTACTTGTATTATGAATACGGGTAGTCAACCAGATACCAGGGAACCCACACAGATCGGGATCAGCGGATATTTGTATGAGATGATTCGGGTGTTAATGGCACAACACGGAGGACTACACATTTGCCATCTTAATGCTCAAAGCCTCTTCCCCAAAATCGACGAATTTAGACATATCTTTGTCAATTCCAAAATTGACGTCATATGTGTTTCAGAAACATGGTTTCATGGCGAAATAGCCAATGAAATTTATAACGTAGAAGGCTTTAACCTTGTTCGATCGGATAGGATTGGCCGCATAGGAGGTGGGGTAGCGGTATATGTACGCAAAACCCTCAAATACAACATCATACTTAGGACAAACACAGACTGCCCCATTGATTACATCTTTCTAAACATTACATTAGGCTATGAACATTTCATGATAGGGGTTGTTTACAGACCAAATAACACCATCGCCTTCGAACCATTATTCAATGTCCTCGATGAGATGGCATGTAGTTACAACAATATTATAATCTGTGGAGATTTTAACTGCAATCTCTTAGACAAACCTCGCTCAATTGGTTTTCTGGACCATATGAATCCACTTGGCCTTACTCCTATTAACACCTCTACTCCTACTCATTTTACAAGCACTGCATCCACCTTACTAGATGCAATATTCGTATCGGACAAAAACAAGGCATTGCTTTACAGTCCACTTTCGGCATCTGGGTTCTCAAAGCATGACTTGCTTTTTCTAACATACCAAGGCGAAAACTACTATACCAAACCTACCTTCACGTATAGGGACTTTCGTAATATCGACTACACTCTCCTACGACAGGACGTTGTTAATGCAAATTGGCAGCACATTTACCAGCTACATTTAGTCAATGATCAGACTGCTTACCTTCAAGACTGTATCGTCGCACTTTTTAATAAGCATGTACCCTTAAAGTCCAAAAAAGCCAAATTCTCTGCACCCCAATGGCTAAGCTTGAATATATTGCAGCTTATAAAAAAGCGCGACGATGCTTATAAAACCTGGAAGAAGTACAGAATGTCAGTCTTCCTTAACAAATATCGATCTCTTCGTAATGAGGTAGTGTCTAAAATCAGAAATGCAAAACGCGAGTTTTACTGCAGCAAACTTGGCAGTTGCACGTCGGGAAAAGAAATATGGCAACAATTAGGGAGCCTTGGTATTGGAAAACAAAAGCCGAAAACTCCTGACAACGTTGACTGTGAGCAATTCAACCGGAACTTCTTAGAGTCATGTAGCGGAAGTTTAGTATCGAATAACGCACCTGCCTTCGACCTATCACCGGAAGGAAATCAAAATTTTCAATTTGAATTTTGTGGACTGCGCGAGCGTGATATTGTGGAAGCATTACTATCTATCAAATCCAATGCTATGGGACTCGATGATGTTCATCCTAAATTTGTCAAACTACTACTGCCATATATATTGCCATTCATTTCATATTGGAATTCAGACCTCTATCAATTCTACCATACCTTTCAAAAGTGTTTGAAAAAACAATCTCAGTGCAAATTCAAAAATATCTTTCTTGCAACAACCTTTTATGCGAACGTCAATCGGGCTTCCGTCCTAAACGAAGCTGTAAAACTGCCTTATTACTTGTCGTTGATGACATCAGGAAAGCTACTGATGAAAACCATGCCACTTACTTAACTTTACTCGACTTCTCTAAAGCTTTCGACACTGTCAACCATACCACCCTATGTTCAAAACTTAGAGATGAGTTTAATTTTTCAACCTCTGCTACGAGGCTTTTAAGTTCCTACTTACATGGGAGACTTCAACGTGTTGTAACTGGCGAGCGATACTCTTCCCTCTTGCCCGTAAAGTGCGGTGTCCCGCAAGGATCAATTCTAGGCCCCCTACTCTTCTCCATGTATGTCAATGAACTCCCTCGACTGATCAAGTACTGCTCAATACATATGTTTGCTGACGACTCACAAATTTACGTGAGTCGTCCTCTTGATCGTGTTAACGAAGCCGTGACACTCATGAGTGAAGACCTCCAGCTTATTTTTAATTGGTGCACAAAACACGATCTACGATAAAACGCCCATAAATCAAAAGCGCTGGTAATACACAAAAGAAACTTGGATCTTAGTAATTTTCCCCTAATTACCTTAGCACAAACCCCTATAGAGTATGTTGAAACCGCTAGAAACCTTGGCCTGATATTTAATCGAAAACTTGAGTGGAGCTCACACATAAATGCAACAGTTGGTAAGATTTATGGAGGTCTTCGAGCTGTCTGGACCACCCAACACTTCATCCCCACTCGGACAAAACTCTTATTGGCGAAAACTCTTCTTACACCTGTTTTGTTATATAGCTGTGAGGTATTCTGCTGTCCGGATTATGCTTCAAGACGTAAGCTAAATGTCGCATTCAATAACATCGCCCGATTCGTTTTTAACTTAAGAAGATACGACTAAGTCTCCTCGTACTCGAAACAGTTATACGGACACTCCTTTGACAATCTACTGAAATATAGGACATTATGCCTATTGCATAACATCATGCAAACCAAAGAACCTAACTACCTGTTCAAGAAGTTACGCTTTTTGCAGTCAGACAGATTATGTATGCTCACACAAACAAGTTACAACTGCTTAAACTCCGAGCGTCAGTTTTTTGTTGTATCCTGTCGATTGTGGAATTCCCTCCCCATTAATATCAGGAGAATTAGAAGTACTAACAATTTTAAACTTTCCCTCCCTCACTATCTGGCCGTTGAAACTACCACTAATGACTAATTGGTATGTATAAATACTATAATCAATATGACTTTTCCATTTGTCTTTAAAATTTAATTTAACTTTCACATCTTACACACATCAAACTAATTGCTATTTTGAAGGCTCGCACAATTATAAGATGTATCTTATCTTGTTACTGTAAGCAATATTCACACTAATAAAATGTTAAAATGTTAAATGATGTTACAGCAACTGAGCACCTCAGTCTGAATACTCATATTTAAGAATAACAAACAAAAAAAGTTGAATTTATTTTGCAGTGTTTCTTGGCAAGTGTTTTTTTTTCAGGGTTTTTGGCAAAGTTTTTTTTTTTTCAAATGTTTGATCACATGGGGTTGTTGAACAAGACTCTCTGGGCCCTGTGTTGTTGACGTAAACGCTGACATAGACATATAGGCTTATAGGCTTGTTGATAGGCGTATTTTGTGTCCTTCTTTCTCTTCAAGCCCATTTGTTTATGCTTTGCTGAACGTTACTTTTAAGCTGAATTTTAGCATCAGAGCCGTGGATAGCATGTCCGAAAACAGGTTCTTAGGTGCGACTGGCCTAATTAAATTACTAAATTCAGATTTTTTTTTTTGCAGTTTTCTCCGGACTTAATCTCTTTCTCTGTTCCCTTGACTTTGAACCCACTGCGTTGAAGTGGATATCTTCTTATTTGAAAACCGTTAGATTTAGATTTAGATTAAGGTGGGGAGAGGGACAATGTCACCTAATCACTGCGGCCTCTGATAGGCCTATTGTGATGTCCCCTCAAAAATCCTAGAAAGTTTAAGTAGTTGTTTAGTTCTTGGTTTGTACGAACATCTTGGCTTGTCTGCTACCTTACGTTTGTGTCCAGTAGTGGTTGGCCGTGTTCCTCAACCATTCCTTTATGCAGCATTTTATGGTGCTCATATGTATGCCGCAGAATGGTCTTGGCATCATGAATGGTGATGCAGAGCCTTTTCTTGCTAATAGGTCTGCTTTTTCGTTTCCTCTATGGCCACTGTGTCCTGGTATCCACATGAGGTGAACTCTAGTTGTAAGCAGTCCCATACCAATTTAGAGGTGACTTCGTAGCTTTTGAGGGCTTAAAGTGCAGCCTTGCCGTCAGAGAGACTATAAATGTTTTTATTGGTTATAGCTCTGTTTATATTTTCTCTGAGGCAGAGTTCAATAGCGAATATCTCTGCTTGAAATACGGAGTTGTATCTGTCTACGCTGTGATAGATGTGTGTTCCAGTGTTGGCTCCGTATACTCCAGCCCCAACACCTTCGTTCGTTTTGGATCTATCTGTGTACCATACATAGGATTGACGATCGAAGGAAGGTCTATTTTGCTCCCAGGTGTGTCAAGAGGGAATTGAGACCTTAAAATTTTGGCTGAAGTTATACCTAGGAAGACAATTGTCTATATGGGGTATTTTTAGGATTTCATGCCTGTTTAGTTCATTAAGAATGTCAGGATGAAAGAGCCTGAAACTTATCCTCCGCGATAAGTTTATGAGCGAATATTATTGGTTCTTTTTTAAGTTGGAGGTGTACAGGTGGTAGCTCCGTGATGACTTCTAACGCTGCTGTGGGGGTTTTTCTCATAGCTCCTATTATACAGATACAAGCTAGTCTCTGTAGTTTGTTGAGCTTGGCTTGTACTGATGTCTGTTTTGTTTTGTGCCACCAGACGGGCGCAGCGTATGTGAGAATTGGTCTGGTGATGGCTGTGTATAGCCAGCGAGATATCTTATTATTAACGGCCCAAGTTTTTCCAGTGAGATATTTGCGGGTCCATAGAGAGATGCTGGCTTTCTCAATGGTCTTTGTGATGTGAGAGTTCCAAGTGAGCTTTTCGTCTAGTTTTGCACCTAAATATTTGGCTTCGTTTGAGCCGAAGGCACGAAGATTGAAGGCGAACCTCTGGGGAAAGCAGCTAGATCGGCGGAGGTATCCCCTACCGAAACCCATCCGACCCTCTCATCGGCACTTCTTGGCGGCGCGCAGCGCAGAAAGCGTCGGCGGCTAGTAAAGGCTGCTGCAGGAGGCACAAGCATGCCAGCACTATCGGCATGCGCCTCAAACACTCCTGCTCTTATTGGTGACGGTCAAATCCCCAATAAGAGCATGCCAGGTTCCAAAACTGACTGGAGGTGCTCCAATGAACCCTGAATCCATTTCCCGTATGCTGGAAAGTGTTTATTCGAATATTAACTTGGATTTCAACCGCAGCACTACATGCCTGAAACTCTGTCTCCTCAATAGCCTTCCCTTCTCCCAATCATTGTTTCAAAGGATCGCGCCCACCCTCCACCCTTTTATATCTTTTTTTCTATTTTTCTATTCCCTTTTTTCTATTTTTTTTTCTATTTTTCTATTCCTTTATTTTTATTTTTCTATCCCTTTCATTCCATTTTTCTATTCCTTTTTTTCTATTTTTTTTCCATTTTTCTATTCCTTTTTTTCCATTTTTCTTTTCCTTTTTTTTTCAATTTTTTTTCTTCTATTTTTCTATTCCTTACTCCACCTCACCAACCCCAAACACCATATCCACACCACTACACTACACTACAGCAACTGAGCACCTCTGTTTAACAACTCTACAATTAAAATTATTATTTTTTGTTTTATTGTTCTACTACATTTATCGTAGCTTTTTGTAGAGTTGACAATGCCGTCAAATCTCTCCATTTTTTTGTTTGACTTAAGGAAACTAAATAAACGACACTCGTGTATCAGACGTGAAGGAAAGCGGACGTGTTTTTCAATTGAACTCCCTCGTGCTACATATATATATGTATATATTCATTTTTCTTTTTTTCATAAAACATATTGGTCCTTCGAGCCCTTTGAACAGGCGATTAACATTTTTTTGATTATAACGTAACATAGTGTAAATTATTTAGATTTAGTGATTTACAATAATTAAACAATTTAACAAGACAAATATCATATCACACAGATCAAGACTTGGACAGTGAGTTTTTTTTTTTTTGTGTTTGTTCGTCGAAAGTGCGGATAATTTTTTTTTTTTTTTCTTCGTGTTTCGGCCGCGTCGCGAACCGGTTCGATCGTGGTACATTTCCCAACGGGAACTCGTCATCGAAGTATCGAACGATACCTAACGGGTATAAATTAATCACACCACCTACTGCCAACGGCAAGATTTACTACAGCAACAAGAAATATTTAATTAAAATTAAAAATTTTCTTTTCATCCTTTTATTCATCTTTTTCTTTTTTCTCACTTTATATTTTTTTTTTGATTGGAGCATGGCCGAACTCGAGAAGAGTTTGCGTGATATTCTCACGCAAATGACGAGGGACTCAGTCAACTTTGGTAAGCGGAGCACAAGCCAACGCACTAAAAATTATTTAATGGGGCGGCTGAAAATATTAGAGGATAATTTTAAGTCAGCGAGGGATTTAAATACTAAAGCCTTTACCTCGTTGGAACGTCCGTCGTTGGAGGAAGCATCCACTGTGTTTGACACCATCCAGGAGATGTACCTGGAGTATAGAAGCAGTATGATGGACGCGTTGGACAAACTAATAGGAACCGCGTCATTGACAGGATCGGGCACAGAATCTGGGGTGAGTGAAGAAAAAACATTTATTAAACAAGATAGTTTAAGACTGCCAAAAATAAATATACCCATCTTCAAGGGAAATTATGAACAGTGGAGATCTTTCTATGCCCTGTTCACTTCACTTATTCATCACAATAACAGTTTGTCTGAGATACAAAAGTTGCATTATCTCAAATCCTCTATTTCGGGAGAAGCAGAACGCCTTTTGTCACATCTATCGATTGACAATGGTAATTACGAGCAAGCATGGTCAATTTTAAAAGCACGCTATGACCATAAAAGGATATTGGTGAAAACCCAATTAAAGCTTTTATTTTCGCAGCCAGTCCTAAAGTGGGAGTCAGGCACAGAATTGAAAAACCTTCTCGACACATCCACTGAATGTCGTCATTCAATGGCAAATCTAGGTTTACCAGTACAACACTGGGACGACATATTAATTTACATAATTTTTCAAAAGTTGCCTGAAAAAACAAAGAAATTGTGGGAGGAAAAGTTGGGTAGTCGAAAAGATTTACCTACTTTGCAAGAGTTCACAGAATTCCTTGAAGCAAGATTTCGGGCGTTAGAAGTTATCGATCCCATCGAACCCCCGAAAACCTGCAACGCCAAAAAAACATAATAATTTCTACGTGCAGGAACATTCAGGTGAACAGATCTCCTGTAAAATTTGCAATAGGGGTGCACATACGGTGCGATCCTGCAAACGATTCTTGCGTTGGGATCCTGAAACACGAAGAGCATCAGTAATTAAAAATTGAGTTTGCTTAAATTGTCTCTCATATACCCACGGAACTCAGCAATGCAATAGCCCATCGCGATGTCGAATATGCCAGCAACCGCATCATACACTCCTTCACGGAAATCCTAATCGCCATGCATCTCAATCCCAACTGCAGAAAGAAATCCATAGGAATTATAAACAATTTCGACCTAACACACAAAATTACAATACAATTTCACAACTACCACAAAATACACAACAAATTTCTGAACTTAACAATCAAGAATCAAATACAAATAATGATCAAAACCCTTATATAGAAACCTATAGAAGTACTAACCAAAACTTAAGTAACATATCAAATACTTATCATCTCCATAACGAGAACAGATCACAGGTATTGTTAGCAACCGCAAAGTAAGATCAGCTTTCGGTCAGATCTATCATTTACGGGCTTTACTCGATCGATGGTCAGAATCAACTTTCATCACAGAGTCAGCTGCCCAGTTACTGCAGTTACGAAGAACGCGAACTTTTGTTGAGGTCGCAGGGTTGGGGAGGGTCCATAGTGGAGCATGCCATAGCTTCGTCGACATTTGTATCGGCTCAGTGCACACGAATTTCGAGATCAACACGCGTGCATTGATATTCAAAACCCTCACGGGCCTTCTTCCGGCCTTCGAACTCAACATCCGCGACTGGAGACATATCAGAGGACTACGTCTAGCTGACCCCTGGTACAATAAGCCCGCAAATATAGACTTATTATTAGGAAGCGATGTATATAGCGACCTAATGTTACCTGGAATAATTCGTGGTGAGGATTTCGCATCACCAACTGCATTTGAAACTCAATTAGGCTGGATTCTTATGGGTAGAACTCCAATGCAGCATCCGCGACGGATACAAAGTTTTGTAAATGTTAATACTTCTTCTCTTGGTACTCATCTCCAAAAATTCTGGGAGATAGAAGAAACACCGTTTCAAAACCCACATACTGTGGAAGATCAATACTGTGAGGAACAATTTTTAACAAAAACTCATCGTGCCCAGGACGGGCGATTTGTGGTATCATTACCATTCAAGGAAGGAAAAAATCCTGCGCTTGGCCCTTGAAGCAAGGTGCCTTGCGTAGGTTCTTTCACTTGGAGAAACGTCTCCATCTCAATTCATATCTGTATGCAGAATATGCAAAGTGTATAAGAGAGCATCTGCAACTAGGACATATGGAAGAGGCCGACCTCGTAAATGACCCAGTCTTGAAAACTCCTTATCACTATTTTGTACCGCATCACGCAGTCTTCAAAGAGGCTAGTACCACCACAAAGCTGCGAGTCGTATTTGACGCTACAGCCAAAACAATGGATGGTACTTCCCTTAACGACCATCTTATAGCTGGACCTAAAATTTTAAACGACATAATAGACATCATCTTAAAGTGGCGTACAAACAAATTAACATTTACCGCTGACATCGAAAAGATGTATCGGCAAATAAGGGTCGAACGAAACGACTCCTATTTTCAGCTTATCTTCTGGCGTGACTCTCCAACGGAAAAAATCAGGGCATATCGACTGAAAACAGTCACCTTTGGTACGACATCGGCACCGTGGTTGGCCATTCGTACCCTATTGAAACTGGCAGCCGATGAAGAATCCAAATATCCGGTAGCCGCTGATATGGTAAGACACGAGATGTATGTTGATGATCTCATTACAGGAGCTGAGTCGATAAATGAAGCTGAAAGTAAGATGAAAGAAATTAGAGATTTACTCAGTTCAGCAGGCTTTATCTTACGAAAATGGACCAGCAATAGTAAGGAAATTCTTCAACATATTCCGGCGGATCACCGTGAAGCTGCATTTCTTGTACCGTTCGGGACATCGGAGTCGGTTAAAGCTTTAGGTCTTCAATGGATTCCCTCAGAAGATGTATTTTCGTTTCGAAATACACCAGTGCAACCATGCGATGAATCTAAAAGGACAATTTTATCAACAATAGCTAAATTATTTGACCCTTTAGGATGGATTTCTCCGTGCGTTCTCAAAGCGAAAATCATAATGCAGGAGCTGTGGCGTGATGACTCGGATTGGGATAAGCCCATAGCACCGGATATCAAACGTGAATGGATTACATTTCGCCAAGAGTTAAATTCTATTACAAAGTTGAAGGTACCAAGATGGATTCATATACACAGTTCGATGAAAGCAGTGGAAATACATGGCTTTTCTGATGCGTCTCAACGAGCGTATGGAGCAGCCATTTACATTACAGTCTTGGATTATGGAGACAATATTCATATTTCATTACTGATGTCCAAGATAAAAGTTGCTCCATTGAAAACAATCACTTTACCGCGTTTAGAACTCTGCGGTGCAGTAATTTTGGCGACGTTAATGGACCATGTACCATGGACCGTGTACCATGTACCTTCCCTCTCACCTCCCCCTCTTTCTTAGATCCACTTCTCCCTCCCACAGCCAAACTCACCAAACATCTTGCCGAGCTAAACGCCGAAGACCGCTATGTTATGTCACGTTTAAGAGACAGAAGAATCTACGAAAATGTACGCCTCTATCTGGCCTACCTCCACGACAAACCTGACTCCATTTGTATCGACGGCAAAACTAGAACCAATGTCCTAGTTTCAATCCACCAAGAAGGCCTACCCACAGACCCGCACGCGTTAAAAAAGACCTTTATACGATTTCACGAAAGCCTTAATATTTCTCCCATTGATGTAAATAACGACCTATCCACTTTCGCAGCCCACGTCAGTTCAAAGCGCATTGCACACTTGCAAAGTACCCGTTCTAATCTCAAAAACTATTTTAAATCCTAACCTAAATACACTTACATCTCCTCACCCATCAAATAATAACATATCCCTGTACTATCAGAACGTCAGAGGATTACGCACCAAAACCTCCGCAGTACTCCTTAACTCCCAAATCCTACCCTACGATATATTTGCATTAACTGAAACGAATTTATGCTGCAGTATTGGAGACAGCGAGTTATTCACATCAGATTTCATTCTGTTTCGGGCCGACGGACGCGACAACTCTGCCGATCCTGACGGTCGCGGAGTTCTCTTAGCAATCCACAATCGCTATGATCCCTTGCCCTTCAAATCGTCGAATTCCGCTGACTTCAACTTCACTAGTGCCTCAATAAAACTCCCTAAACAGAAACTTTATCTTGCCTGCTGTTACTTAAAACCCTCACGGCCCACACACTGCTACCAACTCGTCGTTGATCTCGTCGACTCCATATTTGATATCACCGAACCCAATGACATCATCATCATCTGTGGCGATTTCAATCTCCCGCACCTGAAATGGGTTCATTCCGATGATGAGACTCACTACATCGCCGCTAACCCCTCCACAGGTAAAGAAATCCTTTTCACGGATCATTTCTCCGACTCCGGCCTTCTGCAACTCAGTAATATCACCAATAACATGGACAGACAACTCGACCTGATTTTCTCATCTGATGCCGTAAACTGCGTTGTTAACCCAAGCAACCATTTTCTCTCTACTTTAGACCCCCTTCATCCACCTCTATCGGTAACTCTTTCACTCGAGACCAAACTCACTATCCTTCCCTCCGAAAATACGTACTGTTTCAATTTCCGCAAAGCTGACTTCGCGAAACTAAATAATCTGCTCAACAATGTTAATTTTAACTTCCTCCTTAACCCTAACTCACATATATCCCTAAACGAAACCCTTGCGCTATTTTACACCAAAATCCTCAGCTGCTTCATTCTTTCAGTCCCATACTCACCAAAAAAGAATTACACCTCATCTCCGCCCTGGTATACCTTTGCGCAATAAAAGAAACAAAAATTGGCACGCCTATCTTAGATCCTCCTCTGCATCAGACCTTTCTAATTACATGCAGTCCTACACTAAATTTGCACAGCTATGTGAATCACTCTACCTCCGATACTTGAACAGAATGCAATCTTCCCTTATCTCTGACCCCAAGTGTTTCTACCACTTCATTAATACAAAAAGAAAAACCGATAGCTACCCCACTACACTTAACTATCTCAGTAACTCTTCCAACGAATCCGAAGTAATCGCCAATTTCTTTGCTCATTTCTTCAGCCAATCATTCACTGACCAAGATCTTCAACCCGATCACGACTATTTTCGATATTTGAAAAACTGCCCCCAGACATCTCTTGTTTCATTGAACATCACTCCTGACCTAATCGCCGAAAAAATACGGAACTTAAAGGACGACTACTCTCCCGGTCCCGTCTGTCTGCCTGCCATAGTATTAAAAAGTGCGCGAACCATCTTATTTTACCCCTTACTGCTCTATTTCAAAGCTCTATCTCTCAAGGACTTTTTCCTAAGCTTTGGAAATATGCTTATATCATTCCAGTCCACAAAAAAGGACTGAAAAATGATGTGTCCAACTATCGTCCCATTGCCAAGCTCTCATGCGCACCCAAACTTTTCGAGAGCATCGTTTATGATGCACTATTCTTTCACTGCAAACCCATATTTTCTCCTAACCAACATGGGTTCCTAAAAGGTCGATCGACAACCACTAATCTAGTCGAGTTTGTTTCACAATGTTTGTGTGCACTCGAAGCTGGCAAAGAAGTAGACGTTGTCGCCACTGACTTCAGCAAAGCCTTTGACAAAATGTCTCACCAAATTATTCTCCTCAAGCTCACTGCCCTCGGTTTCTCTCCCGGTTTTATCTCATGGATCAAATCTTATCTCGAAGATCGTCAATATAACGTTATCTTCAGATCTTCTATTTCTGATCCAATTAACGCTACCTCCGGTGTGCCGCAAGGTAGTCATCTCGGTCCACTGATATTTATTCTAACCATTAATGATGTCGACAGCGTTATTCTGAACTCTCAGCTCTCCATATATGCTGATGATATGAAAATATTTAAACACATATCTTCCCCTGTCGACTCCTGCTCTCTCCAATTGGACCATAACAGGTTCACTACTTGGTGTCAAAAAAACCATCTCGAGCTCAATATCAGTAAATGCCAAACCATCACTTACTCCCGCAAACGCTCTTCCTCACCACCTAGAACCTACATTATTCGTAATGAAACCGTTCCCCCTGTCAACTTCTTGGTTGACCTAGGGGTTATTTGTGACCGTGAACTCAACTTTCGCCTCCATATCGACAATATTATCAAACGTGCTAACTCTGCCCTCGGTTTCGTGAAACGTTGGTCCAAAGAATTCTCGAATCCTTACGTTACGAAATCATTATACATCACTTTCGTTAGGCCCCTTCTCGAATATGCTAGCCAAGTCTGGTCCCCCTCTTATGAATCCCATACTACGCGTATTGAATCCATTCAACGCAGGTTTATCCGTTTTGCCCTTCGTGGCCTTCCTTGGGCCGACCCCCTTAATTTACCACCTTATACGGATCGCTTAACATTAATCAACCTCCAACCCCTTAAAGAACGACGTGATGTTGCAGACATTCTATTTATCCATGACCTTCTCAGTGGTAACATTGCAGCCCTTCATTATTACACATGATTCCCCTTAACACCAACCCGCGTAACCTTCGGTCCACACCCCTTTTCCGTATAAGCACTCACCGCACAAATTATGGCTACCATGAACCAATGTCCAGAATGCTTCGAAAAGCTAACACCAATCTTTTCGACCTTCACCTTAATAAGTCCAGCCTTAGAATTGCCCTATACCACCACCCTTCTCACTCTCCTTAATCGTCTCCACGCCGCCACCTAGTTAATAAGTTATAGTTAAGTTATCAGATTTTTGTTAAGGCTTGCATTAAGCTAATAAAGTGCCCCTATGGGGGCGTCAAATCAAATCAAATCAGGTAACAAAAACTTTAAAATTAAAAAACGTCAAAAGGTTTGCGTGGATAGATTCAACTATTACCTTGGCATGGATTGCTGCTCCACCAACCAAATGGACCACATTTGTTTGTAATCGAGTCGCCGAAATTCAACGATTGTCGAAAGGTGTCATCCAACAAAGGTTAACCCAGCAGATTTAGCTTCGCGAGGTATTCTACCATCAGCCTTGGTAGGTAATAGTCTTTGGTGGAAAGGTCCAGATTTTCTTGAACAAGGGTGGAACTTTTGCTGTCCACACCAACCTTCAGTTTTGGAAACTGATATGGAACAACGTACCATAAAAGTTCACAACGTGACAATACAAGAAAATCATATCAACACTTTAATTAGTAAAATTTCTAATCTATCTAAACTTTTAAAAATTATTTCCTTTTGTAACAAATTCATAGCAAACTTACGGAAATCACCTGCAACAAGGACAAAGAATCTCATCTCTCCAGAAGAAATCTAAGCGGCATATTTAGTAGCAATCAGAGCAGCACAAGCAGAATCATTTTCTACTGAGATCGCGAGACTGAAAGCAGGAGAGAAGACGAAAGGACTAAATTCATTGTCTCCATTCCTGGATAAAGATGGAATAATGCGAGTTGGCGGCCGTCTCCATAACTCTGACTTAACATTTGATCAGAAGCACCCGATAATTTTGGATCCAACGGGTCATTTTACCAAAATTATAATTCAAGACGCGCACGACAAGACATTGCACGGCGGATTACCACAGATGATAGCGTACCTTCGGAATCGATTTTGGATTCTGAAAATCAAGAACACCGTCAAACATTTTATTCCCCAATGTGTTATCTGTTTTAGGTATAGAGCAAAGAATTCAATACAGCAAATGGGAGATTTGCCCGCTCCCAGGGTTACAATGTCTCATCCCTTTACAAACACAGGGGTTGACTATGCTGGCCCGATGGACGTGAAAGCATGGAAAGGAAGAGGAGCAAAGCAGTTCAAGGCGTATGTAGCGATCTTTGTTTGCCTGGCTACTAAAGCCATTCACGTGGAATTAGTCAGCGACATGACCACGCAAGCATTCAAAGCAGCATATAGAAGATTCACAGCACGAAGAGGCATATGCTCTAATTTATATAGCGGAACCACCTTCGTTGGAGCCAATCGTGAATTACAAGAAGCTTGGCAGAAAGCTCAAATGCATTTCCAGGAGGTAGCGGAGTCCCTAGCCATAGAAGGTAAAAAGTGGCATTTCATCCCACCAGCATCGCCTCATTTTGGAGGCCTCTGGGAAGCTGGTGTAAAATCTATAAAGTACCACCTGAAGAGAGTAATGGGTTCAGAGCTGCTGACATTTGAAGAGCTTAGCACGCTACTAACACAAATAGAAGCTTGCTTAAATTCTAGACCGCTGTGTCCAATGTCAGAAAATATTAACGATTTTTCTATTCTAACACCCGCACATTTTTTAATAGGGCAACCGCTGAATCTAATCCCTCAACCTGACTTGTCGGATAAAACTTTTAGTTATTTAGATAGGTGGCAGAGGATCCAGAAACTGTATCAGACGTTCTGGCATCAATGGAGCACCGAGTACCTAGCACGGTTGCAGCAAAGGCCAAAATGGCTTAACGTTCAGAACGAGCCGAACGTGGGGGACTTAGTGCTGCTTAAATATGATCGCCTTCCACCAGCAAAATGGAAGCTTGCAAGGATCATCTGCAAACACCCCGGCACAGACAAGTTAACACGGGTAGTCACTCTCAAAACGCCCACTGGAGAACTAAAGCGTCCAATAACAAAAATCTGTCCGCTGCCATCCACAAGATCGCCGTCAAGAAATGAAAACATTAAATTGCCGACGGGAAATTAAACCAAATAATCAAATAACCAACTACAAAAGCAAAACATAAAAAGGTATTGTTACAACAAAATCTTAAGTATTAATCTTATACGATACATACGTACATATGTATATATAAACATGCATGCATTTATAAACAATAATACAAAATAATTTATCATTAAAATATATACATACATACATATTTATTAACGAACCAAAACAAAAAAATCAAAACATGAATTGATAATCATATACATAAATAATATACATACGTAATCCAATTGAAGTCTTCTGTTATGTATACATTCTTCATATACTGCATTCACACTCACATATCAATTTGCAAGTCGACAAAATGTAAACAGTCACGATGCATTACAAAAAAACATGGTTATCACTGCAAGCATAACCATAGCAACTGATGGCACACACACACACACACACACGTACTATATCCAGTCAAGTTCATTGTCCGGAGTAAACAAAAAAAAAAAAAAGGAAAACAACGATCGTTCGTATTCACAACAAGAACCGTAACCGTTTGCCCGTTTACTCGGTCGTTTTAACGCACTTGCTATTTTTTCTCACATTAATCAAAAAAAAAAAACACTTTATTCACATCATTTACATTATTCACTAACTACCATTTACTAAGTTATCTCTAGGTTCGCTTTCCTCAGCACAACACGTCACTTAAGCAAAAAGGGAGAATAGTAAACAAGTACATTCAAAAAAAAAAGGGGCAATGGACAGTATACACTAGAAACATATGATCATTCAATCGAACCGAACCGAACCAAACCGCAAGTTAAAATAATAATTTAAATGAAAAGAAATTATTGTTTTGGTAATTATTCGGAAAAAGGCCCTACTCACCGATTTTGATGAAATTTCAGTATGTCAGATTAGGATTTTTTCTAAGAATTTTGATATATATATTTTAGGTCGGACTTTCCTAGTTTCAAAGATATAAGCTTTTGAAGTTCCCATACAAAATACAGATTTGGCTTGATTTAGTTGAATCATAGTTATGCCTGGAACTATGCAAGAGGTTAGAAAAAGTCCGGTGTATTTAAAGTATGATGTGGGTGGCTCGCTTCGCTCGCTAACAGGATTTTAACCCTTTTCTTCGCAGGGTTTAGCCGCTCACGCGACTTCGTCGCTCCGCTAAGGGTATGTCTACGACTGTCTGGCAGGCGCCTGTTTTTACACTTTCAGAATTTAATCAAAACGTTTAAAAACGATGGCTTACAATTGCAACACACATTTCATTTCACATTTGACATCTCACATTTACGGTTATTTCTAATATGTATGTATGTATGTAGTTTTTCATGTACATACCTAACAAACCGAAGCTTTTCCGACTGCATATTAAGGAAATTGAATATGAAGAATAATTTTATTTAAAACATGGTTGCATACTTTTAGGCATAATGAAATCTTATTTTGTATGGAAAATTTAAAAAGCTTATATCTTCCAAACTAGATAAGTGCGACCGAAAATATATATATCAAAAATCCTAATCTGACATACTGAAATTTCATCAAAATCGGTGAGTAGGGCCTTTTTCCGAATAATTACCATTGTTTTTACTTACCTAAATGTCAGCTCAAAATTCAATTTAATTTTGTTTTTATTTTTTTTTTGTGTTTACACACACACGAGACACTGCACGAGAACAACAAGTGGTCAACTACGACATCATCAATATGAAAATAGCACAGGCATCAACCATCATCCACCGGATCTACAATTTGATGTCGAGAATGTGCATAAGATGTATGTACATTGCGAACAAAGTTCACGGCGGGGAGAATGTTTAACAACTCTACAATTAAAATTATTATTTTTTGTTTTATTGTTCTACTACATTTATCGTAGCTTTTTGTAGAGTTGACAATGCCGTCAAATCTCTCCATTTTTTTGTTTGACATAAGGAAACTAAATAAACGACACTTGTGTATCAAACGTGAAAGAAGGCAGTCGTGTTTCAATTGAACTCCCTCGTGCTACATACACAGGGTGTCCCACGAGCAGTGTGCCAAAAAGCTAGAGCGTGTAGGTCTGCTCAAGACAAGAAAAAAATCGTATGGGAGGGGGGGTCTATTTCCCCCCATTTAGCCGGGAGAGGCAATTTTCTAAAAAATTGACTTAATTTGGAAAAAAAAATATTAAAAATCAACAGTTACATCCACAATGCCGTGATATACCTTTTTATAAAGCCAGAAACCTCTTCTTTCGTCTTGATTTTAAACGAAGCTGTTTTAAGGAGCAGTTTTTGAGAAATTAATTTTCAAACTCAAAATTTTGGAAAAAAATTGATAAAAAAAATGTTGGAACTATTTTTTTTCAAAATTGTATGTGATTAAGTAGTAATTTTTTTTTCAAAAATTCAATGCTCTCATTAGTTTTTAGTTAAAAGCAGAAAACCGGATGCAAAAATGTCTTGTAGTTTTTGAGAAATTAAAAAAAAATCCGAACCATTTTTTTCTAAGAAAAACATTTTTTTGGTTTTAACGCGGCTGGACTTGTAGGTAAATTAATGTATGAAGCATTGACCTCTTTTTTATTATTTTTAAAAAATTCGCAGTTTTATTATAATGAATTTTCAATGATCCCCATATTTTAGAAGGCAAAGATTATATCTCCTTCTAATGGCTGCACATAAGTCTATGCTTGACAAATTTTCCTGCAATTTGACTCCAGCGACTTCAATCCGTTGTTCCAAAGATACTATTTCCACCTCGTAAACATAATTTTTCATGAATCCCCACACATAAAAATCTAGAGGAGTTAAATCTGGTGATCTAGGTGGCCATTTCGTGGGGCCCCTTCTTCCGATCAAACGGTCACTAAAATGATCATTCAGCCAGTTTCTAACCCGTAAGCTCTAGTGCTCCATCTTGTTGGTAGATTAAATTATCTGCTATGGCCAAAGGAACGTTGTCCATCAAATCGGGCAAAAGGTCTCGTAGAAATTGCAGGTATGATACTCCATTAATAACGGCATTCAAAAACCGGGGCCCGATTACAGTTTGTCCAACAATACCAAGCCAAACATTACAGCTAAAGCGGTGTTGTGATTTATTTTGTTTCTTGTTGTGTGGATTGGTGCTATTCCAATGATGCAAATTGTGGAAGTTAGTAACCCCATCTCTGGTAAACTGTGCTTCATCCGTCCAGAATATCCTTGCAAAATAGTTTCGTTCAGTTTCATCTCGAAGCAGTAATGATCGACAAAATTCTGCTCTCAAAAACTTGTCGTTTGAGGTGAGTCCCTGAACTGGCCTAAAATGGTACAGGTGTAAGTTTTCGGTATGAAGCACTCTCCATTCTCTAGATTTGGGCACTCCAAGCATAATAGCCATCCTCTTGTACTAAGAGAGGGATTGCGTCGGACTAAATCCAAAATTCGGGTAGAACCCATCGGCGGCGGGCGGACCCAGACGAAATTCGCAGGTCAGTTTTCAGGCGTTATCAATTAAAAAAAAAGAATTAATCCAGGGTTATTCCAATACCGGATCACTTTATTGTATCCTCATAAAACTCCAATTTTTTTAAAAATAATAAAAAAAGAGGTCAATGTTTCATACATTAATTTGCTTACAAGTCCATGCGCGTTAAAACCAAAAAAAAGGTTTTTCTTAGAAAAAAAATGATTCGGGTTATTTTTTAATTTCTCAAAAACTACAAGACATTTTTGCATCCGGTTTTCTGCTTTTAACTAAAAACTAATGAGAGCATTGCATTTTTGAAAAAAAAATACTACTTAATCACATACAATTTTGAAAAAAAATAGTTCGAAATTTTTTTTTTTTCAATTTTTTTCCAAAATTTTGAGTTTGAAAATTAATTTCTCAAAAACTACTCCTTAAAACAGCTTAATTTAAAATCAGTATGAAAGAAGAGGTTTCTGGCTTTACAAAAAGGTATATCGTGGCATTGTGGATGTAACTGCTAATTTTTAATAATTTTTTTTCCAAATTAAGTCAATTTTTTAGAAAATTGCCCCTCCGGGCTAAACGGGGGGAAATAGACCCCCCGCTCCCATACGATTTTTTTCTTGTCTTGACTAGACCTACACGCTGTAGCTTTTTGGCACACTGCTCGTGGGACACCCTGTATATATATATTCATTTTTCTTTTTTTCATTAAACAACCTCAGTCTGAATACTCACATTTATAGAATAACAAACAAAAAAAGTTGAATTTATTTTGCAGTGTTTCTTGGCAAGTGTTTTTTTAGTGTTTTTGGCAAAGTTTTTTTTTTCAAATGTTTGATCACATGGGGTTGTTGAACAAGACTCTCTGGGCCCTGTGTTGTTGACGTAAGCGCTGACATAGACATCTAGGTTTATAGGCTTATTGATAGGCGTATTTTGTGTCCTTCTTTCTCTTCAAGCCCATTTGTTTATGCTTTGCTGAACGTTACTTTTAAGCTGAATTTTAGCGTCAGAGCCGTGGATAGCATGTCCGAAAACAGGTTCTTAGGTGCGACTGGCCTAATTAAATTACTAAATTCAGATTTTTTTTTGTGCAGTTTTCTTCGGAGTTAATCTCTTTCTCTGTTCCCTTGGCTTTGAACCCACTGTGTTGAAGTGGATATCTTCTTATTTGAAAAACCGTTAGATTTAGATTTAGATTAAGGTGGGGAGAGGGACAATGTCACCTAATCACTGCGGCCTCTGGTAGGCCTATTGTGATGTCCCCTCAAAAATCCTAGAAAGTTTAAGGAGTTGTTTAGTTCTTGGTTTGTAGGAACATCTTGGCTTGTCTGCTACCTTACGTTTGTGTCGAGTAGTGGTTGGCCGTGTTCCTCAACCATTCCTTTATGTAGCATTTTATGGTGCTGATATGTATGCCGCAGAATGGTCTTGGCATCATGAATGGTGATGCTAATAGGTCTGCTTTTTCGTTTCCTCTATGGCCACTGTGTCCTGGTATCCACATGAGGTGAACTCTAGTTGTAAGCAGTCCCATACCAATTTAGAGGTGACTTCGTAGCTTTTGAGGGCTTAAAGTGCAGCCTTGCTGTCAGAGAGAGTATAAATGTTTTTATTGGTTATAGCTCTGTTTATATTTTCTCTGAGGCAGAGTTCAATAGCGAATATCTCTGCTTGTAATACGGAGTTGTATCTGTCCATGCTGGGGTAGATGTGTGTTCCAGTGTTGGCTCCGTATACTCCAGCCCCAACACCTTCGTTCGTTTTGGATCCATCTGTGTACCATACATAGGATTGACGATCGAAGGAAGGTCTATTTTGCTCCCAGGTGTGTCAAGAGGGAATTAAGACCTTAAAATTTTGGCTGAAGTTATACCTTGGAAGTTAATTGTCTATATGTGGTATTTTTAGGATTTCATGCCTGTTTAGTTCATTAAGAATGTCACGATGAAAGAGCCTGGAATTAGAATCATCCTCCGCGATAAGTTTATGAGCGAATATTATTGGTTCTTTTTTAAGTTGGAAGTGTACGGGTGGTAGGTCCGTGATGACTTCTAGCGCTGCTGTGGGGGTTTTTCTCATAGCTCCTATTATACAGATACAAGCTTGTCTCTGTAGTTTGTTGAGCTTGGCTTGTACTGATGTCTGTTTTATTTTGTGCCACCAGACGGGCGCAGCGTATGTGAGAATTGGTCTGGTGATGGCTGTGTATAGTCAGCGAGATATCTTAGGATTAACGGCCCAAGTTTTTCCAGTGAGATATTTGCGGGTCCATAGAGAGATGCTGGCTTTCTCAATGGTCTTTTTGATGTGAGAGTTCCAAGTGAGCTTTTCGTCTAGTTTTGCACCTAGATATTTGGCTTCGTTTGAGCCGAAGGCACGAAGATTGAAGGCGAACATTTGGGGAAAGCAGTTAGATCGGCGCAGGTATCCCCTACCGAAACCCATCCGACCCTCTCATCTGCAGCCCCCGCACTTCTTGGCGGCGCGCAGCGCAGAAAGCGTCGGCGGCTAGTAAAGGCTGCTGCAGGAGGCACAAGCATGCCAGCACTATCGGCATGCGCCTCAAACACTCCTGCTCTTATTGGTGACGGTCAAATTCCCAATAAGAGCATGCCAGGTTCCAAAACTGACTGGAGGTGCTCCAATGAACCCTGAATCCATTTCCCGTATGCTGGAAAGTGTTTATTCGAATATTAACTTCGATTTCAACCGCAGCACTACATGCCTGAAACTCCGTCTCCTCAATAGCCTTCCCTTCTCCCAATCATAGTTTCAAAGGATCGCGCCCACCCTCCACCCTTTCATATTTTTTTTTTCTATTTTTTTTTCTATTTTTCTATTCCTTTTTTTCTATTTTTCGATCGCTTTCATTCCATTTTTCTATTCCTTTTTTTCTATTTTTTTTTTCCATTTTTCTATTCCTTTTTTTTTCTTTTTTTTCCATTTTTCTTTTCCTTTTTTTTCTTCTATTTTTCTATTCCTTTCTCCACCTCACCAACCCCAAACACCATATCCACACCACTACACTACACTACAGCAACTGAGCACCTCAGTCTGAATACTCATATTTATAGAATAACAAACAAAAAAAGTTGAATTTATTTTGCAGTGTTTCTTGGCAAGTGTTTTTTTTTTAAAGTGTTTTTGGCAAAGTTTTTTTTTTCAAATGTTTGATCACATGGGGTTGTTGAACAAGACTCTCTGGGCCCTGTGTTGTTGACGTAAGCGCTGTCAAAGACATCTAGGCTTATAGGCTTATAGATAGGCGTATTTTGTGTCCTTCTTTCTCTTCAAGCCCATTTGTTTATGCTTTGCTGAACGTTACTTTTAAGCTGAATTTTAGCATCAGAGCCGTGGATAGCATGTCCGAAAACAGGTTCTTAGGTGCGACTGGCCTAATTAAATTACTAAATTCAGATTTTTTTTTGCAGTTTTCTCCGGAGTTAATCTATTTCTCTGTTCCCTTGGCTTTGAACTCAATGCGATGAAGTGGATATCCTCTTATTTGAAAAACCGTTAGATTTAGATTTAGATTAAGGTGGGGAGAGGGACAATGTCACCTAATCACTGCGGCCTCTGGTAGGCCTATTGTGATGTCCCCTCAAAAATCCTAGAAAGTTTAAGGAGTTGTTTAGTTCTTGGTTTGTAGGAACATCTTGGCTTGTCTGCTACCTTACGTTTGTGTCCAGTAGTGGTTGGCCGTGTTCCTCAACCATTCCTTTATGTAGCATTTTATGGTGCTGATATGTATGCCGCAGAATGGTCTTGGCATCATGAATGGTGATGCAGAGCCTTTTCTTGCTAATAGGTCTGCTTTTTCGTTTCCTCTATGGCCACTCTGTCCTGGTATCCACATGAGGTGAACTCTAGTTGTACGAAGTCCCATACCAATTTAGAGGTGACTTCGTAGTTTTGAGGGCTTAAAGTGCAGCCTTGCTGTCAGAAAGAGTATAAATGTTTTTATTGGTTATAGCTCTGTTTATATTTTCTCTGAGTTGTGTCTGTCTGTGCTGTGATAGATGTGTGTTCCAGTATACTCCAGCCCCAACACCATCGTTCGTTTTGGATCCATCTGTGTACCATACATATGTAGGATTGACGATCGAAGGAATGTCTATTTTGCTTCCAGGTGTGTCAAGAGGGAATTGAGACCTTAAAATTTTGGCTGAAGTTATACCTTGGAAGACAATTGTCTATATGGGGTATTTTTAGGATTTCATGCCTGTTTAGTTCATTAAGAATGTCAGGATGAAAGAGTCTGGAATTAGAATCATCCTCCGCTATAGGTTTATGAGCGAATATTATTGGTTCTTTTTTAAGTTGGAGGTATACGGGTGGTAGGTCCGTGATGACTTCTAGCGCTGCTGTGGGGGTTTTTCTCATAGCTCCTATTATACAGATACAAGCTTGTCTCTGTAGTTTGTTGAGCTTGGCTTGTACTGATGTCCGTTTTGTTTTGTGCCACCAGACGGGCGCAGCGTATGTGAGAATTGGTCTGGTGATGGCTGTGTATAGCCAGCGAGATATCTTAGGATTAACGGCCCAAATTTTTGCGGTGAGATATTTACGGGTCCATAGAGAGATGCTGGCTTTCTCAATGATCTTTGTGATCTGAGAGTTCCAAGTGAGCTTTTCGTCTAGTTTTGCACCCAGATATTTGGCTTCGTTTGAGCCGAAGGCACGAAGACTGAAGGCGAACCTCTGGGGAAAGCAGTTAGATCGGCGGAGGTATCCCCTACCGAAACCCATCCGACCCTCTCATCTGCAGCCCCCGCACTTCTTGGTGGCGCGCAGCGCAGAAAGCGTCGGTGGCTAGTAAAGGCTGCTGCAGGAGGCACAAACATGCCAGCACTATCGGCATGCGCCTCAAACACTCCTGCTCTTATTGGTGACGGTCAAATCGCCAATAAGAGCATGCCAGGTTCCAAAACTGACTGGAGGTGCTCCAATGAACCCTGAATCCATTTCCCGTATGCTGGAAAGTGTTTATTCGAATATTAACTTCGATTTCAACCGCAGCACTACATGCCTGAAACTCCGTCTCCCCAAAAGCCTTCCCTTCTCCCAATCATAGTTTCAAAGGATCGCGCCCACCCTCCCCACTTTTATATTTTTTTTATATTTTTCTATTCCCTTTCTATTTCTTTTTTTTCTATTTTTTTTCCATTTTTCTATTCCTTTTTTTTCTTTTTTTTTTTATTTTGCTTTTCCTTTTTTTTTTCTATTTTTTTTCTTCTATTTTTCTATTCCTTTCTCCACCTCACCAACCCCAAACACCATATCCACAGCACTACACTACACTACAGCAACTGAGCACCTCAGTCTGAATACTCAGATTTATAGAATAACACACAAAAAAAGTTGAATTTATTTTGCAGTGTTTCTTGGCAAGTGTTTTTTTTTTAAAGTGTTTTTAGCAAAGTTTTTTTTTTCAAATGTTTGATCACATGGGGTTGTTGAACAAGACTCTCTGGGCGCTGTGTTGTTGACGTAAGCGCTGTCAAAGACATCTAGGCTTATAGGCTTATAGATAGGCGTATTTTGTGTCCTTCTTTCTCTTCAAGCCCATTTGTTTATGCTTTGCTGAACGTTACTTTTAAGCTGAATTTTAGCATCAGAGCCGTGGATAGCATGTCCGAAAACAGGTTCTTAGGTGCGACTGGCCTAACTAAATTACTAAATTCAGTTTTTTTTTTTTTGCAGTTTTCTCCGGAGTTAATCTCTTTCTCTGTTCCCTTGCCTTTGAGCCCATTGCGTTGAAGTGGATATCTTCTTATTTGAAAAACCGTTAGATTTAGATTTAGATTAAAGTGGGGAGAGGGACAATGTCACCTAATCACTGCGGCCTTTGATAGGCCTATTGTGATGTCCTCTCAAAAATCCTAGAAAGTTTAAGGAGTTGTTTAGTTCTTGGTTTGTAGGAACATCTTGGCTTGTCTGCTACCTTACGTTTGTGTCCAGTAGTGGTTGGCCGTGATCCTCAACCATTCCTTTATGTAGCATTTTATGGTGCTGATATGTATGCCGCAGAATGGTCTTGGCATCATGAATGGGGATGCAGAGCCTTTTCTTGCTAATAGGTCTGCTTTTTCGTTTCCTCTATTGCCACTGTGTCCTGGTATGAGGTGAACTCTAGTTGTAAGCAGTCCCATATCAATTTAGAGGTGACTTCGTAGCTTTTGAGGGCTTAAGGTGCAGCCTTGCTATCAGAGAGAGTATAAATGTTTTTATTGGTTATAGCTCTGTTTATATTTTCTCTGAGGCAGAGTTCAATAGCGAGTATCTCTGCTTGAAATACGGAGTTGTATCTGTCTATGCTGTGATAGATGTGTGTTCCAGTGTTGGCTCCGTATACTCCAGCCCCAACACCTTCGTTCGTTTTGGATCCCTCTGTGTACCATACATAGGATTGACGATCCATTTTGCTCCCAGGTGTGTCAAGAGGGAATTGAGACCTTAAAATTTTGGCTGAAGTTATACCTTGGAAGACAATTGTCTATATGGGGTATTTTTAGGATTTCATGCCTGTTTAGTTCATTAAGAATGTCAGTATGAAAGAGCCTGGAATTTGAATCATCCTCCGCGATAAGTTTATGAGCGAATATTATTGGTTCTTTTTTAAGTTGGATGTGTACGGGTGGTAGGTCCGTGATGACTTCTAGCGCTGCTGTGGGGGTTTTTCTCATAGCTCCTATTATACAGATATAAGCTAGTCTCTGTAGTTTGTTGAGCTTGGCTTGTACTGATGTCTGTTTTGTTTTGTGCCACCAGACGGGCGCAGCGTATGTGAGAATTGGTCTGGTGACGACTGTGTATAGCCAGCGAGATATCTTAGGATTAACGGCCCAAGTTTTTCCAGTGAGATATTTGCGGGTCCATAGAGAGATGCTGGCTTTCTCAATGGCCTTTGTGATGTGAGAGTTCCAAGTGAGCTTTTCGTCTAGTTTTGCACCTAGATATTTCGCTTCGTTTGAGCCGAAGGCACGAAGATTGAAGGCGAACCTCTGGGGAAAGCAGCTAGATCGGCGGAGGTATCCCCTACCGAAACTCATACGACCCTCTCATCTGCAGCCCTCGCACTTCTTGGCGGCGCGCAGCGCAGAAAGCGTCGGCGGCAAGCATAGGCTGCTGCAGGAAACACAAGCATGCCAGCACTATCGGCATGCGCCTCAAACACTCCTGCTCTTATTGGTGACGGTCAAATCGCCAATAAGAGCATGCCAGGTTCCAAAACTGACTGGAGGTGCTCCAATGAACCCTGAATCCATTTCCCGTATGCTGGAAAGTGTTTATTCGAATATTAACTTCGATTTCAACCGCAGCACTACATGCCTGAAACTCCGTCTCCCCAAAAGCCTTCCCTTCTCCCAATCATAGTTTCAAAGGATCGCGCCCACCCTCCCCACTTTTATATTTTTTTTATATTTTTCTATTCCCTTTCTATTTCTTTTTTTTCTATTTTTTTTCCATTTTTCTATTCCTTTTTTTTCTTTTTTTTTTTATTTTGCTTTTCCTTTTTTTTTTCTATTTTTTTTCTTCTATTTTTCTATTCCTTTCTCCACCTCACCAACCCCAAACACCATATCCACAGCACTACACTACACTACAGCAACTGAGCACCTCAGTCTGAATACTCAGATTTATAGAATAACACACAAAAAAAGTTGAATTTATTTTGCAGTGTTTCTTGGCAAGTGTTTTTTTTTTAAAGTGTTTTTGGCAAAGTTTTTTTTTTCAAATGTTTGATCACATGGGGTTGTTGAACAAGACTCTCTGGGCGCTGTGTTGTTGACGTAAGCGCTGTCAAAGACATCTAGGCTTATAGGCTTATAGATAGGCGTATTTTGTGTCCTTCTTTCTCTTCAAGCCCATTTGTTTATGCTTTGCTGAACGTTACTTTTAAGCTGAATTTTAGCATCAGAGCCGTGGATAGCATGTCCGAAAACAGGTTCTTAGGTGCGACTGGCCTAACTAAATTACTAAATTCAGTTTTTTTTTTTTTGCAGTTTTCTCCGGAGTTAATCTCTTTCTCTGTTCCCTTGCCTTTGAGCCCATTGCGTTGAAGTGGATATCTTCTTATTTGAAAAACCGTTAGATTTAGATTTAGATTAAAGTGGGGAGAGGGACAATGTCACCTAATCACTGCGGCCTTTGATAGGCCTATTGTGATGTCCTCTCAAAAATCCTAGAAAGTTTAAGGAGTTGTTTAGTTCTTGGTTTGTAGGAACATCTTGGCTTGTCTGCTACCTTACGTTTGTGTCCAGTAGTGGTTGGCCGTGATCCTCAACCATTCCTTTATGTAGCATTTTATGGTGCTGATATGTATGCCGCAGAATGGTCTTGGCATCATGAATGGGGATGCAGAGCCTTTTCTTGCTAATAGGTCTGCTTTTTCGTTTCCTCTATTGCCACTGTGTCCTGGTATGAGGTGAACTCTAGTTGTAAGCAGTCCCATATCAATTTAGAGGTGACTTCGTAGCTTTTGAGGGCTTAAGGTGCAGCCTTGCTATCAGAGAGAGTATAAATGTTTTTATTGGTTATAGCTCTGTTTATATTTTCTCTGAGGCAGAGTTCAATAGCGAGTATCTCTGCTTGAAATACGGAGTTGTATCTGTCTATGCTGTGATAGATGTGTGTTCCAGTGTTGGCTCCGTATACTCCAGCCCCAACACCTTCGTTCGTTTTGGATCCCTCTGTGTACCATACATAGGATTGACGATCCATTTTGCTCCCAGGTGTGTCAAGAGGGAATTGAGACCTTAAAATTTTGGCTGAAGTTATACCTTGGAAGACAATTGTCTATATGGGGTATTTTTAGGATTTCATGCCTGTTTAGTTCATTAAGAATGTCAGTATGAAAGAGCCTGGAATTTGAATCATCCTCCGCGATAAGTTTATGAGCGAATATTATTGGTTCTTTTTTAAGTTGGATGTGTACGGGTGGTAGGTCCGTGATGACTTCTAGCGCTGCTGTGGGGGTTTTTCTCATAGCTCCTATTATACAGATATAAGCTAGTCTCTGTAGTTTGTTGAGCTTGGCTTGTACTGATGTCTGTTTTGTTTTGTGCCACCAGACGGGCGCAGCGTATGTGAGAATTGGTCTGGTGACGACTGTGTATAGCCAGCGAGATATCTTAGGATTAACGGCCCAAGTTTTTCCAGTGAGATATTTGCGGGTCCATAGAGAGATGCTGGCTTTCTCAATGGCCTTTGTGATGTGAGAGTTCCAAGTGAGCTTTTCGTCTAGTTTTGCACCTAGATATTTCGCTTCGTTTGAGCCGAAGGCACGAAGATTGAAGGCGAACCTCTGGGGAAAGCAGCTAGATCGGCGGAGGTATCCCCTACCGAAACTCATACGACCCTCTCATCTGCAGCCCTCGCACTTCTTGGCGGCGCGCAGCGCAGAAAGCGTCGGCGGCAAGCATAGGCTGCTGCAGGAAACACAAGCATGCCAGCACTATCGGCATGCGCCTCAAACACTCCTGCTCTTATTGGTGACGGTCAAATCGCCAATAAGAGCATGCCAGGTTCCAAAACTGACTGGAGGTGCTCCAATGAACCCTGAATCCATTTCCCGTATGCTGGAAAGTGTTTATTCGAATATTAACTTCGATTTCAACCGCAGCACTACATGCCTGAAACTCCGTCTCCTCAATAGCCTTCCCTTCTCCCAATCATAGTTTCAAAGGATCGCGCCCACCCTCCACCCTTTTAAATTTTTTTTTTCTATTTTTCTATTCCTTTTTTTCTATTTTTTTTTTTCTATTTTTCTGTTTTTTTTTTTCTGGGGAGGAGAGGGTGGGGAGAGGGACAATGTCACCTAATCACTGCGGCCTCTGATAGGCCTATTGTGATGTCCCCTCAAAAATCCTAGAAAGTTTAAGGAGTTGTTTAGTTCTTGGTTTGTAGGAACATCTTGGCTTGTCTGCTACCTTACGTTTGTGTCCAGTAGTGGTTGGCCGTGTTCCTCAACCATTCCTTTATGTAGCATTTTATGGTGCTGATATGTATGCCGCAGAATGGTCTTGGCATCATGAATGGTGATGCAGAGCCTTTTCTTGCTAATAGGTCTGCTTTTTCGTTTCCTCTATGGCCACTGTGTCCTGGTATCCACATGAGGTGAACTCTAGTTGTAAGCAGTCCCATACCATTTAGAGGTGACTTCGTAGCTTTTGGGGGCTTAACGTGCAGCCTTGCCGTCAGAGAGAGTATAAATATTTTTATTTGTTATAGCTCTGTTTATATTTTCTCTGAGGCAGAGTTCAATAGCGAATATCTCTGCTTGAAATACGGAGTTGTATCTGTCTATGCTGTGATAGATGTGTGTTCCAGTGTTGGCTCCGTATACTCCAGCCCCAACACCTTCGTTCGTTTTGGATCCCTCTGTGTACCATACATAGGATTGACGATCCATGTTGCTCCCAGGTGTGTCAAGAGGGAATTGAGACCTTAAAATTTTGGCTGAAGTTATACCTTGGAAGACAAGTCTATATGGGGTATTTTTAGGATTTCGTGCCTGTTTAGTTCATTAAGAATGTCAGGATGAAAGAGCCTGGAATTAGAATCATCCTCCGCGATAAGTTTATGAGCGAATATTATTGGTTCTTTTTTAAGTTGGATGTGTACGGGTGGTAGGTCCGTGATGACTTCTAGCGCTGCTGTGGGGTTTTTCTCATAGATCCTATTATACAGATACAAGCTAGTCTCTGTAGTTTGTTGAGCTTGGCTTGTACTGACGTGTGTTTTGTTTTGTGCCACCAGACGGGCGCAGCGTATGTGACAATTGGTCTGGTGATGGCTATGTATAGCCAGCGGGATATCTTAGGATTAATGGCCCAAGTTTTTCCAGTGAGATATTTGCGGGTCCATAGAGAGATGCTGGCTTTCTCAATGGTCTTTGTGATGTGAGAGTTCCAAGTGAGCTTTTCGTCTAGTTTTGCACCTAGATATTTGGCTTCTATCCCTAAAGGTATAGAAAAATGGAATGAAAGGGATAGAAAAATGGAAAAAAAGGAATAGAAAGATAGAAAAAAAAAACAGAAAAAAAGGAATAGAAAAATACAAAAAAAAATAGAAAAAAAAAATAGAAAAATAGAAAAAAAAAATATAAAAGGGTGGAGGGTTGGCGCGATCCTTTGAAACTATGATTGAGAGAAGGGAAGGCTATTGAGGAGACGGAGTTTCAGGCATGTAGTGGTGCGGTTGAAATCGAAGTTAATATTCGAATAAACACTTTCCAGCATACGGGAAATGGATTCAGGGTTCATTGGAGCACCTGCAGTCAGTTTTGGAACCTGGCATGCTCTTATTGGGGACTTGACCGTCACCAATAAGAGCAGGAGTGTTTGAGGCGCATGCCGATAGTGCTGGCATGCTTGTGCCTCCTGGAGCAGCCTTTACTAGCCGCCGACGCTTTCTATCCCTTTCATTCCATTTTTCTATTCCTTTTTTTCTATTTTTTTTCCATTTTTCTATTTTTTTTTTCTTTTTTTTCCATTTTTCTTTTCCTTTTTTTCTATTTTTTTTTCTTCTATTTTTCTATTCCTTTCTCCACCTCACCAACCCCAAACACCATATCCACAGCACTACACTACACTACAGCAACTGAGCACCTCAGTCTGAATATTCATATTTATAGAATAACAAACAAAAAAAGTTGAAATTATTTTGCAGTGTTTCTTGGCAAGTGTTTTTTTTTTTACAGTGTTTTTGGCAAAGTTTTTTTTTTCAAATGTGTGATCACATGGTGTTGTTGAACGAGACTCTCTGGGCCGTGTTTTGTTGACGTAAGCGCTGACATAGACATCTAGGCTTATAGGCTTATTGATAGGTGAGATATTTGCGGGTCCATAGAGAGATGCTGGCTTTCTCAATGGTCTTTGTGATGTGAGAGTTCCAAGTGAGCTTTTCGTCTAGTTTTGCACCTAGATATTTGGCTTCGTTTGAGCCGAAGGCGCGAAGATTGAAGGCGAACCTCTGGGGAAAGCAGTTAGATCGGCGGAGGTATCCCCTACCGAAACCCATCCGACCCTCTCATCTGCAGCCCCCGCACTTCTTGGCGGCAGAAAGCGTCGGCGGCAGAAAGCGTCGGCGGCTAGTAAAGGCTGCTGCAGGAGGCACAAGCATGCCAGTACTATCGGCATGCGCCTCAAACACTCCTGCTCTTATTGGTGACGGTCAAATCCCCAATAAGAGCATGCCAGGTTCCAAAACTGACTGGAGGTGCTCCAATGAACCCTGAATCCATTTCCCGTATGCTGGAAAGTGTTTATTCGAATATTAACTTCGATTTCAACCGCAGCACTACATGCCTGAAACTCCGTCTCCTCAATAGCCTTCCCTTCTCCCAATCATAGTTTCAAAGGATCGCGCCCACCCTCCACCCTTTTATATTTTTTTTTCTATTCCTTTTTTTCTATTTTTTTTCTATTTTTTATTCCTTTTTTTCTATTTTTCTATCCCTTTCATTCCATTTTTCTATTCCTTTTTTTCCATTTTTTTTTACATTTTTCTATTCCTTTTTTTTCTTTTTTTTCCATTTTTCTTTTCCTTTCTTTTCTACTTTTTTTCTTCTATTTTTCTATTCCTTTCTCCACCTCACCAACCCCAAACACCATATCCACACCACTACACTACACTACAGCAACTGAGCACCTCAGTCTGAATACTCATAATTATAGAATAACAAACAAAAAAAGTTGAATTTATATTGCAGTGTTTCTTGGCAAGTGTTTTTTTTTACAGTGTTTTTGGCAACGTTTTTTTTTTCAAATGTTTGATCACATGGGGTTGTTGAACAAGACTCTCTGGGCCCTGTGTTGTTGACGTAAGCGCTGACATAGACATCTAGGCTTATTGATAGGCGTATTTTCTGTCCTTCTTTCTCTTCAAGCCCATTTGTTTATGCTTTGCTGAACGTTACTTTTAAGCTGAATTTTAGCATCAGAGCCGTGGATAGCATGTCCGAAAACAGGTTCTTAGGTGCGACTGGCCTAATTAAATTACTAAATTCAGATTTTTTTTTGCAGTTTTCTCCGGAGTTAATCTATTTCTCTGTTCCCTTGGCTTTGAACTCAATGCGATGAAGTGGATATCTTCTTATTTGAAAAACCGTTAGATTTCGATTTAGATTAAGGTGGCGAGAGGGACAATGTCACCTAACCACTGCGGCCTCTAATAGGCCTATAGTGATGTCCCCTCAAAAATCCCAGAAAGTTTAAGGAGTTGTTTAGTTCTTGGTTTGTAGGAACATCTTGGCTTGTCTGCTACCTTACGTTTGTGTCCAGTAGTGGTTGGCCGTGTTCCTCAACCATTCCTTTATGTAGCATTTTATGGTGCTGATATGTATGCCGCAGAATGGTATTGGCATCATGAATCTTGATGCAGAGCCTTTTCTTGCTAATAGGTCTGCTTTTTCGTTTCCTCTATGGCCACTGTGTCCTGGTATCCACATGATGTGAACTCTAGTTGTAAGCAGTCCCATACCATTTAGAGGTGACTTCGTAGCTTTTTAAGGGCTTAAAGTGCAGCCTTGCTGTCAGAGAGAGTATAAATGTTTTTATTGGTTATAGCTCTGTTTATATTTTCTCTGAGGCAGAGTTCAATAGCGAATATCTCATATCTCTGCTTGAAATACGGAGTTGTATCTGTCTATGCTGTGATAGATGTGTGTTCCAGTGTTGGCTCCGTATACTCCAGCCCCAACACCTTCGTTCGTTTTGGATCCCTCTGTGTACCATACATAGGATTGACGATCCATTTTGCTCCCAGGTGTGTCAAGAGGGAATTGAGACGTTAAAATTTTGGCTGAAGTTATACCTTGGAAGACAATTGTCTATATGGGGTATTTTTAGGATTTCATGCCTGTTTAGTTCATTAAGAATGTCAGGATGAAAGAGCCTGGAATTTGAATCATCCTTCGCGATAAGTTTATGAGCGAATATTATTGGTTCTTTTTTAAGTTGGATGTGTACGGGTGGTAGGTCCGTGATGACTTCTAGCGCTGCTGTGGGGGTTTTTCTCATAGCTCCTATTATACAGATATAAGCTAGTCTCTGTAGTTTGTTGAGCTTGGCTTGTACTGATGTGTGTTTTGTTTTGTGCCACCAGACGGGCGCAGCGTATGTGAGAATTGGTCTGGTGATGGCTATGTATAGCCAGCGAGATATCTTAGGATTAATGGCCCAAGTTTTTCCAGTGAGATATTTGCGGGTCCATAGAGAGATGCTGGCTTTCTCAATGGTCTTTGTGATGTGAGAGTTCCAAGTGAGTTTTTAGTCTAGTTTGGCACCTAGATATTTGGCTTCGTTTGAGCCGAAGGCACGAAGATTGAAGGCGAACCTCTGGGGAAAGCAGCTAGATCGGCGGAGGTATCCCCTACCGAAACCCATCCGACCCTCTCATCTGCAGCCCCCGCACTTCTTGGCGGCGCGCAGCGCAGAAAGCGTCGGCGGCTAGTAAAGGCTGCTCCAGGAGGCACAAGCATGCCAGCACTATCGGCATGCGCCTCAAACACTCCTGCTCTTATTGGTGACGGTCAAGTCCCCAATAAGAGCATGCCAGGTTCCAAAACTGACTGGAGGTGCTCCAATGAACCCTGAATCCGTTTCCCGTATGCTGGAAAGTGTTTATTCGAATATTAACTTCGATTTCAACCGCACCACTACATGCCTGAAACTCCGTCTCCTCAATAGCCTTCCCTTCTCCGAATCATAGTTTCAAAGGATCGCGCCCACCCTCCACTCTTTTATATTTTTTTTTTCTATTTTTCTATTCTTTTTTTTTCTATTTTTTTTTCTATTTTTCTATTCCTTTTTTTCTATTTTTCTATCCCTTTCATTCCATTTTTCTATTCCTTTTTTTCTATTTTTTTTTTCCATTTTTATATTCCTTTTTTTTCTTTTTTTTTCCATTATTCTTTTCCTTTTTTTTCTATTTTTTTTCTTCTATTTTTCTATTCCTTTCTCCACCTCACCAACCCCAAACACCATATCCACACCACTACACTACACTACAGCAACTGAGCACCTCAGTCTGAATACTCATATTTATAGAATAACAAACAAAAAAAGTTGAATTTATTTTGAAGTGTTTTTGTCAGTCAACAGTCAACTTCCAAGCCGCTCGGTCGTGTCTTTTGCCTTCTGCCTCGCTACCCCCAGTTTATACATTCAGTGACGTGACAAATTAAATCAAACGAACAAACAAATAAACAAAAAAAAAAAAAAAAAACAAAAACAAAAAATTAAAATTATATATACATACATATATATGTACATATAAAACCAAAACAAAAAATCAGTAACCACGTTTCCTCGTTTCTACCCCTTCGCTGCGTTGTCAATTTTTCTCACTTACTTCGTGACCCAATTATATCGCCCATTATGGAAAAGTGCTGCGGGAATGTGAACTGCACTTACGGAAATAAATCCGCTGAGTTGCTCGCATGTACTGGTATCTGTGGCAAAGCCCTTTCATCCAACATAGATTGGTTTATCCAAAAGATGCCTAATTTATATACCGGAATTATCCAACAATTTCAACTTCGTTTGCGAGGAGTGCAAACAAATCTCCCTATCACACGTCATGATAGCGATAAAGTGCCTTAGCGACACTATGACGTCCACTCTAAGCAACATTGCCGCATCGAATAAAAAAATCTCAAATGACCTCGATGTAATAACGAGTAATTTAGAAGATATTTCCAGTGCAGTGGACAACTCGTCTGAGTCCGCCAAAAAATTCTTTCTTCGGTCCGACGACATCTTACGCACGGTCAAAAATCTCGTGGATACCAACTTGCCCCAAGAGTTCACCAACAAGCTCGACAAACTTGCGTCTGAGATAAACCGACTACTCGTTCCGTCGCGAAAGACACCGGACAGTCTTAAAGATATGGTCACCTCTTTCCGCTTCGACCTCGACACCCTCCTACAATCCTCATCTAAATCATCTAATCCTGAATATGTTCAGATCGACTACTCTCCCTTAGTCGATGAATTTCTACCTAAGCTGAATAACTTAAGTGATGACCTTTCGACTACCCGCCTATCCATTTCCAACATAGTCGCCGAACTCTCATCGCTGACTACTAGACTCGATTCTCTTCCTTCCATCATCAAATCACCACAACCTCCTCTGAATATATCCCTATTCGACGAGTTGCAGAAATCACCGACTTTAAAGAAAACTACGCCTATCCAAACTGATAACTGTGATACCGAGATTAACGCGCAGCCGTCAACATCTACCGACCCCCCAAAAACAATTCAAAAGTTTGGAACCTCGTGGACAGAACCTGAATGGGCACACCGTCTGGATAAACTCAATAACATGAACCTTTCCGAGTTCTACCTGAAAGGAGCCCCTCCACACGCCAACGTTTCCTGGCTCAAGAAATACTTTCTTGACCATTACTCCATTCCAATCCTTCAATGTCAAATTCAAATTCACCAAATCAACCCTAACAACAGAAGTCGGTTTAAATTCGTCGTTCCGTCGAAATATGCGTGGCTCTTCTCAAACCCCTTCAATGACGTCCTTACCATCGGAAACTTACAAATATCCAAGTGGATTTCACCAAAACCGGACCTCAACAGCAGAAGCAGCAATAACATCAATAAGAATAGTAATAGCATTAGTAAGAGCAATAGAATTAATATACCTAAATCTAAGCCCAAAAATAAGCCAAATTTCTCAACTAATTATATCAACCACATTCCTTCCAACACTTCGCTTTCCTCCATAAGCCAGAATTCGACAAATCGTCATCCGAAACCAAATAAGCATCCCAACCCTCCTCCTAACCCCGGTGACAACTGGAGCTTCAAGACGAATCTCTTTCCTAATTTCACACACCCCTCCATTTCTAATGTACAACCTTCTTACTCTGCTCCTCCCAAACCCCAACGTCAAAGGGTTTCCTTCAAACTGACCCCAAACCCGACCCAGACCCCGAACCAAATACCCTCACCGAGTTCATTTCCCAATTTCGACCTCAGATCAGGTGTAAAATACCCAAATTTCCGCAGTTCCCATATTCTCTACCCCACACCATGCTCCATCTCCTCTGCCCCCAAATCGAATTCCATCTCCTACAACACAACCAATTCCTCACCAATCCCTACATCAACAGGTCCCTCCATAACAAATCCTTCTTCTGTCTCCTCTCAATCTTTTATCGACCCCCTTCTGCCCACCACAGTCAAACTTACCCAGCAAACCGCTAACCCCGTCGAATGTCGTTATGCTCTCTCTCGGTTAAGGGATAAAAAAACATACGAAAACATCCGACTCTTCCTAGCTTATCTCCATGATAAGTCAGACTCGGTTTGCTACGAAGGAAAAACTAACACAAGAGTAAGGGTATCAATCGAACAGGAAGGTCTTCCTGCTGACTTCGCTAGCCTCAAAATCCTCTTCATAAAATACCACGAAATCTTCAATATTTCCCCTCAAAAAGTCTCAAATGATCTCGAAACTTTCCGGCAATATATACACTCAAAGCGGATATCGCACCTCCAGCGTAGCCGAGCCGACCACGACAGGTTTTTTCGTTCCTAATTGTCGCCATCCTCCTGTCACCCACACCTTCTGCAAAAACCTCCCTCTTACTATTTATTACCAAAATGTATTTATTACCGCTCGAAAACCCAAGCTATCCTGCAACAATCACATGCTTTGCCCTTTGATGTCTTCGCGTTGACTGAAACGAACCTGATCCCTAGCATATATAACCTCGAACTGTTCCCACCAAATTTTAATGATTATCGCGATGACGAACTCAGCCGACTCACTGACGGTTGTCCTTGTCGAGGCGTTCTACTAGCCGTCCTTAATACAATTTACTCTTCCCTTATTGCAGTATCATCCTCCCCACTTCTCGACTTTGTTTCAATTAAGATTGCTCTACCCCAGAAGACGCTATACATCATTTGTTTCTACATCTTGCCCTCACAACCTATTGAATCCTATGAACTCGCCATCAACACAATCGACCAATTAACCGATTTAAGAAACCCTCAAGATGAAATCCTTGTTTTCGGTGACTTCAACATTCCTCATCTTAAATGGACCCAATTAGACGATCAATCGTCTTACACTGCCATCAATCCCACTACTGCCAAAGAATGTCTCTTCCTGGATCGCCTAACAGATTCAAACCTCAACCAAGTTAGTGGCGTACTAAACTACATGGGTAGACAACTCGACCTCATATTCACAACCGATCCTCTCAACTCTTCTGTTTCACTTAGTCCCCTTTCCCTTTCAACCATCGATAACTTCCATCCTCCCCTCCTCCTTTCCTTCTTTCACGATTCTCCATCACAGAATAAACCTCCTACAGTTCTGGCCTCTTACGATTTCCACAAAGCAAAATTTCATCTAATAAATGAATACCTTAAAAATGCCCCTCTCAATTTTGATAACCTAACCGTTAATGATCCATACTCTACAGGGAAATATTTTACTCTATCTCTCTTTACGTTCCCGTTTCACAACGCAAAACTTCGTCCACCTCCCCACCCTGGTATAATCGCAGGCTCCGTTCTCTAAGAAACAAAAGAAATAAGCAATGGACAATCTTCCTTCGTACTCAATCATCCAATGACTTTAGTAGTTTAAATAGGAGGGTTCTGGCGCAACCGCAACGTTGCGGTTACCGTGATTAGACTAGGAGGGTTCTGGCGCAATCGCAGCGTTGCGGTTGCAGTGACCGCAGGTTGGCGCGTGCCGATAAGAGATAATGTCATGACCGCAGGTGGGCACGGGGCATTGACCGCAGGTGGGCACGGGACATTGGCAGCAGGTGGGCACGGGGCATTGGGCACATGGCATTGACCGCAGGTGTCTTGGGCTGTCGTCGGGCGCAAGGCGGTTCGACTTTGATAGCACGCGCCGGCCTCGTGACTATTTGTTATTAGCGTCGTAGAATTGTGGTTTTGCGAGCAGTTGTGGCAGGTCAGTGACTGATCCAATTGTTTGATATGTGTGATATCGTTTTTCATTATGTGACGAATTTAGAATAACAATAAATATCTTCGTCGTGGTGGTGGTCAAGGTCATATCGGGAAGTAGGAATAGGGACCGCAGGTTTCTATATTCGGCTTTTGGCTTTTGACATTCGAGAATATTTGAGAATATTCGTAATTGTTTGTTATGTGTGATATCGTTTTTCATTATGTGACGAATTTAGAATAACAATAAATATCTTCGTCGTGGTGGTGGTCAAGGTCATATCGGGAAGTAGGAATAGGGACCGCAGGTTTCTATATTCGGCTTTTGGCTTTTGACATTCGAGAATATTCTAAATATTCGTGAATGTTCGTGAATTATCTATGTACGATCAAACAGGCGGTCGTCATTTAAAAGTGGTTACAGAAAAAAGACTTACATTATGAATATTTAAAGGATATGATGATAACGAGCGTGTGGGAAAATGTGATAATGGACGCGTTACTGTTGGGACACCGTTTTGGGGATATGATAACGATAGTGTGTGTGTGTGTGTGTGTGTGGTGGGAAAATGTGATAATAGACGCGTTACTGTTGGGACACTGTGGGTTTTGTGAAATGTGAAATGACAACCGCCAAAAAAAGAAAAACAAATAATAATTAACCGTAATTCTGGTGATAACAATAGCTATATAAAAAGAGAGCTTGCTTTAAATCAGAACACAAATCAACCATGAACAGCGTGGAGAGGACAATTGAGAGACACATCACGGAGTTTGAGAGTAAGACTGGTGGCTCAGGCAAGGACGCTGTTGGCTGATATAAAGGAGAAGAAGGATTTCACCAGGCTTAAGGCGATTATACACCTCCTGGAGGCAATGGAGGACATTGTCTATCTGGAGGAGCTTCAAATGACACCAGTAAGCGAGTTACTGAAAGACGTAACCCTGTATGTATAGGTAAGTAAATTATAAACAAAAAAACGAAAAAATGTATTTACATATATATTTTTTTTTCACGTACAAAAATATTTTATTAAAAAATTATACAGTTTTCTTTTTACTTAAATTTTTCATAAGCGATGTTTGTTGTTGGTGGTATTGCTGAAGTTGATGGTATCGCTTGTGATTTAACTAGATTTTTTATTACTGCATATTGTAGCTTCTTTGTCCATGATTACCTCATAGCAGGATTTGATTTCTTATACATGGGTTCGGAATTATTTGATTGAATGAAAGGAAAGAGAAGAAGAAGCTGTTACTGCTGCTAACTTTCATATTATATACAGAGCATCATCTCTTCTTTCTCTCTCTATCTCTATGCTTCGCTGATTTCAGGAACGAGTTTTATCATGCTCAACATTTTTTCCATAGAATTTAAGATATATTCATTTCATAAGTTTGCTTAAACTTCTTAATATCCATCAATTCTACATCTGAATGGTACGTTGTATCGAGCGCTTTGAAAACTTCTATTTCACCATTGCTTAAGATCCTCTCACTCTCAATTTCGCGATATTCAAAACAACTTATATTTAATGTACGTTCTGCATAATTACTATCATAAGTACAACGAATATTTACGTATACATCGTCGTATTCTAACCTAAAATGTCGATAAAATTTATTTTCGCTTTCAATCACTCCAGCTATATCTTTTTCTTTACGAATTAGATCTTGCCTAAATGCTTCTATAGCTTCCGCAACAGTGAAGTATTTAACGTCCGGTTTTACTGTTGTTGTTGTTGTTGATATTGCTGTTGGTGCAAATAGATCATTTTGAGGATTATTCAAAATTTCACTAGACCGCATCAACTGAAACGACCAATCAATTTTCAAACTGTCATTATTAGGTAGTAATACGCTAAACTCCAAGTTTCCCTTATTATTATTATCTATAGTCGTTAAATTGATTGGTATTGGACTAGCTTTCAAATAGCTCACAGCCAATACACAAAATAAGCCCAATAAATTAATATTTCTTCCCATTTTTATATTACAATACAAGAATAATACACTGCGAACAACTCACTGAAAGAAGATTGAAATGATACTAATCAAGATTTAGTTGAAACATTGCTTTTTATTTCAAACGTTCATATAGTAACATTAGTTTTTACATTTAGTACGTATCATCATGTTTTCCATCATAAAACATGCACATGTATCTAGTTTATCCTGACTGCTATATGAACACATGCTGCATACAGTGCGTTGATATCCGTTCTCATATGTAATAGTATAAATGTCTTTGAATTGGTTTATTTTTGAATAACATGTTGTTATCTCCCCTAAATGCTCGTCCAATATATTTTCCTTGTGTTCTATTAGAAATGTTTTAATCTGCTTCAGGAACTCTGAACAACTTATCATGTTCGTCATGATTTATATCTTTTATGTATTGGGTTCAGTTGTACTTAGCTTATCTAAAAGTTCTATATCTTCTTCATCAATGTCACTCAGTTCAAATTTATTCAAAATATCAATATCATTAAAAGCACATAATTCTTTAAAACTAATTATGTTTTTTATACGCTTAGCACCGTCATACAATTTGCCCAATATAGTTACTGAACCACCAACTACTTCGATTCTCATATGATCGTTAATATCAAATTCAAAGTGTACTGCTGACAAATAATTGGGATATGATTCTCCTCTACGCATGCTCAATAACAGAGTTCTATGACCATCTTCTACGGTGGCATATACTGTCAAGAATGAATCAATCACATCCGCTTTTAATATACGAAAGGATTTCCACGTTGAATGACACACGCAGTATTTATCGCCCGATTTTATCGTCTGAATCCAAAACATTGAACTCAATATATCATTTACGCAAAACTATTTTATACGCACGCAAACGCGAACACGGTTTAGTACACGTACAGTTTTTGTTGTATGATTGTATTATTGTAATCCAAAACATCTATGTATATATGTATATATAAATCACTACGGCTGTCAGCGATTGTTCCTTGAAACTTACTTTCTCACTAAACATTAATTTATTTTATTGCAACTATTTATATTGTCTTGTACAAAATACTTATATACCTATCTCTTTAATTCAATAAAATAAATCATGAGGCTATCTCTTTTACATAACTTCAATAAATCTTTAAATAGAAAAAAATGTTTTCGGACGGTGAGAGAGAGCGAAGAGATATGTTTATATGATATGAAATTTAGCAGCAGTAACAGTTTCTTCTTCTCTTACCATTCATTCAATCAATTATAAAAAGTTTGAATGAAAAGCAAATGTTGGTATTATTATTATTATTATTATTATTTTTTTTTTAAATAAAAAGCTATTTTTATTTATTAAGTATTTTTATTTGCGTTATTTAAATTGTACAGAAATTTCAAACAAAGATGTCCGCAATTGAAGGAGTAATAGTTTTGATATTGGCTATAATTGTATTGAATATTTTTTCCGCCCATATATTTAATAATCTCTCTTGGTGGCTGCAGATTTCCAAAGCTATCGAAATATTCTGTGCGATTTTTGTTCCTATCGTATGCTACCCAATGGGTTCCGGGACCGTGAGAAGAATCCAAATTGACGATGCCACATTCCTTTTGATGTGCGCGTTTCGGTAAAGTATCAAGCATGAATACACCTCTGAAATGTGGCAACAACAACATTTTGGAGTACTTCATCAAATCTCTATCGGTAAGTGCGCGCTTGGGTAGCTTCCTTAATAGTTTTTTGCTCTCGCTGTCGTACTATAAAATAAGCCGTAACCCTTTTTGTATGGCTTAAGGTATAACCCTTTACCAATAGCAATGGATTCCATAGTTTTATTATGGCGATTTGCTTCTTCCAGTTGTTTCTTAGCAGACTTAGTTTCATTGATTGCCTTAAAAATGGAGCTTCCACCCGTTGCCAAGGCTCCAACTGCTCCGAGAGCTGATAGGATTGGTATGAGAGGGAGAAAACCACCAATTTTGGGAACTGGTATTACACGTGGAATTTGAATTGAAGATTTCTTTCTCCTTAAGATATTATTAACAGTTTTTCGTGCAATTTGTATTGCACTTTCCATATCTTTTGGTCTCTTCTCACGTAAAATCCTTTTAGTTTTTCTTATGGCCTCATTGAAGAGATTCTTCCTACCACCACCGCATTTGCTCTTCCTCATTTTACTCATATTATTACCCATGCCGAATTTGACTTTAGTTTTCATAGCATTGGTAACAAACCATGCGTTTGCACGTTCCGCAAAATTACTGTCTTTAGACTTTACTCTTTTCCACGCGTTGTTAGCTAATATTCGATCGGCTTCGTGTCGCTTATTAAGATCTTTTGATTGAAAATAAGCAATATCGTGTTGTTTACATGCCTCATCCAGTGGGTTAATTCCTGTATCACCTCTGGCTAGACGTTTTTTGAGTTTAGTGCCTGGTCCACAAAATTGATAGCCCGGAAGATGAAGTTCTATTGGTAGAGTATTAATTATTTTATCCACCAAACCTCTTCCGACTGCGTTTCTATTATTTTGATCTTCGATAAATCATAACCATTTTAATACGAAAATATGATTCGGAATGAAATAATTTATCAACTTCACACGGTTTTATACACAGATGAGTGCGTGCGTTTGGGTGTATGTACATACATGTATATAAAATATGCTCTAGTATGTCATATAAATGCATTAACGTAAATATGCGTTTCGTGAAACAACATAAAGATTTGGTTGTGCGAAATATTGATTTCGCAACGACAACAACAAATAGCTCATCAGAAAGAAGACATAGTTTTCTTTTACCAAATACCATTCGAGCTTTATTAGTTGGTCCCTCAAATTGTGGTAAAACTAATGTAATGTTGAGTTTGATAGAGAGTCCAAATGGATTAAAGTTTAAAAATATCTATATTTATTCAAAATCATTGTATCAACCCAAATATAAATATCTACAAGAATTAATACAACCAATAAAGGGTATGGTATATTATACATTCTCTGAAAATGACCAGGTTCTAGTACCAGACGAAGCAAAACATAATTCTATTATGATTTTCGATGATGTGGCATGTGAGAAGCAAAATAATATAAGACTATATTTTTGTATGGGCCGTCACAAAAACATTGACTCCTTTTATTTGTCGTACACAAATGAATATGAGACATGTGTACAATGATCACGTGGGTACTGATATGAATTTCAAAGAATTTTCAAATATTTGCAGTGCATGCTGGATAGGTAATTATGGATTCCTGGTCATATGCACAGATGATCCTATGGATGGCGGACGTTATAGAAAAGGATTTGATGTTTTTATTCAACTATAAACGTTTACTCCCTAAGGCTTTTCTAATTAGTATATAAGAGGATTTCAAGCAGTCATAATATATTGATAGCAGCGATAATGAATAAGGGAAAAGAACGAATACTAAAGGATGTTATAAATACTAGAAAGGTGTTGAAAAAAAGTTTAAAAGTATCAAAAATCATGACCTAGAAACAGAAGACCTATTGGATGATACTTTTAAGCCTATCACTAAACCTCTCAGGGAATTAGTCGAAGGTGTTAAACAAAAACATGCTGAAACTAAAATAGATTACGACATAGAATTTCTGAAAAAAAAAGTTCCATTAAAAACGAATACTAGCACTCCCAAGGCAAATCAAAAACAAAAAAATACTCTTGATAGTAGTAAGGAATCTACATTCTATACACAAAGGAATGAAAGCGGTCACGACGACGACGACGACGATGACGATGGTAGCGGTATGAGCGATAGGGGCAACAAAAATAACACATTGTAATTGAATCTCACAGCGTTGGATCGGGACAACAAATTAGATAAAGTATATGGTCCATATAAAGATCGAAATGATAAATGGAAATTGGGTAATGCTGAATTTGACTTAGGCACAAATAAGATTGTCATCAATGGTGGAAATGCCTGGTCTATTACACCGGGTCTCTTTGAATTGCTCTTTCACAAAACACCAAAGCACTATAACGATCATGACCTACAACAATATAAGGAAATTTTAGTTGAAACAAATGCTCATAAGCGTAAGCATGATAAAAACGAACAAATAAAGGGGACTAGAGCAATCAAGTACACAAAGATTATAAAGTCATTATTCCCCGGTGGAAAAAAAGGGGGTGGTTTAATGACAGTAAATGCACGGAAACCAAATTATATATACTGGGATAATCCTAATGAATTAGTTGACAGATTACGACTTTTGATTTCATCACAATCAGCTGGTCATACGAATCATAACAATGAAATTGTATCCATCGTTGAGGAATTGAGAGAAAGCAATATAATTGCATAGATCTATATGTACACGTCCATTTCAAAAATGAGTGCTAACAAGTTTGGTAGTTCCTCCCATCATGAAGATAGACGTCTAAGAAGTGCCTTAGGCTTTCACTTAGATCGCCGCAATAGGAACATTAATTTTTATTCTAAACGATTAAAAAACGTAGGTTTACTCATTGACGACAATGATGCAGCCTCCAAGTTATTTGTTAACGATAAAGTAAATCACATAACTTTGAGAGTTCAAAAAGATAACACATTATTGAAGAATAAATTTATAGAAGAAATTGAAAAAATAGCGGCGGATCTACAAAGTGAGAAAGAAACACATACGAAATCGATTAAAACGTTGAAGGAGGATACCGAGAAGGCTTTAGAATCACATATAAATTATACTGAAACAAGATTTAAAGGAATTGAGGATTATATTTTCCAGCAATTAATCAGTCCAGAAGTGATAGCGTTGTCGGAGGATAAACATATTAGTAAAACTAATTTATAAAAAGCGTTGATAAAATATGAATAGCGATGAAAAGAGGCGTATTGTAGATAAACTTCACAGAGGGGCTCGTAGAAATTTCAAAAGACGACGAGTAATTATGAAAGGAATAGACGATCTCTGGCAAGCAGATTTAGTTGAAATGGGTGCATATTCAAAATTCAACAGAGGCTATCATTTTCTCTTAACTGTCATCGATACTTTCTCCAAATTTGCGTGGGTTGTTCCGCTTAAAACGAAAAATGCTTCTGACGTCACAAAAGCTATGAAAAGTATATTTGTTGGGGGGGAACGATCGCCAAAAAATTTACACACCGACGACGGAAAGGAGTTCTTCAATAAAAAAATTCAAAATCTAATGACAAATCATGGTGTTAATCATTATTCAACGTATAGCATTTTAAAGGCATCAATTATCGAACGATTTAACAGAACCCTAAAGAGTCTAATGTGGAAACAGTTTAGCTATAATGGTTCATACAAGTGGCTTGGGATATACAAAGAATTGATTATGAAATACAATGATACAAAGCATCGAACTATTGGAATGCGCCCAAGTAATGGAAATTTTTCGAATGAAAAGCTGATATTAAACTCTGCCTACAACAATGTGAAAACCTATGACAAACCAAATTTTTTTGTTAGCGATCACGTACGTATCAGTAAATATAAACATACGTTTGAGAAGGGCTACACACCGAATTGGACAACGGAAATTTTCAAAATTAAAACAATTAAACATACGTATCCGGCTACATATATATTAGAGGATTATCAGGGAAATGTAATCCGAGGAGGATTCTATGAGTATGAACTGATGAAAACGCAATATTTAAATAATTATCTTGTTGAAAAAATTCTACTCACGAAAGGTGATCGAGTTTTTGTGAAATGGTTGGGTTTTTCAAACGAACACAGCTCTTGGATTAGTAAAAATAATAGCCTGTAATATAGAAACATTCACAAATACATACACATACATGTGTATATACATATCTTTGTATTCAATAAAAATAAAAAATAAAAAATACATATATATTGTTTAAAAAGCGTTGTATTTTAATTTTCCATTTCATTATATAGTTGATCGTTAAAATGTCAATAACATTAATTTTAACTGGAAATTCATCGAGTCTCACTACGGATTACTTTCCACCAATCGATCTAGGCCGCGAGTATGAGTGTGGACTAATAGACTTCCATACATATAATTCAGTGCCCAACATTGACTTGAATAATAATTTATTTCACATACGCGATCAAATCATTGAAGTTCCTGTAGGCACATATGAATTCGAAGATATCGTTGAGTATTTGCAAAAAGAATACGTCAGTATAAACAAATCGGGGAGTCTTTTCATTGATGCCAATTACAATACATTCAAAACAGAAATTTATTGTAGTGATAATATTGATTTTACCCAAAATCGAACTATTGGTTCAATACTTGGTTTTAGCAAGAAAATATTAAAAGCAAAAACTGGTTATGAATCAGACATACCTATTAACATTACAAATGTTAATGTAGTACGCGTGGAATGTAACATTGTGTGCGGATCATATATAAATAGTTCAAGCGCAGACACACTTCATGAATTTTCCCTACACGTTAGTCCTGGGCATAAATTAGATGAAATTCCTAGAAATGTAATTTATTTACCTGTGACCGTCAGACAGATAGGTTCAATAACAGTTAAAGTTGTCGATCAGGGCAATAATCTGGTTAATTTTCGTGGAGAAACAATTACTCTCAGATTACATTTAAGACCAAAGGATAAATGATTATTTATAATAAAAGCAATACGAATTTCGGACTTCCTGTCATTTTCTCGTCGTCATCCAACAAAGAAACAGTGATAAGAAGGAACCCGTCATCGTCAACAATAACACCAACAACAACAGCAACTACTACTAAAAAATTGACAATAGTTAATAAAATTTTTTTAAAATCACTAGGATTTCGGATCAAGTGAAAGAAAAGAAAGGAAAAAGATCATGAATGACGTTCTAAATGTTCTACAAAAACCTATCTACGATGAAAGCATTATAAAGAAAGAGTATCACAGTTATATGCCATACTTACAATCGTACAAAAATAACGATGAAATTAGAATATCAATACAGAATCAAGACCTCTATCTACTGCCTTGTGAGAGTTACATTTATATCGAGGGATTTGTAACACTGGAGAATGGAACAAAATCAAACAATATTAAACTGAAAAACAACTGCGTAGCGTTTTTATTTGATGAAATCCGCTATGAAATCAATGCAGTCGAGGTAGACCGCACACGATACGCAGGAATAACATCGATGATTAAAAATTTTGTATCGTTAAACCATAACGAGAGTACAATGTTAAAAAATGCTGGATAGTTTGCAATGGGGAATCAATTTATTGAAAATGGATATTTTAATTTTTGCGTACCACTTAAAATGCTTCTTGGTTTTGCTGAAGACTTTAATAAAGTGGTTTTGAACTCCAAGCATGAGCTTATATTATTACGTTCGAAGTCGGATATAGATGCTGTCTACTCAACAGACGTAAAAGAAAAAGTTCAGCTAAACATTTTGAATATTACCTGGAAAGTTCCTCACATACAATTGGCAGATTTTTCGAAATTGGGAATTCTTAAAACAATAAGCTCAGGACAGAGTTTAAAATTGGCTGGGATTGTCATTTTAATCCTGTTCTATCGCAGGGCGTTCATAACTTATGGATGGTGAAACTTTCACCCCAGAGCGAAAGACCTCGGTTTATCTTAATCATTTTTCAAACACCAACCGGACCACAGCATTGTGATTTGTCAGATGTAAAAGTGCATCTTAACTCTGATACATATCCATATGATGATCTAAAAATAAACTTTATTCGAAATCGTTATGCCCTTCACTATGATATGTATGCTAAATTTCAACAGAGCTATTACATGCGGGAACCTCAGCCTCTACTATCATGCGAGGAATTTGCAGAAGTAGCTCCAATTATTGTGGTCGATGTGACGCATCAGAATGAATCTGTAAAAACGGGACCCATTGATATAAAAATAGAACTTACTACCAACAAAAATTTGCCTCCAAACACCTCAGCATATTGCGTTCTAATACATGACCGACTCGTGGAATATGTTCCACTTACGGGCGAGATTAGAAGAGTTGTTTAGTATAAAGTTATATTTAAGGTTTAACTAACATCAACAACGAGGAAGTTGAAGCTGTGTGCAGTAGAAAATTCAATGTTGATAAAATATATTGTAAACAAATCAAAATAAAAAAGATAATAAAACAATTTTTTCAAAAATCTTTTTACATTTTTCTATTTATTATTTTTTTTATTTCTTGGTAATCTCTATACGAGAAGTTTTATTTAGAGGTCCATGATATGTCAAAGTAAATCCTTTTTTATTGATTGCTTGAATCGTCGCATCAGACATTTTAGAATATCGAGATGGAAGAAAAACCTGGGCGTAAAAAAAAAGACAAATAAACAAATATGTAATATATTTTTTTTTACTTACTTTAAAATTTTCCAGATCACATAGAACTGCATTTCCATACATAGTATTGCAAACCTTTAATCCTTCGATATTATATGGTAAGCCGATAGTCAATGTTGTCAATTTTACGGTTTGGTTATGAGCAACCTTTTCTAGTTGATTTAATTCTTTCTGAGGGTCCATTGTCATCGATGTCTGTTCGCACTGGTTAACTGTTGCTTATAGAACTATTTTTAATGTAGTGGGTCATTTTTTTATACTATTTTAGTAATATTTATTATTATTATGTGAATGTGTTTGAAAACGATAAGAAATATTTATACATAGCTTATTTGTACCCCTTAAAATTGAATGCTGTGTGTTAGATCTTCGCGCAACAGTACATTACCATATTCTTCATAACTATTATTTATGTTGCTGTTAAATCTGAGGGGGAAAACACCTATTTTGGGCCAAAAATGACGCCTTTGTATGGTCCACAAAAGTTGTGGGAAAACAATTTTCAGTGCTTTTTTCATTTTTGTCACCCAAATATCACACCTTTGATCTGATGCAGTTTTCTTGCATCTAGTTTTTGCCACAGCATTTGCTTTAGTAAATTCTTTATCGACGGGTTCGTGATCGTTATCATCGTCGTCGTCGTCGTCGTTGTTGGAAATAATTGAACATGGACTTTCTGGGAATGTTTCGTTGCAATATAAATTGACATCTATGTCTTCACGGCCGGAATGAATGTTTTCATCTAGTTTTATTTCATCTTGGTGTTCTTCATTAAACAATATGTCTAATTCCGATTCGAATGACAAAGTATTATCATCATATTGGAACAACCATGATGTAAAGTCTTGTTCGTCAACCATTTTTTCTTATGTTGCTATAGGCTACTGAATGTGTATGTGTGTATGTGGGTGTAAGAGAAAGAGAGAATAATTTTCTTTTTTTTACATCAATTATCATTTATTGGTATTCTATTATGGCCCCAAGCATAAGTACTTATCCCATCATTACATATATATCTTTTAGTGTCGTTATAACTTAAAGCTAACTTATTAATAGACTGCGTATAAATATTATGCAACTTACTTCTAACTATAAACATTGATCTAAACGACAATTTTTTATACATTAAATAATTTCGATAATCTTTAATATCTAAATTATTAGTAACCGACTTTTTAATTCCTTTTGCCTTTTTCACCACATCATTGGTCTCTAATATAAAGGAGTACATTTTCGCTCTTAATCCAATGAATTCTAACATTTTCCGAGAGTTATTTTCATCTTTAAATTTCCCGAGAACTTTTCCGTTTGTTTGCGGAAAATTATGTGCATTGTCTATGGGGTATTCTGCAGAATCAAACCTTGATTTCTCGGGATCAATGACGTCAGGATATATATCAGAATAAAAATCACCTGTCATTACTGAATAAATAAATGAATCCGTATCCATATAGTTTAATCGAATCGATTTTCCAAACTTTTTTCTCATATACTCATAATGAAAGTCGTACATAAGCCATTTTGAAAGCTCCTATACAATGAATCCTAAATAAATAGGTTTATCGTATACAACTCGTCCCTTGGTTATTTCAATAGCACACATCTGTGGTGTAAATATAGATCTACTATGAAAATTAGGATGTGCAATTCATTTTCTAGCACACAATGAATTTCGTTGACCATCACATTGAGTTACAATTTTCACGTCTCGCCGTTTTTCTACATTTTCCATTGTTTTGCCGTAAACACTGTTATTCATTAATTTGAAAAAGTCTCTTTCAAACTTACTGTTCGCCTTTTTCCTACATTCGGTGTTCAGGTTTATATACTTCTGTAACCATTCCGATTGAGTAAAAGACAACACTCTATGAACTTTAGTGAGAATTAACCCGTTGTTCAGACATTGCTGTAAATTCCTTAAATGAATTATATAATTAGTCTTTGCATTTAAATTGGCAATTAGCTTGGGAATTTTACTTCCCGGTGTAAATATATTTTCAGGACAAAACGGAAGATCATTGTGTACAACGTGAAGATCTGTTGGATAGTCTAAATCTACTTCTAATACATAACCAAATTTATCGTCTTTTTTCAATTTCAAAATATATTCTGTGGTATAGATTTCAGGGTCATTCCACTGAAAATTTCCATTGGGAAGCGGTTGAGACATTGCCCAACCGTACAAGTTATTTGCATCAAGGTACATGAGATATTCATTTGGTTTGGCTTTATCATACTTCTTAACATACTTATTATTGGATGTGGCATATCGATGACTACACTGACATAAACCACCTCTAATACCTTTCTTAAAGAAATTAAACATATCAACATCAGTGAAGAGCTCTAGATTAACTTCCGTTATTTTCAACATTGCATCCCAAGATAAACCAGGGGAAGTATAGTAATAACATGGATCTAATTCATATATTTTTATGCAGACCTTACGAAAATTCTCGAATATATCGGCCAACAACAGCACATCGCTCGTTAGATATAAAAGCATGAAATCTTTTAATGATTTACAATTGAAATGCTTCCATACTTTTAGGGCATAATCATAATCTGTATCTAAACAATCTTTACCTGTTAATTTATTATAAAATTCGGAAATTGGTGGAAGAGACAAATCATCCAACCGATTCCAGGAACTGAGATAATCGTAGGGAAATACCCCTTTCCTACTCATTAATCTGAATGAGTCAGCATGTTTGTAATATCCCTTGCTAAGAATAAAATCATCTTCTGATAAATTTTTTGTTAATGAATCTATACTCGACTGAAGGAATCGAAATGAATCTAAAAACCTAATTTCCTAATTACCTAATTTTGATATGTAATTCTCCTTATTTAATGGAATTATTTTTATTGCGCCATCAATATTACTTAAACTTTTGACAAAAAGATGACAGTCGTAGCCCGACAAATTATGTAATAGAATTGGGAAAAATGTTGGTACACGAAAGTTTAAATTACACTGGTTATGTGCAGCTCCTCTATATAGACCAGTGAAATGACAATGATCTTTTACTCTTATATCTGACTGACTAAAACTACGATTGCATATACAACATATTGAAGCACTGTGATGGTTGTAGTTCTCAACATCTGTCAATTGATTCATCGCTTTTGGTTTTTGAAAGTACTCCCTATGTAGGTGTGTTAAGTCTTCAACTAACATCCTTACGAATTCATCAGATGAATTTTCTCCCACAAAAAAAAAATACAAAGGAGACATTGGTTTTGTTCTTAGTTGTCATAACTAAATATAATTTCTCACCAACAAATGTTCTATGTTTGTTTAGGTTATTATCAAATGAGCACTTAATAAAATACGAAAACACACAAGGTATGTGTTGTTGCACAGTAGTTGTTGATGAAGATTCTGGATTCGGTATACAATGACTCACAGGTAAAAGAATAGACTCAAAGTCAGCATACACGACAAATGGAACACGTTGCTTTCGATTGTGTTTGACAAACTTGAGTATTTTGTTTCCTTCATCCGGCATAATCGTAATCAGTTTCCGACATTCACTTTTGTGTTGTAGCAGACGGGATTCAATTGGTAATCGTTGCAAGCACCCATTACAAAGATGCATTTGATTTTTTTTCTTCATTATTTGACTTCTCATCAAACGTGACATATTTTTGATATATACATAATGCGTTCGATCACTATCAGAACTTTCACAATAAAGCAAGTTAATATGTTTTGCTTTTTCTTCGGTCGTATGATAGTAGGGCCCAATTAAATAGCATTCATTCTTATCATTGATTTCATAACCAAAAACGTTTACACTGATTGTTGGATTATTCAACTCGAATATATGTATATCTTTGATCATAAGAGGAAATTGCATATTTCTAAAAAAAGAATTTCACCATTAACTTGTATTGTTAGGGAGCGCCGTGGCGCAGTGGGTAGTGTGTCGGCCGCTGACGCAAGATGAGCGAGTTCGGATCCCGATAACACTAACGCCATCGAATGATTATTTCGTGGCGTCCCTCCTCGGCGGGGTACTGGCAAAACCCCCCGTTGTATACTTGCCATGAAAAAGCTTCTCGGCTCTCGCCGTTCGGAATCGGCATTAAGCTTTAGGTTCCGTTCACTTATGTGAAAAAACAAATCGCACACAACATAAGTGAGTAAAAAGTAGCTTGGCTCTGGCTCCACATGAGCTCCAACGCCATCTAAGGTGTCTGTCTGGCAGTACAATGGACCAGTATTTGTGTCTGAGTGCTCCAACAGATAGCAGAAGCCTCCACAAAAAAAAAAAAAAAAAAAAAAAAACTTGTATTGTTTCACTAGTTATGTCGCGAATTGCATATGATGATGGTCTGTCATGATCACATATAACTTTATAACTTTGCTATCCAAAGCTGATATAATAGCCCATTTAAAACAATATTCATCGGTGTTTTTCACATTTATACAGGCATGTTTGTTTAATAACTGTGATGGTAGATTAAGATAAGCAGAAGCTCGAAGCGGGTCGTATTTATTTATATTTATTTCGGTTCTTAGGAATGACAACAAAGCCCATCCGCTATCTCTTTCCTGGAATTCTTCTAGTTTAACCTTGATGTCATTTATAATAGTTTTTAATTTTTACATGCTTTACATGCTTCACGAACACCGCAAATAATTCCATATTAAATTTATAAGCATGCAAAACTTCCAATTCATTTTCCAACAGCTCGATAATTAAAGATAATTAAATACATGTTTTTTTCATATAGGACTTCTACATTTAATATGCTCTCATCATTATTAGTAATGTAAAATGTTTTTATACGATTTTTGAAAGCGCTTGTTATACTGTAGACATTCTCTTTTAGAATCTTCTTAGCCTTTGTTTTATGTGAGTTTTTGCGTTGATGTTGAGACCAAAGGTTTTCCTCAACATCCTCCTCGCAAAATAAACATCTTTTGTGAATAGTCTGCTTAAGTTTCTTACTTTTGGGTTGCACACCTAAATCTGTAACGTCTCCTGTTGCGGCAGCTCTCGACCCTCACTCGATTCACAACCATTTATTTTGCAGATACATCGATTTAGCTTACGATGACGGACAAAAGAAGATTTATCCCAAAATTCTCTTTGACACTTTTCACATTGAAACATTTTCTTTTTTTTATTTATTTTTTAGTCTGTACTAAAACGAATGATACCGATATTTGTAACAAGTTTTATTATACACTTATGTTATAACTAAAAGTGGGTGAGGGAAATAATATACATAATATATAGTATATACATATGTACATTCATTAATATTATATAATAGCATACCTGAAACTAATTTACACTACTCGTTGACACTTTTAATATTTACTAATCAATTATCTGTATGATTTGATATAATCTGGTTCGTTATTACTACCCCAATATCACATTACATAGGAAATTCCCTATTTATATACACGGGCATTTCACATTTCACATAACCCACAGTGTCCCAACAGTAACGCGTCTATTATCACATTTTCTCACCACACACACACACACACACTACCGTTATCATATCCCCAAAACGGTGTCCCAACAGTCCATTATCGATATTCCATATAACGCGTCCATTATCACATTTTCCCACACGCTCGTTATCATCATATCCCTTAAATATTCATAATGTAAGTCTTTTTTTCTGTAACCACTTTTAAATGACGACCGCCTGTTTGATCGTACATAGATAATTCACGAACATTCACGAGAATAGAATATTCTCGAATGTCAAAAGCCAAAAGCCGAATATCGAAACCTGCGGTCCCTATTCCAACTTCCCGATATGACCTTGACCACCACCACGACGAAGATATTTATTGTTATTCTAAATTCGTCACATAATGAAAAACGATATCACACATAACAAACAATTACGAATATTCTCGAATATTCTCGAATGTCAAAAGCCAAAAGCCGAATATAGAAACCTGCGGTCCCTATTCCTACTTCCCGATATGACCTTGACCACCACCACGACGAAGATATTTATTGTTATTCTAAATTCGTCACATAATGAAAAACGATATCACACATAACAAACAATTGGATCAGTCACAGACCTGCCACAACTGCTCGCAAAACCACAACTCTACGACGCTAATAACAAATAGTCACGAGGCCGGCGCGTGCTATCAAAGCCGAACCGCCTTGCGCCCGACGACAGCCCAGGACACCTGCGGTCAATGGCATGTGCCCAATGCCCCGTGCCCGTCTGCGCTCAATGCCCCATGCCCACCTGCGGCCAATGCCCCGTGCCCACCTGCGGTCAATGCCCCGTGCCCACCTGCGGTCATGACATTATCTCTTATCGGCACGCGCCAACCTGGGGTCACCGCAACCGCAACGCTGCGATTGCGCCAGAACCCTCCTAGTCTAATCACGGTAACCGCAACGTTGCGGTTGCGCCAGAACCCTCCTATTTAAACTACTGACTTTTCTAACTACCTGGGCAGCTATCTCCACTTTAACGCCCTACACAACTTCCTCTATCAACGGTATTTAACAGAAACGCAAGCCAATCTTATAAACGATCCAAAGTCCTTCTTTAAGTTTGTTAACTATAAAAGAAAATCCGATGGTTATCCTACCTCCCTCTCCTTCCACGATCAAACCTCGAATGATCCCAATATTATCGCCAACTTTTTCGCCACCTTTTTTAAACAGTCTTTCGCCGACGACTCGTTTGCTCCAGACTTCTCATACTTTGATTATCTACCGAATTTTTCACTTGGACCATTTCTCCCACACACAGTTGATTCTCATGTCATCGAAAACAAATTAAATCTACTTAATGATGAATTCACTCCTGGACCCGACGGTTTCCCTGCCATATTTCTAAAAAAATGCTCCTCAACCATCTCTCGCCCTCTCTCGAAAATCTTCACCCAATTCCTATCCCAAGGTGAATTCCCCCGCTTATGGAAAAACTCATTTATCACCCCTATACAGAAAAAAGGTCCGAAGAACGTTGTTAACAACTATCGTCCCATTGCCAAACTATCACATATACCTAAACTCTTCGAGAGTGTTTTGTACGAAACACTAAGTTTTCGCTGCAAGTCATTAATCTCCCCTAGACAACACGGTTTCCTCAAATGCAGATCCACAACCACTAACCTTATTGAATTTGTGTCCTTTACCCTATCAGCCTTAGAGAACGGCAAAGAAGTCGACGTTATCTCAACCGATAAAAGCCTTCGATAAAATCTCCCACAGACTGATACTCTTCAAATTGTCCTCCCTTGGCTTCGACCCCATCTCTTTGAAGTGGATATCTTCTTACCTGGAAAATCGCTATTATAATGTTCGTTTTAGATCTGCCTTCTCTAACCTCTTTTTAGCCTCCTCCGGCGTCCCCCAAGGCCGCCACTTAGGTCCACTTCTTTCCGTTCTTTCCATAAACGATCTTGAATTGGTGATCAAACACTCCCACATCTCATTATACGCCGACGACACCAAGTTCTTCAAGACCATTTCCTCCAGTCATGACTCTTCCCTTATTCAATCTGATCTCAATAGCTTTTCCATCTGGTGCTCCAAAAATTCGTTAGAGCATTAATATTTCCAAATGCCAATCAATTACCTATTCACGTAAACGAATCAAACCTCCTCCTCGTCTCATTGACGTAAGCGCTGACATAGACATCTAGGCTTATAGGCTTATTGATAGGCGCATTTTGTGTCCTTCTTTCTCTTCAAGCCCATTTGTTTATGCTTTGCTGAACGTTACTTTTAAGCTGAATTTTAGCATCAGAGCCGTGGATAGCATGTCCGAAAACAGGTTCTTAGGTGCGACTGGCCTAATTAAATTACTAAATTCAGATTTTTTTTTTTGCAGTTTTCTTCAGAGTTAATCTCTTTCTCTGTTCCCTTGGCTTTGAACCCACTGCGTTGAAGTGGATATCTTCTTATTTGAAAAACCGTTAGATTTAGATTTAGATTAAGGTGGGGAGAGGGACAATGTCACATAATCACTGCGGGCTCTGATAGGCCTATTGTGATGTCCCCTCAAAAATCCTAGAAAGTTTAAGGAGTTGTTTAGTTCTTGGTTTGTAGGAACATCTTGGCTTTTCTGCTACCAGTAGTGGTTAGCCGTGTTCCTCAACCATTCCTTTATGTAGCATTTTATGGTGCTGATATGTATGCCGCAGAATGGTCTTGGCATCATGAATGGTGATGCAGAACCTTTTCTTGCTAATAGGTCTGCTTTTTCGTTTCCTCTATGGCCACTGTGTCCTGGTATCCACATGAGGTGAACTCTAGTTGTAAGCAGTCCCATACCAATTTAGATGTGACTTCGTAGCTTTTGAGGGCTTAAAGTGCAGCCTTGCTGTCAGAGAGAGTATAAATGTTTTTATTGGTTATAACTCTGTTTATATTTCTCTGAGGCAGAGTTCAATAGCGAATATCTCTGCTTGAAATACGGAGTTGTATCTGTCTATGCTGTGATAGATGTGTGTTCCAGTGTTGGCTCCGTGTTCCAGCCCCAACACCTTCGTTCGTTTTGGATCCATCTGTGTACCATACATAGGATTGACGATCGAAGGAAGGTCTGTTTTGCTCCCAGGTGTGTCAAGAGGGAATTGAGACCTTAAAATTTTGGCCGAAGTTATACCTTGGAAGACAATTGTCTATATGGGGTATTTTTAGGATTTCATGCCTGTTTAGTTCATTAAGAATGTCAGGATGAAAGAGCCTGGAATTTGAATCATCCTCCGCGATAAGTTTATGAGCGAATATTATTGGTTCTTTTTTAAGTTGGAGGTGTACGGGTGGTAGGTCCGTGATGACTTCTAGCGCTGCTGTGGGGGTTTTTCTCATAGCTCCTATTATACAGATACAAGCTAGTCTACAGACTACAGAGTCTGTTGAGCTTGGCTTGTACTGATGTCTGTTTTGTTTTGTGCCACCAGACGGGCGCAGCGTATGTGAGAATTGGTCTGGTGATGGCTGTGAGTAGCCAGGGAGATATCTTAGGATTAACAGCCCAAGTTTTTCCAGTGAGATATTTGCGGGTCCATAAAGAGATGCTGGCTTTCTCAATGGTCTTTGTGATGTGAGAGTTCCAAGTGAGCTTTTCGTCTAGTTTTGCACCTAGATATTTGACTTCGTTTGAGCCGAAGGCAGATTCCGCTATGTGTTTTACGTGAACACCTGCCTTGTCGGCTTAATTTCACGGTGGGCCATCCCACATGGGGTTGAAACGTCAACCAACGTCCTTCAGGTGACTTCTGTTAACCGGGATAAAGTCACCGTCCGTACCAGTTCGAAGCCATGTGCAGGGGACATGAACTTCCCCCTTGGCGAGGAGCCAGGCCTATCTAAACCTCTTCCGATCTAAGGGCCACGGCACCCTGTTGCAAGCAACAAATTTCCCGCGATTTGGGACAACCACAACCCCCACGATACTCCCATAAGGGGGCCTACCTCAAGAGAGGCCGGGACTGTCATTCATATATCTGACATTAGTGTCCCGGGGGCTCCTGTGTCCCGTGGTACCAGAATTAAGCTTCCGGTCGAGCCTCGCAACCGTAAAGGTTGCTCCAGTTGGGGTGCCCTACACCCTGGACTGGTAGCCATTTATTTAGAGAGGGAAGGAAGAAGGAGAAGGGGGGAGGAGAAGGAAAAGAAAGGAATGAGGAAGGGAGGAAGGAATGGAAAGGGAATTAAAATTGGAATAAGTGAGAGTTGAAAAGTGGGCAGGAGGCGAAATCAATCTCTCCTAGCCCGCCGCCTAGCGAACACCGAATTCGCGTATGACCGCATCCTATCGATGTGTGACGGCGCAGTAAAGACACCGCTCAAATCACACACCTCGCCCTCATACCTAACACCCATAGCTTCTAGGTCCCTAAGAACGGAATATAATGGGCACACGCACAGAACATGCACCCAATCCTCGAAAGAAGAACCACACCTACAACCGGCCTCCTGACTGAGACACATCCTATGCAGAAACGCATTCATGGACCCATGTCCCGTCAGGAGGAAACCGAAACTGAGGCCAAAACTCAGTTCCGGATTTCTACTCATGAAAGAGACGTCTTCCAGGAAGCGATATGTGACCCTACCCGTTGGGGCGTCGTTCCATCTGGTCTGCCACTCAGATAGAACGCAGCCACCAAGCAGAGTCTTACGCTCCCCGGCAGATAGTCCCTCCATCGACCTATCAAATAACCAGTCGCTACTGGTTAACCGCCAACCCCTTTTTACCTTAAAGGCAATACCTCGTTTGATGATCTCGAGATCAAGAGGAGGGACTCCCAGAAGGACCTGCAATGCGGCAGTGGAAACTGTCCGGCACACAGGCAGACAGGCCAGAAGTGCCTTCCTCTGGCATTGCAGTACGCGGTTCCGGCCCGATACCGAAGCGACTGATTCGTACCAAACCGATGCTCCAAAGGTTGTGCAAGCAACCAGGAGACCGGTATATATTGTACGAACAGCTCGCCTACTCAGGCCCCAATCCGTCCTTATAATACGCCTAATCTGCTCAACCACACCGCACATACGGTCACCCAGATTCACAAGATGAGGCATGAACCTCATCCTTTCACCCACTGTGATACCAAGGTATTTGACTTCCGTCACATACCTGATACTCACCATATTCATTCGTACCGTCGGATGTCGACTGCCCGCTAAGTTGCCCTTAAGCAACATTTGGACAGTCCTATCCTCGGCCACACTCACTCCAACGCTTATGCCCCAATCATGAACGATCGGGAGGACCCGCTCAGCCTTCCTTCCGAGCTCGGCTCTAGATTGAGCTTCAAGAAGGATAAGCAGGTCATCTGCATAAGCACAACACTTAGAGTGTGTGCTCAGCGTTTCTAGCAGGGGATCCATCATGAGGTTCCATATAAATGGACCGCAGATGGATCCCTGCGGACACCCACGCTCAACATTCACAACAACATTCTCATTCACGCCAGAAACAAAGGCTTTCCTACCGGACAAATAGCTCTTCCAGAGACTAATTTCCCGGCAGCGCAGTTCCTGTAGCCTAGCTAGCACCCTATCCCAAATCAAGTAATCAAAGGCGCCTTTAAAATCGATAAAGACGCCCAAGATATACATGGACCTATTGTTAGTGTCGTTAACATGGGACTTAACGAAATCCCATGCGTCTTCGACACGCTTACCCTTCCGGAAACCGAACTGAAAGGGGGAATCAGTCACGATGTTCTGGAGTCCTTCCACCATAGTCCTTTCCAGCACTTTTCCAAGTACCGGAAGCAGACTGATGCCACGATAGGACCGCGGATTGCTCCTTGGTTTCTCGCGGGGACTTCAGAAAAACAATGACCTTAGCCTCCTTCCAGTTCAACGGAAAATAGCCCTCGCTAACGCATCCCCCATACAGGGACACCAGGTATTCGGGGCACATCTTCCAGATGGTCTTAACCATCTCTCCGGTGATTCCGTCACGCCCAGGTGATCTCCTGGATCGGAGAAGCGAGACCGCGGTGCTTATTTCGTCCGGATCAACCCGCGGTGGCATTGGTTGTTCCTCAGCCGAGGAGACCTCGACACCATCTGACCTAGGAAAGAATTCCGCTAGCAGAACCCTAACACTATCTGCCCAACCGCAAACTAAGGAGCTGCCATTGTGTAAACAGTCTATGCTGGAATTCCTATTGGAACTCCTACATATCCTGTACACCTGGCCCCAAGGATCGTCCCTATGCCTGTGAACAAACCTTTTCCACTCATTCTCCTTTGTTTCGACAATCATACGCTTGTACTCAGCCAGGCACCGACTAATAGACAATCAGAACCAAGGCACTCATACTCCTGAAGCGACACAGATGTGATCGCCGCATTTATATGAGCGCCGTATAATTTCCAATCAGAACCCCGCGTGCACCATCTCTTCACATTCAGACTCGGGGTGGGGCTTCGCTCCCCGTCAATTACCACTTGGATAAGACTATGGTCGCTAACTCCAGCCCTGACCTTCCAATTCGACCTAAACGCCCTAATTGCCGCCTCATTAGCAAGAGTGACGTCGATGTCACTCCTGCCACCTCCAACAACCTCGAAGGTGAATACATCACTCGGTTCGTTCAGGATGAAGACGCCATTGGCCGTCACCCAGTCGCTTAGCTGCTCCCCCGCTGTCTGCTGCGATGCTCGGACGTAAATCCGGACATCTTGGTAAACCACGCGGAGGAAACAGCATTCGCGTTGATACCAAGGAACAGGGGGCTATTGCCGGCAAGCAACAGCACCCCGTTCATGTATTCAATGACGGGCTCTAGGTCCTGCTAAACTTACAGTAGACGCTGGCAAAGAAAGTCTTGCCACGCGTCCCTTCAACACACACGCAGACTCCGCAATTGCGGGAGTCAACCACCATACACTCAACATTCACATCATTCACAACAACTGCAGCGTTGCATCTTTTATCCAGGAACACCCGCATGCCAGCGGGCAACCCCCTAATGTGCCCACGGGTGGTGTATGGCTCCTGGACCAGAGCAACGCTGCACCCTGAGCTTCTAATTTGTACGCCTAAATCGACCGTAACGGAATAAGCGCCCTGACAGTTCTGCTGAAAGAACTTCATACTAAGGCGAAATCAACTTAATGCCTGGCCGAAGCCCTGGCAACTGCCGCGGCGTACACTGGACAGTCCATGCCTAGCATGTAGTGTCCAGCCGGGGCACCCCTGAAGTCGCAGTCGCGACAGTGGATCCCGTGCAATCCCTTTTCGGGTGGCCAGATGGACCACAGCGCCAGCAGATTTCCTTCGTCTGCCTACACCTCGACGCGTGATGGTCCAATCCCAGGCAGCGGCTACACCACTGTACCGGGGACTTTTCCTTGACAGGAAACGAAAAGTGCTTAATATAGCACCTTCCGTGTTTGAGCAGCAGCTCAGCAACCCTTTCGGAGACGACGTTGAGTCGTCCTTCGCCCACCTCATTCTCAAAGTCAAGGCCAGGGGCCTTGTTCAAGTTGAGCTTCTTCAGCTCAACCATAAAATCCTCAGGGGAGATTAGCTTCTCAACCCTTTGGATGAGGACCCTCTGTTTTGCGGATTCAGTCGTCAGGCCGACCTCCCCAAGTTTTACATGCCCAGCAAGGGCATCTCTTTCGGCAACCGAGGGCATGTGGATGAGCACGCTTCCCTTCTTGCCAGGTCGTAGAGTGTGCACCCTGACCCCTATGGCAGGGACGAGCTCCTCAACGACCCTCTTCTCGATCTCCTTAGTGGTCTCGTGCTTCTTACCGCGCACAACCACTGACCAAGTTTCTTCTGGCCTTGTGGTATTCGTTCGAATACCAGCCGGGGCAGCAACCCTGCTGACGGGGCCAATTCTCGCCGCAGTGGAACTAGCCACTTGCGCGAAAGAAGGCCTCCCCGCCGCAGGGACCCCAAGGGGGACGCCCATTGATTTGATGGGCGCGTCTACGCCCCCTCGTCGCCCATTAAGCGTCTTTGCCACGCCGAGAACAGCATGGGTGGAAGCCGCGGTCCCGTTGGAACTCGCCTCCATACGCCCGCGCAGACGCTCATTTGTCCCGGATAGTCCCAGGACAAGCGCCTCATAGCGCCCGGCCAGCTACGCGATGCGGCCGCCGAACGCCGGGCACTCCGAAATAAGGCCGACAACAGCCGCCTTGATATCAGCACATTGGCTGATCACGACGTGAAGGCTCAAGCCATCACTCGCCGATGTGCCAGGCTTGGGGGCAGATACCCTCTGCACCGGCACTACCGTGGGCGAGCTGGCAGACGCCGATGGCGTCGTCTTGTTGGCCTTTCCCTTGGAAAGGGCCATCCTTATGCGCGGCAGGGGCTTAGGGGGTGGCACAATTGCCGAAGCTACGGCAACCACCTCCCGCAAGCCACCCGCCGACAGGGGACGTATAGTCGGATGGGCCGGAGGGCCCATCACGGCCTTGGAGCCCGTCGTTGGCAGAACAATGCAGCCAGATTTTGTCCGGGGTAACCTAGGCCTCCTTTCGGCCTTCCTGCACTTACCCGGATATGCATCATCGGAGTACATGGCAGACTCCTCAGCCGTCGACACGGGAGCAATTATTTTGGGCGAACCGCCCTCGCTCCTCTTCTTCTTTTTCCTCCCTTCCTGCACGGGAGTAACCTCATCCGTCCGCCTCTTGAGGTATTTCAACCTCTCCGAGGGAACGGATACCACCATGGCCCGATCACTAGCCTCACTCTCGAAATCCGAGGTGAGACCAGTCATGGCTTCCTGCCCAGATTGCATTATAAATGCGCACCAAGGGCTCAACAATACCTAAAATAATAATACAATACGATAATATATAATAATAATATATACTATATATACAGGGATACTCTCACCCAGTTGGTTTAGACCGAAGTCCAGCCGTCGAAGTAACACACACTCCCTATACGCACACACAGCAACAGACAACCGACGCCACAATTCAACCGCCACTAAAAACCAGTTGTATTGGTGACGGTCAAATTCCCAATAAGAGCATGCCAGGTTCCAAAACTGACTGGAGGTGCTCCAAAGAACCCAAAGAAGAAAAGTGTTTATTCGAATATTAACTTCGATTTCAACCGCAGCACTGTCGTACATGCCTGAAACTCCGTCTCCTCAATAGCCTTCCCTTCTCCCAATCATAGTTTCAAAGGATCGCGCCCACCCTCCACCCTTTTATACATTTTTTTTCTATTTTTCTATTCCTTTTTTTCTATTTTTTTTTCCATTTTTCTATTCCATTTTTTTTTCTTTTTTTTCCCATTTTTCTTTTCCTTTTTTTTCTATTTTTTGTTTTCTCATATTTTTCTATTCCTTTCTCCACCTCACCAACCCCAAACACCATATCCACTCCACTACACTACACTACAGCAACCGAGCACCTCAGTCTGAATACTCATATTTATAGAATAACACACAAAAAAAGTTGAATTTATATTGCAGTGTTTCTTGGCAAGTGTTCTTTTTTTTCAGTGTTTTTGGCAAAGTTTTTTTTTCAAATGTTTGGTCACATGGGGTTGTTGAACAAAACTCTCTGGGCCCTGTGTTGTTGACGTAAGCGCTGACATAGACATCTAGGCTTATAGGCGTATTTTGTGTCCTTCTTTCTCTTCATGCCCATTTGTTTATGCTTTGCTGAACTTAAGCTGAATTTTAGCATCAGAGCCGTGGATAGCATGTCCGAAAACAGGTTCTTAGGTGCGACTGGCCTAATTAAATTACTAAATTCAGATTTTTTTTTTTGCAGTTTTCTCCGGAGTTAATCTCTTTCTCTATTCCCTTGGCTTTGAACATACTGCGTTGAAGTGGATATCTTTTCATTTGAAAAACCGTTAGATTTAGATTTAGATTAAGGTGGGGAGAGGGACAATGTCACCTAATCACTGCGGCCTCTGATAGGCCTATTGTGATGTCCCATCAAAAATACTAGAAAGTTTAAGAAGTTGTTTAGTTCTTGGTTTGTAGGAACATCTTGGCTTGTCTGCTACCTTACGTTTGTGTCCATTAGTGGTTGGCCGTGTTCCTCAACCATTACTTTATGAAGCATTTTATGGTGCTGATATGTATGCCGCAGAATGGTCTTGGCATCATGAATGGTGATGCAGAGCCTTTTCTTGCTAATAGGTCTGCTTTTTCGTTTCCTCTATGGCCACTGTGTCCTGGTATCCACATGAGGTGAACTCTAGTTGTAAGCAGTCCCATACCAATTTAGAGGTGACTTTGTAGCTTTTGAGGGCTTAAAGTGCAGCCTTGCTGTCAGAGAGAGTATAAATGTTTTTATTGGTTATAGCTCTGTTTATATTTTCTCTGAGGCAGAGTTCAATAGCGAATATCTCTGCTTTAAATACGGAGTTGTATCTGTCTATGCTGTGATAGATGTGTGTTCCAGTGTTGGCTCCGTATACTCCAGCCCCAACACCTTCGTTCGTTTTGGATCCATCTGTGTACCATACATAGGATTGACGATCGAAGGAAGGTCTATTTTGCTCCCAGGTGTGTCAAGAGGGAATTGAGACCTTAAAATTTTGCCTGAAGTTATACCTTGGAAGACAATTGTCTATATGGGGTTGTTATAAGGTGTGTAGATTGGTGTGGGGTGTAACAGGGGTAAGGGAATCACTTCTTCTCCTTTTTTTTTTGTTTTAAATGTTATGTGTAGTGTTGTGTGGGGTGAAGGGGAAGCACTTCCCTTTTACTAAATGCTATTTTATATGTATGTATATATGTTTCGTGTGGAACTGCTATGTGTAGTGTTGTAGATAGGGAATTTAACTACCGGAATAAAAAACATATACGTTTTAATTGATGTTCACAAATTTATTTATATTTATGTACATATAAAACAAGTTAGTTTTGATTCACGAACGAATTCTGGGATGTCCGAAATGGAAAAAAAAATGGAAATAAAACCAACTGTCAAACCATTATGATCGGCTGATTTTACCCCTTTTATTACATATCTTCCGCGACGGTTATTCCGTTTAGTGCGTTTTTCTCAAGTTTAATCAAATGTTGTCTCATCTTCGAACTAATTTACTAATTGTAATAGAATGTTGTCTAATTCACAATAGGATTATGTTCTAAGTTACAATTTTATGTTATATTATACGTAACAGTCCTCCCCGCCGTGAACTATGTTCGCAACTTGATACATTCTGCGTTCGGATCTGCAACACTTCCTCACTGGTAACTACTGGATCTATGTTGTGCTGGACCCTCGTTCTCGTTTCGCCAGGTATTGACCTTGTTCAAATTTGTGGGAAGTGTCATTAGTATGAACGAGACAAGAACAGACATACACAGGACACATATGTAAGTGAGTAATATAAGCCCAATGCCGTTTGTCAACTGTCAAATTCGCGAAGATATGGAACGTCTTGTTAACCAAGTATTATAAGAGTGATTGATTTATATTAATTGTTTATTATTATATCATATACATGTGTTGGGTTAGAGTTGCTAGGATTAACATTTTCGATTTTTTTTTTTTTGAATATTTTTACTTGTGAGAAATGCATTAGATTAAATTAACGATTCGTTCGTCGCGATCTCATTACTTGGTAATGCACATATTTTAGTTATCGGTCGTTTAAGGTCTCCGGTTGGAGTTTTGAGTGTCACAACGCGCGCTAAGTTGTACTTACCCGGATGGAGATTGATAACTCGGGCCAATGACCATCTGGACGGTGGAAGACGCTCATCCTTTAAGAGGACGAGATCTCCGATGTTTGGTTGCGCCTCAACCTTGAGCCACTTTGGCCGTTGTTGGAGACGCGCGAGGTATTCTGAATTCCACTGGTTCCAGAAGTTTTGATACTGACGTTGTACCAGTTTCCACCGACCTTTGTAGGAAAGAACGTGATCAGGCTCATATGGCTCTGGATTGGTGGTTGTTGACTTTCCTATGAGAAAGTGCACGGGAGTCAGCACCGTGAAATCGTCAACATCACTCGAGATTGGACAGAGTGGTCTGGAATTCAGGAATGACTCGATTTGAGTGAGAAGCGTTGCGAGCTCCTCAAAGGTGAGAACTGAATTACCAGCCACTCTCTTTAAATGGTGCTTGACAGATTTGACGCCGGCTTCCCAGAGACCTCCCATGTGCGGTGATGCTGGTGGAATGAAATTCCACTTAATTCCTTCCCTCGTCGCGTAGTCGGCAACTAACATGTGGTCGAAACTTGATGCTGTTCGTAAGTTATGTAGCTCCCTATTTGCTCCAACGAAAGTCTTCCCGCAGTCACTGAACATTTCCTGGCAAGCTCCTCGTCTTGCCGTAAATCGTCGAAGTGCTGCTATAAACGCTTGGGAAGTCATATCGCTGACAAGCTCAAGGTGTAGCGCCTTGGTAGCTAAGCATACAAAAATCGCCATGTATGCCTTAAAGGTTTTGGATCCTCGACCCTTCCATGCCTTAACGTCGATTGTTCCAGCATAGTCAATGCCCGTGTAGGTAAACGGACAAGACATGCGGACTCTTGGTGCCGGTAAGTTACCCATAAGTTGTTGGTATGGGGTAGCTCTATACCGAAAGTATATGACACACTTGTGTATGCATTGCTTCACTGCGTTCCGTAGTCCAAGGATCCAAAACTTTCGTCTCAGATAAGCTATCATCTGTTGTGTGCTTCCATGAAATGTCCTTATATGGGCGTCATGGATAATTAATTTACTGAAGTGGTGGGATGATTTGAGAATCATAGGGTGACGCTGATTATACTCCAGATTGGCGTGCCCCCGACTCTCAATACCATGTCCTCATCCACAAAGGTGTTTAGGGATTTTAATTCCTTTAGATTAGGCTGGTTAGATTTCGGATTAGGATAGAACATCTGCCTTTCAAGGCACACTTCAAGGCTCCGTCGATCTCGCTGGGTATAAGAAATGATGACAATGGCAACAATTGTAGACTCCGTGGATGCTTGCATAGAAGTACAAATCTCTTCAGATACGCAAGGATACGTAACAGTCTATATAGATTTGAATGACGTTCAATTAGCCCATTGATTTGGTTATCATTTATAGTCCCATAGTGGCTGCGAACCTTGCGAACTTCGTCCTCGGTCGTGATGTTTGTTGGTTGTGGAGGTGATTGGAAGTTCCAGTTCGATCTGAGGAATTGAGGCCCTTTCCACCAAAGGTCTCGCCCTTCCAACTCCAAGTCAGCTGGATTGTCGCGTGTGGGAATGTGTCTCCATGAGCTGCAAGTTGTCAGCCGTTGTATCTCCGCAACAGGGTTAGCGATAAATGTTTTCCATTTTGATGGTGTTGATGTGAGCCAGGCTAAGGTAATGGTCGAGTCGGTCCAGGCATAGGTTTTAACTTCGTTGCTTCGTATGATGTTTCTTGTATATTTGAGCAACTTGGCTAAAACCACCGCACCACACAGCTCAAGTCGAGGTAGACTGATTGTCTTCAATGGTGCCACTTTGGTTTTTGACATCAGGACGTGCATGTGGGTTTGTCCTTCGTTGTCTAAAACTCGTAAGTATATAACTGCTCCGTAAGCTTTTCCGACGCATCACTAAACCCATGTACCTCTATCCCCTTCGATATCTTCTGCACATGAATCCATCGTGGAATATGGATATGTTCCAGTAACCCTAGCTCCGAACGAAACAGTGTCCATTCCCGCGCAAGCTCTGACGGAATGGATTCATCCCAAGCAAGACCACGACACCATAATTCCTGCATCATGATTTTGGCCTTAATGATGCAAGGTGCAATCAAACCTAAAGGGTCGAACAGTCGTGCGATTATAGATAACATCGTACGCTTTGTTGGATGGGTACCTGTATCAAAGACTACATTACGATATTGAAAAGTGTCGGTCACCGGATACCATTTTATGCCTAGGGTTTCGACATATTCGGAACAATCAAACGGCACCGAAAACTCTACTTCCTGCTGTTCAATGGGAATACCTCTTAAAACCTCCTCTGAGTTGCTACTCCACTTTCGTAGATGGAATCCAGCGGTGTCCAGCAAGTATCTCACTTCGTCACGCTTTCGAACCGCTTCTTCCACGGAGTCCGCTCCAGAGATAAGATCGTCGACGTACATCTCCTCTCTCACCATTTGCGCACCCACGGGATATCGATGCTCCTCATCGCAAGCCACTTGATTGAGTGTGCGTATGGCTGTATAGGGTGCACTGGCCGTACCGAACGTGACAGTATCCAGTCGATAAAGTTTGATGGGATCATGGTTGCTGCTTCGCCAGTAGATCACTTGATAATAGGCATCGTCTTGCCTCATGCGGATCTGGCGGTACATCTTTTCGACGTCAGCAGTGAAGGTTACCTTATACATTCTCCAATTGAACAGAATGTTAATGATGTTATTCTGTAGTTTGGGTCCAACCAGAAGACACGCGTTTAAGGATCTGCCATGCATGTTCTTTGCAGCCGCGTCGAAAACGACCCTCAATTTAGTGGTTGAGCTGGACTCCTTGACGACAGCATGATGTGGAACGAAATAGTTGTATGGAGTTTGAAGAACTGGATCGCTGACATCAAGTTCGGTCATATGGCCTAACTCCAGATACTCCATTATACATTTAGTATATTCGGTGCGTAACTTGCTATCTGTCTCAAATCGCCTCTCTAACTGATGAAACCTACGCTAGGCCCCTAACCTCGAGGATCCAAGCGCAGGTTTCTGATCATCTTTAAATGGAAGGGATACTTCGAAGCGACCATTTAACAACCGCCTCGTACTTTTAATGTAATGCTCCTCGCATTGTCTATCCTCTTCCTTTGCCACTTGCTGAAATGGCACTTCCTCAATCTCCCAAAACCGGCGTAAATGTTCATCAATGTCCATAGTGTGGTGGAAAACTCTCACGGTTGTTGTTGTTGCTGACATTTTGCCTAACAAGATCCAACCTAACTGGGTTTTCTGGGCAACAGGAGACCCCACACTTCCCTTTAAGATGTCAGGAAGAAGAAGTTCGCCATAGACATCACTCCCCAACAGTATATCTACCGTCGCTGGTCAATGGAAGAGTTAATCAGCCAGAACCAATCCCTTTATGTGGTCCCATTGGTCGAAATTTAGTTTGTTGGCCGGGAGAAGGCCAGTCAGGGACCTGTACACTCGAGTGGTCATTTCAAAGTTGGTGTGTGCTGATCCAAACGATATATCCGCATACCGATGGCATGCTCCACTGCTGACCTTCCCTAGTCCTGATACTTCAACATGAGTACCTCGCGTACCCATGTTTAACAATTGAACTGCTGATTCGGTTATAAAGGTGGCCTCAGAGCCTGGATCGATCAATGCCCTAAAGTTAAAGTATCTGCCCTGGGGTGACCTAACTCTTACCATGGCAGTGGCCAGCAGCACCTGTTGCGTTATGTTGTGTTGTGCAAGATGGTTTCGAACAGGTGTTCTTGTAGAAGTACGGGGTGATAATTGTGGGTCGTTGGACATTGTTGCTGCGTGAAATTGTTGGGGTGTATCTATACTAGGATAGTCAGGTTGTGACACGGTGTTGGTCGAAACACGGTGGACAGCGGAGTTATTGTGAAGGAGTGAATGATGGTTCTGTCGACAGAAGTAGCACCGAGATTGGCTTGGACAATTCTTTGATGTATGGCTGAAACCTAGGCAGTTGTGGCATGCTCGAACCCGATTGACTGCATTGCATCGTTCAGCATGATTCATTTCGATGAATCGCTGACAAGTTCGCAGAGCATGTTGACCCTTGTTACATACCTTACACAAGAATTGCTCCTTTTGTTTCTGATCTCGGATGTGAAACGAGTTCTTCTGAGTGGATGCTCTTTGCTGTGCCGGCTTTGCGATAGCATGTGATGACTTTGGCGTCTGCTGTTCGACGACTTCTAGCGTTCTGAACCGAGCCTCGAGGAAGTTGCAAAAATCGACCAAGGAGGGCAAATCGCGACTACCACCTAACCGTTCTTCCCATCGTTGTTGTGTGTGGAGATCCAATTTGTGCATCATGATATAAATCAGAATTATATCCCACTGTTGTACCGGTACTTGAAGGTTTTCTAGTGAATGGATGCATTCTGTCGATGTATCCAACAAACGTTTTATCCCAAATGCGCTTTCGGTTTGCATGTTGGGTTGATTGAAGAATGTCTTCAGATAAGAGTTCACTAAAAAACGCTTATTGTCGTACCGCGCGCACAGCAAGAACCATGCCCTTTCGTAATTGCCTTCGACAATTTCTAGGTGTTGCACAATACGATCGGCATCTTTAGATATGCATGCCTTCAGGTATTCATGCTTCTGCAATTCGTTTAAGTTTGAATTGTGGTGAATCATTGATTCAAATTTGCTTTTGAATTGGCGCCACTTCTCATAATCGCCGGAGAATTGCGGCAGTGCAATCTCGGGCAACCGTATCGTGTTCTGCGTTGTGTTGATATGAGCTCCCGAACTGGTGCCTGGTGATGAAGCAGAAGCAGTTACCTGATCGAGTGTGTCTAGAAGTTCTGTCTTGTATATAAAATAAGTCTCCCGGATTTGCTGCTCAAGACCTTCCACATCTTGTGTCGCCTCTTCATCATCAGCGGACGATATAATCAACCGCTCATTTAAACCCTTCGCTTGACTGAAGAGTTCTTCTAACACAGCTAAGCGACTGTTGATCATGTTTTTGGTTCGCTTTGCTTCGGGCGAAGCACAGAAAGCCTTGTAATCATTCCCCATGATGGACAAGGTATTTTTATAGAGCTTCATGTCTTTAATATAGCTCATGTTGCAGCGTAAATAAACGAGATGACCCACGGACAATTAACAAGATGGTCAACGGGTAGTGTGGAAATATATGTATGTAACCTGACCCACGGACAGGTGAAAAGATGTATGCGATATATACGATGTGTGTATAAGATGACAAGGGACAATTATTAAATGACCGCCGGACAATATGCAATATATATGATATATGTCTAATATAACCAACTGATACTTGTAATGATGACCGCCGGACAATATGCAATATGTATGATATGTATTTCAATGTCTATGGACAGTTGCAGATGATTGACGTGTAGTAATATATATTATATATATATACAAATACTATATATTATGTATATATGATATGAACCCCGGACAGTATGGCAATATATTATACGTGGGCAAATTACTCACTTACCGATTTATTGGTTTTCCAGATGATGAAGACTGCAACCAATTGCGCGTCGCGGGAGCCCGTTTAGCAACACTGAAACCGAACCGAACCGAACCGGAAGCACAAACTCACAAGAGAGTCAATGGGATTCAGATATACCTATATTACAGATTATATTGAACTGTATTTATTTGATTAAGTTAATCACAAGATCACTGGAGTGTAGAATTATAATGTACGAGTAATTGTAGGGTTTAGCAAATAACTTCCACAGGTCAAATGCACTATATGTATAGCCGGTATCCGGCTCGATGGACCAAATAATGTTATAAGGTGTGTAGATTGGTGTGGGGTGTAGCAGGGGGTAAGGGAATCACTTCTTCTCCTTTTTTTTTGTTTTAAATGTTATGTGTAGTGTTGTGTGGGGTGAAGGGGAAGCACTTCCCTTTTACTAAATGCTATTTTATATGTATGTATACATATATGTATATATGTTTCGTGTGGAACTGCTGTGTGTAGTGTTGTAGATAGGGAATTTAACCACCGGAATAAAAAACATATACGTTTTAATTGATGTTCACAAATTTATTTATATTTATGTACATATAAAACAAGTTAGTTTATGATTCACGAACGAATTCTCGGATGTCCGAAATGGAAAAAAAAATACTTAACAATTTGGGATAACCGTGCGCGGATCGTGTGTTCAAAAAACCAACTGTCATTATGATCGGCTGATTTTACCCCTTTTATTACATATCTTCCGCGACGGTTATTCCGTTTTAGTGCGTTTTTCTCAAGTTTAATCATATGTTGTCTCATCTTCGAACTAATTTACTAATTGTAATAGAATGTTGTCTAATTCACAATAGGATTATGTTCTAAGTTACAATTTTATGTTATATTATACGTAACAGAGGTATTTTTAGGATTTCATGCCTGTTTAGTTCATTAAGAATGTCAGGATGAAAGAGCCTGGAATTAGAATCATCCTCCGCGATAAGTTTATGAGCGAATATTATTGGTTCTTTTTTAAGTTGGAGGTGTACGGGTGGTAGGTCCGTGATGACTTCTAGCGCTGCTGTGGGGGTTTTTCTCATAGCTCCTATTATACAAGCTAGTCTCTGTAGTTTGTTGAGCTTGGCTTGTACTGATGTCTGTTTTGTTTTGTGCCACCAGACGGGCGCAGCGTATGTGAGAATTGGTCTGGTGATGGCTGTGTATAGCCAGCGAGATATCTTAGGATTAACGGCCCAAGTTTTTCCAGTGAGATATTTGTGGGTCCATAGAGAGATGCTGGCTTTCTCAATGGTCTTGTGATGTGAGCGTTCCAAGTGAGCTTTTCGTCTAGTTTTGCACCTAGATATTTGGCTTCGTTTGAGCCGAAGGCACGAAGATTGAAGGCGAACCTCTGGGGAAAGCAGTTAGATCGGCGGAGGTATCCCCTACCGAAACCCATCCGACCCTCTCATCTGCAGCCCCCGCACTTCTTGGCGGCGCGCAGCGCAGAAAGCATGCCAGCACTACCGGCATGCGCCTCAAACACTCCTGCTCTTATTGGTGACGGTCAAATCCCCAATAAGAGCATGCCAGGTTCCAAAACTGACTGGAGCTGCTCCAATGAACCCTGAATCCATTTCCCGTATGCTGGAAAGTGTTTATTCGAATATTAACTTCGATTTCAACCGCAGCACTACATGCCTGAAACTCCGTCTCCTCAATAGCCTTCCCTTCTCTCAATCATAGTTTCAAAGGATCGCACCCATCCTCCACCCTTTTATATTTTCTTTTTCTATTTTTCTATTTTTTTTTTCTATTTTTCTATTCCTTTTTTTCTATTTTTCTATCCCTTTCATTCCATTTTTCTATTCATTTTTTTCTATTTTTTTTTCCATTTTTCTATTCCTTTTTTTTTCTTTTTTTTTCCATTTTTCTTTTCCTTTTTTTTCTATTTTTTTTCTTCTATTTTTCTATTCCTTTCTCCACCTCACCAACCCCAAACACCATATCCACACCACTACACTACACTACAGCAACTGAGCACCTCAGTCTGAATACTCATATTTATAGAATAACAAACAAAAAAAATTGAATTTATTTTGCAGTGTTTCTTGGCAAGTGTTTTTTTTTTACAGTGTTTTTGGCAAAGTTTTTTTTTCAAATGTTTGATCACATGAACAAGACTCTCTGGGCCCTGTGTTGTTGACGTAAGCGCTGACATAGACATCTAGGCTTATAGGCTTATTGATGGGCGTATTTTGTGTCCTTCTTTCTCTTCAAGCCCATTTGTTTATGCTTTGCTGAACGTTACTTTTAAGCTGAATTTTAGCATCAGAGCCGTGGATAGCATGTCCGAAAATAGGTTCTTAGGTGCGACTGGCCTAATTAAATTACTAAATTCAGATTTTTTTTTTGCAGTTTTCTCCGGAGTTAATCTCTTTCTCTGTTCCCTTGGCTTTGAACCCACTGCGTTGAAGTCGATATCTTCTTATTTGAAAAACCGTTAGATTTAGATTTAGATTAAGGTGGGGAGAGGGACAATGTCACCTAATCACTGCGGCCTCTGATAGGCCTATTGTGATGTCCCCTCAAAAATCCTAGAAAGTTTAAGGAGTTGTTTAGTTCTTGGTTTGTAGGTACATCTTGGCTTGTCTGCTACCTTACGTTTGTCAAGATATCGAAGGAAAGACCGACTCATAAAAACGCTAACACCAGACTGCTTTATTAGAATTCAATATAGTGCAGTTTTAGACTTAACATTCCTATGTATTTACAGAGTATGTGTTTGTAATATATATGTATAAATGTAATGTAAGTATGTATAATGCATGTATTTGTAGACGTAATACATTACACTCTTCCCTTCTTTAATTCGTGGCGCCACCTAATTTTGTGTAATTAAGCCGCTGTGGAATACGCCGATCGCGTAATGGCTGGCTTCTTCCTTCGGGCCCAGTATTTCCAGAAGCGGTTGCATGTGTTGATATGTCATCTGCCTGCGGTACTGGAACGTCCAGTGACGTGTTCTTGAAGTCGGTAGAAGGACCTGGTATGTCTTCGCTTAGAGAATCCGTCAGAACATCTTGTTTTGCTGCATTTCCATCTCGTCTTGCCTGTTGCTCTATCTCCTCAATGTTAATGTTTGAAGACCTTAATTGCTGACGATGAGCTATCCTCACTCGACCATTGACACTAATTAGATATCTACTCTTTGAAAGGAGTTGAAGAATTTTTCCGGGGACCCAGTTACCTTGTGACCATAGTAACACATTGTCACCTGAGCGGTACAACTTTTCTGGAAAAAACAAATAGCTATTTAGGTGTGTTTTACCCTTACCGTGAGATACTCCAAAACTTGGACGTAATTGAGTGAGGAGAGTTCTGGGAGTGTATTTAAGCAGAAAATCAGATGGACTACGTGATGTTGCCGTATTGGGTGCAGTTCGATAGTTGAAGAGAAATTTACTTATAGCCTGCTCCAGCTCATCGTCTGATACTACTCGTCCATCCCCATCAATGTCCTTTTTCAGCGAACGCTTTACTACCCGAACTTCCGTTTCTGCCAGTCCATTTGCTCGTGGGTAATACGGTGGACTCTTTTTTGCCTCAATTTCCAGATGAGCCAGAAAACTAATGAACTGTGTACTACCGAAAGGCGGACCATTATCTGTTACTACTGTTTCGGGTAAACCGAAGGTTGCAAACAGTCTTTCAAAACAAGAAATGACTTCCTGCGCTGATGTTTTTTCCATGATATCTAACTCGATCCACTTGGAGGTGGCATCAACTATTAACAATACTGCCCTTCCATAGATGTGAAAAAAATCTGCATGTAGTCTCGTCCAGGGAATTTCACATTTAGGCCAGCCTTCGTAAATCTTTTAGGTTAGCACTTCTTACTTGTTGACATGCCATACACAAATTTATTGCCGTCTCTAAGTCGCTGTCTATGTTCGGCCACCAACACATGGAGCGGGCTAACATTTTAGCTTTCACTATGCCAGGGTGACTACTATGTAGCTTTGCCAATACATACGATTGTAGACTATTTGGGATTACTACCCGAATACCCCACACTAAGCAATCTTGCTCTATAGTTAGGCTATTGCGCCGACAAAAAAATGGCTGTAAGGCGGGATCATTCACCTGCGCTGGCCACCCGCACATTACTAACTGGCTTACCTTAAGCAATACTATATCTTTCTTGGTAGCAACCGCAACATCTCTGTAGTTGAACGGAACCGACATATCATCTGACAATGAACTTATCAGACTTTCTGAGATATCATGGTAACCCGCGGTCGTAATTGGTAATCTTGATAGCGCATCGCAATTAGACATATCTGCACTTTTCCGGAATCGTATGCTGTAATTATATGCCGACAATATTATTGCCCAGCGCTGCAATCTCGACGATGCTGAAACTGGAATTCTCTTGCTGGGCTCGAAAATCGCACGAAGTGGCTGATTATCAGTGTAAAGCACAAACTGTCTTCCAAACAAGTATTTATGGAACCGTTTCACACCAAATATTATTGCTAATGCTTCTTTTTCCACTTGCGAGTAATTTTTTTCCGCCGCACTTAATGTGGACGAAGCAAAAGCAATCGGGATTTCTTGATTCTTCTCCATGTGGCCTAGTACTGCTCCTACACCTCTACAGCTTGCATCGCACGCCAAGACTAGAGGCTTTGTCACATCGTAAAACGTAAGAAGGCTTTTTTCAGACAACGAGCGTTTACTGCTGTCGAATGCCTCTTGACACTTTGGTGACCAGTTAAATTCACAACCCTTTTTCGTGAGATCATAAAGCGGCAACAAAACTGATGATTGCATCGGCACAAACCGCCTATAGAAATTAATGAGCCCAAGAAAAGATTTCAGCTGGCTGACGTCTGCTGGGGGCGGGGCATTTCGGATCGCTGCCACCTTTTCCGGTAACGGTTGAATTCCATCGGCAGACACTACGAAACCAAGGAATTCAACCCTATCGACAAAAAATTTGCACTTGGTGACGTTGATTCGTACTTGTGCAGCGTTCAACCGTTTAAGCACCTGACGAACTGTATGCTGACACATGCTGATATCCTTACCACATATTATAACATCATCAATATAGCAGCTTGTATTCGGGATGCCCCTTAGGATCTCGTCCATTGCCTTTTGAAAAATCGCGGGGGCAGTTTTCAACCCATAAGTGAGCCTATTGAACCTGAATAAGCCAGCGTGGGTGTTCACAGTAAAAAACATCTTTGATTCCTCATATAATTCTAACTGCTGATATGCGCCACTTATGTCTAGCACCGTAAAAACCCTGTTACCAGCCAGTGTAGCAAATATGTCTTCGGTAGTGGGCAATGGGTATTGGTTATTTTCAATCACTTTGTTTAAAGAAACACGGAAATCCACACATAATCTTATGGCACCATTTTTTTTTGGAACAATCACCAAAGGACTTGCCCAATCACTGCTGACCACTGGGAATATTGTTCCATCATTTTTCATTTTCTCCAACTCACTTTCTACTTTTCCTCGCAGGGCATATGGCTTACAAAAAATCGGACTACAATTATTTTTGATTGTAACACCGGCCTTATGTCCGATTATTGTAGACGGAGTATGGCTAAAAGTTATTGGAAACTCTCGCTTCAGCTCTTCGACACTCTTCAGCTCTTCGACACCATTTGCAACCGCTTTTATCGTCGACCCATTCCGATTAAGAGAACCCTCAAACGCTGATTTCCAATCTGAGAAAAACAAACACAACGCTGACCTCCCCAATAATGTTACAAACTTTTCCGCCCGGTTAATAATTAGCATATTAATAGTCGCCACCTTTCCCTTGTAACTTGCCTGCACTTCGATCTTTCCCACTACAGGTAGTACATGCCCATCGACACCTTTATAACTTTTGTTACTAGCACTCAATTGTACTGTTCCCCGAAACTTTTCATCAAATTCTCTTTTTGACATGACGCTGATAACTGCTCCCGTATCTACCTCAACACTCACAGGTATATTATTAAATCTCATTTTCAAGTAGCACAGCTTCTCACTTTGATTTACTGAATTAACCAGTGGATCCGTTGATTTAAACTCCGACAGTACATTTATACTGCTTAAGAAGTCAACTTCATTGTCACTTTCGACATCTTCCTCGTCTTCAACGTTCCCCACCTTACGGTTTTGCTTTCCGCACATCATCGAAGTGTGACCCACGCGATGACAGCTGTAGCACTTCCATCGTAATGCTGGACATTGTGTTGGATTGTGCCATCTACCACAACGATAACACGCAGACCGGTTGACATTACCTCCTGACCCAAGCAATCGATGATTTATTCTCCCTTTCCCACTTCCATCTGCTGCTACTCGTGCTGTTTCATACTTATCTTTTACATAGATCGATGGTGACTGTTTGATCTTGCATACCGTTTCCTCCGATTTGAAAAGCGAACCATGTAATAGTTGGACTCAGATGATGCCATTTCCATACCTAGTGCAATTTTACATGCTTTTCCAAAGGAGAGAGCCTCTTCTGCTAATAGCTTTTTTTGAGTACTCTCATTTGATATACCACAAATGAAACGATCACGGAGTGCTTCGTCTAAGAACGCTTCGAACTTACATGTTCGTGCATGCTGCCGCAATTGAACAATATATTCCGCAATTGTTTCGTTGGCTCTTTGATCTCTTTTATTAAACTTAAAACGCTCCAAGACAACCAGCGGCTCTGGATTGTAATGTTTTTTTAGCTGCTCGATACAATGTTTATAACTTTTCGTTAATGGATCTTCTGGCACGGAAAGATTTTTAAGTAATTCGTATGTTTCACCACCGACTAAAATAATAAAGAGCGGTAATTTTTTTTCTTCCTCAATACCATTTACCTTCACGATTTGCTCAAACCTTTCAACATACGATGTAAATGAGTTCTTTGATTGCTCAAAGCGTTCGATATTACCAATCAGGGACATTTTTCTGATACAATTCACAGATCTGGTTTACTATTTTTTACTTTTAAACGCGTGGTTGTTCAATTCCTCGTCGCCAAAATGATGTGTCAAGATATCGAAGGAAAGACCGACTCATAAAAACGCTAACACCAGACTGCTTTATTAGAATTCAATATAGTGCAGTTTTAGACTTAACATTCCTATGTATTTACAGAGTATGTGTTTGTAATATATATGTATAAATGTAATGTAAGTATGTATAATGCATGTATTTGTAGAGGTAATACATTACAGTGTCCAGTAGTGGTTGGCCGTCATTCCTTTATGTAGCATTTTATGGTGCTGATATGTATGCCTTAGAATGGTCTTGGCATCATGAATGGTGATGCAGAGCCTTTTCTTGCTAACAGGTCTGCTTTTTCGTTTCCTCTATGGTCACTGTGTCCTGGTATCCACATGAGGTTAATTCTAGTTGTAAGCAGTCCCATACCAATTTAGAGGTGACTTCGTAGCTTTTGAGGGCTTAAAGTGCAGCCTTGCTGTCAGAGAGAGTATAAATGTTTTTATTGGTTATAGCTCTGTTTATATTTTCTCTGAGGCAGAGTTCAATAGCGAATCTCTCTGCTTGAAATACGGAGTTGTATCTGCCTATGCTGTGATAGACGTGTGTTCCAGTGTTGGCTCCGTATACTCCAGCCCCAACACCTTCGTTCGTTTTGGATCCATCTGTGTACCATACATAGGATTGACGATCGAAGGAAGGTCTATTTTGCTCCCAGGTGTGTCAAGAGGGAATTGAGACCTTAAAATTTTGGCTGAAGTTATACCTTGGAAGACAATTGTCTATATGGGGTATTTTTAGGATTTCATGCCTGTTTAGTTCATTAAGAATGTCAGGATGAAAGAGCCTGGAATTAGAATCATCCTCCGCGATAAGTTTATGAGCGAATATTATTGGTTCTTTTTTAAGTTGGAGGTGTACGGGTGGTAGGTCCGTGATGACTTCTAGCGCTGCTGTGGAGGTTTTTCTCATAGCTCCTATTATACAGATATAAGCTAGTCTCTGTAGTTTGTTGAGCTTGGCTTGTACTGATATCTGTTTTGTTTTGTGCCACCAGACGGGCGCAACGTATGTGAGAATTGGTCTGGTGATGGCTGTGTATAGCCAGCCAGATATTTAGGATTAACGGCCCAAGTTTTTCCAGTAAGATATTTGCGGGTCCATAGAGAGATGCTGGCTTTCTAAATGGTCTTTGTGATGTGAGAGTTCCAAGTGAGCTTTTCGTCTAGTTTTGCACCTAGATATTTGGCTTCGTTTGAGCCGAAGGCACGAAGATTGAAGGCGAACCTCTGGGGAGAGCAGTTAGATCGGCGGAGGTCTCCCCTACCGAAACCCATCCGACCCTCTCATCTGCAGCCCCCGCACTTCTTGGCGGCGCGCAGTGCAGAAAGCGTCGGCGGCTAGTAAAGGCTGCTGCAGGAGGCACAAGCATGCCAGCACTATCGGCATGCGCCTCAAACACTCCTGCTCTTATTGGTGACGGTCAAATCCCCAATTAGAGCATGCCAGGTTCCAAAACTGACTGGAGGTGCTCCAATGAACCCTGAATCCATTTCCCGTATGCTGGAAAGTGTTTATTCGAATATTAACTTCGATTTCAACCGCAGCACTACATGCCTGATACTCCGTCTCCTCAATAGCCTTCCCTTCTCCCAATCATAGTTTCAAAGGATCGCGCCTACCCCCAACCCTTTTATATATTTTTTTTCTATTTTTCTATTCCTTTTTTTCTATTTTTTTTCCAATTTTCTATTCCTTTTTTTCTATTTTTCTATCCCTTTTGTTGTGTAATATGCGTGCCACTTGATCAACATTAAAATATTACCCTATTTGTTTATAATTTCAATTGTGTACATACATACATACCTTGTCAATGTTCGTTCTATTTGCATATACATACATTCCTATTACATATTGTACAATAATACAGTCCACATACTGGCTCTTGTCAAATTTAAATAGATGGCTCGGTCTATTCTGTTGGAGACCAGCGAGCGGTTACCACATATTGTTTTTCGTGTAAAATAAAAATTGTAATTGTAAATTGTTCCTTCAGTTTTTTTTGTCATCTGATTAATTTACCACTAAACATTTTCTGGTCCTTCTGATCGCGGATTATTGAACTTTGATTATACATACTATAATTATTGTTAACCCATCATACATATGGTATAAGTACAAAAGACATGGTATGGTTTTTTTATGAACAATTATTGTATTTTTTTTGATGATCTGGTGCATGTTTGTGACCTCACACCACGTGGTGACAATTTATTTATATATTCTAATTAATTGCATGTGTGCATTGACTTATTCGCGTTATTTAAGAACAATCGGTTTATATTATTCCCTTTAATTAATTGTATAAAAATGAACGTAATAAAGGCAAAACGTGGTCACGTTAAGGCTTCTTTAACTCGAGCGGTAGCCTTTGCAGAAGCTGTAGACGAACGCGTATCTTTAGAGCTTCTTAAAATACGTTTACAAAAACTTGAAGAAGATTGGTTAGCATTCGGTAATTTGCAAAATGAGCTTTTAGAACACGCGGATGAGGTTGATTTCGTGGACCCAGAATGTGAATTTGCTGATTATGAGGACAAATACTTTTTTGCTCAATCTACCCTCACTAAAGTGATTCGTGAAAGAGAAAAATATGAATTGACCGTTCATGATCAATCGGCGGTCGATAAATTGGCTGATCAACAAACCTCTTTGCTTGAGAATCTTAACTCCGTTCAATCTGTCTCGATTGCGCTGCCCAAAATCGATATTCCCCCCTTTTCCGGTGACTACAAAGAATGGCCCAGCTTTAGAGACTTATTTCAGGGTACCATAGACAATAAACCAAATTTATCTACCACCCAAAAATTCCGGTATCTTAAATCTTATTTACGCGATAAAGCCGCTGATCTTATTCGTGACATTACGGTTTCAGACGCTAATTACTTAGATGCTTGGGATCGGTTGGAAAAGCGATACGATCGCTCTAATTTAATAATTCAATCGCATATCGAATCATTCCTTTCGCTTCCTATGATGAATTCCGGTAGTGTCGTACACCTTCGCAAGATCACCGACCGCACAGACGAAACAATTCGGGGCTTGAACGCAGCAGGATCCACCAATCGCGACCCTTGGATTATTTATCTTCTGCTCCAGAAACTCGACCAGGATACACGACAAGCATGGGCAGAAGAGATCGGATACCGGGTTGACTATACTATCGATCAATTAATGTCATTTTTACAACTTCGTTGTGATGCGTTAGAATCGTGCCAGACTCTCCCTCGTGGTAACTCTTCTCGTGCCAAATATACAAAGGCTATACAATCGCATTATACTGAATCCAAATTAACTTGTCCCAAATGCAAATCCGACCATACCTTAAGCAAGTGCGCTAATTTTCTCTCGTTCGATACTAAAACTCGTCGCGAATTCGTGAAAGAACATTCTCTTTGCTTTAATTGTTTACGGCCTGGCCATTCTGCCAACAAATGCCGGTCTAATTTCCGTTGCCGAACTTGTAACTCGCGGCACCATTCACTCGTTCACCCCCAATCGTCGCCGTCAAATACTTCAAATTTAATTGTTCCTGAACCGTCGCCCACACCATCCACCAGTTCGCCATCCACGAGTTCACCATACACTTGTTCGCCACCAACCAAATCTCTGCTAACAACACAACCATCACTCTCGCTTTGCTCATCAATACCTGCTAAAGGCAATTCGTTTAATCCTTTTCGCCTTGCCCAAACGTTATTGCCTACAGCTGTTGCTCATGTTCATGATAAGCAAGGACATTTTCAAGCCGTTCGGTTGTTACTAGACTCGGGTTCACAAGTGTCCTTCATAACTGAAAACACAGTCCAGCGTTTAGGTCTTAATCGGAAGCCTGCTCGCATTCCTGTATTAGGAGTTGGGTCGACATCCGCTGGTGTCACAAATGGATTTGTAACGCTGAAATTATTTTCTCGCTATACTCAAAAGCTTGTACAAGTCCATTGCTACGTTGTATCCAAACTTACATCCTTATTGCCTGCATCTGTTCATAAGATCTGTGACAAAAAAATATTTTCTTCGTTCAGATTAGCAGATCCCAATTTTGATATACCTGGCCATATTGACGTGCTAATCGGTGCGGATAAAGTATTCAGCATTTTCAATGGCTCAGCAGTTCAGGGTAATCAAGGAGTCCCTGATCTTATACCCACTATATTTGGCTGGGTTGTTTGTGGCAATATGGACAGCATCATATCTTCAAATTGCATTAGTGCCGACTCGTACTGTACCCAACTGGATAATGAAAACACCTTTGATCTTGAACGTTTTTGGTGACTTGAAGAAATAGATCAAAAACCAACACTATCCGTTGACGATCAACGTGCAGAAGACATTTTCGTCAATACACATTCGCGTCTACCTGACGGCAGGTATATGGTTCACTTGCCCTTCAAAAGTGACCAAGAAACTGATTTCGGAAATAGTTTCAACACAGCGTTAAATCGCCTTTACTCAACTGAACGTAGAATAGCTTCGAACAAATAATTGAGAGATGAATACATACGCTTCATGGAAGAATATTTGAACTTAGGGCATATGGCAGAGATACCTTCCAGTGAATTGACTGTACCATCAAGCAAATGCTATTATCTGCCCCACCATGCTGTTTTTAAAGAAGACAGCAGCACTACCAAGGTGCGGGTAGTTTTCGATGGCTCAGCAAAGTCTTCCCATAATCAATCCTTAAATGAATCTCTTCTCGTAGGCCAAAGTTATCAGTGAGATCTTTTTTCTATTTGTATCCGATTTCACCGTCATCTCTATACCATATCTGGGGACATAGAAAAAATGTTTCGCCAGATACGAATATCGGATAAAGACACAAATTTTCAACGAATCTGGTGGAGAAAATCAAATGATCAAGCTGTAAAACATTACCGCCTCTTGACCGTGACCTATGGCACAACATGCGCCCCATTCCTGGCTGTTGGAACCTTGTACCAATTAGCCTTTGACTTACGGGTTGCCTACCCCCGCGCTTCGGATATACTACACAACGACTTTTATATGGACGATGTCATGACCGGTGCGGATTCCATTGAAGAAGTTATTTCCCTTCGTTCAGAACTCGTGAATCTACTCAAATCGGGCGGGTTTAACCTGCGTAAATGGGCGACCAATTGCTGGCCTTTACTCATCTCCTTGCCTGTAGAAGAACGTGAGCTTTCTACCAAAGAGTTCGAAGAATTCTCAACCGTGAAACTACTTGGCATGCGATGGTGTCCATTGAAAGACAGTTTTTTCTTCAAGGTAAACTTAAACAGCTCTATGGTCTATACCAAACGCCGCATACTATCGGAATCTTCGCGAATTTTTAATCCCATGGGATTTCTAGCTCCAGTTATTGTTGGTATCAAAATACTTTTCCAGGATTTATGGAGAAAGGGTCTAAAGTGAGATGATGATGTTCCTAAGGATATTGCCGATCGATGGACATTGATTCGTAGCGAACTTCATCTACTTCAATCTATTAATATTCCTAGGATACTGTGGAGCAACAAATTTAGCTTCGAACTACATGCGTTCTGTGACGCATCACTGGATGCATACGCTGCTGTGGTATACTGCCGCAGTATAAACCTGGACGGATTGGTAAACGTTTCGTTGGTAGCAGCAAAAACAAGGGTTGCCCCTATAAAGGTATTATCTCTCCCTAGGCTTGAGCTCTGTGGAGCTACTCTTTTAATTCACCTCATCAATAAACTTAAGTTATCTTTATAAGTGAAAGACATTAAGGTTTTTGTATGGATAGACTCGTCGATTGTACTACATTGGCTTTCTGCACCACCCAAGAAGTGGTCAGTGTTCGTAGCAAACCGGACCTCCGAGATTCTGACGTCAATTCCTCGCCCAGGCTGGAACCACGTCCGATCAGCCAACAACCCAGCCGACATCGCAACTCGTGGAGTTCCACCGTCACTTTTACAGGTAAATGAGATGTGGTGGGTGGGTCCTTCTTGGCTACGAGAAGAAAGGATTAAATGGCCAATATCAAACCCATACATCAAAGACGTTGCTGTCCCTGAATTAGAAAAGAGAAGTACAAAGGGGACTCAGGTATTACTAACCAACATCAATACATATAATATATTCGAAGATATTCTAATGAAATCATCAAATTGGTTAAAATCTGTTCGCGTAGCGGCATTTGTTTTACGTTTCATTTCAAATGTTCGTACTAAAATCGGTCGTCAATACAATTCACTAACTACAGAAGAACTTTCCATTGCTAAAATTAAACTCATAAAATGTGCGCAAAAATCGTTATTCCCTTTCGAAATGGCTGCTCTTGAAAACCATAAACCATTGTCTAATTGAAATCGTTAGCACCATTTCTAGACTCAAATAGAGTGCTTCGCGTCGCCGGTCGTTTAAATGAATCGAGCTTACCATACAGTGTTAAGCATCCCTTTATTCTGCATAAATCCCATCCGATATCACGTCTCATTGCTGAATATCTCCACAAAAAATATCTGCATGCCGGTGTATCTCAATTGTTTGGTCTAATAAGACAAGAGTATTTTATAATAGGCTGTAGAAATCTGCTTCGCAATCTAGTACACAAATGTGTAATTTGCTTAAGTCATCGACAACATTCCTCAACTCAGCTAATGGGAAACTTGCCAAGGGAACGTATTCGATTTTCGCGACCTTTTAGTAGAGTCGGTTGCGATTACGCCGGCCCATTAAATCTACGTTTATCTCGCGGAAGAAACCCAAGGTTTGTCAAATGTTACATCGCCCTGTTTGTATGTTTTGTTACGAAAGGTATACATCTAGAACTTGTCGGTGACCTTTCTACTAACGCCTTCTTGTCAGCTCTTGATCGCTTCGTAGCTCGTCGTGGTAAGCCAATTGAAATTTGGAGCGACAACGGCACCAACTTTCATGGAGCCAAGAGATCGCTTGATGAAATGCATGCTTGCCTTCTCAGTCAACAACATCAATCCATTGTTGCAGATCACCTCTCAGGATACAACATCTCTTGGAAATTTATACCTCCTTCTGCACCTCACTTCGGTGGATTGTGGGAGGCAGGTGTCAAATCTGTCAAGACCCATCTGAAAAAGTGATTGATGATCGCACACTCACTTACGAGGACCTGTACACATTATTGACAAAAATCGAGGCGTTGCTGAACTCACGTCCTATGTGGCCAACACCCGACAGTGAACCCACTGCCTTAACACCTTCGCATTTTATGATTGGTGAACCGTATACTGCAGTTCCCCAGCCAGACATAGAATATACAAATTCACCAAAAACTAATTGGCATCTTTTACAAATTCTTATGCAGGGTTTCTGGAAGAGATGGCATCAAGAATATCTCACATCACTGCAACAGCGTCCGAAGTGGCAAGGTGCTCAGCCAGACATCAAAGTAGATGACATCGTGCTTCTTAAAGAACCCAATTTGCCTCCCTCAAAATGGATGCTTGGCCGTGTTACACAAACTCATCCGGGAAAGGAAAATAAGGTTCGCGTTGTCACCGTAAAAACGAAATTCAACGAATACGTACGCCCTATTGTGAAAATTGTACCTTTTTCTATATCTGAAAGACCGGAGTCTTTCAGGGGGGGCTGAATGTTGTGTAATATGCGTGCCACTTGATCAACATTAAAATATTACCCTATTTGTTTATAATTTCAATTGTGTACATACATACATACCTTGTCAATGTTCGTTCTATTTGCATATACATACATTCCTATTACATATTGTACAATAATACAGTCCACATACTGGCTCTTGTCAAATTTAAATAGATATCTCGGTCTATTCTGTTGGAGACCAGCGAGCGGTTAACACATATTGTTTTTCGTGCAAAATAAAAATTGTAATTGTAAATTGTTCCTTCAGTTTTTTTTGTCATCTGATTAATTTACCACTAAACACCTTTCATTCCATTTTTCTTTTCCTTTTTTTTCTAATTTTTTTCTTCTATTTTTCTATTCCTTTCTCCACCTCACCAACCCCAAACACCATATCCACACCACTACACTACACTACAGCAACTGAGCACCTCAGTCTGAATACTCATATTTATAGAATAACAAACAAAAAAAAGTTGAATTTATTTTGCAGTGTTTCTTGGCAAGTGTTTTTTTTTTACAGTGTTTTTGGCAAAGTTTTTTTTTTCAAATGTTTGATCACATGGGGTTGTTGAACAAGACTCTCTGGGCCATGTGTTGTTGACGTAAGCGCTGACATAGACATCTAGGCTTATAGGCGTATTTTGTGTCCTTCTTTCTCTTCAAGCCCATTTGTTTGTGCTTTGCTGAACGTTACTTTTAAGCTGAATTTTAGCATCAGAGCCGTGGATAGCATGTCCGAAAACAGGTTCTTAGGTGCGACTGGCCTAATTTAATTACTAAATTCAGATTTTTTTTTTGCAGTTTTCTCCGGAGTTAGTCTCTTTCTCTGTTCGCTTGGCTTTGAACCCACTGCGTTGAAGTGGATATCTTCTTATTTGAAAAACCGTTAGATTTAGATTTAGATTGAGGTGGGGAGAGGGACAATGTCACCTAATCACGGCGGCCTCTGATAGGCCTATTGTGATGTCCCCTCAAAAATCCTAGAAAGTTTAAGGAGTTGTTTAGTTCTTGGTTTGTAGGAACATCTTGGCTTGTCTGCTACCTTACGTTTGTGTCCAGTAGTGGTTGGCCGTGTTCCTCAACCATTCCTTTATGTAGCATTTTATGGTGCTGATATGTATGCCGCAGAATGGTCTTGGCATCATGAATGGTGATGCAGAGCCTTTTCTTGCTAATAGGTCTGCTTTTTCGTTTCCTCTATGGCCAGTGTGTCCTGGTATCCACGTGAGGTGAACTCTAGTTGTAAGCAGTCCTATACCAATTTAGAGGTGACTTCGTAGCTTTTGAGGGCTTAAAGTGCAGCCTTGCTGCCAGAGAGAGTATAAATGTTTTTATTGGTTATAGCTCTGTTTATATTTTCTCTGAGGCAGAGTTCAATAGTGAATATCTCTGCTTGAAATACGGAGTTGTATCTGTCTATGCTGTGATAGATGTGTGTTCCAGTGTTGGCTCCGTATACTCCAGCCCCAACACCTTCGTTCGTTGTGGTGTATTTACCTGAACGTTGGAACAAAGAAACAACTACGCTACCTAGTGGGAATTTGGGGTTTCTTACATCTGTGAACATGAGTTAAATCTTTCTGATTCCTTCTTCTTAAATTGGCCTCCGCACGATCAGGTTGTCTTTTCCAATTACTAACTTATATACTTGTTATATACTTAAATAAATTATGTGTATGAATTAAAGGAATTTCTTTCATTAAGCATGCAAATTTAACAGTGGCGACGAGGGGAAAAAAAAAAAACCCACATATATTCATAAAATAAAATGCAAAGAAACGCAAATTAACATGAACTCAGAACAACTGCAGACTCTTTTGGGGGCCATTACAGCGGCGATCGAAGCAAATACCAAAATTCCTTCACAGAGTGAGCCGATACAACTTGAAAGTTTTAATGAAGATAATGAGAGCTGGGACATTTTCATTAAGAGACTAGAAAATTTTTTTAGTTTGAAGAAACTAAACGGAACAGATGAAAGCGTAAAGGCAACGAAAAGAGATTGGTTAATTCATGCAATTGGGCCGAAAACTTTACAACTTCTTTGTAATTTAACAAGTCCCGAAGATCCCAAAACAATAGAATACGATAAGCTTGTGAAACTGGTTAAAGAACATTTACATCCAGCACCAAGCGTGATCGCAGAACAGAACAGATTTTCAAAGCGAATACAGCATGAAGGGGAAAGCATTGCAAATTTCGTTGCTGATCTCAAGAAAATGTGCAAAAACTGCAATTTGAATGTGCTTCTTGTAGAGCATCAACGGCTGATGCACATCTGAGACAACAGTTTATCAGTGGACTTCGGAATACCCAGTGGTTAGAGAAGTTAATCCAGTTAAAAGAGCCAAATAATACATTCACGGACTGCGTTAATACCGCGTTGGCAATGGAATCGGCCCACAAATATTCTAAGGACATACAAAACCTGCAAGCTTCCCTCCATTTAAGTCACCAAAACCAAGTATCGCATGCACGACTACAAAATCCTACCCTACAAAAAAAATTGCCAAAAGATCAAGCAGTGTGCAAGCCCTGGCTGGAAAAGCAGCGATCACACAAAAAAGACTTCTGTTATCGCTGTGGTAGCCAAGACCATTTGCATGCAAGCATACTAGCACTGTGTGCTCAAAATGCCGAAAAAGGGATCATTTGGCTCGCGTTTGCATGAATGGCATGCGTACTCCACAGCAAACTAGATGCAACAGAAGCAATCAGAATCAACTGCAGCCAGTATCGTCACGTATAGAGGAGGAGGAAAATATTGAAAGGTATTATATAAATAACCTTAAAGAAGTTGTTCTACCAGAGGATAGTAGGAAACCAAAGAAGATTTTGCTAGAAGTAGTGCTAGATGGAGTTACCAAACAGTTAGAATTCGACACAGGAGCGGCAGTGTCATCTATCTCGCATCAAGAATTTATCAGAACATGGCCGACGAAACGCATTATCAAATCAACGGTTCCTTTCCAAACGTACACGGGAGAGGTCATTTACCCATTGGGATACAGTACTATGCATGTCAAATACAATAATTTAGAAGCATGTGCAAATATTTACATTATGCCAGGAAGGGTGGATGCTATTTTCGGACGAGAGTGGCTTAAATTGTTTCCTGTTAAATTACCTGAAATTTATCAATTGCACATCGAAATTCTCCCGGAAATAAAGGAAAAGATATTGCGCGAGTTAAAAAGCAAATTCAGTGACGTTTTTCAACCCGGTGTGGGAAAGATAAACAAAGTACCCTATGCCTTAAGAGATGCACTGGAAAGGGAAATTAATCGCCTTGAAAAAGCAGGGATCATAACAAAAGTGGAATACAGCGAGTGGGGGACTCCAGAGGTGCCAATTGTAAAAAGAGATGGATCGATGAGATTATGCGCCGACTATAAGGTAACATTGAACGAAATTCTTAAGAATGATCATTTCCCAATTCCAGACCCAGAAGACATCTTTGCTACGACAATGCGGGGAGGCAAATTGTTTTCAACCTTGGACCTGAGCGGAGCGTATTTGCATATGCCAATGGATAAAATAAGTGCGGAAATGCAGACTATTTCGACTATTAAGGGCGACTACAAAGTGAATCGTCTTATGTTCGGCACAAAGGTCGCGCCCACAATCTGGCAAAGATACGTATCCCAAACGCTGGCTAATATTCCGGGCGTTTGTGTATTTTTCGACGACATCAAGGTTCAAGGCTCCACGTTAGAGGAACATGTGTGTCGCTTAAAAGAAGTCCTCCAGAGACTACACACCGTGGGACTACGAGTTAATTCGAGTAAATGCAAATTCTTCGAAGACTCAATAGCTTACTTAGGTCACGTCATCTCGGGAAGAGGACTTGAGAAGACCCAGGATAAAATAAAAGCCATTACCGAGGCACCAACTCCGAAGATCGTGACGGAAGTAAGAAGTTGGCTGGGCTTAGTCAACTACTATGGAAGATTCTTGCAAAATTTGTCTTCGAACCTACATCCATTACACAATTTGCTGAAAAAGGGGGTGGTTTTCAACTGGAACAAGAATTGTGCAAAGGCATTTGATCTTATTAAGAAGCAAATATCTTCGGATGTAGTACTTTGTGCCTACGATCCAAAATTACCAATGTCGTGGGCTACTGACGCAAGCCCCTATGGTTTGGGAGCTGTCTTATCCCATACATATCCGGATGGCAAGGAACGACCCATCGCTTACGCATCACGCTCCTTATCGTCTTCCGAGAAGAACTATAGCCAAATTGACAAGGAAGCAACCGCCATTTTCTGGGCTTTGAAACGTTTTTTTTCGATATTGCTATGGCCGTAAGTTTACATTGATTACTGACCATAAACCCCTAGTGTCTATTTTCAGCCCTAAGAAAAACTTACCACGTATTGTGGCTACTCGCATGTTACATTATGCCCAATTCTTGCAGGGGTTCAATTACGATATTGTGTATCGGAAGACTGAGGACCACGCAAATGCGGATGCACTGTCACGTTTGCCTCTTAAAATGGAGAAGGAAGATACAGCAGATGACGGTAACGCATTACCAGATGCAACAAATTAGCAGCATGCCGGTCACAGAAAATCAAATTGCTTAGGAAACAATCAAAGACCCAGTATTAAGGAACGTTTATAACTGTTTGCTGTGGGGGAAAAAGCTAACTGAGCTGAGATACGCAGGTAAAGATGAAGAGTTCTCATTGTTTAATGGCACGATTCTTAGGCATAATCGAATAGTAATTCCCACAAGCCTGCGTAGGATCGTGCTAGCAGAATTGGACGTTGCGCACGTAGGCATAGTTAAAATGAAGGCACTTGCGCGTAGTTACGTGTGGTGGCCAAACATTGACAAGGACATCGAAACTTTAGGACAGGAATGTGTTGCTTGCAGAAGTGTGATGAAGCAGTCATCTAAGAAGGTACACCACCCATGGCAATTTCCGTCTGGTCCATGGCAGAGAGTCCACATAGATTTCGCCGGCCCTTTCATGAATAAATACTTTTTTATCTTGGTAGACGCTCATTCCAAGTGGCCGGAGATTATACCGATGAACACCATGGCAGCGGGGAAAACAATTGAGACCTTACGAGACATATTCGCTCGGTACGGGTTGCCTGTCACTCTAGTTAGCGATAATGGATCAACATTCAAATCAGAAGAATTTAGAGAGTTCATCAAAGGGAACGGAATCCGACACAAGTTTACCGCGCCATATCATCCAGCAACAAATGGTCAGGCCGAACGTTTTGTGCAGAATATGAAGGATGCACTCCGGAAAATGATGAACGACCCTGGAAATCTAAATTTGAAACTGACAAACTACCTCATGAGATATAGAAAAATACCGAATGCAACAACGGGGGTGGCACCATGTACTTTGTTTCTGAACAGAGATATTCGAATTGTGTTGGACTTAATGCGATCCAATGTCGAAGAGAAAGTCAGTGGGAAAATGAGAAATGAGGGTGACACAGTGCAAGTGAGGGCGTATACAAACAAGGACAGAAAATGGGAGTTTGGCAAAATAGTAAGAAGAGATGGAATGTTTCATTATTACATTAATGTACAGGGAAAACTTTGGCGAAGACATTCGGATCAAATCTTAAGGTGCAGCGTAAATCCAAATGAAGTCATCCAGGACTCCGACCGGGAACTAGCTCACGATCACCTCCCAGATAGGGGCGCCGCTAATACTACAAGTTCGACAATGGCGGAAATTGCCCAACCATTGAGCAAGGAGCCCCAATTTTCAGAACAGGCGCAAGAAACCGGCCAACCCGAAACTACTCAAGTTCGAGATGATACGGATAGTAACACCACTAGCACGAACACGGAAGTAGGTCTCGGTATGGACTCAGATAACAATCCAACGCCAGTATTGCGAAGAAGTTCAAGAATTAAGAGGCCAGTCGAGCGGTATCGTCCAGTTTAGTGGGGAGGACTGTGGTGTATTTACCTGAACGTTGGAACAAAGAAACAACTACGCTACCTAGTGGGAATTTGGGGTTTCTTACATCTGTGAACATGAGTTAAATCTTTCTGATTCCTTCTTCTTAAATTGGCCTCCGCACGATCAGGTTGTCTTTTCCAATTACTAACTTATATACTTGTTATATACTTAAATAAATTATGTGTATGAATTAAAGGAATTTCTTTCATTAAGCATGCAAATTTAACATTCGTTTTGGATCCATCTGTGTACCATACATAGGATTGACGATCGAAGGAAGGTCTATTTTGCTCCCAGGTGTGTCAAGAGGGAATTGAGACCTTAAAATTTTGGCTGAAGTTATACCTTGGAAGACAATTGTCTATATGGCGTATTTTTAGGATTTCATGCCTGTTTAGTTCATTAAGAATGTCAGGATGAAAGAGCCTGGAATTAGAATCATCCTCCGCGATAAGTTTATGAGCGAATATTATTGGTTCTTTTTTAAGTTGGAGGTGTACGGGTGGTAGGTCCGTGATGACTTCTAGCGCTGCTGTGGGGGTTTTTCTCATAGCTCCTATTATACAGATACAAGCTAGTCTCTGTAGTTTGTTGAGCTTGGCTTTTACTGATGTCTGTTTTGTTTTGTGCCACCATACGGGCGCAGCGTATGTGAGAATTGGTCTGGTGATGGCTGTGTATAGCCAGCGAGATATCTTAGGATTAACGGCCCAAGTTTTTCCAGTGAGATATTTGCGGGTCCATAGAGAGATGCTGGCTTTCTCAATGGTCTTTGTGATGTGAGAGTTCCAAGTGAGCTTTTCGTCTAGTTTTGCACCTAGATATTTGGCTTCGTTTGAGCCGAAGGCACGAAGATTGAAGGCGAATCTCTGGGGAAAGCAGTTAGATCGGCGGAGGTATCCCCTACCGAAACCCATCCGACCCTCTCATCTGCAGCCCCCGCACTTCTTGGCGGCGCGCATCGCAGAAAGCGTCGGCGGCTAGTAAAGGCTGCTGCAGGAGGCACAAGCATGCCAGCACTATCGGCATGCGCCTCAAACACTCCTGCTCTTATTCGTGACGCTCAAATCCCCAATAAGAGCATGCCAGGTTCCAAAACTGACTGGAGGTGCTCCAATGAACCCTGAATCCATTTCCCGTATGCTGGAAAGTGTTTATTCGAATATTAACTTCGATTTCAACCGCAGCACTACATGCCTGAAACTCCGTCTCCTCAATAGCCTTCCCTTCTCCCAGTCATAGTTTCAAAGGATCGCGCCACCCTCCACCCTTTTATATTTTTTTTTCTATTTTTCTATTCCTTTTTTTCTATTTTTCTATTTTTCCATTCCTTTCATTCCATTTTTCTATTTTTTTTCCATTTTTCTATTCCTTTTTTTTCTTTTTTTTCCATTTTTCTTTTCCTTTTTTTTCTATTTTTTTCTTCTATTTTTCTATTCCTTTCTCCACCTCACCAACCCCAAACACCATATCCACACCACTACACTACACTACAGCAACTGAGCACCTCAGTCTGAATACTCATATTTATAGAATAACAAACAAAAAAAGTTGAATTTATTTTGCAGTGTTTCTTGGCAAGTGTTTTTTTTTTACAGTGTTTTTGGCAAAGTTTTTTTTTTCAAATGTTTGATCACATGGGGTTGTTGAACAAGACCCTCTGGGCCCTGTGTTGTTGACGTAAGCGCTGACATAGACATCTAGGCTTATAGGCTTATTGATAGGCGTATTTTGTGTCCCTCTTTCTCTTCAAGCCCATTTGTTAATGCTTTGCTGAACGTTACTTTTAAGCTGAATTTTAGCATCAGAGCCGTGGATAGCATGTCCGAAAACAGGTTCTTAGGTGCGACTGGCCTAATTAAATTACTAAATTCAGATTTTTTTTTTGCAGTTTTCTCCGGAGTTAATCTCTTTCTCTGTTCCCTTGGCTTTGAACCCACTGCGTTGAAGTGGATATCTTCTTATTTGAAAAACCGTTAGATTTAGATTTAGATTAAGGTGGGGAGAGGGACAATGTCACCTAATCACTGCGGCCTCGGATAGGCCTGTTGTGATGTCCCCTCAAAAATCCTAGAAAGTTTAAGGAGTTGATTAGTTCTTGGTTTATAGGAACATCTTGGCTTGTCTGCTACCTTACGTTTGTGTGCAGTAGTGGTTGGCCGTGTTCCTCAACCATTCCTTTATGTAGCATTTTATGGTGCTGATATGTATGCCGCAGAATGGTCTTGGCATCATGAATGGTGATAGGTCTGCTTTTTCGTTTCCTCTATGGCCTGGTATCCACATGAGGTGAACTCTAGTTGTAAGCAGTCCCATACCAATTTAGAGCTGACTTCGTAGCTTTTGAGGGCTTAAAGTGCAGCCTTGCTGTCAGAGAGAGTATAAATGTTGTTTAGTATTATCTAATTAATAATTTAATCACTGTTCCTATTGTCCTTCAATGTTTTTATTCACTGTACATTATCTCGATGTCACACCATAAAAGTGCAGTTGCAGTCCATCGGATGTTCGTCACCAACACACTATCCACCGAATTCAACCCACAACATGGATCGTACGATTCACACCCACCAAAGTCACGCCACCCGATGCAGTTGCAGCGATCGGATGATCAACATTGATGCATATGTGTGTGTGGATGCGTGGGCGCATTGATGCTGTTGAGGGCCGATGGTTCATGGTCTCCTCGACACTTTGTTTTTGGACGTAGTCGGTTGCAGTCGAGCAAATTTGAAATAAAGTGTTTTGTTTTGTTGTTTAAATCTGATGTTTCGGATTATTCTTTCGGTTTTAGTCGGTTCTTTCCTTTCGTCGTCGAATCGGAAACATTAAGTGGTCCGGATTTTGTGAACATTTGTAAAAGACATTTAAATAAAAGATTTTGTGAACATTTGTAAAAGACATTTATAAAAGATTGTGAACATTAACATTAACATTGGCTTAAATCATTAAAAAATCGTGTGATAAACAATAGAAATTGAAGTGCGGTTTAAGTGTCGTAGACTTATATCACTTGAAAGTAATTTCACCATGGCAAGTAACTCGTTAAAGCTTAAACGCGGAAACATGAAAGGTAGTCTGACTCGTGCAGTGGGATTTATAGAAACCATAAATTCCGCAACTACTCTAGAAATGCTAGAGATTCGGCTAAAGAGGTTAGATGCTACGTGGGCGAGTTTCGTTTCCTTGCACGAAGAGATACTGCAATCCGAGATAAATCAATCTCTCGAAAATCCGAATCATAGTGTTTCGTCCATACAGTTACCGCAAAGAACAGTGCCATCCTTTTCGGGCAACTATAAGGATTGACCCTCGTTTCGAGATACATTCACGGGTACAGTGGACAATAAGCCACATTTGTCTGCAACGCAAAAGTTTTATTATTTGAAATCGTTTCTCTGTGATGACGCGGCTAAGTTAATCAAACACATACCGGTTTCTGAGAATAATTACTTGGAAGCTTGGGATCGTTTAGAAAAGCGGTATGATCGTGCCCATCTCATCGTGCAATCCCTGATTCAGACCTTCTTGTCCCTTCCATCAACATCTGTTAGTAATGCGCTCACATTACGTAAAATCACCGACGGTGCCGATGAGGTCGTTCGTGGTCTAAACGCGCTCGGTTCAAATGATCGTGACCCATGGTTAATTTACCTATTAATTAATAAACTCGATGTGGACACTCGTCAAAGCTGGGCTGAAAACGTCGGATCTTGGGACGATTGTAAATTCGACGAGCTTTTGAATTTTTTGCAGTTACACTGTGACGCTTTAGAATCGTGTCAATCGTTATCGCGGCCTCACGCTTCACGTAGTAAACCACAAGGACAAATTCATACCCATTTCGTAGAATCGACATCCTCGCAATTAAATTCGCAGTGTCCCAAGTGTAAAAAGAACCACATTTTACCACAATGTGAACGATTCGTAGCCCTTGATGTGGAATCGCGTCGCGCGTTCGTGAAATCAAATCTTTTGTGCTTCAATTGTCTTCGTGCAGGACATTCTGCAAATAAATGTCGCTCATCATATCGTTGTCGTACGTGTAATTCACGACACCATTCGCTAGTGCATGCAGATTCAAACCATCAAACCGCACCCAATCATGCAACGACTTCTTCGGAGGAAACACCAGAACCTATACCCAGACCATCGCCATCGGTGCCGGTTCCTTCACCTGTGAATAATCATTCGTCATTCGATGTTTGCCTGCAAAGGCAAACAATTCTACCCACAGTTTTAGCTCAAGTGAAGGACAACTCAGGCAAATTCATTCACTGTCGAATATTACTCGATTCAGGGTCTCAAATTTCGTTTGTTACTGAATCTCTCGCTCAACGTCTAGGTCTTTCCCGCAGACATGCAAGAATTCCCGTTCGCGGTTTGTCATCAACAGAAGCAGGTCACACAAGAGGTTGTATCTCACTGGAGTTGTGTTCGCGTTTTAACCAAACACCGTTGGTTGTCGATGCTTTCATTCTAAATAAGCTGACATCCAATCTCCCGTCGCAGTTCTTTGAAGCATCGGCCTGGGCCCACATTAAGGATCTAGACCTGGCCGATCCCAAGTTTAATGTGCCTGGTCCAATCGATATCTTACTTGGTGCCGATAAGCTATGGTGCATCCTCAGGGGAGATCAACTTCAAGGGTCAAAAGGGATTCCAATTGCCCAAAATACATCGTTCGGTTGGATAGTGACTGGAGAATTGTTGGATACCAAACAACAATTACCAGTATCAGCTTTTCATTCCATCTTCGATGTCGATGTTCTATTGCAGCGCTTTTGGGTACTGGATGAGGTAGCACCATTGAAAGATGACTCGGTTGGCGATGATAAGGCCGAACAACACTTTCGGTCAACATTTTCGCGTTCGTCTGATGGAAAATATGTCGTTCAACTTCCCTTTAAGATTCCATCACCAGTCTTTGGTTATTCGCTAGGTAACGCTATAAATCGCTTGCATTCAATGGAACGTCGGTTTCAGAAAGACCCCAATCTGCATAGTATGTATGTTAAATTCATGCAAGAGTACATTGATTTAGGACACATGGTTCGCATATCTAAAGCCGAATTGGAAACTGCTTCTGGAAGGGTGTTTTATCTACCCCATCATGCTGTTTTGAGGCCACATAGCTCTACAACCAAACTACGGGTAGTCTTCGATGGTTCGGCTAGGGATTCGCTAGGAAATTCACTCAACAGTCAATTATTGGTAGGTCCACCGATTCAACGAGATTTGTTTGGAGTTGCTTTACGGTTTCGACAACATAAGTACGTGCTAACAGCTGATGTAGTAAAAATGTTTCGGCAAATCTGGGTGGAGGATCAGCAGACGGATTTCCAGCGCATCGCCTGTCGACGGAGTCCCTCAGATGACATCAGTCATTTTCGTTTACGTACAGTGACATATGGAACGGCATCAGCTCCCTTCTTGTCAGTTAGAGTCTTAAAGCAGATAGCAATGGACTATGAAACAAAGTACCCAAATGCCGCGCGCGTTTTGTTGAGCGATGTCTACGTTGATGACATTGTTACAGGTGCCAACTCATCGGAGGAGCTTATAAGTCTAGGCCATGAGATCGTATCCTTATTGTCAAATGCCGGACTCGAACTTCGTAAGTGGACTTCCAACTGCTGGACCTTACTTACTCAATTGCCTCAGGATGTCTGTGAGTTTAAGTTGGTTGATAGTGACCGGTCAAAATCGATGATAAAGGTACTTGGGATGAATTGGAGTCCAACATCAGATCAGTATACATTTTGCATGTCTGAGTCACGTTTATCGCGTCCTCCAACGCGACGTTCGTTATTGTCAGAAATATCTCGCATTTTCGATCCCTTAGGATTTCTGGCCCCTTCAGTAGTGCTGTTTAAGATGCTGTTTCAGGAATTATGGTCATCAGAGTTAAATCTTGGCTGGGATGACCCACTTCCTTCACAGTTAGCTGAAAGGTCGACGCGCTACCAGCAGGTGTTGCATTGCTTTGAGCAGATTCAAGTGCCCCGGGCTATCTTCATTGCATCAGGAGAGGTCGAACTGCACGGATTTTCAGATGCTTCATCATTGGCGTACTCAGCACTGGTCTATGCTCGGTGTAGAATTGGACCTAATCAGTTTCAAATAGTGATTGTTGCGGCAAAAACTAAGGTAGCACCGGTTAAACCTGTTTCGATTCCTCGGTTAGAACTTTGTGGAGCTCTACTCCTTTGCCGTTTAATTACTGCAATTAAATCATCGGTCACGAGAAATCTTAAGGTATTTGCGTGGTGCGATTCACAAATCGAGCTCCATTGGTTGTCATCGCCCCCTCGTCGATGGACTACATTTGTTGCTAACCGTACAGCTGCAATCTTGGAAAGGATTCCACGGTATGCATGGAAGTATATCGCATCAGAGTCCAACCCTGCAGATTGTGCGTCACGAGGCTTATTACCATCTCTTCTCAATGCTCATCCACTGTGGTGGATAGGTCCCCCATGGCTCTCGCTGTCACAAGAACATTTGCCCAAGTCAATGTTCTCAGTGTCGCAACCGGATGAGGCAGAAGTTACAGCAGAAGAATACCGAAATCCTAAGCAGAGTCTCATCGCCGCGGCAGAGGCAGATGTCTTCACACTTCTCATCGCGAAGATTTCGTCTTGGAGTCGACTAATTCGGATTGTCGCTTATTGTATTCGATTCACACAAAATTGTCGGCCTAAAACCTTTGAACGTATCGTGGGCGGTTTAACAGTTTCTGAGCTACACTCAGCTGAACTTCACATCCTAAAAACTGTCCAACAAGGAGCATTCGGACGTGATATTAGGCATTTGCGTGATTATCGCGAACTTAAACCCAAATCACCACTCGTAAGATATTCTCCATTTATTGATAATGAGGGCTTACTGCGCGTAGGAGGAATTAAACATGCTCATATCTCTTTCAATCTCAAGCATCCAATAATATTACCCAACACTCACATTTCTCTTCTCATAGTTAGACACATTCACGTTCAACATCTTCATCCAGGCGTATCAGAGACATTTTCCATCGTTCGTCAACGTTATTGGATACTAGGAAGCCGAAATCTCGTTCGGAACGTTGTCCAACGATGCAGATCATGCTTTTTCCAGAGGAAAACGACCAGTACACAGCTAATGGGTGATTTGCCGCCTCAACGTGTTCAACCAAGCCGGCCGTTCTCCAACACCGGGTGCGACTACGCTGGTCAATTTACGATCAAGTCATCTCGTGGGCGGAATCCCAAGCTATTAAAGGCTTACCTCGCACTGTTTGTGTGCATGTGTACTAAGGCGATTCATTTAGAGTTGGTGAGTGACCTGACGACTGATGCATTCCTGGCCGCTTTCCGACGATTCGTTGCTCGGCGAGGTAAATGTTCTAACGTGTATAGCGATAACGGGACCAACTTCAAGGGTGCTCGTCGCATCCTCAACGAAATGCAACAGCTAGTCTTTGTCCCAGACGTTCAACGAGGACATCGCTAGTTCTCTTGCCATGGATGGAATCACTTGGCACTTCATTCCTCCTTCTGCACCACACTTTGGTGGATTATGGGAAGCCGGAGTGAAGTCAGTAAAATTTCATCTTCGTCGCGTGATTGGAAGTTCCATCCTTACATTTGAAGAACTTTACACTCTCCTTGCTCAAATCGAAGCAATTTTAAATTCTCGCCCTCTTTGTGCCTTGTCTGATGAAGACTCGAACCCACTAACCCCATCGCATTTTCTTATAGGGGAGCCCTACACTACTTTACCTGAGCCAAGTTACCTGGATGAATCCACAAATCGTCTATCTCATTGGCACCACGTTCAAAGCATGGTGCAAGGATTTTGGAAGCGAATGCATGCGGAGTACATCACCATCCCAAATGGCAGCGAGCGCAGACAAATTTCAAGATTGGCGATTTGGTCGTACTTAAAGAGCCCAATCTTCCATCTGCAAAGTGGCTGCTTGGTAGAGTAGAAGCCGTCCATCCGGGTCAAGACAACAACGTAAGAGTAGCAACGATCAGAACTCAACGGGGACTTCTTGTTCGTCCTACAACGAAAATAGCGGCTCTCCCATTGTCCTGAAACTTGTTCCAGGGGGGCCGGGATGTTTAGTAAATAAAGGTAAATAAAGGTAAATGTTCTAACGTGTATAGCGATAACGGGACCAACTTCAAGGGTGCTCGTCGCATCCTCAACGAAATGCAACAGCTAGTCTTGTCCCAGACGTTCAACGAAGACATCGCTAGTTCTCTTGCCATGGATGGAATCACTTGGCACTTCATTCCTCCTTCTGCACCACACTTTGGTGGATTATGGGAAGCCGGAGTGAAGTCAGTAAAATTTCATCTTCGTCGCGTGATTGGAAGTTCCATCCTTACATTTGAAGAACTTTACATTCTCCTTGCTCAAGTCGAAGCAATTTTAAATTCTCGCCCTCTTTGTGCCTTGTCTGATGAAGACTTGAACCCACTAACCCCATCGCATTTTCTTATAGGGGAGCCCTACACTACTTTACCTGAGCCAAGTTACCTGGATGAATCCACAAATCGTCTATCTCATTGGCACCACGTTCAAAGCATGGTGCAAGGATTTTGGAAGCGATGGCATGCGGAGTACATCACCATTCCAAATGGCAGCGAGCGCAGACAAATTTCAAGATTGGCGATTTGGTCGTACTTAAAGAGCCCAATCTTCCATCTGCAAAGTGGCTGCTTGGTAGAGTAGAAGCCGTCCATCCGGGTCAAGACAACAACGTAAGAGTAGCAACGATCAGAACTCAACGGGGACTTCTTGTTCGTCCTACAACGAAAATAGCGGCTCTCCCATTGTCCTGAAACTTGTTCCAGGGGGGCCGGGATGTTTAGTATTATCTAATTAATAATTTAATCACTGTTCCTATTGTCCATCAATGTTTTTATTCACTGTACATTATCTCGATGTCACACCATAAAAGTGCAGTTGCAGTCCATCGGATGTTCGTCACCAACACACTATCCACCGAATTCAACCCACAACATGGATCGTACGATTCACACCCACCAAAGTCACGCCACCCGATGCAGTTGCAGCGATCGGATGATCAACATTAATGCATATGTGTGTGTGGATGCGTGGGCGCATTGATGCTGTTGAGGGCCGATGGTTCATGGTCTCCTCGACACTTTGATTTTGGACGTAGTCGGTTGCAGTCAAGCAAATTTGAAATAAAGTGTTTTGTTTTGTTGTTTAAATCTGATGTTTCCGATTATTCTTTTGGTTTGAGTCGGTTCTTTCCTTTGTCGTCGAATCGGAAACAAATGTTTTTATTGGTTATAACTCTGTTTATATTTTCTCTGAGGCAGAGTTCAATAGCGAATATCTCTGCTTGAAATACGGAGTTGTATCTGTCTATGCTGTGATAGATGTGTGTTCCAGTGTTGGCTCCGTATACTCCAGCCCCAACACCTTCGTTCGTTTTGGATCCATCTGTGTACCATACATAGGATTGACGATCGAAGGAATGTCTATTTTGCTCCCAGGTGTGTCAAGAAGGAATTGAGAACTTAAAATTTTGGCTGAAGTTATACCTTGGAAGACAAATGTCTATATGGGGTATTTTTAGGACTTCATGCCTGTTTAGTTCATTAAGAACGTCAGGATGAAAGAGCCTGGAATTAGAATCATCCTCCGCCATAAATTTATGAGCGAATATTATTGGTTCTTTTTTAAGTTGGTGGTGTACGGGTGGTAGGTCCGTGATGACTTCTAGCGCTGCTGTGGGGGTTTTTCTCCTAGCTCCTATTATACAGATACAAGCTAGTCTCTGTAGTTTGTTGAGCTTGGCTTGTACTGATGTCTGTTTTGTTTTGTGCCACCAAACGGGCGCAGCGTATGTGAGAATTGGCTTGGTTATGGCTGTGTATAGTTTTTCCAGTGAGATATTTGCGGGTCCATAGAGAGATGCTGGCTTTCTCAATGGTCTTTGTGATGTCAGAGTTCCAAGTGCGCTTTTCGTCTAGTTTTGCACCTAGATATTTGGCTTCGTTTGAGCCGAAGGCACGAAGATTGAAGGCGAACCTCTGGGGAAAGCAGTTAGATCGGCGGAGGTATCCCCTACCGAAACCCATCCGACCCCCTCATATGCAGCCCCCGCACTTCTTGGCGGCGCGCAGCGCAGAAAGCGTCGGCGGCTAGTAAAGGCTGCTGCAGGAGGCACAAGCATGCCAGCACTATCGGCATGCGCCTCAAATACTCCTGCTCTTATTGGTGACGGTCAAATCCCCAATAAGAGCATGCCAGGTTCCAAAACTGACTGGAGGTGCTCCAATGAACCCTGAATTCATTTCCCGTATGCTGGAAAGTGTTTATTCGAATATTAACTTCGATTTCAACTGCAGCACTACATGCCTGAAACTCCGTCTCCTCAATAGCCTTCCCTTCTCCCAATCATAGTTTCAAAGGATCGCGCCCACCCTCCACCATTTTATATTTTTTTTTTTCTATGAGTTTGAACTTCAGAGTAGTGGGGTGAACATCTCTCTCAGAATTTTTCGTATTGCAAAAATTTAAAATTTTAACAAGTATTTCAAAGAATAATATAATATGTACTGTGTAGTGTGTTCGGAAAAAGTTGAACGTCAGTCTTCGCTAAAAATATCGTGTGGTGACTTTAAAGGATTCTTCCATCTAGCATGCGTTAACATCCAGCAGCAAGATGCCGACTACTTCAACGACAGCGGAAATCCTTTCCGCTGCGACAAGTGCAGTGCCTTGAGACGTCGGTCTCTACAATCAACGAACGTTCTTCTACATTCGAAAACCCAACCAGAAACAAGCAAAAGTTTTCAAAATAAAGCGGTTAACAAAAAGACTGGTAAGCAGATTCCATCACAATCCGAGTCTCTCCAGCCAGTTAATAGTAGAGAAGAAGTTGAATTCACTAATCAAATGATATACACAAAACTAATTCATTTGGAGGAGATGAACAAAGAGTTTCTAAACTCTTTATCAATGCTCCGCGAAGAGAATTCTCAATTAAAAAAGAAGATAAGCACTCTTGAAAGCCGTCTCAACTGGCAACAACAAAACGCATTGCAAAATTGCATCGAAATTGCGGGTGTTCCTGACGTCGACGACCGTAACTCCAGAGTATTAGCAACGCAAATTTTCCGCAATGCTCTCGGAGTAGAAGTAACCGATACTTCTTCTTCTTCTTCTTTTCCTTTTTCCGGCGTTGTTATGGTCAGAAGTGTAGGACCATAACCTTCCCACTTAACTGCATTCCTACTGGTCCGCTTGTGGGGTCCGCCGGTTTGACCTCAGAAAGTAGCGGCAGGCTTCCCGGTTTGGGATTACTTCATCGCTGAGGCCAATCAAATGCTGGTGTTTTTGCATTTTGCACCAATTGTTTTTCGGCCTGCTTTTTTTTTTTGTGACACGGGCATGCTCCATATTTTTTTGTTTGATCTTACTCTTACAACACCGGTGATCTCCAGTCGTGTCAGCCCACTGATTTGCATGTACACTTGTGGGGCAGTTTAATGGTGGTATATGTGTCCCTAGGCTCACCTTGGTGTTTTCTAAATTGCCTAGATGTGATTTTTGTTTACCTTTGTTTTAGTCGCCTTTTACGACAAGCGAGAGGTATCGCTGCAGGGATATTCTTAACCCGTCCCTGCACGGAAAACAATAATAATAATAATAAATAATAAGGAATAATAATAAGAAATAATAATAAAAATAATTCAAAAGCAAAATAGAAAAATAAAATGTTGATTGGTGTTACACTCTACTTTTTTTTTTTTTTTTTTGTTTTTAATATTTTATATCTAATATGTATAACGTTTTAAATAATGATGTTAATGATTCAGAAAAAGTATTCCTTTTAAACTCCTTTTGTAAAGATAAACTTTTTATCATCCATCAAAATGTCAGAAGCTTGAGGAAAAACTTTTCAGAGGTTGTTGCCCATGTACAATCTTTTGCATGCCTTCCAGATTTTATTTTCGTCTCGGAGACGTGGATTTATAATTTCGAAGTTAGCAGCTTTAACATCGCAGGGTATAATTTCTTTGCTAATTGTAACAATAACTATGCAGCAGGCGGTGTTGGCTGTTTTGCTAAGCACGAATACGATTGTGTTACCTCAAATTTAGATTTCGAATCTGCTGATATATTAAAATTATCCTTTAAAATATTTGGTGAAGAATACATGATTCTATGCGTTTATAGATATAATAAATATAATAATCCAATCTTTGTTGAGGAATTTTCACGACTTCTAGATCAGGAAAACTCTAGGAATTTGATAATTTTGGGAGACTTTAATATGGACATTTTAGATTTAAATAGTGAATCCATTTCAACGTTTTTGACTGTCATTGCTTCACACGGACTAGTTTCTTATATAAATGAGCCAACTCGAATGCAATCGGGTAAATGTATTGACCATATTTATGGACGTTTTGCTAAAATGCTACAAAATTGTGACAAATGTGTTTTTGACTTAAAAATTACTGACCACTGTATGACCGGCCTTTTAGTTCATAGTTTTTCTAAGCAAGATGCTACTAGCCTCCCTCGACATATCACTAAAATTGACTATGCGCTTCTTAGATCATCTCTGGCACAGGAATTTTGGGATGATGTGTATGCTAAGCATGATGTTTCTGCAGCTTATGATGCCTTTATTTCCACCCTTATTGGGCACATATTTCGCAGTAGTTCTAGGATAACAATCAAGAAACCAAACAAAAGACTGAAACCATGGGTGTCTTCTCGCCTACTTAATAAAATCGTCCTAAAAAACAGGCTTAGGTTGAAAACTAGAAAGCACCCAAACAACCTTAATCTTATAAACAGATACAAGAAAATGTGCGCTCAACTAAGGAAGGAAATACCTTTATGTCGGGATCGGTTTTACAAGCGTAAGTTCAACAAAATGAGAGGAAATCTTAAACGTGAATGGAAAGTTGTGAATTCTATCTTAAACAAGGCAACCTCTTCCAATCCACCATCTTTCATACGTGTAGATGGATCTATCACCTCTGATAAATTTGAAATGGCCAGCTTGTTTAATGATTATTTTATCTCCATTTCCAGTACTTCCATCTTAAGTTCACACGCACAGCTCTGTCCCTCACACTTATTGACAACCAGCCCAACTGGAATAACTCGAAGTTCCAGCTTTGCATTCGAACCAATTACCGCTATTGAGGTCTTAAAGATTATAGGCTCGTTAAGAAATTCTTATTCATGCGGAAATGACGGTATTTCTAACCATACTCTAAAAAACATTGCACTATTTATAGTAGATGTCCTCACTTATATTTTTAACAAGAGTGTTTTTTCAGGAATCTTTCCTAAATCCCTAAAATGTGCAAACATTTTACCACTGTACAAAAAAGGAACAAGAGATGATGTTGGTAACTACAGACCCATTTCTCTTCTCCCCGTGATTAGTAAGGTTTTTGAAAAGGCAATAAAAATAAGAATTACCAAATTCCTGTCTAAAATTAATTTATTCAATCCTAAACAATTCGGTTTTCAAAAAAATAAATCAACTGAAGATGCCCTTCTCTGTTTTTGTTCCCAAATCTTCCAAAACTTAGACAAAAAACTGTTCTCAGTGAGCCTGTTTGTCGATATTAGTAAAGCCTTAAAACATGGTGAACCACGACATTCTACTGAATAAGCTATTTCAAGCCGGCATCCGTGGCTTTATGCTTGAGTGGTTTAGTTCTTACCTAACAGACAGATCACAATGTGTGTTAATTGGCGATGTGAGAAGTAATCTCAAATATGTGAATGTAGGTGTACCTCAAGGGTCTGTTCTTGGACCATTGTTATTCTTAATATACATTGACTCCTTGTTTCGTTTGAAATTTAAAGGTATACCCACTGCTTTCGCGGACGATGTCGTTTTTGTATACGGTTCAGTTAGTCCTCTTAACTTAACTTCTGACATTAATTACGACCTTAATCTATTGAGGATTTGGTTTGCAATACATAAACTACTTATAAGCCCTGTCTTGGAATTCACCACACAAACGAAGAAAAAAAAGAAAACAATTTGGCAACAAACCAATATACCAACAATGAAAATGTGAAGTATAATTTAACAAATATGTATAATTGATTAATATAAATTAGTACTCAGCGATAGCGATAGCGAGTTGCCCAAAGGTGTGGTGCTGTTGGTTGTCGAGATCCAAGTGACCGATAGTTTTCGCGCGCGTCAATGCTAGGGCTGAGAGATTGCGCTCTTGTACCAATGCACATTCTCGCAGCCCATACATTGTTGTTGTATGGAAGCTAGTGTACAGCACGACACCTTTGACCATTACAATTGGAGAGAAAATGAACATTAGACAACTTGAAACAACCCAATAAAAATATTACAATTTATGGTAATAAGTCTTAAACATCCCGCCCCCCCTGGAACGAGTTTCAGTACATCGGTAGTAGGGCGAGTTTGGTTATGGGCCGATCAAATGTGCCCGTTGCTGTCTTCACGGTTGCGACTCGAACTACATTATCAGAGCCAGGATGGACAGAATCAATCCGCCCTAAAATCCATTTCGTTGGCGGTGTGTTTGGTTCCTTGATTACCACAAAGTCCCCAGGTTTGAAGTTGGTTGTTTTGTGTTGCCATTTCGGTCGTTCTTGCAATGTCGTAAGGTACTCCGAGTGCCATCTTTTCCAGAAGCCTTGTACCATCCTTTGTACGTGATTCCAATGTGAGAGACGGTTGGTTGGAACGTGAAGATTATTTGGCTCTGGAACAGCAGTCAACGGCTCACCTACGAGAAAATGTGCTGGGGTTAACGGATTCAAATCAAAGTCAGATATAGGACACAAAGGACGAGAATTAAGAACGGCTTCTATTTGTGTGAGTACAGTATAAAGTTCATCAAAGGTTAAAATTGAATTGCCGATGACACGACGCAAGTGCAACTTAACTGACTTGACGCCGGCTTCCCATAGCCCACCAAAGTGAGGTGCGGCAGGCGGGATAAAATGCCAATTGATACCATCCTTAGCAAGAGCAGCCGTGATGACATCATTATGAGTTTGTGCCATAACCAATTTGTGCATCGCAGTGAGACACCGACGAGCTCCATGAAAATTGGTTCCGTTGTCACTGTATATATTTGTGCATTTGCCGCGGCGTGACACGAATCTACGCAAGGCTGCGATGAAGGCGTCTGTGGTGAGGTCGCTCACCAGTTCCAGGTGTATTGCTTTTGTGAACATACACACAAACAAGGCAATATATGCTTTAGACGTCTTAGCATTGCGGCAGCGGGATAATTTTATAGTGAGTGGTCCCGCGTAATCACACCCAGTGTTTGAAAATGGCCGGCTTGGTGTGATGCGATGAGATGGTAGATCTCCCATGAGCTGTTGGGTTGTAACCTTTCTCTGCATAAAACACCGTTTGCATTTATGTACGATGCTTCGAATGAGATTGCGGCTTCCCATAATCCAAAATTCTTGCCTGACGAACGCAAATGTTTCTGACACTCCTGCATGCATATAGTGTTGGTGAATATCAGAAATGATGAGATTAGAAATAGGGGTATTCTTTGGTAAGATTATAGGATGCTTTATATTAAAAGAAACACAAGCATGTTTAATTCGACCACCAATGCGGAGGAGTCCATCGTTATCCAGGAATGCCGAGTATTTTAAGAACTTCGATTTCGAAGGCAGCTGGTGTGTTGTACTCAGATGCTGGATATCCTCTCCGAAAAACTTTCGCTGCACCAACTTTAGAATGGCAACCTTTGCCCTTCGTATGTCTGCACCTTTAAGTCCATGCGACGGTTGAAGGGGTGTCGAAGACCTCAGATTTAACACGTACTTCAGAACATAGGCCGTAACTCGTAGCAGATGAAACCACGATGACATTCTCTCAATTAAGTCGTCGAAGACATGCCCATCAAACGACGTAACCAGTACATGCCTCACGCCCGACCTTTCTTCACCCTTAATAAATTCCTGGTCAGCTAAGGTTGACGACAACTTAGATGTTGGCCAGTGTTCTTCAGACTGGGATAACCATGTTGGACCGGTCCACCAGAGAGAATACTTTAACAGATTCGACGGTGGCAGACCACGTGACGCACAATCGGCTGGATTTGATTCGGAAGGTACATAACGCCAAGAGTGTCTTGGAACTGTCTCTAAAATCGCAGCTGTTTGGTTCGCAACAAGAGTTGTCCAGCGACGAGGGGTTGAAGACAGCCAGTGAAGTACGATTTCCGAATCGCACCACGTGACCGTTCTCCCGATTTTTGCAGTTAAGGACGATCGCACTACGGCAATTAACCAAACTAATAGCAAAGCACCGCACAGTTCAAGACGCGGAATAGACAGCGATTTAACCGGGGCCACCTTAGTTTTAGCCGCAACTATTGTTATCTTTATTTCACCGTTGTGGGACTTCGAACGGGCATAAATTACGGCGGCGTACGCAAGCGACGAAGCATCACAAAACCCGTGCAGCTCGATACTTTCTTCGGACGAATAAATATTGCGCGGAACTCGTATTTGTTCGAAGTATGGCAGCTGGTTGCGATAGTTTAACCATTGTTCAGAGAGTTCAAGGGGAAGGGAATCATCCCAACCCAGATTTAACTCAGCAGACCAGAGTTTCTGAAACATAATTTTAAAAAGAATAACTGAAGAGGCAAGGAGTCCCAACGGGTCAAAAATCCGTGCTATTTCCGATAGCAAAGTTCTTCGCGTAAGTGGAGGACACGGCTTAGTGAAAGTTAAGCGATAGGAAAACACATCAGCAGCAGGGTTCCAAAACATTCCTAGCACTTTAATTAAGGCTTGCGAACGTTCCGGGTCGACGAACGAATACTCACACTCTTCCGGATTTTGCTGAGCGAGAAGAGCCCAACAATTTGAACTCCATTTACGTAGCTTTAGGCAGGCTCCAGAAAGTAACGCGACAGGTTCCGATCGTATTTTCAACAGACGTTCAACTGAATTTGCACCCGTCATTACATCGTCTACATAGACATCGTTGAGCAAAATACGGCAGGCGTTTGGATATTTTGACCGGTAGTCATCCGCGATCTGTTGTAAAACCCTAACCGATAAGAACGGAGCCGATGCCGTACCATATGTTACCGTTTTCAACCGATAGTGTCGAATTTCCTGATTTGGAGATTGACGCCAGACGATGCGTTGGTAATCACGGTCTTGATCAGAGATCCATATTTGTCGGAACATTTTGACTATATCGGCCGTGAAGACAAGCCGATGTTGCCGAAAACGCAAACACACACCGATAAGGTCACGCTGTATTGGAGGACCGATTAACAATTGGCTATTTAACGATTTTCCGTCTAAGTCCTTCACCGAGCCATCGAACACGACGCGAAGTTTCGTTGCCGAGCTGTCTGGTTTAAAGACAGCGTGATGAGGGAGGTAAAACTGGCGCGAGGGGTCTTTATAAATTTCGTCGCGAGAAATCAACTCCATATGGCCAAGCTCGAGATATTCGTCCATAAATTTGGAGTAATTTCGCTTTACGTCCGGATTATTTCGGAACCGACGCTCTGTTGAAGAACTACAAAAATTAACTATTTATATTTTTTATTGTTACGTATTTCACCCCAGTCTAATCAATCTAATTGTTATACAAGAACTTAGTCATAGTGCACGAACATTTGTATACCACTTAATGTACATATGGATGTAAGCTTGCTTCACAAGCGCAACGCTGTCACTGTCTTGTAACCCTTGGAAGAGTAAAGTTCGTGATTAACTTGTCTAAACGTTTAAAATAAATAAAAGAAAAAAAAATACAAAATAAAAAAGCGGAGAAAGAAATTTCAAGCCGGATATATTTTTATTTCGGGGAATCTGCAACAAAGAATTGGTCCTTCAAGCCAGATGTGTGATACAAAAAGGTTAAAAGCAACAGAAAAAACAATTAACAAAACTATTTAATATATTGAAAGCGGCCATCAGCCAACGCAGCTACGTACATATTTGTGGAGGATTCACCGGTGGAGAAACGGAAGAAGAGCGGTTCAGCGTGGGATAAAATAAGTTGGTAATCGACATCGTCATTGAGGTATCCTGTTTAATTTAAATCTAAATTATTGTTAAAGTCAACTGAATTGCGCACACAATCACATTTGTCCCAAACATCACTTATAAAACCGTTATCCGTCGTCATGGCAACCGTGACCATGCAAACGCTACAAGCAATTAGAAGTCGTTTGAAGGGCACGATCACGCGTTTGTCAACCTTCGCGGAAGAGCTAACGGATTCTGTTGGGACTGAAATTCTCGAAATTAAATCAGAGAAACTAGCAGAAACGTGGAATGAATTTATAAAAACCCAAAACGAAATGTACGCGTTCCAATTAGAACCTGATTATGTTGACCCAGATATAGACTTCGAAGCATATGAGTCGAAATATTTTAAAGCACGTGGTTTAATGTTGGGTGCTATTCGAAGTCGTGCTGTTGTACCCCCATCGTCATCAATACCGGTTCCAACTAACGGAAATGATAGCAACAGCGAAGCTATTCATCGCTTAGCGGAACAGCAAGCTTCGTTTTTGCAACAGTTGAATAGCACTCCTAATTCTCGTTCGCATTCGACACTTGTTAAGGAATGTGAACTTCCAAAAATTTCTATTCCACAATTTGCCGGTTGCTATAAGGATTGGCCTTCATTCAGGGATTTGTTTAAAAGCTCCATAGATTCGAAAACTAATTTGACAGACGCGCTGAAATTCCAGTACCTTAAATCCTTTTTACGCGACGAAGCCGCAAACCTTGTAGCTCATATATCTGTTTGCGATCAGAATTATAGCCAAGCGTGGCAGCGTCTAGAAACTCGTTATGATCGACCAATGCAAATCGTTTATTCATTTATCAAAACCTTTATGAATCTTCCAACCTGCAATATCGCTGATTTTAATATACTTCGAAAAATCTCAGACGGAGCCGACGAAGTGGTTAGGGGTTTGGATGCCATGAACCGAAGCGAACGCGATTCTTGGTTAATATTTCTCCTATTAAATAAAATTGATCCAGATACTCGTCATGCTTGGGCAGAAGTAAGCGTTGAAAATAAAAACCCTACAATTAAATCTTTCTTAACCTTTTTGAATACGCGTTGCGAAGCATTGGAATTAAGTTGTAGTAATCTTCGCTCGACTAATCAAAGAAAATCTCAACTATCGGCTCGCAGCTTTGTAGCGAAATCTATTGACAATTTTAACCAGGGGCCACCTAAATGTGTAAAATGCGGCGATAATCATTTGCTTCACCAGTGCCAATCATTTCGGGCTATGGATCTTTCGGCACGCCGTCTATACGTAAAACAACATGACTTGTGTTTCAATTGTCTCCGTAAGGGGCATTCATCGAGAAAATGCCGATCATCGTATAGATGTAATGAATGCGGCAACCGTCACCACTCGTTAGTTCATTCAAATACATCCATCGCAACTTCGTTACAAACGTCGCAACCCTCTTCGCCTGTTCACTCTTCGACGCCATCTCACTCTTACGTTTCGTCTAATTCACCTTTGTCATCTAAACCATCGCTAAATCAATCTTCGCCGCTAATTCAATCATCGCCACTTAGTCAATCGCTGTCTTTAAATCAATCTTTGCTACCAAACACATCGAAACCAGTCTCATATTCCGTTAATGTCGCTAATCCTAACAAACATTCTCTGGCCTGTATTCCTACTGCAGTTGTCAACGTTGTGGATGCCCAAGGACAGACACAACCTTGCCGTGTAATACTCGATTCAGGATCCCAAATCTCATTCATCTCTGAAGGCTGTATTCATCGTCTTGGACTTCCGAGAAAGTCGGGAAATCTTTCAATCTCAGGAATTTCATCAGCAGATGGTGGAACCACAAGGGGTTCTTGTAACCTACACATCCAGTCTCGTGTTTCACCCGACAACCTCGATGTTATTGCATACGTCCTACCGATATTGACTTCTCCCCTCCCGGCACTATCTCTTGATGATCGAACATTACACATAGTGAGGTCATTGACATTGGCAGACCCATCATTCGATAAAACCTCAGAGATCGATATCTTGTTAGGAGCTGACCAATTTTGGAATGTGGTCTTCCGGTAGCACAATCGTCTATATTTGGGTGCATAGTCATAGGTTCCAATTCTGACAGTATCGGCCGAATTTCTTCGTTTAGTATCGTAATCAATATCGACAAAACTTTAAGACTATTTTGGGAATTGGACGAGGCAACGACTGTACAGAGATTTTCAGCGGAGGATGAAGCTGTTGAAGCTCATTTTCGATCGACTGTCACTGGTTGTGAGGATGGTAAATATTGTGTTCATCTGCCATTTAAGACTGACGATCCGGTATTTGGTAACACTTATGATGGTGCTCTTTCTTGAATGTCATCAGTCGAACGTCGGTTTGTAAGAGATCCATCGCTAAAGGAGAAGTACATTCAGTTTATGCGGGAATATGTGCGGCTGGGACATATGAGGAAGCTGCCCGCTGATCAAATAGGCTGTTTATCAGGCAAGGTGTTTTATTTGCCACATCATCCTATCGTCGGTAAGAAATTAAGGGTGGTATTTGATGGCTCATATCAAGATTCCTTGGGAAGATCTCTTAACGATCAACTGCATATAGGTCCTAGTATTCAAATCTGGTTGCGGTTTGCCTTCGATTTCGTTTATACCGTTTTGTATTTTCCGCAGACATTATTAAAATGTTCAGGCAGATCTGGATCACCGAACCTCATCGTCGATATCAAAGGATTGTTTGGAGGGAGAACACAACGGATGAGATTCAGCACTACGAATTATGCACTGTAACATATGGAACCTCATGTGCCCCCTTTCTATCAGTGCGAGTTCTGCAGCAGTTGGCTATGGATTTTGCAGAGAAGTTTCCTCTAGCTTCAGAGGTTCTACTGAATGACTTCTATGTAGACGACGTCCTCACAGGAGCAGATACTGTACCCGACCTTTTGAGAAAACGAAATGAATTAGTCCAGTTATTATCCCTGGGTGGTTTGGAGCTAAGCAAGTGGATTTCAAATTCTTCAGTCCTGGTCCAGTCGTTGCCTCCTGGTGAAAACACATTAAACATGACATCTCTATTTGAAGGAAATGCTAGTTCCATAGCCAAGGTTTTAGGAATATTTTGGAACCCATCTGAAGACGAATTGTTGTTTAGAGTCAACTTGAGTGAGGCTAAGAGAGCTACCAAAAGACAGCTTTTATCTGATGTGGCGAGGATATTCGACCCCCTGGGTTTACTTGCACCTGTCGTAATATCCTTTAAAATTATGTTCCAACACCTGTGGCTTCAAGGCCTTAGCTGGGACGATGAATTACCTAAGCAATTTGCAGAAGCTTGGTCCAAACATCGAAATGATATGAATGCGTTAAACGATCTCACTATTCCTCGATACATTCCCAACCGGTCCACGTGTCTTGAGCTTCACGGATTTTCCGATGCGTCGCTTAAGGCATATGCAGCTGTGATCTATTGTCGGCACAGGGAAGAAAATGGAAACTATCGTGTTACATTGATGTCAGCCAAGACACGTGTTGCCCCACTCAAACAAATTTCACTTCCGCGCTTGGAACTGTGTGGTGCGTTACTATTGGCTCGACTGATGAGCTCAATCAAATCGGCTCTGCGAGATACAGACATTCAACTCTATGCATGGTGTGACTCCAACATCGTCCTAGCATGGCTGTCATCTCCTCCCTCACAACTCAAGACATTCGTGGGAAATAGAACAGCTGAAATCATCGATATCTTGCCGCGACACATATGGAGGCACGTGGCCTCGAAGGATAATCCCGCGGACTGCGCCTCACGAGGGATGCTGGCTTCACATCTCCTTACCCTTCCTCTTTGGTGGAACGGGCCTGCATGGCTGCATCAGGAATTCGATCTACGTGAGGAAAATCTGGATTTGGCTAGTGCACTACAGTCACCCGAGGTGTCAGCGGAGAAGAAAATTCAGTCATTTCCGGCTAAAACCCATCACAACACCTATGAACATTTCATGCATCGCTTGGTAAACCGTGTCTCAAATTGGAAAAGGCTGATTCGTATGTTAAACGATTTGTAACAAATTGCAAATTCGTGAAAAATAAGCAGGCTGGGGTATCACTTTCCTTTACTGAACTGAAAGAAGCTCGTAACATTTGCTTGTGCTTCGCTCAATTGTCTTTTCGGTCAAATGAAAAACCCTGGCTGAAATCGGACTTAAGTCGGAATCCGACCCTTAAATCACTCGCGCCCTTTTTCGACAAATCTGGAGTGGTGCGTGTTGGTGGTAGAATCAAAAATGCTCATGTAGATTTCGGCATTCGCCATCCTATTATTCTTCCAAAACAAAGCCCCATAACAAAACTAATTATCATAGATGAACATAATCGGAATTTACACCCTGGGGTGGATGCCCTATTCGTAATACTTCGCCAAACTTACTGGGTTTTAGGATGCAGGAATCTTGTAAGAAAAATCACTCACGACTGCCTAAAATGCTTTCGGCAACGACAACAAACTAGTCAACAGTATATGGCGAGTCTCCCCACACCACGAGTGACTCAAGCCTATCCCTTCGAAAATACCGGATGCGATTACGCAGGACCTATCATCCTAAAATTATATCCCGGACGCAATCCTCGCAAAACTAAAGGATATATCTGCTTATTTGTGTGCCTTGCTACTAAGGCAATTCATCTGGAGTTAGCATCAGACCTTTCAACAGACGGATTCCTAGCAGCATTTCGTCGATTTATTTCCAGGCGTGGTAAATGCTCAAATATTTATAGCGACAACGGAACAAACTTTAAAGGAGCATCGCGAGTACTTACTGATTTGGACAAACTTCTTTCGTCGCAACATCATAACAACACAATTTGTCAATCGCTGGCACATGATGGTATCCGTTGGCATTTTATCCCCCCCTTCGCGCCCCACTTCGGGGGACTATGGGAGTCCGGGGTCAGGTCGGTAAAGCTACATTTGACACGCGTTATTGGTTCATCCGTCCTAACTCTTGAACAAATGAACACACTCCTTACACAAATCGAAGCAGTGGTGAATTCCCGACCGTTATGTGCTTCCTCTGATAGTGAATTAAATTATCTTACGCCTTCTCACTTTCTCATAGGTCGCCCTTATTCATCGTTACCCGAAACTAATGTACTCGACGTTCCAAACAATCGCCTGACCTACTGAGAAGCAGTCCAAAATATGTATCAAGGCTTTTGGAAAAGATGGCATCGGGAATATTTAACATCTCTCCAGCAACGCGCAAAATGGAACCAACCAAGAAGAAACTACCAAGTCGGGGACGTAGTGGTCATCAAGAGTGATCATGTGCCACCATCTACATGGAAGCTAGGTAGAGTGATCCAGATATACCCAGGAGAAGATAACTTGTTTAGAGTCGTGAAGCTGCAAACATCCAGTGAAACCTTCAGTCGACCCATCAGCAAAATTGCCTTACTACCTACATTCTGAAACCTTGTTCCAGGGGGGCCGGGATGTTGAAGAACTACAAAAATTAACTATTTATATTTTTTATTGTTACGTATTTCACCCCAGTCTAATCAATCTAATTGTTATACAAGAACTTAGTCATAGTGCACGAACATTTGTATACCACTTAATGTACATATGGATGTAAGCTTGCTTCACAAGCGCAACGCTGTCACTGTCTTGTAACCCTTGGAAGAGTGAAGTTCGTGATTAACTTGTCTAAACGTTTAAAATAAATAAAAGAAAAAAAAAAATACAAAATAAAAAAGCGGAGAAAGAAATTTCAAGCCGGATATATTTTTATTTCGGGGAATCTGCAACAGGCTCCATCGAATGCAATCGCGATACCGCCAACTGTAATGTACCTGCGAACTTGGGCTCAGGGTTTTTAAACGGAAGAGACACCACATATTTTCCATCCACAGCCCGAGAGAAAGTATTTAAAAAATGTTCTTCCGCTGGATCATTAAAATTATAACGCGAAACTTGAGGGGGAACTTCTTTCCAGAATCGTTGCAAAAGAGCATCTACATCGACAGCCGAATGAAAAGAAGAACTTCCCGTCTCCAACTCTGAACCAACTAGCTCTCCAGAAATGACCCAGCCAAACGAAGTGTTTTGAGCAATTGGTTTTCCATCTGGTCCAAGAATCCGTTCTGATTTCAAAAGGGACCAAACCTTACCAGCTCCCAAAACTATGTCCACAGCACTAGAGACGTTAAAGGTAGGATCCTCCAAATCCAAATTGCGGATATATTCCCACGTCGAAGAATCAAAGGAACTTGATGGCAAATTAGATGTCAATTTTCCCAACACAAAGGCATCTACTGCTAATTGTGAAGAAGTATGACGAGATAGGAGAACGATAGAGACGCATCCCTTGGTGTGTCCAGCTTGAGTTGATCCTAACCCCATAACTGGAATACGTGCATGCGCTCGAGACAGCCCGAGTCTTTGAGCACATGCTTCTGAAATAAAAGATGACTGTGACCCTGTATCTAAAAGAGCACGAACATTAACATGCTGACCCCATTTATTTTTAATCTTAGCAAGAATGGTTGGCAGAACCGTCTGGACACGAAGGCTAAGTTTCAGCGAATAGTGATTAACCAATGGGGCAACCGAAGAGGGATCAAGTCCATAATTCGAAGACGACGATGATGAAGATACACTTGGAGGTGTCGGTGCCTCGGAAGAAGTGGTTTTAGGATCATCTTGATGAACAAGGATGGTGTCGAGCCTTGCAAATACGACACCGAAACGATGATCTACATTTGTTCGACGAATGACCTGGCCGGAGACAACAAAAACAAATCGAATTATTTTTAGTAAAGTTTCTACGCGAAACAATGTCGAGTCCGAGAAATTGAGCGCACTGATATAGTTGGTGGGAGCCTTTACACAGACGGCATTGCGAATTGCTTTCAGAACTTTTAGCTACAAGAGCCCTGATCTAACCGGGTTGTTTACCACGCGATGAACTTGTACGATTAAGGGTTTGGCACGCTTCCAATGCATTACAACGAGTCTCTAAAAAGTCAATAAGATCCTGTATGGAATTGTCTTCCCGAGAACCGATTTCTTCTGCCCACGCATGTTTCGTGTCGCTATCTAGCTTATTAAGCAATATGTATATCAGCCATGGATCGCGACTGTTTTTTTCTAACGCATTTAAACCCCGAATGACTTCGTCTGCCCCGTCGGTAATTTTACGAAGTGTTAGCGGATTTGGCACGCTTATCGACGATAACGATAAAAACATGTGCGCGAACGACTGTACGATTAAATTACCGCGATCAAATCGCCTTTCGAGCCTATCCCACGCTTCAGTATAATTGGCGTCTGAAATCTTTATATGCTGAATAAGATCCGCCGCGCTTCCAATTAAAAACGATTTCAAATAATGAAATTTGTGTGTCGGTGACAAGGTCTGATTACCGTCGACCGAGCCTAAAAACGAATCGCGGAAGGAGGGCTAATCCTTGTAGTCACCCGAAAACTTTGGAATCACAATTGGAGGCAGATTCATCTTTTCAGACACTTTTGAAGAGGAACCTAAACCTTTCAAAAGGTCACTTTGCTGATTTGCAATTCGTTCAAGAACCGAGTTATTGAGAGTGACCCCTGAATGATAAGCCGCTTGTTTTGTTCGAATGGCCTGTTTCAATCCCGCATGCGCTTCAAAGTATTTAGTTTCATAAACACCGAAATCATCGTAGAACCCTTGCACTTCTTCTTCCTCTACGTCCTTGAGACACTCATAATGAAGCGAAGAAAATTCCCCCCATGCCTCCACAACTCTACTCAAACGAATCTCAAGAATTTCCAACGTTGTTGTCGAGTCGATTGTGGAAACGAATTCTACCGCACGTGTTAGGCACGCCTTTGCATTACCACGCTTTTGTTTAAGTACGTTCATTATGTACCCGAATTAAGTAAGGTTTACCAAAAAAAAAAGAAAGAAGGGTTCCAAGAAAGAACAGAAAACCACTATGAAATACTGTCTTGATAGCCACAAAACGATCTTATACGAATTATAATCCACGTGCTATAATTGAAAGAATCCTTTGCCACGACAACGATTTAATAGTTTTATCAGTTCTTTCCCATATACGAAACAAGCACACTGTTATAATTTGCACATGAGGTTCTTCTTCTCCATGAAATAATGTCTACCCAAAAAGGCGATTGTACAATAATAAATATTCAATTTTCAACGAAACTAACATCCGGCTCGAAGGACCAGAATGTCTTGGAATTCACCACACAAACAAAGAAAAAAAAGAAAACAATTTGGCAACAAACCAATATACCAACAATGAAAATGTGAAGTATAATTTAACAAATATGTATAATTGATTAATATAAATTAATACTCAGCGATAGCGATAGCGAGTTGCCCAAAGGTGTGGTGCTGCTGGTTGTCGAGATCCAAGTGACCGAGAGTTTTCGCGCGCGTCAATGCTAGGGCTGAGAGATTGTGCTCTTGTACCAATGCACATTCTCGCAGCCCATACATTGTTGTTGTATGGAAGCTAGTGTACAGCACGACACCTTTGACCATTACAATTGGAGAGAAAATGAACATTAGACAACTTGAAACAACCCAGTAAAAATATTACAATTTATGGTAATAAGTCTTAAACAAGCCCTAAAACCAAAATTATGTTTTACAGTCTTTCAGACCACATCAATTTTGAATGTGATGTTTTCTTTCATGCCCCTGAATGTCCTAAGTTTAAATTGTTTTGCCCATCTTGTTGTTATTCTAAATTTTTTTTAGAAAGCAATAATTGCAGTGATAGATGTTTCCGGATTGAAGCTGTTGATAACTTAAAATACTTGGGAATTATTATTGATAACAAACTCAATTATTCAAAACATGTAGCTTCTCTTACAAAGTACTTTCGTTGTACATTAAGAAATCTGTACTATCTTCGCAGAGTTTGCTCGCTCGAAGTTTTAAAAACCATTTACTACGGTATTTTTCATACAAAACTACAATATGGTATTAGTTGTTGGGGAGGAGTTTATGTTAACAGATTAAGACCATTAATTATTTTACAGAAATCAGCTGTAAGGACAATCTGCAATAAGCACCGCCTGCATGCTAGTTTTCTTCTATTTCAACAATTGAAGATTCTTCCTGTTCGACATCTATATTGCTTCAAGGTGTTAAAAGAATTTTTTTTAAGATCGGGTAACCGGAACTATAGAATACTTGACAGTCATCCTTTGCCAAATAACTCCTTATATCTAGTTAATATACCCAGATTTCGTACCACAGCATTTCGGAATTTTTATACTGTAGTTTCATGTCGTCTTTTCAATCAGCTGCCTCTTTCATTAAAATTAATACGTCATCCTAGTAGATTCGCGAAGCTTCTAAAACGTTGGCTTTTTCATTTTGACTATGCTCGAATGGAATCTCTTTTTAGCGTTGCATTATAACTTTCTTCTGACATTTTGTCTACGTCAAACAAAAGTCTGTCTTTCAGCTAATTTATTGTCTGTGCTTATACTTAAGTTTTAACTTGCTATTTACACCGCTTTTTACGGGTCACCCCACCGTACATTTTTGTTATGTTATATTATATCAGAGTTCCTGTAATGGCATTTAACTCTATTTTAATTGAATATCTAATGTCATTAATATAATAAATAAATAAATAATTTTTCTATTCCTTTTTTTCTATTTTTCTATCCCTTTCATTCCATTTTTCTATTTTTTTCCATTTTTCTATTCCTTTTTTTTTCATTTTTCTTTTCCTTTTTTTTCTTCTATTTTTCTATTCCTTTCTCCACCTCACCAACCCCAAACACCATATCCACACCACTACACTACACTACAGCAACTGAGCACCTCAGTCTGAATACTCATATTTATAGAATAACAAACAAAAAAAGTTGAATTCATTTTGCAGTGTTTCTTGGCAAGTGTTTTTTTTTACAGTATTTTTGGCAAAGTTTTTTTTTTCAAATGTTTGATCACATGGGGTTGTTGAACAAGACTCTCTGGGCCCTGTGTTGTTGACGTAAGCGCTGACATAGACATCTAGGCTTATAGGCTTATTGATAGGCGTATTTTGTGTCCTTCTTTCTCTTCAAGCCCATTTGTTTATGCTTTGCTGAACGTTACTTTTAAGCTGAATTTTAGCATCAGAGCCGTGGATAGCATGTCCGAAAACAGGTTCTTAGGTGCGACTGGCCTAATTAAATTACTAAATTCAGACTTTTTTTTTGCAGTTTTCTCCGGAGTTAATCTCTTTCTCTGTTACTTGGGCTTTGAACCCACTGCGTTGAAGTGGATATCTTCTTATTCGAAAAACCGTTAGATTTAGATTTAGATTATGGTGGGGAGAGGGACAATGATACCTAATCACTGCGGCCTTTGATAGGCCTATTGTGATGTCCCCTCAAAAATCCTAGAAAGTTTAAGGATTTGTTTAGTTCTTGGTTTGTAGGTATCTTGGCTTGTTTGCTACGTTTGTGTCCAGTAGTGGTTGGCCGTGTTCCTCAACCATTCCTTTATGTAACATTTTATGGTGCTGATATGTATGCCGCAGAATGGTCTTGGCATCATGAATGGTGATGCAGAGCCTTTTCTTGCTAATGGGTCTGCTTTTTCGTTTCCTCTATGGCCACTGTGTCCTGGTATCCACATGAGGTGAAATCTAGTTGTAAGCAGTCCCATACCAATTTAGAGGTGACTTCGTAGCTTTTTAAGGGCTTAAAGTGCAGCCTTGCTGTCAGAGAGAGTATAAATGTTTTTATTGGTTATAGCTCTGTTTATATTTTCTCTGAGGCAGAGTTCAATAGCGAATATCTCTGCTTGAAATACGGAGTTGTATCTGTCTATGCTGTGATAGATGTGTGTTCCAGTGTTGGCTCCGTATACTCCAGCCCCAACACCTTCGTTCGTTTTGGATCCATCTGTGTACCATACATAGGATTGACGATCGAAGGAAGGTCTATTTTGCTCCCAGGTGTGTCAAGAGGGAATTGAGACCCAAAAATTTTGGCTGAAGTTATACCTTGGAAGACAATTGTCTATATGGGGTATTTTTAGGATTTCATGCCTGCTAAGTTCATTAAGAATGTCAGGATGAAAGAGCCTGGAATTAGAATCATCCTCCGCGATAAGTTTATGAGCGAATGTTATTGGTTCTTTTTTAAGTTGGAGGTGTACGGGTGGTAGGTCCGTGATGACTTCTAGCGCTGCTGTGGGGGTTTTTCTCATAGCTCCTGTTATACAGATACGAGCTAGTCTCTGTGAGATCTTTGCGGGTCCATAGAGAGATGCTGGCTTTCTCAATGGTCTTTGTGATATGAGAGTTCCAAGTGAGCTTTTCGTCTAGTTTTGCACCTAGATATTTGGCTTCGTTTGAGCCGAAGGCACGAAGATTGAAGGCGAACCTCTGGGGAAAGCAGTTAGATCGGCGGAGGTATCCCCTACCGAAACCCATCCGACCCTCTCATCTGCAGCCCCCGCACTTCTTGGCGGCGCGCAGCCCAGAAAACGTCGGCGGCTAGTAAAGGCTGCTGCAGGAGGCACAAGCATGCGCCTCAAACACTCCTGCTCTTATTGGTGACGCTCTGAAACTCCGTCTCCTCAATAGCCTTCCCTTCTTCCAATCATAGTTTCAAAGGATCGCGCCTCCACCCTCCTCACCCTCCACCCTTTTATATTTTTTTTTTCTTTTTTTCTATTTTTCTATTCCTTTTTTTCTATTTTTCTATCCCTTTCATTCCATTTTTCTATTTTTTTTTCCATTTTTCTATTCCTTTTTTTTTTTCTTTTTTTTTCCATTTTTCTTTTCCTTTTTTTTCTATTTTTTTTCTTCTATTTTTCTATTCCTTTCTCCACCTCACCAACCCAAACACCATATCCACACCACTACACTACGCTACAGCAACTGAGCACCTCAGTCTGAATACTCATATTTATAGAATAACAAACAAAAAAAGTTGAATTTATTTTGCAGTGTTTCCTGACAAGTGTTTTTTTTTTACATTGTTTTTTTTTCAAATGTTTGATCACATGGGGTTGTTGAACAAGACTCTCTGGGCCCTGTGTTGTTGACGTAAACGCTGACATAGATAGGCGTATTTTGTGTCCTTCTTTCTCTTCAAGCCCATTTGTTTATGCTTTGCTGAACGTTACTTTTAAGCTGAATTTTAGCATCAGAGCCGTGGATAGGATTTATAGAATAACAAACAAAAAAAGTTGAATTTATTTTGCAGTGTTTCTTGGCAAGTGTTTTTTTTTACAGTGTTTTTGGCAAAGTTTTTTTTTCAAATGTTTGATCACATGGGGTTGTTGAACAAGACTCTCTGGGCCCTGTGTTGTTGACGTAAGCGCTGACATAGAAATCTAGGCTTATAGGCTTATTGATAGGCGTATTTTGTGTCCTTCTTTCTCTTCAAGCCCATTTGTTTATGCTTTGCTGAACGTTACTTTTAAGCTGAATTTTAGCATCAGAGCCGTGGATAGCATGTCCGAAAACAGGTTCTTAGGTGCGACTGGCCTAATTAAATTACTAAATTCAGATTTTTTTTTTTTGCAGTTTTCTCCGGAGTTAATCTCTTTCTCTGTTCCCTTGGCTTTGAACCCACTGCGCTGAAGTGGATATCTTCTTATTTGAAAAACCGTTAGATTTAGATTTAGATTAAGGTGGGGAGAGGGACAATGTCACCTAATCACTGCGGCCTCTGATAGGCCTATTGTGATGTCCCCTCAAAAATCCTAGAAAGTTTAAGGAGTTGTTTAGTTCTTGGTTTGTAGGAACATCTTGGCTTGTCCGCTACGTTTGTGTCCAGTAGTGGTTGGCCGTGTTCCTCAACCATTCCTTTATGTAGCATTTTATGGTGCTGATATGTATGCCGCAGAATGGTCTTGGCATCATGAATGGTGATGCAGAGCCTTTTCTTGCTAATAGGTCTGCTTTTTCGTTTCCTCTATGGCCACTGTGTCCTGGTATCCACATAAGGTGAACTCTAGTTGTAAGCAGTCCCATACCAATTTAGAGGTGACTTCGTAGCTTTTGAGGGCTTAAAGTGCAGCCTTGCTATCAGAGAGAGTATAAATGTTTTTATTGGTTATAGCTCTGTTTATATTTTCTCTGAAGCAGAGTTCAATAGCGAATATCTCTGCTTGAAATACGGAGTTGTATTTGTCTATGCTGTGATAGATGTGTGTTCCAGTGTTGGCTCCGTATACTCTAGCCCCAACACCTTCGTTCGTTTTGGATCCATCTGTGTACCATACATAGGATTGACGATCGAAGGAAGGTCTATTTTGCTCCCAGGTAACAACACCAGTTGTGAATGAGAGATGAACAAAAAATGCATAGAAGGCATAACACTCGCAGTATAAGATCACTTCAAAATTCATACTCTGCGTATGCATTTCCAATATAAGATCTTAATGGCATGGAATAAAGTTACTGTAAAACTACAAACAACGCGACAAATTCAGTCGAATCTCTCGAATCCCAAGACAACCACCCCCGGAGAGTAGTGAACGAACATCTTCGACACAAACCATCTGCACCCCGTCCAGGTTGTGTGACAAACATCATAAGAGCGCAACTATTGAACCTGCACGAATTATAAAAAAGAAAAAAAAAAAAAAAAAAAAAAAGAGGGAATTGAGACCCTAAAATTTTGGCTGAAGTTATACCTTGGAAGACAATTGTCTATATGGGGTATTTTTAGGATTTCATGCCTGTTTAGTTCATTAAGAATGTCAGGATGAAAGAGCCTGGAATTAGAATCATCCTCCGCGATAAGTTTATGAGCGAATATTATTGGTTCGCTCTTTGGAGCGAATATTTGGTTCAATCTGTGGGGGTTTTTCTCATAGCTGCTATTATACAGATACAAGCTAGTCTCTGTGAGATATTTGCGGGTCCATAGAGAGATGCTGGCTTTCTCAATGGTCTTTGTGATGTGAGAGTTCCAAGTGAGCTTTTCGTCTAGTTTTGCACCTATATATTTGGCTTCGTTTGAGCCGAAGGCACGAAGATTGAAGGCGAACCTCTGGGAAAAGCAGTTAGATCGGCGGAGGTATCCCCTACCGAAACCCATCCGACCCTCTCATCTGCAGCCCCCGCACTTCTTGGCGGCGCGCAGCGCAAAAAGCGTCGGCGGCTAGTAAAGGCTGCTGCAGGAGGCACAAGCATGCCAGCACTATCGGCATGCGCCTCAAATACTCCTGCTCTTATTGGTGACGGTCAAATCCCCAATAAGAGCATGCCAGGTTCCAAAACTGACTGGAGGTGCTCCAATGAACCCTGAATCCATTTCCCGTATGCTGGAAAGTGTTTATTCGAATTGTTCGAGAGAAGAATGCATCAGCTCCAAATTAATATAAACATACAGAGCCACAGCAACAATGCCCCCAACTGTCATTAAAACTCACCATACCTGAATTGTTTATAAAACCCCAGAAATGAATAATAAATACAGTCTGTTTTATAACGTCACCAATATCGGTTGTCTCAGTTTCTTTATTTGAATTTTAGCAGTTATCCAGCGGTTCAAATCCCGAACATTTTGGTCCTTCGAAACCGTTTTATTTTTCAAATAAGTAAATTTATTTTTGAATATATACCAATAATAGAAATAAAAACGAGTGTCAATTGATTTCAATTATATATATGTAATTCTACAAAACAAGAGACAACATCCAAAGAGTTTAAAAGGTGTAAATTTTTAAAATTGGGCGGCATTCTTTAAGAATCAGGTGTGGAAAGTGTGTTGAGCTAATCCAGTGCTGGCGGAAGATCTTGCTGCTTGTGTGTCATCGAATAATTCCAAGTAAGTGATTTTTCCTTGCTATTGTACATTGTTTATCTGTTTAAAAGAACATGAAACAAAATAAAATGTATAGAGCACTAAAACAATTAGAAAAGGATGTGTCTAATTTTGGAAAAAGGGGTACGAGCACGCAAACTTTTAATTATCTGTCCGGCCGTATGCCCTTGTTAGAGAAATCCATCGAAGCAGCTGAAAGAGTGTATGAGGAGTGCATCGGATCACTGGGAGAGGGTGAAGACGCCAAGATGCACGAAGTGGAAGAGGCATACGAAAAATTTCGCGAGCTGTACCTCGATTATCGTGGAGATTTACTCGACGCAATGGAGCAGGCCAAGCCAAAGGTTGTCGAGGCCAACGAAGCACAGGGAAATCTCACAACGTCCGTACACAACGCAGACATCAAACTGAAAAGCATCCCTGTTCCAGTCTTCGCAGGCAATTACGAATCCTGGAGAGGTTTTCGCGATCTTTTTGTTTCTCTAGTGCATCACAACGCTTCACTATCAGAAATCCAAAAAATGCACTACCTTAAAACCAGTGTTACAGGGGAAGCTGATAAAATTCTGGCGCATCTACCCATTGCAAATGGCAATCATGAAAAGGCGTGGGCTATTTTGCAGGACAGATATGACCATCCACGAATACTGGTCAACACTCAATTAAATTGCCTGTTCAATCAACCAGTGATAACTCAGGAACGGTCTGAAGCCATCAAAGAATTATTAGACACGTCAACGGAGATTATCCACAGTCTGGAAAACCTCAACGTACCGGTCAACCATTGGGATGTGATTATAATTCATGTGTTGCTGCAAAAACTCCCGACACGATCTAAACAGTTGTGGGAGGAAAGGCTCGGTTCGAAAGAAGACAGCAAACAACTCCCAACGTTTGGAGAATTTAAGCAATTTCTTGAATCGAGATTCCGCACACTGGAGGCAATAACGTATCAGCAAGCACGACCAGCAGCAGACGCTCCGAAAGGAACCGCTTCCCAGCGGAAGACATTTCTGGCACAGCACAACAACACATTCCTGTGCAAAATATGCAAAAGGGGACAACACGCTGTCAGGAAGTGTCAACATTTCCTAAAATTGAGCATTGCAGAAAAACTGCAAACTGTCAACAAATTGGGTATATGTGTGAATTGCTTGGCGTATAGCCATACGACACAAAACTGCCCCAGTGCGCGGAGATGCTACTTCTGCTTGCAACCACATCATTCTCTACTGCATAATCCAGCACAACACCACACCGTACCGTCCTCATCAACAACCAAGGTAATATCTGAGGAGCAGCCGTCAACCAGGTCCGGCGTAAGAAACCACCACACCGTTCAAGACGCCAAAACGCAAGTGTTACTCGCAGTAATCAAGGTGAGGTCAACAGATCGAAGCACCTTTACACTCCGGGCCTTGCTTGATTCAGGTTCAGAAGCATCGTTCATCACTGAGGTAGCAGTTCAACGCCTGGGCCTGAAACCACAACCCACAGACGTCGAGGTGTCCGGGTTGGGTTTGGTCAGCAGTGGCATCTGCAAGAAAGCGGTGGAAGTTACCATAGCATCCTGCTACACCGCGTTCGAAACGACCATACAGGCATTTATTTTCAAGTCACTGTCTGGCCATCTACCAGCTCGAAACCTTCCTGTCGGCGATTGGACGCATTTGACCGGATTACGATTGGCAGACCCGAACTTCTATAGACCCGCGAAGATTGACCTGTTGCTAGGCAGTGATGTGTTGGCTGATATCCTCTTACCTGAGCTGGTGCGACACAACGATGCAAATGTACCCGTGGCACAACACACGAAATTTGGATGGATTTTGTTAGGAAGATCGAGTACTCAACCACGTTCCATCAGAAACTTTGTACAATTCTACGACACCGAGGCGCAACTTCGGAGATTTTGGGAAATTGAAGAGGCTCCTTTCAAGGCGCAAGAAACCTCAGAGGACAAGGCATGTGAAGATCACTACGTAAAAAACGTGAAACGTATGGAAGATGGACGCTACCAAGTATCTCTGCCCTTCAAAGAAACGTCGCATCCGATTCTCGGCAGGTCAATCGAAGGAGCTCTTCAGCGCTTCAAATCTCTGGAGAAACGACTGGCAGCCAACAGTGAACTCCATGCGCAATATTCGTCGTGCATCGAGGAGTACTTACAGCTTGGTCACATGTGCGAAGTACATGCAGACGCTGTGAATAGGATACCAAACTATTTCCTTCCGCACCATGCAGTTTTGAAAGGAACCAGCTCCACGACAAGGTTACGAGTGGTCTTCGATGCATCGTACAGGACGTCTGATGGAACGGCGTTGAATGATCATCTAATGACGGGTCCCACGTTACAACACAACATAACAGACATTATTCTACGTTGGAGACAACATCGATTCGCATTTTCTGCAGACATCGAAAAGATGTACCGCCAGATATGGGTAACTGAACAAGATTCGTATTACCAACTCATATTTTGGCGAAGACACCCGAGCGACAAATTAAGGGTTTTCCGTCTGAAAATAGTAACGTTCGGAACAGCGTCAGCTCCATATCTGGCAATCCGAACATTGATGGAGACAGCGAAAGCGGCAGAAGTACAACATCCAAATGTGGCGAAAATTATTCGATCGGAAATGTACGTTGACGATCTATTTTCTGGGGCAGACACCATTGAAGAAGCCAAGGCTAAAAGAGACGAGGTTAATGCTGTTCTAAGGAAAGCTGGATTCAAATTGAGAAATTGGACTGCAAACTCACGCATGCTTCTCAGCGACATTCCACGACAGGACCGGGAGACATCTTTAGCAGTGCCGACAGAGGATCCGGATCAGGTTAAAACTCTCGGGGTTTATTGGCTTCCTGACGCAGACTATTTCTGTTTTCGGTTCACAGCACCGGATGAACCACAGGCAACGAAACGTTTCATTTTGTCCACCACGGCTCGCTTATTCGACCCTATGGGCTGGATATCCCCGTGCACAGTGAAAGGCAAAATTATGATGCACCTGCTCTGGAAGAAGAAAATTGAGTGGGATGATGTCATCGAGAACGAGCTGTACGACAGCTGGAAAAAACTTTATGCTGACTTACCCACAATTAATCAGGTACGCATTCCAAGATGACTTCGAGTCTGGAGTAACAGCAACAAGGTGGAAATCCATGGCTTCAGCGATGCATCCGAGAAAGCGTACGGGGCAGTCGTGTATCTTCGGACGGTGGATCAAAAGGGCCTCGTGCAAATGAATCTCCTGATGGCGAAGTCCAAGGTAGCGCCAGTCAAACCGGTAAGCCTGCCACGGTAAGAGCTTTGTGGAGCAGTGATGTTGGCAAAACTGCTGCACTATGTAGTCAACACGCTGGAGAGGAAAGACGTGACGCTGCACGCCTGGACAGATTCAGCGATCACACTTGCTTGGATTGCTGCGCCGGCATCTAGAGGAGAGTAGGAGAGATCCAACGACTGACAAAAGTGCATATATGGAAACACGTCCCGACGAAAGGCAATCCAGCAGACTTAGTGTCCAGAGGCATGCTACCATCAGCTCTTGTCGGTGAAACATTGTGGTGGAGCGGATCCGAGTTTCTGCAATCGTCTTGGATTTTTGATACACCAGACCAGCCGACGAACCTCACCACGGAAGAAGGCAAAAGACGTGTTCAAGTACACTGTTCAGAAGTAGTGCCAAACCGAATCATCCACCTGATCCATCGGACGTCGCAACTGACTCGACTCATTCGAGTAGTAGCTTTGTGCAAGCGTTTCGCCAACAACATAATAATGAACAACTCTGGCCGGATCACAGGATCGCTGACAACAGCTGAGCTCAGTAACGCCGAAAGAGTGCTCGCGCGTTGTGCGCAACAAGAAATGTTTCCTGAAGGCATCAATTCCAAAGGAATAGGATCTTTAAACCCATTCAAGGATGGCGAAAGGATTCTTCGTGTCGGCGGAAGATTAACTGAAGCTAACGTTCCTTATAGTCAGAAGCATCCGATGATTCTGGAACCAAACCACCACTACACAAGGTTGATCGTAAAAGACGCCCACTTACGATTGCTCCACGGAGGCATACAATTGATGGTGTCCCACATTCGACAAAAATACTGGGTATTCCAGTTGAAGCGAGCAGTCAAAAAGAAAATCAATAACTGCACAACATGCCACAGGTTCCGAGGTAAGGCAACGCAGCAGTTGATGGGAGTGCTACCGGCACCTCTGGTGAACAAGTCAAGACCTTTCGAACACACAGGTGTGGACTACGCCGGGCCCATCAACATTAAGGCGTGGAAGGGTCGTGGAGCCAAAATGTATAAGGGCTATTTGGCTATATTTGTTTGTTTGGCTACGAAAGCCATACATCTGGAAGCGGTAAGCGACCTCACAACACAGGCGTTTTCTGCAGCATTCAGACGTTTCACGGCGAGGAGAGGAGTCTGTGGACAAATATATAGTGACTGCGGAACTAACTTTGTTGGAGCTGACACTGAACTATGCAGGCTATTGCAGAGCACGGTTCTTGACTGGAAGGAAGTAGCGGACCGTCTAGTAGACGAAGGGACAAATTGGAATTTCATTCCACCTGCTTCACCACACTTCGGAGGATTGTGGGAAGCAGGAGTGAAGAGTGTTAAATACCACTTAAAGAGGGTAATCGGCAATGTCACATTGACATTGGAGGAGCTCAACACTCTACTCACGCAAGTGGAAGCGTGTCTCAATTCGAGGCCTCTATGCCCATTATCAGAAAATCCAGACGATTTCGGAACTCTCACTCCCGCACATTTCCTGATAGGAAGCACGCTTTTCACAGTCCCAGAGCCAGACCAGTCTATCGGAAAACAAGGACTCATCGACCGATGGAAGGCAGTTCAAGCGTATCTCCAAACCTTTTGGAAACACTGGCAAGGAGAGTACCTGACCCGACTCCAGCAACGTCCAAAATGGCTGAAGATGCAACCCCAGATCAAGGTAGGGGACCTTGTCCTCATAAAAGACGAACGACTGCCGCCCGCCAAATGGAGTCTAGGCCGTATCGAGGAAACATACCCGGGACCCGACAACCTAATAAGAGTCGTGAAACTGAAGACGCAACAAGGAACATAAAAAAGGCCGATTACAAAACTTTGCCCGCTACCGACAAACAAGGCACAAGGTACCGAAAACAGTATTTGAAGCACGACACGAAAATCATACATCTCCATCCAATCCAAAACACAACACTCCACATACACATATACAGCCCATTCAATCGAAGAACATGCAGACATACGATCAGCACAAGGCAGATAAGCGCTCGTATCATCACTAAATAACCCAGCACATGTCTGCAAGATCAACCGCACCACAGTGCGTTTGCCATTCACACCACACACACCACACACACAAAATACACATCACACAAAATTTAATTAATTACATCAATATAATAATAAAACCAAGTTGATATCCGAATAAATGGTAATAATTACTAACAACATATTTCACCACCGTCATCCCACTGCAGCCACCAATTTTCAAATAATCACGCTACTGACATATGCACTACATCGGAATGTAAGCAACACGATATCCCATTCCGATGTAAAAAGGATGAACCTAGTAGCAGTATTTATTAATGTGTCGTCTTGTCCTGGTCTCGTTCATATGTGTTTCATTCCATGTTATTAATAACCTTATCATTACATGAGACATGAGGCACACATCAGATCAGCAGCGTCGATAAGAGGACACAATCCCGAATAAAGTTGAGAACGAAGTTCACGGGTGGGGAGAATGTTCGAGAGAAGAATGCATCAGCTCCAAATTAATATGAACATACAGAGCCACAGCAATAATGCCCCCAACTGTCATTAAAACTCACCATACCTGAATTGTTTATAAAACTCCAGAAATTAATAATAAATACACTCTGTTTTATAACGTCACCAATATCGGTTGTCTCAGTTTCTTTATTTGAATTTTAGCAGTTAACCAGCGGTTCAAATCCCGAACACGAATATTAACTTCGATTTCAACCGCAGCACTACATGCCTGAAACTCCGTCTCCTCAATAGCCTTCCCTTCTCCCAATCATAGTTTCAAAGGATCGCGCCCACCCTCCACCCTTTTATATTTTTTTTTTCTATTTTTCTATTTCTTTCTTTCTATTTTTTTTCTATTTTTCTATTCCTTTTTTTCTATTTTCTATCTCTTTCATTCCGTTTTTCTATTCCTTTTTTTCTATTTTTTTTCCATTTTTCTATTCCTTTTTTTTCTTTTTTTTTCCATTTTTCTTTTCCTTTTTTTTCTATTTTTTTTTCTTCTATTTTTCTATTCCTTTCTCCACCTCACCAACCCCAAACACCATATCCACACCACTACACTACACTACAGCAACTGAGCACCTCAGTCTGAATACTCATATTTATAGAATAACAAACAAAAAAAGTTGAATTTATTTTGCAGTGTTTCTTGGCAAGTGTTTTTTTTACAGTGTTTTTGGCAAAGTTTTTTTTTTCAAATGTTTGATCACATGGGGTTGTTGAACAAGACTCTCTGGGCCCTGTGTTGTTGACGTAAGCGCTGACATAGACATCTCGGCTTTTAGGCTTATTGATAGGCGTATTTTGTGTCCTTCTTTCTCTTCAAGCCCATTTGTTTATGCTTTGCTGAAAGTTACTTTTAAGCTGAATTTTAGCATCAGAGCCGTGGATAGCATATCCGAAAACAGGTTTTTAGGTGCGACTGGCCTAATTAAATTACTAAATTCAGATTTTTTTTTTGCAGTTTTCTCCGGAGTTAATCTCTTTCTCTGTTCCCTTGGCTTTGAACCCACTGCGTTGAAGTGGATATCCTCTTATTTGAAAAACCGTTAGATTTAGATTTAGATTAAGGTGGGGAGAGGGACAATGTCACCTAATCACTGCGGCCTCTGGTAGGCCTATTGCGATGTCCCCTCAAAAATCCTAGAAAGTTTAAGGAGTTGTTTAGTTCTTGGTTTGTAGGAACATCTTGGCTTGTCTGCTACCTTACGTTTGTGTCCAGTAGTGGTTGGCCGTGTTCCTCAACCATTCCTTTATGTAGCATTTTATGGTGCTGATATGTATGCCGCAGAATGGTCTTGGCATCATGAATGGTGATGCAGAGTCTGTTCTTGCTAATAGGTCTGCTTTTTCGTTTCCTCTATGGCCACTGTGTCCTGGTATCCACATGAGGTGAACTCTAGTTGTAAGCAGTCCCATACCAATTTAGAGGTGACTTCGTAGCTTTTGAGGGCTTAAAGTGCAGCCTTGCTGTCAGAGAGAGTATAAATGTTTTTATTGGTTATAGCTCTGTTTATATTTTCTCTGAGGCAGAGTTCAATAACGAATATCTCTGCTTGAAATACGGAGTTGTATATGTCTATGCTGTGATAGATGTGTGTTCCAGTGTTGGCTCCGTATACTCCAGCCCCAACACCTTCGTTCGTTTTGGATCCATCTGTGTACCATACATAGGATTGACGATCGAAGGAAGGTCTATTTTGCTCCCAGGTGTGTCAAGAGGGAATTGAGACCTTAAAATTTTGGCTGAAGTTATACCTTGGAAGACAATTGTCTATATGGGGTATTTTTAGGATTTCATGCCTGTTTAGTTCATTAAGAATGTCAGGATGAAAGAGCCTGGAATTAGAATCATCCTCCGCGATAAGTTTATGAGCGAATATTATTGGTTCCTTATTAAGTTGGAGGTGTACGGGTGGTAGGTCCGTGATGACTTCTAGCGCTGCTGTGGTTTTTTTTCTCATAGCTCCTATTATACAGATACAAGCTAGTCTCTGTAGTTTGTTGAGCTTGGCTTGTACTGATGTCTGTTTTGTTTTGTGCCACCAGACGGGCGCAGCGTATGTGAGAATTGGTCTGGTGATGGCTTTGTATAGCCAGCGAGATATCTTAGGATTAACGGCCCAAGTTTTTCCAGTGAGATATTTGCGGCTCCATAGAGAGATGTTGGCTTTCTCAATGGTCTTTGTGATGTGAGAGTTCCAAGTCAGCTATTTGTTTAGTTTTGCACCTAGATATTTGGCTTCGTTTGAGCCGAAGGCACGAATTCTCTTCAAGCCCATTTGTTCATGCTTTGCTGAGCGTTACTTTTAAGCTGAATTTTAGCATCAGAGCCGTGGATAGCATGTCCGAAAACAGGTTCTTAGGTGCGACTGGCCTAATTAAATTACTAAATTCAGATTTTTTTTTTGCAGTTTTCTCCGGAGTTAATCTCTTTCTCTGTTCCCTTGGCTTTGAACCCACTGCGTTGAAGTGGATATCTTCTTATTTGAAAAACCGTTAGATTTAGATTTATATTAAGGTGGGGAGAGGGACAATGTCACCTAATCACTGCGGCCTCTGATAGGCCTATTGTGATGTCCCCTCAAAAATCCTAGAAAGTTTAAAGAGTTGTTTAGTTCTTGGTTTGTAGGAACATCTTGGCTTGTCTGCTACCTTACGTTTGTGTCCAGTAGTGGTTGGCCGTGTTCCTCAACCATTCCTTTATGTAGCATATTATGGTGCTGATATGTATGCCGCAGAATGGTCCTGGCATCATGAATGGTGATGCAGAGCCTTTTCTTGCTGTTTAACAACAAAATTCGTAGGAGAATGTTTAACAACTTAAAATTAGTATTTTTATATTTATTTTTATTATTATTATAATCATTAATCTACTACATTTATGCTTGCTCTTGTAGAGTTGACAATGCCGTGAAATCTCTCCATTTTTTTTGTATTGTTTGACATAAGGAAATTAAATAAACGACACACGTGTATCAGACGTGAAGGAAAGCGGACGTGTTTTAATCGATCTCCCTCGTCATTTATTTTTTCATTAAACATTTTTGGTCCTTCGAGCCCTTTGAACCGGCAATTTTTTTGATTATTTGATATCATGGTGTAAATTACTAAGACAAGTGATTTACAATAATAAGAGAATTTAACAAGACAAATATCATATAACACAGATCAAGACTTGGACAGTGATTTTTTTTTTGCGTTTGTTCGTGAAAAGTGCGAATAATTTTTTTTTTTCGTGTTTCGGTCGCGTCGCGAAACGGTTCGATCGTGGTACATTTCCCAACGGGAACTCGTCATCGAAGTATCGGACGATACCTAACGGGTATCAAAATATCACACCATTTTTCGCCAACGGCATTGTAAATCATATTTTTTCTCTTTCGTCTTTCAATCGTGGTACAGTTCCCAACGGGAACTCGTCATCGGACTATCGGACGATACCTAACGGGTATAAATTCATCACACCACCTACTGCCAACGGCTTTAGTTAGTACAGCAACAAAAATAAAAAATAAAAATAAAAAAAAAAAACCTTTTTATTAAAATTAATATTTTCTTTTCATCCTTTTATTCATTTTTTTCACTGAATTTTTTTTTTTGATTGGAGCATGGCCGAACTCGAGAAGAGTTTGCGTGATATTCTCACGCAAATGACGAGGGACTCAGTCAACTTTGGTAAGCGGAGCACAAGTCAACGCACCAAAAATTTATTTAATGGGGCGGCTGAAAATATTAGAGGATAATTTTAAGTCAGCGAAGGATTTAAATACCAAAGCCTTTACCTCGTTGGAACGTCCGTCCTTGGAGGAAGCATCCACTGTGTTTGACACCATCCAGGAGATGTACTTGGAGTATAGAAGCAGTATGATGGACGCGTTGGACAAACTAATAGGAACCGCGTCATTGACAGGATCGGGCACAGAATCTGGGGTGAGTGAAGAAAAAACATTTATTAAACGAGATAGTTTAAGACTGCCAAAAATAAATATACCCATCTTCAAGGGAAATCATGTGCAGTGAAGATCTTTCTATGCCCTGTTTACTTCACTTATTCATCACAATAATAGTTTGTCTGAGATACAAAAGTTGCATTATCTCAAATCCTCTATTTCGGGAGAAGCAGAACGCCTTTTGTCACACATCTACCGATTGACAATGGCAATTACGAGCAAGCATGGTCAATTTTAAAAGCACGCTATGACCATAAAAGGATATTGGTGAAAACCCAATTAAAGCTTTTATTTTCGCAGCCAGTCCAACCTTCTCGACACATACACTGAATGTTGTAATTCATTGCCAAATTTAGGTTTACCAGTACAACACTGGGACGACATATTAATTTACATAATTTTTCAAAAGTTGCCTGAAAAAACAAAGCAATAGTGGGAGGAGAAGTTGGGTAGTCGAAAACTTTGCAAGAGTTCACAGAATTCCTTGAAGCAAGATTCCGGGCGTTAGAAGTTATCGATCCCATCGAACCCCCGAAAACCTGCAACGCCAAAAAACATAATAATTTCTACGTGCAGGAACATTCAGGTAAACAGATCTCCTGTAAAATTTGCAATAGGGGTGCACATACGGTGCGATCCTGCAAACGATTCTTGCGTTGGGATCCTGAAACACGAAGAGCATCAGTAATTAAATTTGGAGTTTGCTTAAATTGTCTCTCATATACCCACGGAACGCAGCAATGCAATAGCCAATCGCGATGTCGAATATGCCAGCAACCGCATCATACACTCCTTCACGGAAATCCTAATCGCCATGCATCACAATCCCAACTGCAAAAAGAAATCCATAGGAATTATAAACAATTTCGATCTAACACACAAAATTATAATACAATTTCACAACTACCACAAAATACACAACAAATTTCTGAACTTAACAATCAAGAATCAAATACAAATAATGGTCAAAACCCTTATATAGAAACCTATAGAAGTACTAACCAAAACTTAAGTAACATATCAAATACTTATCATCTCCATAACGAGAACAGATCACAGGTATTGTTAGCAACCGCAATTGTTAAAGTAAGATCAGCTTTCGGTCAGATCTATCATTTACGGGCTTTACTCGATCCAGGGTCAAAATCAACGTTCATCATAGAGTCAGCTGCCCAGTTACTGCAGTTACGAAGAACGCGAACTTTTGTTGAGGTCGCAGGGCTGGGGAGGGTCCATAGTGGAGCGTGCCATAGCTTCGTCGACATTTGTATCGGCTCAGTGCACACGAATTTCGAGATCAACACGCGTGCATTGATATTCAAAACCCTCACGGGCCTTCTTCCGGCCTTCGAACTCAACATCCGCGACTGGAGACATATCAGAGGACTACGTCTAGCTGACCGCTGGTACAATAAGCCCGCAAATATAGACTTATTGTTAGGAAGCGATGTATATAGCGACCTAATGTTACCTGGAATAATTCGTGCTGAGGATTTCGCATCACCAACTGCATTTGAAACTCAATTATTCTGGATTCTTATGGGTAGAACTCCAATGCAGCATCCGCGACGGATACAAAGTTTTGTAAATGTTAATACTTCTTCTCTTGGTACTCATCTCCAAAAATTCTGGGAGATAGGAGAAACACTGTTTCAAAACCCACATACTGTGGAAGATCAATACTATGAGGAACAATTTTTAACAAAAACTCATCGTGCCCAGGACGGGCGATTTGTGGTATCATTACCATTCAAGGAAGGAAAAAATCCTGCGCTTGGACCCTCGAAGCAAGGTGCCTTGCGTAGGTACTTTCACTTGGAGAAACGTCTCCATCTCAATTCATATCTGTATGCGGAATATGCATAGTGTATAAAAGAGTATCTGCAACTAGGACATATGGAAGAGGTCGATCTCGTAAATGACCCAGTCTTGAAAACTCCTTATCACTATTTTGTACCGCATCACGCAGTCTTCAAAGAGGCTAGTACCACCACAAAGCTGCGAGTCGTATTTGACGCTACAGCCAAAACAATGGATAGTACTTCCCTTAACGACCATCTTATAGCTGGACCTAGAATTTTAAACGACATAATAGACATCATCTTAAAGTGGCGTACAAACAAATTAACATTTACCGCTGACGTCGGAAAGATATACCGGCAAATAAGGGTCGAACGAAACGACTCCTATTTTCAGCTTATCTTCTGGCGTGACTCTCCAACGGAAAAAATCAGGGCATATCGACTGAAAACAGTCACCTTTGGTACGACATCGGCACCGTGGTTGGCCATTCGTACCCTATTGAAACTGGCAGCCGATGAAGAAACCAAATATCCGGTAGCCGCTGATATGGTAAGACACGACATGTATGTTGATGATCTCATTTCAGGAGCTGAGTCGATAAATGAAGCTGAAAGTAAGATGAAAGAAGTTAGAGACTTACTCAGTTCAGCAGGCTTTATCTTACGAAAGTGGACCAGCAACAGTAAGGAAATTCTTCAACATATTCCGGCGGATCACCGAGAAGCTGCATTTCTTGTACCGTTCGGGACATCGGAGTCGGTTAAAGCTTTAGGTCTTCAATGGATTCCCTCAGAAGATGTATTTTCGTTTCGAAATACACCAGTGCAACCATGCGATGAATCTAAAAGGACAATTTTATCAACAATAGCTAAATTATTTGACCCTTTAGGATGGATTTCTCCGTGCGTTCTCAAAGCGAAAATCATAATGCAGGAGTTGTGGCGTGATGGCTCGGACTGGGATAAGCCCATAGCACCGGATCTCAAACGTGAATGGATTACATTTCGCCAAAAGCTAAATTCTATTACAAAGTTGAAGATACCAAGATGGATTCATATACACAGTTCGATGAAAGCAGTGGAAATACATGGCTTTTCTGATGCGTCTCAACGAGCGTATGGAGCAGCCATTTACATTAGAGTCTTGGATCATGAAGACAATATTCATATTTCATTACTGATGTCCAAGACAAAAGTTGCTCCATTGAAAACAATCACTTTACCGCGTTTAGAACTCTTTTGGCGACTAAATTACTAATTTTGGCGACGTAAATGGACTATGTAACAAAAACTTTAAAATTAACAAACGTCAAAAGGTTTGCGTGGATAGATTCAACTATTACCTTGGCATGGATTGCTGCTCCACCAACCAAATGGACCACATTTGTTTGTAACCGAGTCGCCGAAATTCAACGATTGTCGAAAGGTGTCATCTGGAAGCACATACCAACAAAGGTTAACCCAGCAGATTTAGCTTCGCGAGGTATTCTACATTCAGCCTTGGTAGGTAATAGTCTTTGGTGGAAAGGTTCAGATTTTCTTCAACAGGGGTGGAACTTTTGCTGTCCACACCAACCTTCAGTTTTGGAAACTGATATGGAACAACGTACCATAAGAGTTCACAACGTGACAATACAAGAAAATCATATCAACACTTTAATTAGTAAAATTTCTAATCTATCTAAACTTTTAAAAATTATTTCCTTTTGTAACAGATTCATAGCAAACTTACGGAAATCACCTGCAACAAGGACAAAGAATCTCATCTCTCCAGAAGAAATCTAAGCGGCATATTTAGTAGCAATCAGAGCAGCACAAGCAGAATCATTTTCTACTGAGATCGCGAGACTGAAAGCAGGAGAGAAGACGAAAGGACTAAATTCATTGTCTCCATTCCAGGATAAAGATGGAATAATGCGAGTTGGCGGCCGTCTCCATAACTCTGACTTAACATTTGACCAGAAGCACCCGATAATTTTGGATCCAACGGGTCATTTTACCAAAATTATAATTCAAGACGCGCACGACAAGACATTGCACGGCGGATTACCACAGATGATAGCGTACCTTCGGAATCGATTTTGGATTCTGAAAATCAAGAACACATTTTATTCACCAATGTGTTATCTGTTTTAGGTATAGAGCAAAGAATTCAATACAGCAAATGGGAGATTTGCCCGCTCCCAGGGTTACAATGTCTCATCCCTTTACAAACACAGGGGTTGACTATGCTGGCCCGATGGACGTGAAAGCATGGAAAGGAAGAGGAGCAAAGCAGTTCAAGGCGTATGTAGCGATCTTTGTTTGCCTGGCTACTAAAGCCATTCCCGTGGAATTAGTCAGCGACATGACCACGCAAGCATTCAAAGCAGCATATAGAAGATTCACAGCACGAAGAGGCATATGCTCTAATTTATATAACGACAACGGAACCACCTTCGTTGGAGCCAATCGTTAATTACAAGAGGCTTGGCAGAAAGCTCAAATGCATTTCCAGGAGGTAGCGGAGTCCCTAGCCATGGAAGGTACAAAGTAGCATTTCATCCCACCAGCTGGTGTAAAATCTATAAAGTACCACCTGAAGAGAGTAATGGGTTCAGAGCTGCTGACATTTGAAGAGCTTAGCACGCTACTAACACAAATAGAAGCTTGCTTAAATTCTAGACCGCTGTGTCCAATGTCAGAAAATATTAACGATTTTTCTATTCTAACACCCGCACATTTTTTGATAGGGCAACCGCTTAATCTAATCCCTCAACCTGACTTGTCCGGAGTAAACAAAAAAAAAAAAAAACAACGATCGTTCGTATTCACAACAAGAACCGTAACCGGTTGCCCGTTTGCCCGTTTACTCGGTCGTTTAACGCGCTTGCTATTTTTTCTCACATTAATCAAAAAAACACTTTATTCACATTATTTACATTATTCACTAACTATCATTTACTAAGTTGTCTCTAGGTTCGCTTTCCTCAGCACAACACGTCACTTAAGCAAAAAGGGAGAATAATAAACAAGTCCATTCAAAACAAAAAAGGGGCAATGGACAGAGGCATTAGTACATATATACATATGTAAACACAAGAAACATATGATCATTCAAACGAACCAAACAGCAAGTTAAAATAATAATTTAAATGAAAAGAAATTATTGTTTTACTTACCTAAATGTCAGCTCAAAATTCAATTCAATTTTGTTTTTATTTTTTTTTTATTTTTTGTGTTTACACACACACGAGACACTGCACGAGACAACACCAAATGGTCAACTACGACATCATCAATATGAAAATAGCACAGGCATCAACCATCATCCACCGGATCTACAATTTGCTGTCGAGACTGTGCATAAGATGTATGTACATTGCGAACGAAGTTCACGGCGGGGAGAATGTTTAACAACAAAATTCGTAGGAGAATGTTTAACAACTTAAAATTAGTATTTTTATATTTATTTTTTATAATTATTATAATCATTAATCTACTACATTTATGCTTGCGCTTGTAGAGTTGACAATGCCGTCAAATATCTCCATTTTTTTGTATTGTTTGACATAAGGAAATTAAATAAACGACACTCGTGTATCAGACGTGAAGGAAAGCGGACGTGTTTTAATCGATCTCCCTCGTCATTTATTTTTTCATTAAACACTTGCTAATAGGTCTGCTTTTTCGTTTCCTCTATGGCCACTGTGTCCTGGTATTCACATGAGGTGAACTCTAGTTGTAAGCAGCCCCATACCAATTTAGAGGTGACTTCGTAGCTTTTGAGGGCTTAAAGTGCAGCCTTGCTGTCAGAGAGAGTATAAATGTTTTTATTGGTTATAGCTCTGTTTATATTTTCTCTGAGGCAGAGTTCAATAGCGAATATCTCTGCTTGAAATACGGAGTTGTATCTGTCTATGCTGTGATAGATGTGTGTTCCAGTGTTGGCTCCGTATACTCCAGCCCCAGTACCTTCGTTCGTTTTGGATCCATCTGTGTACCATACATAGGATTGACGATCGAAGGAAGGTCTATTTTGCTCCCAGGTGTGTCAAGAAGGAATTGAGACCTTAAAATTTTGGCTGAAGTTATACCTTGGAGAATGTTCGAGAGAAGAATGCATCAGCTCCAAATTAATATAAACATACAGAGCCACAGCAACAATGCCCCCAACTGTCATTAAAACTCACCATACCTGAATTGTTTATAAAACTCCATAAATTAATAATAAATACACTCTGTTTTATAATGTCACCAATATCGGTTGTCTCAGTTTCTTTATTTGAATTTTAGCAGTTAACCAGCGGTTCAAATCCCGAACACGAATATTAACTTCGATTTCAACCGCAGCACTACATGCCTGAAACTCCGTCTCCTCAATAGCCTTCCCTTCTCCCAATCATAGTTTCAAAGGATCGCGCCCACCCTCCACCCTTTTATATTTTTTTTTTCTATTTTTTATTTCTTTCTTTCTATTTTTTTTCTATTTTTCTATTCCTTTTTTTCTATTTTCTATCTCTTTCATTCCGTTTTTCTATTCCTTTTTTTCTATTTTTTTTCCATTTTTCTATTCCTTTTTTTTTCCTTTTTTTTCCATTTTTCTTTTCCTTTTTTTTCTTCTATTTTTCTATTCCTTTCTCCACCTCACCAACCCCAAACACCATATCCACACCACTACACTACACTACAGCAACTGAGCACCTCAGTCTGAATACTCATATTTATAGAATAACAAACAAAAAAAGTTGAATTTATTTTGCAGTGTTTCTTGGCAAGTGTTTTTTTTTACAGTGTTTTTGGCAAAGTTTTTTTTTTCAAATGTTTGATCACATGGGGTTGTTGAACAAGACTCTCTGGGCCCTGTGTTGTTGACGTAAGCGCTGACATAGACATCTAGGCTTTTAGGCTTATTGATAGGCGTATTTTGTGTCCTTCTTTCTCTTCAAGCCCATTTGTTTATGCTTTGCTGAAAGTTACTTTTAAGCTGAATTTTAGCATCAGAGCCGTGGATAGCATATCCGAAAACAGGTTTTTAGGTGCGACTGGCTTAATTAAATTACTAAATTCAGATTTTTTTTTTTGCAGTTTTCTCCGGAGTTAATCTCTTTCTCTGTTCCCTTGGCTTTGAACCCACTGCGTTGAAGTGGATATCCTCTTATTTGAAAAACCGTTAGATTTAGATTTAGATTAAGGTGGGGAGAGGGACAATGTCACCTAATCACTGCGGCCTCTGGTAGGCCTATTGCGATGTCCCCTCAAAAATCCTAGAAAGTTTAAGGAGTTGTTTAGTTCTTGGTTTGTAGGAACATCTTGGGTTGTCTGCTACCTTACGTTTGTGTCCAGTAGTGGTTGGCCGTGTTCCTCAACCATTCCTTTATGTAGCATTTTATGGTGCTGATATGTATGCCGCAGAATGGTCTTGGCATCATGAATGGTGATGCAGAGCTTTTTCTTGCTAATAGGTCTGCTTTTTCGTTTCCTCTATGGCCACTGTGTCCTGGTATTCACATGAGGTGAACTCTAGTTGTAAGCAGCCCCATACCAATTTAGAGGTGACTTCGTAGCTTTTGAGGGCTTAAAGTGCAGCCTTGCTGTCAGAGAGAGTATAAATGTTTTTATTGGTTATAGCTCTGTTTATATTTTCTCTGAGGCAGAGTTCAATAGCGAATCTCTCTGCTTGAAATACGGAGTTGTATCTGTCTATGCTGTGATAGACGTGTGTTCCAGTGTTGGCTCCTATACTCCAGCCCCAACACCTTCGTTCGTTTTGGATCCATCTGTGTACCATACATAGGATCGACGATCGAAGGAAGGTCTATTTTGCTCCCAGGTGTGTCAAGAGGGAATTGAGACCTTAAAATTTTGGCTGAAGTTATACCTTGGAAGACAATTGTCTATATGGTGTATTTTTAGGATTTCATGCCTGTTAAGTTCATTAAGAATGTCAGGATGAAAGAGCCTGGAATTAGAATCATCCTCAGCGATAAGTTTATGAGTATGATTATTGGTTCCTTATTAAGTTGGAGGTGTACGGGTGGTAGGTCCGTGATGACTTCTAGCGCTGCTGTGGGGTTTTCTCATAGCTCCTATTATACAGATACAAGCTAGTCTCTGTAGTTTGTTGAGCTTGGCTTGTACTGATGTCTGTTTTGTTTTGTGCCACCAGACGGGCGCAGCGTATGTGAGAATTGGTCTGGTGATGGCTGTGTATAGCCAGCGAGATATCTTAGGATTAACGGCCCAAGTTTTTCCAGTGAGATATTTGCGGGTCCAAAGAGAGATGCTGGCTTTCTCAATGGTCTTTATGATGTGAGAGTTCCAAGTGAGCTTTTCGTCTAGTTTTGCACCTAGATATCGGCTTCGTTGAGCCGATGGCACGAAGATTGAAGACGAACCTCTGGGGAAAGCAGTTAGATCGGCGGAGGTATCCCCTACCGAAACCCATCCGACCCTCTCATCTGCAGCCCCCGCACTTCTTGGCGGCGCGCAGCGCAGAAAGCGACGGCGGCTAGTAAAGGCTGCTGCAGGAGGCACAAGCATGCCAGCACTATCGGCATGCGCCTCAAACACTCCTGCCCAATAATAGCATGCCAGGTTCCAAAACTGGCTGGAGGTGGTCCAATGAACCCTGAATCCATTTCCCGTATGCTGGAAAGTGTTTATTCGAATATTAACTTCGATTTCAACCGCAGCACTACATGCCTGAAACTCCGTCTCCTCAATAACCTTCCCTTCTCCCAATCATAGTTTCAAAGGATCGCGCCCACCCTCCACCCTTTTATATTTTTTTTTTCTATTTTTCTATTCCTTTTTTTCTATTTTTCTTTTTTTCTATCCCTTTCATTCCATTTTTCTATTTTTTTTTCCATTTTTCTATTCCTTTTTTTTCTTTTTTTTTCCATTTTTCTTTTCCTTTTTTTTCTATTTTTTTTCTTCTATTTTTCTATTCCTTTCTCCACCTCACCAACCCCAAGCACCATATCCACACCACTACACTACACTCCAGCAACTGAGCACCTCAGTCTGAATACTTATATTTATAAGTCGTTCATAGACCAGTGTGGAAGAAGGAAGTGTTTCGGCTAGAGTAGTAAAAGAAAATAAAAATAAAAATTATAACTACGCGTTTGGACAAGGTGCTCGCGGAACCCGAGTCAGCGCGATCGTATAGTGCACGGCTGGCGAGCGGGAAGTCGCCAGTTCAAATCTCCAGCTTATTTCCTTATTCTTTCTGCTGCTTCTAAAGTTAACTCGAAGTAGCAGGAAGAGATGTCGGGAGACGACGGGGGAAGACCCGTACGTCTGACGGAATCGGAATCGGATGATGTATCATCCGATTTCGCAACACCGGCCGCCGTCATGAAGAGACGCAAACGGGTCAATCCGAGGCCCAATGTAATTAAGCGCCCCTCCCTCAACACCTCGACCGAAAAGCTGCAGGTCGAAGGGAGGAAAGGGGCGCCATCACCATCATCATCATCATCACCATCAACGTCCAAAGCAGCTGGGCAACAACAACAACAATATCAACAATCAGTGCTACCCGTGGAAGCAAATATCGCCTACCTCTCCGATGGTAGGGAAGGCCGCTACACGGGCGACAACAACCCGTTCGCCGCCCTTTCAAGTTCGGGTACTGAGGAGGAGCTTAGCGAGCTCGAGGAGGAGGAACGTGTCCTACGTGCCAAATTAAAGGCCGTAGTTGACAAGTTAAACAAGATGCGGCAGAAGGAGAAAGAGGAGGCAGCAGCCTCCCAGCTTCAGTCACTTCAACAGCAGCAACAACAACAGCAGCCGCAGAAGAAGCTGCCGAAAAAAACGGCACAACCTCAGCCGCAGCGAAAAAAGCAGCAACGACAACAACAGAAGAAGCAGCAACAACAGCCGCAACAACAAAAGCAGCAGCAGAAACAACAACAGCCACAGCAGCAGAAACAACAACAACAACAACAGTCGCAACAGCAGAAGCAACAGCAACAACAACAACAGCCGAAAAAACAGAAACAGGAACAACAGAAGCAGCAGCAACGTCCCAAGGAGAAGGTGCCACCAATCCTTACTCACACCACAGTCCTACGCGAAACAATAGACTTATGTAAGTACGTTATTGGTGTTGGCAATTTCGTTTTTAAAGGTATAGGTGAGAACCGCTATGCTATCCAATGGAACACATTGGAGCAGCATAAGCGGGTCAAGGAACTACTGAAAGAGACCACGACTGAGTTCTTTTCATTTACCCCCGACCGAGAGGCTGCAGACGATGCTCCTCAAAGGCGTGTACTCAATTACTGACCCCGAGGAAATGCTCTCAGAGCTCAAAGAGTTCGAGAGCGACGACCTCAAATTCGTGGGAGTCAAGTCGTTCACCACGGCGCGGGCCAGACGGGAGAAGCGTGTGTTACCTTTCTTCGTGGTTCAGCTCGCACCCAATAGCAAACTGGAGAGGCTAAGGACCATCACTTCCTTAGCATCTCAGTCTGTAAAATGGGAAAAATTAAGAAGACACGGAAACATTTTACAATGTATCCGCTGTCAAAGGTTCGGGCACGCCGCGTCGAACTGCGAGATGCAGCCTCGATGTGTTAAGTGTGCAAAAAACCACATGAACGAGGAACGCGATCTGACACAAGACAAGGTCGCGGATAGGGAGCAGCTTGAGTGCGTGCTCTGTAGGAACCGTGGACACCCTGCAAACTATCGGGGATGTCCAAAGTTCCAAGACATTAAATTAAATCTGGCTCGTAAGCAGAAGATTGAGGAGAAACGTCCCGCAGGTCGCTCACAAACATCAGCCGTTACACCCACAATGACCTACGCCCAAATGGCGGCAGGTCTGAGGCAGACGGTACAAAAGACTGTGGCTGTTACTAAAGCCCCAGTGCCTGTTACTAAGGCACCGGAGGCCGAGGGGGACCTGCGTTCGATCTTGGTCGCCATCCAAGGGCAGATCGGCCGGCTCCAATAGCAGATCCATGAGCAGGTGACTCGAGTGGACAGAATCTACTCGCTTCTGCCGGGCCTAGCGCCTCTAGAATCGTGATGGGTACGGGTAGAGAGTCGCTTAAAGGTCCTGTCGGTGAATGTGAATTCACTGATTAGGATTGAGCGAAGAACTGTATTTTTCAACTTGTTGCAGGACGAAAGCCCCGATGTACTTTTGGTTAGCGAAACAAAGCTAAGCCAAAAGCACAAAATCCGGCACAGTTCTTATAGAGTAATAAGAAGAGAACGACCCAACGCCACACAAGGTGGAGGAGTTGCGATTTTCATTAGAAATAGCTTTAAACATAAAATTATATATAGCGGTGTAGTGCGGAGGTTCCAGGTGCTAGAAGCCTGTATTGTGTGCATTCCTCTCCGAAATAGAAAGGGAATGTACATTGTATCAGCCTATGCACCTGAAGCACCTCAACCCAACGTTTTCATCGCAGAGCTCGAGACACTTTTTCGATCTCTGCGCTTAAACTCGGTAGAAAACTTCTACATTCTGGCTGGCGATTTAAATGCCAAACATAGTGATTGGGGAAACAACATTCCCAACACTAGGGGGAGCCTACTAAGCCATTGGTGGGTTCTGCAGAGCATAGAGTATAGACTCAAGATACTCGCAACGGATAGTCCGTCGTATCCTAGGAGCGGCTCCTATCTGGATCTCATGCTGCTTGACTCTCGACTGAGACTGGCTGACACGAACGATTGGTCTACTAACTATCTACGGACCTTCATATACGACAGTGACCATTGCGGACTAAGTGCCGTAATCAAATTACCAGACGAATTCGCGGAAATGGCAGAGTACGTCCAAACGTACCCCTATGATTACAATAGGGCGCGCTGGCCACGCTTTGCCAATTTCCTGACGAGAGCGCTCACTTCGAGCGCCTCCTTTCCACTGTCTAATAGGCACCTGTCAAACTATGAGATTGACAGGTACCTCACACAAATGGAGGATACTATTAAACAGACAATGAACAGTACAATACCACGCCAACGACCGCACGATATCACGAACGTGTACCGAAACGCGACAATCGACGCACTACATAGACAGAAAAGTAGACTCCTCACAAGACACAAACTCTTGTACAGGCGGTTTACCGACAGACAAAACTCGGAGGTCAGGACACTGAAGTCACTGATTAAAAATCTCCAATCAAGGAAAATTGCAGAATATCTGTAAGTTTGCATTGGAACAACAGAATTCGTGCTGTAAAATCCAACAGCGCGAGTATGTTCCCAAATAAATAAAATCTTTCGGAGAAACAATCAGAATGACATTCGGGATCTGAAGCTTCCGAGGACATCAGACAATGAACGCTTGCTACGAACAGTTAGCTTCGATCCAGAGAGCGCCGTCTTGGATGATGATTTCTTTGTGATCGAGGATCCCCAGGAGAAGGTGGCGACAGTGGGAGCCTTATTCCAGGAAGTGTATACCGTGAATGACAGCATTCGCCCAAACCGCGACCTGGATAACAGAGTCCTACTTCATCACTTCTACCTTCAAAATGATATAGATCATTGGCGATCAGAGAACCTTGGTTTTACTAGGTTCATTGATAATTTTATGGCAAACAATGCCGTCGCCAGTGAAGGGGCTAACACCCTGTTCATTTCGACGGAGGATCTCCAGATGATCTTCGAGTCACTGAAAAGAAAAAAATCCGCGGGAACCGACGGAATAGCTAATGTTGTGCTCAGGCACCTCCCACCAGTGGCTCTAGAGATGTACACCATCCTGTTCAACAATGCACTGAATAATGCATATTATCCGGTGCACTGGAAGACAGCGGTGGTGCAACCAATCCCCAAGAGGGGTAAAGACACCTCTAACCCGGCAAATCTCCGGTCGATAAGTCTACTTCCGACTATCAGCAAGGTCTTCGAGAAGGTGGTCCATAGAGCCCTGTCTAAATGGGTTGAGAACAATAAAATCATCCCGGATAACCAATTCGGTTTCAGAGCGGGGCATGACACTATTCATGCCGCGTCGAAACTCGTATCGGATATCCAATGGAACAAATGTAAGAACCAATGCACGGGTGCCTGTCTGATTGACTTGGAAAAAGCCTTCGACACCGTATGGTTAGAAGGGCTGTATTACAAGCTCAGTCGGCTGGGCATAAGTAAACCACTGCTATATATGATCTTTGACGTGTTAACAGGTAGAAAGTTCGTTGTGAAAATTGCCAACGTGACTTCTACTCAAACATTTGACATTAACAATGGACTGCAACAGGGTACGGTGAACTCGCCGATACTTTTCAGCATTTACTTCAGTGATCTGATAGCTTCTCTTCACCATACAATAGCGTACGGAGACGATTTAATTGCGTACAGACCAGGTCCAACGATCGACGTCATTGTTACTCTTCTGCAACGTGACTTCGAAAAAATTCAGCAGTATTGTGATGACTGGAAGTTGAAAATCAACTTCCAGAAATCAGAATCTATTTTATTCAGAACGCCTTTGTCTAGGGCCTCACGGGACACTAGAAAAAATTGGCGCAGGTTCTCTATCTTTGGCCCGGACGGGCGTCCACTGGCGAGACAAAGTGTAGTCAGATACCTTGGGATCGTGCTAGATCAGTATCTGTATTTTGACAAACATATAGATGCTGCTTTGGCGAGGGCCCGGGGCGCTTTTGCTCTGACAAGATGGCTGTTTCATAGCAGCCAACTTGATTCTAGAGTGAAGGTAATCTGCTACATGGCTTTAATCAGACCCATGGTTGCCTATGGATGTCCCGTCTGGTTCAATGTGAGAGCCAGGTTAATGGAAAGGATTCGGGTGTTTGAGAGGCAATGTCTCAGGACTTGTCTCGGGTTACATAGGACACCTGAATCTGAGTACACGAAATTTTACCCGAACGAGGTCCTATACAATAGGGCCAGGATTGTACGGGTGGATAACTTTCTGATAAAACTGATTCGAAGCCACGTTGCAAGAGCAATGACTTCGGCCAATAACTTGATCTCCGGGGCTTACTACCCCAACTACCTGTACCACGAGAGGGTGCGCCTTAACGGCTTTGTCCCACCAGAAGCATTCCTCTTTTTTTTTAGTTTTAGTTTTAAATTCATTTTTATTTCATATTATCTTATATCTATCTTACCCTAGTCAAAAATGCTTAAAACTAGCTTAACTATCTTAACAAATGTAACTATCTTACTGGCCCTAGGCGGACACTCTAAAACAAACAGAACGATTGAAACATACATATGTCTTTCGACGTCTATATGAATTTACTATTACCATTATTATAACTAACTTAAGCTAAGAAAAATGTTTTTTTTTTTATTAAAAAACTTAGCATATGATCATTTTTTTTTAAATATTTTATATAAAACTTAATCCTACCTTAAACTAATTAAACCAAACTAAACCTATCTTATTCTAACTTAACTAAAATATATATACATAAATATATACATTATATATATTTTGTATATATTTCTTTTTTACTTCACATTTTATTTTTACATTTTTTTTTGTTTTCAGTTTTATTTTTTTTTTTGTGATTTTTTCATTTTGTATTTTTTTTTTTTTTTTTTTTTTTCGTTTTAGCCCTATCCTACCCTAACCTACCCTACCCTACCTTACCCTACCCTAACCTATGTAAGCCTGCTATCGGTGTTTGGCTGGCTTTGCCTTGAAGTGGCTGAACCTAGTGAAGTGTCCGTTGACGGAGTCCTCTCCAGCCACCAAAAGCGTTGATGCTGGCGGACTACGTCTCCTCGATCCCGGCGTGAGACCGATCTACAGAACCTGAGGCGCTCGGGCTCACGGAGCGCGACATCGGGTCCGTAGAGGAATCGCCGTTCCACGGAATTGCGACCCACGTGGAAGATTAGCGGTACCGCCAATCTATCCTGGATCAGACCACATGTATCTAAGTACAGGAATGCTTCTGGCGGGACAAAGCCGTTAAGACGCACTCTCTCATGGAATAATTCATTGGGGTAGTAAGCCCCGGAGATCAGGTTATTGACCGAAATCATTGCTCTTGCGACGTGGCTCCGAATCAGTTTGATCAGAAAGTTATCCACCCGTACAATCCTAGCCCTATTGTATAGGACCTCGTTCGGGTAAAATTTTGTGTACTCAGATTCGGGAGTCCTATGTAACCCGAGACAAGTCCTGAGACATTGTCTCTCAAACACCCGAATCCTTTCCATTAAACTGGCTCTCACATTGAACCAGACGGGACATCCATAGGCAACCATGGGCCTGATTAAGGCCATGTAGCAGATTACCTTCACCCTGGAATCAAGTTGGCTGCTATGAAACAGCCATCTTGTCAGAGCGAAAGCGCCCCGGGCCCTTGCCAGAGCAGCATCTACATGTTTGTCAAAATATAGATACTGATCCAGCACGATCCCAAGGTATCTGACTACACTTTGTCTCGCCAGTGGACGCCCGTCCGGGCCAAAGATAGAGAACCTGCGCCAATTTTTTCTAGTGTCCCGAGAGGCCCTAGACAAAGGCGTTCTGAACAATATAGATTCTGATTTCTGGGAGTTGATTTTCAACTTCCAGTCATCACCATACTGCTGAATTTTTTCGAAGTCGCGCTGCAAAAGAGTAACAATGACGTCGATCGTTGGACCTGATCTGTACGCGACAAGGTCGTCCGCATACGCTATTGAGTGGTGAAGAGAAACAAGTAGATCACTCAGGTAAATGCTAAAAAGGATCGGCGAATTCACCGTACCCTGTTGCAGTCCGTTTTTGATTTCAAATGTTTGAGTAGAAGTTACGTTGGCAATTTTCACAACGAATTTTCTATCTGTTAACATGTCAAAAATCATATATAGCAGTGGTTTGCTTATGCCCAGCCGACTGAGCTTGTAATAAAGACCTTCTAGCCATACGGTGTCAAAGGCTTTTTCCAAGTCAATCAGACAGGCACCCGTGCATTGGTTCTTGCATTTATTCCATTGGATATCCGATACAAGTTTCGACGCGGCATGAATAGTGTCATGCCCCGCTCTGAAACCGAATTGGTTATCCGGGATGATTTTATTGTCCTCAACCCATTTAGACAGGGCTCTATGGACCACCTTCTCGAAGACCTTGCTGATACTCGGAAGCAGACTTATCGACCGGAGATTTGCCGGGTTAGAGGTGTCTTTACCCCTCTTGGGGATTGGTTGCACCACCGCTGTCTTCCAGTGTACTGGATAATATGCATTATTCAGTGCATTGTTGAACAGGATGGTGTACCTCTCTACAGCCACTGGTGGAAGGTGCCTAAGCACAACATTGGATATACCGTCAATACCCGCCAATTTTTTTCCTTTTCAATGACTGGAAGATCATCTGGAGATCTTCCGTCGAAATGAACAGGGTATTAGCCCCCTCACTGGCGATGGCATTGTTTGCCATGAGATCTTCACTGAACCTGGTATAACCAAGATTCTCGGATCGCCAATGATCGAAATCATTTCTAAGGTAGAAGTGATGAAGCAGGACTCTGTTCTCCAGGTCATGGTTCGGGCGAATACTATCATTCACCTTGTACACTTCCTGGAAGACAGCTCCCACTGTCGCCACTTTCTCCTGAGGATCCTCAATCACGAAAAAGTCGTCATCCAGGATGGCGTTCTCTGGATCAATGTTAACTGTTCGTAGCAAACGTTCATTGTCTGACGTTCTCGGAAGCTTTAGATCCTGAATGTCATTCTGATTGTTTCTCCGAAATATTTTATTTATTTGCGGGAACATACTCGCGCTGTTGGATTTTACAGCACGAATTCTGTTGTTCCAATGCAAACTTACAGATATTCTGTAATTCTCGCTGATCAACTGTTGGAGATTTTTAATCAGTGACTTCAGTGTCCTGACCTCCGAGTTCTGTCTGTCGGTAAACCGCCTGTACAAGAGTTTGAGTCTTGTCAGGAGTCTACTTTTTTGTCTGTGCAGTGCGTTGATTGTCGCGTTTCGGTATACGTTTGTGGTATCGTGCTGTCGTTGGCGTGGTATCGTACTGTTCATTGTCTGTTTAATGATATCGTCCATTTGTTTGAGGTACCTGTCAATCTCGTTGTTTGACAGGTTCCTATTAGACGGTGGGATGGAGGCGCTCGAAGTGAGCGCTCTCGTCAGGGAATTGGCGAAGCGTGGCCAGCGCGCCCTACTGTAATCGTAGGGGTGCGTGTGGACGTACTCTGCCATTTCCGCGAACTCGTCAGGTACTGTGATCACGGCACATAGTCCGCAATGGTCACTGTCGTATACAATGGTCCGTAGACAGTTAATAGACCATTCGTTCGTGTCTGCCAGTCTCAGTCGAGAGTCTATCAGCATGAGATCCAGATAGGAGCCGCTCCTAGGATACGACGGACTATCCGTTGCGAGCAACTTGACTCTATATTCAATGTTGCGAAGAACCCACCAATGGCTTAGTAGGCTCCCCCTAGTGTTGGGAATGTTATTTCCCCAATCACTATGTTTGGCGTTTAAATCGCTGGCCAGAATGTAGAAGTTTTCTACCGAGTTTAAGCGTAGAGAACGAAAGAGTGTCTCGAGCTCTGCGATAAAAATATTGGGTTGAGGTGCTTCAGGTGCATAGGCCGCTAAAATGTACATTTTCTGTCCATTACGGAGAGGAATGCACACAATGCAGACTTCTAGCCCCTGGAACCTCCGCACTTCACCGCTATATATAATTTTATGTTTTATATTATTTCTTATGAAGATCGCAACTCCCCCGCCTTGAGAAGCGTTAGGTCGGTCTCTTCTAATTATTTTATAAGAACTGTGCCGGATTTTGTGCTTCTGGTTTAGCTTTGTTTCGCTAACCAGGAGTACATCGGGGCTTTCGTCCTGCAACAGGTTAAAGAGTTCCGTTCGTCGCTCGATCCTTATCAGTGAATTTACATTCACCGACAGGATCTTCAAGGGCCTCTCTACCAGCGTACCCATCATGACCTTAGGTGCGCTAGGCCCGGCAGTAGCGAGCAGATACTATCTACTCGGGTCGCCGTCTCCAGGATCTGTTGTTGGAGCTGCCCAATCTGCCCTTGGATTGCGAGCAGGATCGAACAGACATCCACCTCGGCCACCGGTGCCTTAGAGACAGGCACTGGGGCTTTAGGAACAGTCATGGGCTTTTGTACCGTCTTTCCCGAACCTGCCGCCATTTGGGCGTAGGTCAACTGGGATGTGACGGCTGGTGTATGGAAGCTACCCGAAGGGCGCTTCTCCTCGACCTTCTGCTTACGGGCCAGGTTTTCTTTCTTGATGTCCAGGAACTTAGGACATCCCCGATAGTTTGCAGGGTGTCCTCGGTTCCGACACAAGACACACTCGAGCTGTTCTCTGTCCGCTACCTTGTCTTTCCCAAGGTCGCATTCCTCGTTTCTGTTGTTCTTTGCGCACTTAACGCATCGAGGCTGCATTTCGCAGTTCGACGCGGCGTGCCCGAACCTTTGGCAGCGGATACATTGCAAAATGCTTCCGCTCCTCTTTAATTTTTCCCATGTGACAGTCTGGGAAGCTAAGGAAGTAATAGTCCTTAGCCTCTCCAGCTTGCTGCTGGGTGTGAGCTGTACCAAGAAGATGGGTATTACTCGCTTCTCCCTTCGGGAGCTTACCGTGGAGAATGGCTTAACCCCCACGAATTTGAAGTCGTCACTCTCGAACTCTTTTAGCTCTGAGAGCATTTCCTCGGGATCTGTGATTGACTCCACGCCTTTGAGGAGCATCGTCTGCAACCTCTCGGCCTTTGAAGTGAAGGAGAAAAACTCCGTCGTTGACTCTTTCAATAGGCTTTTAATTCGCTTATGCTGTTCCAGTGTCTTGCACTGAATAGCATAGCGTTTTTGGCCTAAGTATTTAATTTGAAAATTACCTACACCAATAGCATACTTACAGAGATCGATGGTCTCTCGCAGGGCTGTAGTATAGGTAAAGATGGGTGGTACCTTCTCCTTTTTAGGGCGCTGTTGCTGCTTCTGTTGTTGCGGCTGTTGTTGTTGCTGCTGCTTCTGCTTCTGCGGTTGTTGTTGCTGCTGCTGTTTTTGTTGCGGCTGTTGTTGTTGCTGCTGCTTCTGCTGCTGCGGTTGTTGTTTCTGCTGTTTCTGCTGCTGCGGTTGTTGTTGCTGCTGCGGTTGTTGTTGCTGCTGCGGTTGTTGTTGCTGCTGCGGTTGTTGTTGCTGCTGCGGTTGTTGTTGCTGCTGCGGTTGTTGTTGCTGCTGCGGTTGTTGTTGCTGCTGCGGTTGTTGTTGCTGCTGCGGTTGTTGTTGCTGCTGCGGTTGTTGTTGCTGCTGCGGTTGTTGTTGCTGCTGCGGTTGTTGTTGCTGCTGCGGTTGTTGTTGCTGCTGCGGTTGTTGTTGCTGCTGCGGTTGTTGTTGCTGCTGCGGTTGTTGTTGCTGTTGCGGTTGTTGTTGCTGCTGCGGTTGTTGTTGCTGCTTCTGTAGCTTCAGCTTTTGTTGCTGCTGTTTCTGTTGCTGTGGTTGTTGTTGTTGCTTCTGTTTCTGCTATTGTGGCTGTTGTTGCTGCTGCTGCTTCTTCTGCGGCTGCTGTTGTTGTTGCTGCTTTTGCTGGAGGGCGGCTGTTGCCTGCTCCTTCTTTTTTAGCTCTTTCATCTTTTCGATTACGGCCTGCAGCGGGGCGCGTAGGGAGCGTTCTTTCTTTTCAAGTTCGCTACGCTCTTCCTCCGTAGGCGAACTTGAAAGGGCGGCGAAGGGGTTGTTGTCCCCCGTGTAACGGCCTTCCCTACCATCGGAGAGGTAGGAAATATCCTCTACGGGGACCACTGATTTAGGTAGAGGCATTCCTCTACTTAGACCAATGTGGGCTGATCCAAGATAGATTGGCAGTGCCGCTAATCTTCCACGTGGCCCGCAATTCCGTGGAACGACGGTTCCTGTACGAATGTGACGTCGCGCTCCGCGAGCCCGAGCGTCTCAGATTCAGTATGTCGAATTCACGCCGAGATCGAGAAGACGTCGTCCGACAGCATCAACGTTTTTGGTGGTTGGAGAGGACTACGTCAGTGGTAAATCTAAATAGGCCAGCCTCTTCAAGGCAAAGCCCGCCAAACACCAATGGCAGGCTTACATAGGTTATTGTAGTTTAGGGTAGGTTAGGGTAAGCTAAGGTAGGCTAGGGTGGTGGGTAGATTTAATTATTTTTAGTTAAAAAAAAAAAAAAAAAAATTAAAAAACAAAAAAAAATAAAAAATTTAAAAACAAAGAAAAAATAAATATTAAAAAAAAATAAAGAAAACAAAAAAAAATATATATATATATAATATATATCAAGTATATATTTTTGTATATATATTTTAGTTAAGGTAGGTTAAGTTAGTTTTTACTTAGGTGTAAGTTTTAAATATAAAAAAAAAAAATAAAAATCAGATGCTAAGTTTTTTTTTAACAAATATTTTCTTAGCTTAAGTTTAAAATTATTTTAATTGTCATCATTTTTGTTTTCATAAGACCGAAAGGTATAATTTAATGTTCATCTTACTTTAGAGTGTCCGTATAGGGCCAGTAAGGTAGTTATAACTTATTTAAGCTAGTTTAATCATTTTTGTCTAGCGCGTAAGATAGTTGTAAGAAATTAATATTAAAAATGAATTAAAAAAAAAAAAAAAAAAAATATATTTATAGAATAACAAACAAAAAAAGTTGAATTTATTTTGCAGTGTTTCTTGGCAAGTGTTTTTTTTTTACAGTGTTTTTGGCAAAGTTTTTTTTTTCAAATGTTTGATCACATGGGGTTGTTGAACAAGACTCTCTGGGCCCTGTGTTGTTGACGTAAGCGCTGACATAGACATCTAGGCTTTTAGGTTTATTGATAGGCGTATTTTGTGTCCTTCTTTCTCTTCAAGCCCATTTGTTTATGCTTTGCTGAAAGTTACTTTTAAGCTGAATTTTAGCATCAGAGCCGTGGATAGCATATCCGAAAACAGGTTTTTAGGTGCGACTGGCCTAATTAAATTACTAAATTCAGATTTTTTTTTTTGCAGTTTTCTCCGGAGTTAATCTCTTTCTCTGTTCCCTTGGCTTTGAACCCACTGCGTTGAAGTGGATATCCTCTTATTTGAAAAACCGTTAGATTTAGATTTAGATTAAGGTGGGGAGAGGGACAATGTCACCTAATCACTGCGGCCTCTGGTAGGCCTATTGCGATGTCCCCTCAAAAATCCTAGAAAGTTTAAGGAGTTGTTTAGTTCTTGGTTTGTAGGAACATCTTGGCTTGTCTGCTACCTTACGTTTGTGTCCAGTAGTGGTTGGCCGTGTTCCTCAACCATTCCTTTATGTAGCATTTTATGGTGCTGATATGTATGCCGCAGAATGGTCTTGGCATCATGAATGGTGATGCAGAGCCTTTTCTTGCTAATAGGTCTGCTTTTTCGTTTCCTCTACGGCCACTGTGTCCTGACGTGAACTCTAGTTGTAAGCAGTCCCATACCAATTTAGAGGTGACTTCGTAGCTTTTGAGGGCTTAAAGTGCAGCCTTGCTGTCAAAGAGAGTATAAATGTTTTTATTGGTTATAGCTCTGTTTATATTTTCTCTGAGGCAGAGTTCAATAGCGAATATCTCTGCTTGAAATACGTAGTTGTATCTGTCTATGCTGTGATAGATGTGTGTTCCAGTGTTGGCTCCGTATACTCCAGCCCCAACACCTTCGTTCGTTTTGGATCCATCTGTGTACCATACATAGGATTGACGATCGAAGGAAGGTCTATTTTGCTCCCAGGTGTGTCAAGAGGGAATTAAGACCTTAAAATTTTGGCTGAAGTTATACCTTGGAAGATAATTGTCTATATGGGGTATTTTTAGGATTTCATGCCTGTTTAGTTCATTAAGAATGTCAGGATGAAAGAGCCTGGAATTAGAATCATCCTCCGCGATAAGTTTATGAGCGAATATTATTGGTTCTTTTTTAAGTTGGAGGTGTACGGGTGGTAGGTCCGTGATGACTTCTAGCGCTGCTGTGGGGGTTTTTCTCATAGCTCCTATTATACAGATACTAGCTTGTCTCTGTAGTTTGTTGAGCTTGGCTTGTACTGATGTCTGTTTTATTTTGTGCCACCAGACGGGCGCAGCGTATGTGAGAATTGGTCTGGTGATGGCTTTGTATAGTCAGCGAGATATCTTAGGATTAACGGCCCAAGTTTTTCCAGTGAGATATTTGCGGGTCCATAGAGAGATGCTGGCTTTCTCAATGGTCTTTTTGATGTGAGAATTCCAAGTGAGCTTTTCGTCTAGTTTTGCACCTAGATATTTGGTTTCCTTTGAGCCGAAGGCACGAAGATTGAAAGCAGTTAGATCGGCGGAGGTATCCCCTACCGAAACCCATCCGACCCTCTCATCTGCAGCCTCCGCACTTCTTGGCGGCGCGCAGCGCAGAAAGCGTCGGCGGCTAGTAAAGGCTGCTGCAGGAGGCACAAGCATGCCAGTATTATCGGCATGCGCCTCAAACACTCCTGCTCTTATTGGTGACGGTCAAATCCCCAATAAGAGCATGCCAGGTTCCAAAACTGACTGGAGGTGCTCCAACGAACCCTGAATCCATTTCCCGTATGCTGGAAAGGGTTTCTTCGAATATTAACTTCGATTTCAACCGCTGCACTACATGCCTGAAACTCCGTCTCCTCAATAGCCTTCCCTTCTCCCAATCATAGTTTCAAAGGATCGCGCCCACCCTCCAACCTTTTATATTTTTTTTTTCTATTTTTCTATTCCTTTTTTTCTATTTTTCTATTTTTCTATCCCTTTCATTCCATTTTTCTATTCCTTTTTTTCTATTTTTTTTTCCATTTTTCTATTCCTTTTGTTATAAGGTGTGTAGATTGGTGTGGGGTGTAACAGGGGGTAAGGGAATCACTTCTTCTCCTTTTTTTTGTTTTAAATGTTATGTGTAGTGTTGTGTGGGGTGAAGGGGAAGCACTTCCTTTTCACTAAGTGCTATATTTTATATATACATATGTATATGTACAAATGTTTTGTGGACAATGATGTGTGGTGTTAAATATACTGAGGAAATAGGCAATTTTACCACCGGAATAAAAACACAATATATATATTCGATTTAATTAATGTTCACAATTTTTATTATATTTATATACATATAAAACAAGTTTTAATTTGTGAACGAACTCGTATGTCCGAAATGGAAATTATAATATGTACTTTACAAATCGGGATAACCGTGCGCGGATCGTGTGTTCAAAAAAACCAACTGTCATTATGATCGGCTGATTTTACCCCTTTTATTACATATCTTCCGCGACGGTTATTCCGTTTTAGTGCGTTTTTCTCAAGTTTAATCATATGTTGTCTCATCACAGAATGTTGTCTAATTCACAATAGGATTATGTTCTAAGTTACAATTTTATGTTATATTATACGTAACATTCCTCCCCGCCGCCCGTGAACTATGTTCGCAACTTGATACATTCTGCGTTCGGATCTGCAACACTGCCTCGCTGGTAACTACTGGATCTATGTTGTGCTGGACCCTCGTTCTCGTTTCGCCAGGTATTGACCTTCTTCAAATCTGTGGGAAGTGTCATTAGTATGAACGAGACAAGAACAGACATACACTTTTTTTTTTTGAATATTTTTACTTGTGAGAAATGCATTAGATTAAATTAACGATTCGTTCGTTGCGATCTCATTACTTGGTAATGCACATATTTTAGTTATCGGTCATTTAAGTTCTCCGGTTGGAGTTTTGAGTGTCACAACGCGCGCTTTCCGCGCGTCCTTCCCCGGATGGAGATTGATAACTCGGGCCAATGACCATCTGGACGGTGGAAGACGCTCATCCTTTAAGAGGACGAGATCTCCGGTGTTTGGTTGCGCCTCAACCTTGAGCCACTTTGGCCGTTGTTGGAGACGCGCGAGATATTCTGAATTCCACTGGTTCCAGAAGTTTTGATACTGACCTTGTACCAGTTGCCACCGATCTTTGTAGGAGAGAACGTGATCAGGCTCATATGGCTCTGGAATGGTGGTTGTTGACTTTCCTATGAGAAAGTGCGCGGGAGTCATCACCGTGAAATCGTCAACATCACTCGAGATTGGACAGAGTGGTCTGGAATTCAGGCATGACTCGATTTGAGTGAGAAGCGTTGCGAGCTCCTCAAAGGTGAGAACTGAATTACCAGCCACTCTCTTTAAATGGTGCTTTACAGATTTGACGCCGGCTTCCCAGAGACCTCCCATGTGCGGTGATGCTGGTGGAATGAAATTTCACTTAATTTCTTCCCTCGTCGCGTAGTCGGCAACTAACATGTGGTCGAAACTTGATGCTGTTCGTAAGTTATGTAGCTCCCTATTTGCTCCAACGAAAGTCTTCCCGCAGTCACTGAACATTTCCTGGCAAGCTCCTCGTCTTGCCGTAAATCGTCGAAGTGCTGCTATAAACGCTTGGGAAGTCATATCGCTGACAAGCTCGAGGTGTAGCGCCTTGGTAGCTAAGCATACAAAAATCGCCATGTATGCCTTAAAGGTTTTGGATCCTTGACCCTTCCATGCCTTAACGTCGATTGGTCCAGCATAGTCAATGCCCGTGTAGGTAAATGGACAAGAAATGCGGACTCTTGGTGCCGGGAAGTTACCCATAAGTTGTTGGTATGGGGTAGCTCTATACCGAAAGCATATGACACACTTGTGTATGCATTGCTTCACTGCGTTCCGTAGTCCAAGGATCCAAAATTTTCGTCTCAGATAAGCTATCATCTGTTGTGTGCTTCCATGAAATGTCCTTATATGGGCGTCATGAATAATTAATTTACTGAAGTGGTGGGTTGATTTGAGAATCATAGGGTGACGCTGATTATAATCCAGATTGGCGTGCTGGAGTCGACCCCCGACTCTCAATACCATGTCCTCATCCACAAAGGGGTTTAAGGATTTTAATCCCTTTAGATTAGGCTGGTTAGATTTCGGATCAGGATAGAACATCTGCCTTTGTACGAGCCTTACAGCACACTTCAAGGCTCCGTCGATCTCGCTGGGTATTAGAAATGATGACAATGGCAACCCTTGTAGACTCCGTGGATGCTTGCATAGAAGTACAAATCTCTTCAGATACGCAAGGATACGTAACAGTCTTTATAGATTTGAATGACGTTCAATTAGCCTGATGACTTGGTTATCGTTTATAGTCCCACAGTGGCTGCGAACCTTCCGAACCTCGTCCTCGGTCGTGATGTTTGTTGGTTGTGGAGGTGATTGGAAGTTCCAGTTCGATCTGAGGAATTGAGGCCCTTTCCACCAAAGGTCTCGCCCTTCCAACTCCAAGTCAGCTGGATTATCGCGTGTGGGAATGTGTCTAGATGAACTGCAAGTTGTCAGCTGTTGTATCTCCGCAACACGGTTAGCGATAAGCGTTTCCCATTTTGATGGTGTTGATGTGAGCCAGGCCAAGGTAATGGTCGAGTCGGTCCAGGCATAGGTTTTAACTTCGTTGCTTCGTATGATGTTTCTTGTATATTCGAGCAACTTGGCTAAAATCACCGCACCACACAGCTCAAGTCGAGGTAGACTGATTGTCTTCAATGGTGCGACTTTGGCTTTTGACATCAGGACGTGCATGTGGGTTTGTCCTTCGTTGTCTAAAACTCGTAAGTATATAACTGCTCCGTAAGCTTTTCCGACGCATCACTAAACCCATGTAGCTCTATCCCCTTCGATATCTTCTGCACATGAATCCATCGTGGAATATGGATATGTTCCAGTAACCCTAGCTCCGAACGAAACAGTGTCCATTCCCGCGCAAGCTCTGATGGAATGGATTCATCCCAAGCAAGACCACGACACCATAATTCCTGCATCATGATTTTGGCCTTAATGATGCAAGGTGCAATCAAACCTAAAGGGTCGAACAGTCGTGCGATTATAGATAACATCGTACGCTTTGTTGGATGGGTACCTGTATCAAAGACTACATTACGATATTGAAAACTGTCGGTCACCGGATACCATTTTATGCCTAGGGTTTGGACATATTCGGAACAATCAAACGGCACCGAAAACTCTACTTCCTGCTGTTCAATGGGAATACCTCTTAAAACCTCCTCTGAGTTGCTACTCCACTTTCGTAGATGGAATCCAGTGTCCAGCAAGTATCTCACTTCGTCACGCTTTCGAACCGCTTCTTCCATGGAGTCCGCTCCAGAGATAAGATCGTCGACGTGCATCTCTTCTCTCACCATCTGCGCACACACGGGATATCGATGGTCCTCATCGCAAGCCACTTGATTGAGTGTGAGTATGGCTGTATAGGGTGCACTGGCCGTACCGAACGTGACAGTATCCAGTCGATAAAGTTTGATGGCATCATGGTTGCTGCTTCGCCAGTAGATCACTTGATAATAGGCATCGTCTTGTCTCATGCGGATCTGGCGGTACATCTTTTCGATGTCGGCAGTGAAGGTTACCTTATACATTCTCCATTTGAACAGAATGTTAATGATGTTATTCTGTAGTTTGGGTCCAACCAGAAGACACGCGTTTAAGGATCTGCCATGCATGTTCTTTGCAGCCGCGTCGAAAACGACCCTCAATTTAGTGGTTGAGCTGGACTCCTTGACGACAGCATGATGTGGAACGAAATAGTTGTATGGAGTTTGAAGAACTGGATCGCTGACATCAAGTTCGGTCATATGGCCTAACTCCAGATACTCCATTATACATTTAGTATATTCGGTGCGTAACTTGCTATCTGTCTCAAATCGCCTCTCTAACTGATGAAACCTACGCAAGGCCCCTAACCTCGAGGATCCAAGCGCAGGTTTCTGATCATCTTTAAATGGAAGGGATACTTCGTAGCGCCCATTTAACAACCGCCTCGTACTTTTAATGTAATGCTCCTCGCATTGTCTATCCTCTTCCTTTGCCACTTGCTGAAATGGCACTTCCTCAATCTCCCAAAACCGACGTAAATGTTCATCAATGTCCATAGTGTGGTGGAACACCCTCACGGTTGTTGTTGGCGCTGAGATTTTGCCTAACAAGATCCAAAAGCCATATTTTCAGCCGGAGGAATTTCTATTCCTTCATGAATGTAATCTTCAATCATTTGAGGTTTGAATTCTGTCCACAGATCGACTGCATTGTTCGGTGTGTTCAGTGCTAAGATCACTCCAAAAAGGCTCCTTACTTGGGCTGGCCTTTGAACTCCGCAAGCTTCAGAGATGGCGTTTCTATATTCTTCTTCACATCTGACTAATCCATGTGCAAGTGCTGCTGCCAAAAATGTTTCATGCTCAACACGGTTCACGGTTTTCAGAAAAGCATAGCTTGTTGCTCCTCTAATATTCAACAACAGGATGCGCAAATGAAACAATTCAATGTTCTTTGGGTTTGCCATGTAAAGTCTTGTTATAACTTTACCACCTCCTCGTTGTCGGGTGCGCCAACTTCTCGATGGTGTATGCCACGTATAATTTTGTGGAACCTCTGTGTAAAGTAGTTCTCGGGCTTGAGGACAGTTTGTGTTCAATTTGAACCATGCCAATAATTTTGTGTCTCTGCTAAGAATATCAGCATCGATTTCTTGATCCTGGAAGTAAACCCTTTGTTGTTCAGGTAAATGACACTCCAATTTAATAACAGTGTGAGATTGATAATGCATTGGATATTCAAAAATCCTCCAAATAGCTTCGGCTGAACCAACATATCTTGCATTAAGATAGCTCAACACTTCGTCATAACGGAAAGAGTTAGAACTACCATCTCCAAAAGCAACAGTGCATGCATCGTGTCCTTTATAAATGTACTTGTAGATGTACTTCACACTCTTGACTGTGCTGCAGGCCTCAACGTTTATATGAGCGTTATACTTGAGAAGTAAATAAGGGTTGTAAGGAACAACGAATCTGTTATCTATCTCATTTCTATTCACAGAGACTGTAATTCCATCGTTTGGTCTAGATATATTGGAAATCCAGCAGGATTGTTTTTTGACTGCTCCGAAAAGTCTCTTGGAAACGACTTGCAGCATTTCCCATCTTCCATGCACGGCGAATTAGGATTAAAGATTCCACATGGCCCATGGATCATGTTTTTCTTCACTATTTGATAGAGAACTTTGTTCTCCGGTAACGTAGGATCAGGAATTGTTGCTGATACCACTGCGTCTATGTGTTCTAAATCTTGGATCTTATGCTCGGAAGCAAGAGACACTAATATATGAGCATCCGGTAAACCTCTTTTCTGGAACTCAATAGTGTATATGATTGCATCTACTTTTCTAAAAATTTCTTTCTTTGTGATGTCGTTAATCAGAGCATCTAGTTTTGACTTGAAAACACGGGCAATTAGATCTGGACGCTCGTTCGAAGATTGTTTGTGTTTAAGATTCTCTATTATTTCTGGCCAAATTCGTTTGCCAAATTCACGAACTATTGCCATGGCATCTTGGTATTTAGCTTGCATGTTTCTTGGGCTGCCGATGAATGAAGATGGTAGAATAACCATTTGCCCAATTCTTTGCTCTTCATTACTTTCGCGTTGATGAATATAATCCATTATGTTCATGTAACATTCTGCTCTAAGTAAGCTTTGTTGAGATCGGATGAAAGCTAATCGTTCTCCTTCAATTCTCACGTACAAATCAACGATCCATTGCAAAAAAAGTTTGCCTGACGAATGTATTATTGAAAATCCTTCTCTTATTGCAAGTCGATAACTGACGAATTGAAGCATTGTTAATTTGTTTCTTGACACTGTGGCATTTGCGTGAAAATGCTGCAAATTCCTTGTCCAACCTCGATCGCCATTGGGGAATAATAAAGGAAAGGCCATTGGATCTAAGTTTGGACTGTGTGATGGAATTATCTGCGGTTGACCTAATTTAGGATGAACAACAATATCCCGTTCGGCTTCTGGAATGCCTTGTGGAGAAATCTTGAAAATGGCTGCAACGTCAGAAACGGTAGCGTCATTGTACCTTCGTTGATCTTGCCGCTTGTCTACATGAATGATCATCGTTACATCTTTTCTTTCGTTTTCTGGTAGACTGTCATACATGCTTGCCATTGCTCTGAAGCTTTTAGCGAAAGGATTGCTCTGTGACAAATAATTCGAGAGTTGGTTCATAAGAGCAGGATCACAACCATCGTTTGCTTCCGAATTCATGCGCTCGGCAGCAGCTATTTCTACGTCATAATAATATGTTTGGGCGTATCTTGCTGTTTGATTTGCTTCCGGAATAAAAGAACCCAAGCGATGAAGAACCTGGTCATGAATCTTAGAGCAGAATGGTCCGCTTGTTGCTGTTTCTACATCAGCGCTTGTACTGATCATCGATAGAGCAGCGTTGAAGGACCGAATCTTTGCCCTATAATTCTTGCTATGTGAATCGTTACCAGTGAGCAGAGATTCAATCAGATTGCTTGTTCTTAAGCCTGTCAATTTAACTTTGCCTTTGTGGCAACACGATGAACCTTTACTGCCATCTATTTCATTTTCAAAATGCAGCGCTTGACATTCATCGCATTTCTTGGTCAACAGTCCTAAGTAATGTTGAGCTACAGTTGAAAAACTTCTAAATGATACGGCAGCATTTAAAGAAGACAATAAATTACGTCGATTCCGCTGTAGACGTGAGCGGGTGGCTCTTAAAGTTTCACCTGAAGGACGCGAACGCACTCTTCGAGGCATTTAGGTTGTTCTATAACAAATAAAGTTGTAAGTTATGCCTCTGATGTTCACAACTCACCTTAGTTTAAAAACAGTTATTTTATTTTTATCAGTTTGTTGTCAGTGATATGTGACGAATAAAATTAAATCATCAATTAAGTATTGGCAAAAATTGAAAAAAGAATTGTGTAATTATTCCAAAGGCATTAATACTGCACGTGCGAATTTTATTTTATTGGCATAATTCAACTGCTACCTTCACGCGCTCAATTTTTAATCCAGTTTAAATCGCGTTTTCAATTATCTTTTTGTTGTATTTTATTTCTTATGAAACCATTACAAACCAATGATTTTCTAATGTTGCATTGCATTTGATTGATCGACTTTTAATTTAAGAGAAAAAGCGGCTCAATTGGCCAAAAAAAAAATGTTACTAAATATTGCACGTGCAAGTTTGATTTTTTTTCTGAAATTTTAATTGCTACTAAATCACGCGCTGAATCTTAAATCCAGTTTAAATCGCGTTTAAATTAACTTTTGAATGATTTTTAAACCTTATCCGGCCACTAGACCATAAGCTTTCCAACGGTGTATCGCACTTGCCTGTGCGACTTTTAATTTAGGAGGAGAAGCGGCTTCACTGGCGTATTATATAACTTTTTGTTGTATTTTATTTCTTATGTAACCATTACAAACAAGTTCGTTTGTGACTAGAGTCAAGTTGTTAATTCTTTCATTGTATAGTCTGTTTATTATTATCTGTCTATTACTATTTTCTAAAACGTTATTTATGTGTGAACTGATTATTTGGAAATCTTCATGATCTGGATTGCCTGCAATATACTTCCAGGCCGTTCCTATAAAATCTAAAGCTCTTTTTTGTTTTTTGAAACTTGCCGGTTTTATTGTTTTTAAAATTTCGAAAGCCTGAGCTAGTTCATGTGTTAGCAGGGGGTATAAGCAGTGGGTTTGAGGAATGAGAGTATCCACGCTTTTAGTAATTTCAGTCAAAAAATGTTCGTATTGCTGTACGTCTATGAAGTGTATTAATTTTAGGTCACCGTCTTGAATCTTTGCCTGTCCTTCGTCTAAAGCGATCATGTGCATTAAGGAATAGTCTAGTATGTCGATGTCTCCTAGAATTTCTGAGATTATCAAGAGGAGTCTGTAAATAAAAATGGAAAGTTCGATGTCAGTATTGCGTCCGTAGATGATGTCTTAAAGATTAATTTCGTATGTGTTCTTTGTGTATTATTTTTCCAGACTGGGTCTTAACTGTGGTTTCATAATTCTCTTTAACTATTTCCTTCCGTTCCGTTAATTTTGAACCTTTTCGTTTGTTTTTCTTTACGTAAATTTCGTCTCCAGGAGCATCATTTTTAATTTCATGTCTTTTCTTATTGTGATATTTTAGGTCTTTCTGTTGCTTTTCCTTTAATTTTTCAATGTTACTTAGTCTTGTTCGTTCATAATCCTCGGGTCCGAAGTTTGCTTTTCTACCAAAAAACAAATCTACGGGTCTCCTTTGGGTGGTTGAATGGAAGGAGTGACTGTATTCATTGGTGGCATTTTCGAGCAACTCCTCAAAACTCTTATTTATTGCTCTTGGTTTCAGGCACCTCATTATTTCCGTTAAGGTCGAGTGGCACCTTTCCACTTGGCCATTGACTAAACTCTTATAAGGGGGAGTGGTAAAAACATTGATATTTAATTCCTCTTTTAACATAAAAAGGATGCTTTCCGAGTTGAACGATTTTTCATTGTCTATTACTATATATTCGGGTACTCCAAATTGGAAAATTATGTCCCGAATTTTTTTCGTAATTGCAAATTTTGTGAATTTGTCAATCGCAGTTAGTACTAAATTTTTTTCGGTCGAAAATATGTCTATATGTATTGTGTGTCCAGGGTAATTAGGTAGGGGTGTTTCACCTAGTTTAGGGTTATTAGGGTGACGTTCATATTTTGACTTTTTACATATTGAACAGAGTCTTGTGATTTGTTTTATTTTTTTACTCATTTGAGGAAAATAGAACCTCTCTAAAATCTGTATTTTATTTTCAAGCGGACCGCGGTGAGCCCCGTTATGAGTTTCTAGTATAATTTCATTTTGTTGGGTTTCTGTGCCTATGTCTTTAACTAGAAGTTGCGTGTGTCTAATCTTGTAATTTGAAAAATATTGTGAGTATACTTCCTGAATCAATCCCATTATGTTCTCGGGGGCGGATAGACCATTGACTATATTTGGGTTAAGAAATCGCTTAAATATTCCTACTAAATTCTCTTTGTTGTAGCTTCTTTCGGTGATTATGTGTCTACGATAGTAATTAAAGGGGCATATCATTTCATGTTTGCTTTCTTCTCCTAAATTTAGTACTATCTGGTTTTTAAAAACATTTATAGGCGTCTCAACGGAGGGTATAAGTTCATGTGCAGAGGTTTCAGCACTATGTATTGTTGGGGTCATTGAATTTATATTTGAAGTTATTGGATCTGTTACGGGAGGTCGAGATAGTGCGTCGGCCACCACGTTGGTCCTCCCGGAGTTACAAGAGTAATTCGCTCTTACACCTTACTAAAGAAAGACCCAAATAATTTTTTCTGAGATCTTTATTTTCCAACGTTCAAACACAGAAATGCCTTAATTCCAAGCTTAAACTACAAGCTAGACTGTACTATCCCAGCGTTGTTTACGATTTTTCAGCATGTGCTTAGCAACATATGGCTTGGCTTGGCATCTTGTTTACTCACTGCGAGAGCAAGCTTATCACCAAGCCGGCTTGGCTTCGGTTGCAGAGGAAGGTGTCAGAGATGTTTTTTGGTTTGTTGTTTTTATATACATATATGGTGCAGTCATACCAAGCGCGATGATTATGCATTGTATATGACTCCTCCCACCAAAGACTTGGGAATACTTTGAAGGTATTCATCAAGGGGATGATGACGGCTACCTCGGCCTCTGCAATTTGTGTATGTTGTAGGAACATTGTGCCTCTGATTGTGAGTCATATTCGTATTGTTATTATTTGGGAAAAAGTTGGTTAGTTTCTAATATCTTAATATGAATAGTATGTTTACATATATTCGTAGTTTTTGGTTTTCGTCTTATCGCTATAAATGTGGTTTTATGAGAATTGACAAAATTAAATAAACGTAAATGTTTAACACTATCTATATATTCTGTGATACTTATTTTTATGGGAAAGAAAATTGTGATATACAGAAATTTGATAATTGTATGAAATTAAAGGTATTTTCCTTAACATATTTATTGACTTAGCTCTAGTTTCTATGCTTATAATTCTATAGTATTATTCTATTCTATTACTATAATGAGGTTGATATACATATTTCAATATCTTACTTTATTATTTTATTTACAAGAAGAAAAAAAATCTTATAATTTTTTATTTAGTGGTCCACAGTATGCGATAGATAAGGGCAAAAAGTTAAAGATTCTTATTGAAAGAGAATGATGAATAGGAAAAGCAAACGTAGGTTGGTTTCGAAGGTTATAGTTAGTTAGAACTCTTTTTTTTTTGATTATTTTTCCTTTTTTTTCGAGTAGTCTCTGCCTGTTAATTTTCGGTCGAACCTGATATCTTTTATTGATCCTTGATACTTATATCTTCGTTTTATTATTTGTCTGTCCCGTTTCAATCCTTTTTGGTCTTTAAAGTATGTTCTCCCTTTTTGTTGCACATCTTTAATTATATATCGAGGTAAGTGTTTGATATTATGAAACCCGAGGTTTTTAACCAACTCCCTATCGTTGAAGTCTGGCGTTCTTATCCGTTTTGCGTTAAGTTTGTTTATTTGTTTTTCCTTGACTTGCTGGCCTAATTTTTTCAGATTTTCCCATTCTGAGGAGCTAAGATTGGAATATAAGAGATCAAATGGTTTGTATTTTGTGTTTGAGTGCACAGTGTCATTATATATCTCAACTGCTTTAAAAACAAGGGCTTTGTCATCGATGTCTTTATTGTTTTTATTAAGTTTTAGTAGCCTAATATGCTCATTTAAGGTTGAATGAAAGCGCTCTATTACTGAGTTACCAGTGTGGGTATTAGGAGATGTAAAATGATATAGTATCTGCTCTTGGTTTAAAAAGTTTTTTATGTAAGCTGTATTAAATTCGTTGTCTGCAACAATCTTTTGCGGCCTCCTTAGCGCTGAGAATCTTTGCTTTAGAGTGTCTACAATTGTTAGAGAGTTCCTGTCGGCAAGAGTGTAAATAGATGCGTGTTTTGTGAATTTGTCGATGCAGGTGAGGAACATATTATTTTTGTTAAGATACCAGATGTCGATATGCACGATTTCGTTAGGGCTATTGGGAGTCTCGGAAATCATAAATTCTGGTTTTATGGGGTGTCGGTCGTATTTGCACATGTTACAGGTAATACAGTTATTTATGTATTTGTGGATCTCCAGCCTAAGATTTGGAAAATAGTACCTATCTTTTATTTCCAAATAAGTTTCATCGATACCTCTGTGGTTTCGATCTAGATGTGCTTTCTCAATTAGTGTCATTAGCTTTTCCTTACATGTTATATCAGGTAGTAACTTTGTGCATTTTATTACTTTCATAGTTCCGGAATTTGAAAAATATCTAACTATAGTTTTTTGAAACTCAATAAACAAGTTGTCATCTTCGATGTAAAATACTTTCTTGTACTTCTTAATAGTACTAATCAACGCTTCCATTTCCTCCTTGTTTAAATTTTGTAACTTAAGTCTTTCGACTATTTCGCTAATATCTGGTTTTTCGAATTCGACGTCAATTGCATTCTGATGTCCATAGATCTTGGTTTCAATTAACTGTTGTGGGATGGAATCGAATACTAAGGGCAATATAGCTTCTTTTGTTTGAAGTTCTAACTTTTCGAGGTCAATTTTTGCTTGCAATGGTCTTAAAACATTGCAACCGAGAATTCCATCGAAATTTCCGGTCAAATCTGTTTCGAGCATATCGATTATTGTAGATGGTCTGTTGAATTCTTTAAACAAAGGAATTGTTACTTTTGAATTGACAGCAACACTTGAACTGATTGATTTGAGTATTATAGGTTTTTCAAGCTCCGATTTGAAGGAACTGTGAAAAATACCCTTTTTGATTAAAGACGTACTTGCGCCAGAGTCTATTAATAATTTTATAGGGGTAAACATGGTTTCGGCTATTATACAGGGAAGTGATCGTAGGTGCCTGACGGAAAATTCTGAAATCTAAAGTCGTCCGGGTTTTCAGTGTTTTGCGGGGATTGGGCAGAAGCCGTTTCCGGCAGACTTTGTGCTTGGAAATGATCAATTTCCATTGGTCGCTGATATGTTTGCGAGGAGTTTGCTGTAGGAACTGGTTGCCTAATATTGCTCAATGTAATATTATTAAACTGACCTAAATTATTGTAGCCGCAATTACCTGATGCGTTAGAATTTATTGTGTTTTGGGAATTGGCATGTTGGTATTGTGGGGGGTTGTTACTGCGATAATTGCGAAAATTATTATTTTTCCGGTAATTATAGGAATTGTTTCGTGGATTGTTTTTGTTTTGCGATGGTATACCCTGATAGGCATTCGGTACGAAGGATTGTCTGTGACTGTTTTGGTTATTGAAATATGTTCTATGAAAATTGTTCGTATCTACTAGAATAGCTTTAGCTTCTCTAAATCCTGATGGATTTCTAGCCTGAAGGATCAATTTTGGTTCGCTGGGCAGTTTGCTAATGAAAAGTTTAAGAACCATTTTCTCGTTTTCTTGGCTATTGAACCAATTCGGAGTATCTTCGGAAAAATCGGATTTAATGTTTAACTTCGTAAGCAAACTTAACGAAGTTTCAAAAAAATGTTCTACCGACCCTTCAAAAGAAACCACTTTAATTTCATTTAAAATAGACTCGAAACTTTCAGTGATAGAGCAATTAGCTTGTAGAATGCTTTTTACTTCGTTCCAAGAAATTGGATTATTGTTATTGATCAAAATAATATTAGCTTTACCTTTAATTTTTTGCCTTATCTTAAAATCTAAAAGTGTCCTAGAAAGTTCATCCATATGTGGGCAACTATTATACAGGAAATCTACATATTTAACAAACAAACTGAGTTCTTCCGGTAATCCACAAAATTCGGGTAAATCTCTTACTGCGTCTATAAGCGTTGGTGGGTTCGCCATGCCTGGGATTTTCCTCTTATGCTGTACTTTTTCACCAAACTGTTGCTTGTTTTTTTTTTTTTGCACTTCTTTTTTTTTTTTTTTTTTGCTTCTTTTTTTCACTTTTTGGCACTATTAAGTTATCTTCTATCTATCTATGAATCTTTTCTTTCATTAATCATTAATAATTTGTTGTATTAGTTTATGGTTATTTAGCTAGTTAGAATTTTAATGTCGTTATCACTTATCACACATATATTAATTTGTTCTTTTTTTTGTTTTTGTTATTGAATATGATACGCGTAGCTTTAACCGACTGCGCCAGTTACAAGAGTAATTCGCTCTTACACCTTACTAAAGAAAGACCCAAATAATTTTTTCTGAGATCTTTATTTTCCAACGTTCAAACACAGAAATGCCTTAATTCTAAGCTTAAACTACAAGCTAGACTGTACTATCCCAGCGTTGTTTACGATTTTTCAGCATGTGCTTAGCAACATATGGCTTGGCTTGGCATCTTGTTTACTCACTGCGAGAGCAAGCTTATCACCAAGCCGGCTTGGCTTCGGTTGCAGAGGAAGGTGTCAGAGATGTTTTTTGGTTTGTTGTTTTTATATACATATATGGTGCAGTCATACCAAGCGCGATGATTATGCATTGTATATGACTCCGGGGGTATATTTCAATTCATAATTATGTTCCTCAAGGAATGCTTGCCATCTTTTCATTTTGTTGTTATAATTTTTATTACTAAGCGCGTGCGTTAGTGGCTGGTGGTCTGTATATATGTTAATCTTCTTTGAACCGTAAAGGAAGTTTTCGTAGTCTTCCCAGAGCCCAAACTATTGAAAGCATTTCTTTCTCGTTCGTTGCGTATGCCTCTTCTGTTTTTGTTAAACTTCGTGATAAAAACATTATGGGTTTGCCACCTTGACTTAGGACTGCTCCGAGTGCATAACTAGATGCATCGGTAGTGAGTTCGAAGTCCTTTTCGTAGTCTGGATAAGAGAACATCACATCGTTAGAAATGAGTGAGTTATTAATCTTATTAAAGGCGTCTAGGGCATCTTGATCAAGATGAATTTGTTTTAATTTCGATTGATTTTTCGAGATTCTACCGTCTTCTCCTCTCAAAAGAACGGTAAGTGGTTTCGAAAGATCTTTCAGACTTTTCGGAGTTGGGTAGTTGGCTATGGCCTTGACCTTGTCAGGATTGGTTTTGATACCTGTACTGGACACGATGAAGCCCAAGAACTCTATTTCGGTTTTGAGGAACTCGCACTTATCTACTTGAACCTTCGCGTTGGCTTCCTGAAGTGTTTTAAGAATTATGTGAATGTCTTTGAAGTGATGGTCTAGGGAGTCGCTGAAGATGATTATGTCATCTATATAAACGTAGCACCTAACTCCTATGTGCTCATGCAATATGTCATCGATGACACGTTGAAATATCGAGGGGGCGTTTCGCAACCCAAATGGTAACCGGGTGAACTCGTATTTACCATTATTCACCGAGAAGGCGGTCTTCTCGATGTCTGACTCTCGCAGTGGGATTTGGTAAAATCCGCTTTTTAAGTCCAATATTGAGAAAAATTTAGATTTTCCCAAGTTCTCCGGGATGGGGTAACGATCTGGGATCGTTACTAGGTTCAATTTTCGGTAGTCTACTACGAGTCGATACTTTTTCACTCCTGACGCATCGAGCTTTTTCTCGACGACTATAATTGGTGCGTTGTAGGGCGACCTCGATGGTCGAATTATTCCACTATCTAGGAGTTCATTAATTTGTTTGTCAACCTCATGCTTCAGCGCTTTCGGATAGGGGTATGGCCTGGTATACACAGGATCGTCCGAGGTTGTCCTGATTTCACCCTTTACTGCTGTAATGTAAGTACATTTTGCGTCGGGTTCTATGTTTTGGGAATTCCTCAAGAGTTCGTATTAATCGGTTTCCCTGACCGGAGTCGAGATGAGCTGTTCTAACTTCCAGATTATTTATGTCACGACTTTTTTGTTGCTGATATCATATTTTCCTTTCAGTGTTATAAAGTTCTTATCGGTGTGTATTACTGCGCCTAGTTCTTTGAGTGTATCGTTCCCTATAATACCATCAAAGGAACTTAATTCGTTTAAAATGAAAAACTTTATGGGTCCTATTTCAGGTCCTAAAATCTCTAGGTTTGAATGGTGAGTAATTTTAACTTTTCCGCTGACAGAGTTAACAACAAATGATTCTTTATTCGGAATGGGTTTCCTGATATACATAGGTTGGATGTAATTTTTATTAGACCCCGTGTCTAATAAGAATTTTAAAACTTTCCCGCTCTTCGCCTTAAACTCATAGTAGGGCAGCGAAGAGCACCCTAGTCTAAAAAATGCAGGTTTTCTAACTTGTCGCAGGCATCGAGGATGTCTACTTCTGGATTGTCTACTTGTATGTCGGGTTCGGGGTTGTTTAGTTCATCTTGGTAGTTTATATTAAAATTTTGTTGGGGTATGGTCGGGACTCGTTGATGTTGTTGCGAAAACGGGACTCTGGATTGGAAGGTTTGCCCTGGTTCCCTAGGTTCCCTAGGAAATTTTGCGGTTTATGGGACTGGTATTTCTGTGAGTTGTGGGCATAGTTGGCCCTATATTTTTGGTTATCTAATTTAAGGCACATATGAAGCGCCTGCGGTAAATCAATGGGTTCCTTTATACCAAGTAGTCTCGGCAGGTCTCCTCTTAAACCGCGTATAAAGGTATCGAGTGCCTTATCCCGCTACGTTTGCGTCAGCATTTGCATTGCTTCCATCCCTATATTCATACAGCTGATTTAGTTGAGAATCAACGACAGATGACTATAGACTTTCTGGTAAAATGTCTGGACCGAATTATTGCCTTGGACAAGTGATATCAGCTGATTGGGATTTAGTATATTCTGTATAATGAAAGGAATTTTGTTCTTAATTACCTTCTGCACAATCTGCGTTATGTAACAGTCCAGTTCAGGAGTGGCCCTGGTTTTCGTGAAGGAAGACGTGGACTGAGATGATACGTTTAAGTTTGGCCTGTCCTCTCGATTTTTTGTATTATTTTGAGTTTGAGGATTTGGATTTTGCATCGTGGATGTGGATCGGGTATTGCCTGTGTTATTGGTAATTAGTAATTGAGGACTTGGAGATGGACCGGCACCAGTTCTAGTGTTTGGCATTATAAAACTGTTTTTGAAGCTTTAGACTTTAAAATATTTCAATATTTCCAAATAATTATTCACCTTTGCATATAATATCGTTAACAAGTTTATAATATATTGATTTTATTGAAAAAGTTTTCTCTCAAATTCACTTTTGTAATAATGGCTTAATGCAATATAGGAGTAAATAATATCGTTAACAATTCTTATAATAATAATTTTTAGAAGATTACTTTTAATATATTATTCACTTCTGTTTTAATTAATTTTCATGCAAAAATTAGTTATGTATATAATTAATCAAATTCTTAAGGTAATCTTACATCATCATTTTCCTATACATGTTGGAGCGGCTGACACTTCTCGGATGTCTCCTGTTATGAAAAACGGTGTTAAATGAAAAAGAAGACCGGCTTGGAAGAGAAGCACAACGCAACTGAACTCTTTATTAATATAATCCAAAAGCTTAAGAACTAAGTGAACAATATTTCCAGTGAGAGCATTGCCAAATTCAAACATTCAAATTCTTTTACTTCATTATTATTATATCAACATCTTCCGTTTGACTTTCTACTTGGGGGCCTCTTTTCTCCAAAAATGGGTTGAGTTGCGTTTGTTCGGGTTCTTCTGGGACCAATGAGCTAGGAGTTTTTCAGGACACTGACATTTAACACTTGGCACTGGTGCTGCTTTTTTTCAGGACACTGGCACTTTGCGTTTGGCACTGGTATATTTTTTTTACACTGGCACTATGTACTGGTACTGATTTTTTTCTTCTTTTTTACTCACTGTCCCTGCTCGGGCGCCAATTAGAACTATGTTAATAAATATTTATTAAAAAAATAAATCTTTATTCGGAGGAGAACCTCCACTCTTTACAAACAGAAAATTACAATTGATTTTTCTTAATCTAATTTCCTAACTTCTACCTTGATCTAATTGTGTCTTGTACGTGACGGAATGTGGTTTTTCGGTTGGGTGGTGTCAGGTTGGTTGGTTTCGGCGGATGCAAAATCTGTGGTGTCGGGTTGTCTGCACTGGATGACTGCATGTGAATGGTGTGATAATGCCTGGTCGTCTGTAGCGTAATCGGAGATTGATGTTTTCCTCAAGCATAATTGCCGTGTCTGCACTTTATTCATTTCCAAGGGAGACATATGTTTCATATTCGACGAGTGCTGTGTTAACTTATATATTTCAGATTATATTGAACTGTATTTATTTGATTAAGTTAATCACAAGATCACTGGAGTGTAGAATTATAATGTACGAGTAATTGTAGGGTTTAGCAAATAACTTCAACAGGTCAGATGCACTATATGTATAGCCGAGGATCCGACCAAATAATGTTATAAGGTGCGTGGGGTGGTGTGGGGTGTAACAGGGGGTAAGGGAATCACTTCTTCTCCTTTTTTTTGTTTTAAATGTTATGTGTAGTATTGGGTGGGGTGAAGGGGAAGCACTTCCTTTTCACTAAGTGCTATATTTTATATATACATATGTATATGTATAAATGTTTTGTGGACAATGATGTGTAGTGTTAAATATACTGAGGAAATAGGCAATTTTACCACCGGAATAAAAACACAATATATATATTCGTTTTAATTAATGTTCACAATTTTTATTATATTTATATACATATAAAACAAGTTTTAATTTTATTCGCGAACGAACTCGTATGTCCGAAATGGAAATTATAATATGTACTTTACAAATCGGGATAACCGTGCGCGGATCGTGTGTTCAAAATAAACTGTCATTATGATCGGCTGATTTTACCCCTTTTATTACATATCTTCCGCGACGGTTATTCCGTTTTAGTGCGTTTTTCTCAAGTTTAATCATATGTTGTGTCATCTTCGAACTAATTTACTAATTGTAATAGAATGTTGTCTAATTCACAATAGGATTATGTTCTAAGTTACAATTTTATGTTATATTATACGTAACACCTTTTTTTTCTTTTTTTTCCATTTTTCTTTTCCTTTTTTTCAATTTTTTTTCTTCTATTTTTCTATTCCTTTCTCCACCTCACCAACCCCAAACACCATATCCACACCACTACACTACACTACAGCAACTGAGCACTTCAGTCTGAATACTCATTTTTATAGAATAACAAACAAAAAAAGTTGAATTTATTTTGCAGTGTTTCTTGGCAAGTGTTTTTTTTTACAGTGTTTTTGGCAAAGTTTTTTTTTTCAAATGTTTGATCACATTGAACAAGACTCTCTGGGCCCTGTGTTGTTGACGTAAGCACTGACATAGACATCTACGCTTATAGGCGTATTTTGTGTCCTTCTTTCTCTTCAAGCCCATTTGTTTATGCTTTGCTAAACGTTACTTTTAAGCTGAATTTTAGCATCAGAGCCGTGGATAACAGGTTCTTAGGTGCGACTGGCCTAATTAAATTACTAAATTCAGATTTTTTTTTTGCAGTTTTCTCCGGAGTTAATCTCTTTCTCTGTTCCCTTGGCTTTGAACCCACTGCGTTGAAGTGGATATCTTCTTATTTGAAAAACCGTTAGATTTAGATTTAGATTAAGGTGAGGAGAGGGACAATGTCACCTTATCACTGCGGCCTCTGATAGGCCTATTGTGATGTCCAGTCAAAAATCCTAGAAAGTCTAAGGAGTTGTTTTGTTCTTGGTTTGTAGGAACATCTTGGCTTGTCTGCTACCTTACGTTTGTGTCCAGTAGTGTTGGCCGTGTTCCTCAACCATTCCTTTATGTAGCATTTTATGGTGCTGATATGTATGCCGCAGAATTGTCTTGGCATCATGAATGGTGATGCAGAGCCTTTTCTTGCTAATAGGTCTGCTTTTTCGTTTCCTCTATGGCTGGTACTGTGTCCTGGTATCCACATGAGGTGAACTCTAGTTGTAAGCAGTCCCATACCAATTTAGAGGTGACTTCGTAGCTTTTAAGGGCTTAAAGTGCAGCCTTGCTGTCAGAGAGAGTATAAATGTTTTTATTGGTTATAGCTCTGTTTATATTTTCTCTGAGGCAGAGTTCAATAGCGAATATCTCTGCTTGAAATACGGAGTTGTATCTGTCTATGCTGTGATAGATGTGTGTTCCAGTGTTGGCTCCGTATACTCCAGCCCCAACACCTTCGTTCGTTTTGGATCCATCTGTGTACCATACATAGGATTGACGATCGAAGGAAGGTCTACTTTGCTCCCAGGTGTGTCAAGAGGGAATTGAGACCTTAAAATTTTGGCTGACGTTATACCTTGGAAGACAATTGTCTATATGGGGTATTTTTAGGATTTCATGCCTGTTTAGTTCATTAAGAATGTCAGGATGAAGGAGCCTGGAATTAGAATCATCCTCCGCGATAAGTTTATGAGCGAATATTATTGGTTCTTTTTTAAGTTGGAGGTGTACGGGTGGTAGGTCCGTGATGACTTCTAGCGCTGCTGTGGGGGTTTTTCTCATAGCTCCTATTATACAGATACAGGCTAGTCTCTGTAGTTTGTTGGCTTGGCTTGTACTGATGTCTGTTTTGTTTTTGTTTTTGCCACCAGACGGGCGCAGCGTATGTGAGAATTGGTCTGGTGATGGCTGTGTGCGAGATATCTTAGGATTAACGGCCCAAGTTTTTCCAGTGAGATATTTGCGGGTCCATAGAGAGATGCTGGCTTTCTCAATGGTCTTTGTGATGTGAGAGTTCCAAGTGAGCTTTTCGTCTAGTTTTGCACCTAGATATTTGGCTTCGTTTGAGCCGAAGGCACGAAGATTGAAGGCGAACCTCTGGGGAAAGCAGTTAGATCGGCGGAGGTATCCCCTACCGAAACCCATCCGACATTCTCATCTGCAGCCTCCGCACTTATTGGCGGCGCGCAGCGCAGAAAGCGTCGGCGGCTAGTAAAGGCTGCTGCAGGAGGCACAAGCATGCCAGCACTATCGGCATGCGCCTCAAACACTCCTGCTCTTATTGGTGACGGTCAAATCCCCAATAAGAGCATGCCAGGTTCCAAAACTGACTGGAGGTGCTCCAATGAACCCTTAATCCATTTCCCGTATGCTGGAAAGTGTTTATTCGAATATTAACTTCGATTTCAACCGCAGCACTACATGCCTGAAACTCCGTCTCCTCAATAACCTTCCCTTCTCCCAATCATAGTTTCAAAGGATCGCGCCCACCCTCCACCCTTTTATATTTTTTTTTTCTATTTTTCTATTTTTTTTTCTATTTTTCTATTCCTTTTTTTCTATTTTTCTATCCCTTTCATTCCATTTTTCTATTCCTTTTTTTCTATTTGTTTTTCCATTTTTCTATTCCTTTTTTTTTCTTTATTTTCCATTTTTCTTTTCCTTTTTTTCTATTATATGTTTGGGATTTCTATCGAATATCCCGAAACAAATAACAATCATTTATTTTCGCAACGACTTCGACGACTGCTTCGCTGCGCGTTCCAATATCGATTGCTCGAACCATCATCATCCACAGCAAGATTGCACCCACGCAACAACACACATACATATATTCACAAGCTCCGTGTCCGTCAAGATCATCTGCGTGTCGTACGATCGATGCTGTCGCACAGCGATTGGGTAGTGGGTTGATGCGCTGATCGTACGAGAAGAATTGTATGTAAATGTTGGTGGGATGCAATTGCAGATAAGATGGTACGATACAGTGGCTCACAGATTTTATAATAAATTTTAACAATAATAATAATAGTATATATGTAATACAATTAACAGTGGAAACACAAAGAATAATATTGTACATAATAAGTCACATTTTCGAACATTCCGCCCCCTCCCTGGAACTAGTTTCAGGACAATGGAAGGGCCGCAAGTTTTGTTATAGGACGAACGAATTGTCCTCGAGTTGTCCTCACAGTCACCACTCTCGTTCGATTGTCCGATCCAGGATGTACTACTTCGATTCGGCCCATGGACCAAGTTGCTGGAAGTAGATTCGGCTCCTTCAATACAACCAGGTCGCCCACCTTATTGTCGATCTGCCGTGTTTTCCATTTGGGTCGCTCTTGTAGGCTAGTTATATATTCGGAATGCCATCGCTTCCAAAATCCCTGGACCATGCTCTGGATGTGCTTCCAACGTGACAAGCGATTTGTAGGGATCTCCAAGTAACTGGGTTCAGGAATAGCCGTATGGGGTTCTCCTATAAGGAAATGGGAACGAGTCAAGGGATTAAGATCTTCATCGGATAAAGCACAAAGTGGTCGAGAGTTTAGAACGGCTTCAATTTGAGTGAAAACTGTGTTCAGTTCTTCAAAGGTAAGGATGCTTCTTCCGATAACTCGACGAAGATGAAGTTTCACTGACTTCACCCCAGCCTCCCAGAGTCCTCCGAAATGTGGTGCAGAAGGAGGGATAAAATGCCACGCGATTCCATCCATGGCAAGAGCACTTGCAACAAGGTTATTGTGCTGTTGCGACCAAGCAAGCTGTTGCATTTCATTGAGGATGCGACGAGCCCCTTGGAAAGTGGTTCCGTTGTAAGTGTATATGTTCGAACACTTACCTCGGCGAGCAACGAAACGTCTTAAGGCAGCGAGAAGGGCATCAGTCGTCAAATCACTTACCAGCTCCAGGTGAAGTGCTTTTGTGCTCATGCATACGAACAAAGCAAGATACGCCTTAGATAACCTAGGATTCCGCCCCTGAGACAATTTAATATTGAATGGACCAGCATAGTCGCATTCGGTGTTCACAAAGGGTCGGCTAGGAAGAACACGTGCAGGAGGCAAGTCTCCCATGAGCTGCGTACTGGTCAGCTTCCTCTGAAGAAAACATTTCTTACATCGATGAACTATTTTCCGAATTAGGTTGCGGCTGCCCAATATCCAATAACTCTGACGAACAATAGCAAATGTCTCTGAAACACCTGGATGTAGATGGTGAACGTGTAAGTAAGTTACTAGAAGGGACGAAACATGATTATTGGGAAGAATAATTGGATGTTTTAGGTTAAACGACACATATGCATGTTTTATTCGACCTCCAACACGAAGTATACCCTCCTTGTCAACGAACGGTGTATATTTTAAAAGTTTTGATTTAGGGGCAAGTTCACGATTAGCTACGAGTTCGCAAATTTCACTCCCGAATGTCTCATATTGCACTGTTTTTATTATATGCAGTTCTGCCAAATGAAGTTCAGAGACGGTTAAGCCACACGTAAGTTTTTTATATTGGGAAGGCCGACAGTTCCTGGTAAACCGAACACAATACGCGACGATTCGAAGTAACCGAGTCGACGACGATAATTTTGAAATAAGCTTCTTCAGAACATCTATTTCAGCTGTGATGATTAAAGTCTGCTTCGGTGTTGGTTTCTCCTCTCTTAATACTTCTGCATCATCCGGTTGGGGCACTGAGGATATTGAAACCGGAGGACCTGTCCACCATAGAGGATGATCGGTTAGAGCTGATGGTAATACCCCACGGGAAGCACAATCTGCAGGGCTAGACTCCGATGCGATATGCTGCCATGCATATCGTGGAATCCTCTCAAGGATGGCAGCTGTGCGGTTGGCGACGAATGTAGTCCAACGGCGAGGCGAAGAAAACAACCACTGAAGCACCAAGCAAATATCTTGTACCTGTTTGGAAGAGATGATGTTATCGATGTCAGCAGGCGAGAAAGGAGTAGAGCTCCACATAGCTCTAACCGAGGTATCGAGACAGGTTTGATTGGTGCAACCTTGGTTTTAGCTGCTACGATAACGACCCGATACTGATTCGATGCTACCTTGCACCGAGCATACACGACAGCTGAGTAGGCCAAAGATGATGCGTCTGAAAACCCATGAAGTTCGATGTCCTCAAGCACTGTAAAGATGATCCGCGGCACTTGTATTTGTTCAAAATGGTGTAATTCCTTTTGGTAACGTATCCATCTGTCAGCCAAGGACGATCTAGATCCCAGTCTAGTTTGAGTTCCGAGGACCACATCTCCTGAAAAAGCATTTTGAACAACACAACAGAAGGAGCCAAAAATCCTGAAGGGTCGAAGATACGAGAGATCTCAGACAACAACGAACGTCTAGTCGGAGCGGCAGATAACTGACAATCAGCCATACGAAATGAGTAGTGGTCAGGTGTAGGGTTCCAATGCATACCCAATACCTTGATTAATGATTTTGAGCGTTCCGTGTCAAACCATGAATACTCGCAATCCTCCCTCGGCAAACGAGCAAGTAAGGCCCAGCAATTTGAATTCCATTTTCGGAGTTCGGGTTTCGCACACGCCAACAAAGATACCAGTTCAGACTGTAGGTCGATGAGATCTTCGGTTGAGTCTGCTCCTGTCATTATGTCATCGACATATACATCCTCCAGTAACACGCGCGCTGCATTCGGATATTGTGTTTGGTAGTCCGTCGCAATCTGCTTCAAAACTCGAACCGACAAGAAGGGCGCTGAAGCAGTTCCATATGTGACCGTGCATAGGCGGAAATGGCCGATATCATCAGATGGTTTTTCTCGCCAGACAATGCGCTGAAAATCCCTATGCAAGTCGTCTATCCAAATTTGGCGAAACATCTTTACAACATCCGCCGTAAACACGTATCTGTGCCGCCGAAAGCGTAAGCAAACTCCAACCAAGTCACGTTGAATGGGAGGACCTATCATCAGCTGACTATTTAGCGAATTCCCTAGAGAGTCCTTAGCCGAACCATCGAATACGACCCTAAGTTTTGTTGAAGAACTGTCCGGTTTCAAAACAGCGTGATGGGGAAGATAGAATGTCTTGCCACGGTTATCTTGTATTTCAGCAGGGGGTACACGAACCATATGACCCAACGATATGTATTCCTGCATAAAGTTGACGTACATACTGCGCAAGTTGGAGTCCTTTTGAAACCGACGTTCCATAGAATGAAGGAGACTGATGGCCGGGTTGAGCGAGGAACCAAAATTAGGCGAAGGGGTCTTAAACGGCAACTGGACAATATACCGCCCATCAGGTGAGCGCGAAAATGTTTTTTTGAAGTGTTTTTCGGCTGGATCTTCAGTAACGGATTTGTGAACGAATGGCGACACTTCATCCAACTCCCAAAATCGTTGTAGTAACATATCGACATCTAAGGTAGAAATAAGCGAGGAAACTGGGACATGTTTCGTTTGTCTAGCATCCAACAACTCTCCTGTTACTACCCACCCAAACGATGTCTTCTGCGCAATTGACAAACCGTCGGAACCTTGAATCTGCTCCCCCTTGAGAATGCTACATAACCTGTCAGCTCCCAACAGCATGTCAATAGGGCCAGGAATATTAAAGTTAGTATCTGCCAGGTCCAGATTTTGAAGATGGGACCAATTAGACGTATCAAAGGTTTGTGAAGGAAGATTAGATGTCAATTTGCTCAAGACAAACGCATCGACGAAGAGGTGTGTTTCACTGAAACGGGAACATAAGTTGATCGAAACACAACCTTTTGTTTGACCTGCATTTGTGGAAGACAAACCGCGAACAGGAATCCTACGAGAATGCCTACGAGAAAGACCAAGACGCTGAGCAAATGATTCAACCACAAACGAAATTTGTGATCCGGAATCGATCAACACACGACAGTTTATCGAGCTGCCTAGACTATCCTTCACCGTAGCCAAAATTGTGGGTAAAATGGTTTGCTTGCAGATGTTAATGCCGATCGAAGAGTGATTGGTTACTGGCGAAGGAACCGGTGGCCGATGATTCTGTGTAGCTCGAGAATCTTGTGAAGAGGTCGGAATTCGATTTAAAGTTACCGTATTGTTTGTATCTGCGTGTTCCAATGAATGATGACGTGCTTTGCACACGCGGCAGCGAAACGAAGATCGACACTGATTAACTTGATGACCTGCTCGAAGACAATTGAAACATAAATTGTTAGTTTTCACGAAATCACGGCGCGGTTCCACATCAAGGGCGACGAACTGTTCACATTGGGGTAGTATATGGTTTCCTTTGAATTTGGGGCACGAACACGAATGCGCGAGAGGCGATGAATCAACGAAATGCGTACGGATCTGCACTTGAGGTTTAGCCCGTGAAACACTAGGTCGCGTTACCGTTTGGCATGATTCAAGCGCGTCACACCTTGATTGCAAAAAATCCAAAAGTTCTTCAAACTTGCAGTCATCCCGAGAACCGACTTTCTCTGCCCAACCCTTCTTAGTATCTACATCAAGTTTATTAACCAGCAGATATATCAACCACGGGTTACGATTGGACGAACCGAGTGCATTTAGACCGCGCACAACTTCATCCGCACCGTCTGTAATTTTACGCAAGATGTACACATTTTCACTGGATATGGACGGGAGAGAAAGAACGGTCTGAATAAAGGATTGAATTATGAGGTGCACCCGATCATACCGTTTCTCTAACCGATCCCACGCTTCGAGATAGTTTGCCTCACAAATGGGTATATGTTTTACTAAATTTGCCGCTTCATCCCGAAGAAACGACTTCAAATAGTGAAACTTTTGTGTCGCTGTCAAATTGGGCTTGTTGTCGACTGTACCCATGAAAGTATCGCGAAACGACGGCCAATCTTTGTAATTGCCCGAAAACGGTGGCACTGTCAATTTGGGTAACTGAATTGAAGAAGGCGTATTTTCGGAAACACAATTCAACTTTTCGAGGAATTTGGATTGTTGGTGAGCGAGTTGTTCCATAACCGAATTTTCCGGCACCGTCACGGATTGTCTTTCGCGAATATTCTTCGAAATTAACGAATGCGCCGTGAAAAATCGACTTTCGTATTCCTCGAACTCCAACTCAAACTCGTCAGCCTGTTCATCTGTTGCCTGCTTCAATGCCTCTTCGTGTAATGCCGAGAATTCTGACCACGTTTCGCTTAACTTGGCCAGTCGAATCTCTTACATTTCGAGATTGCACGAAGAGCTGATTGTATCGGCAAAGGCTACAGCACGTGTTAAGCGGCCCTTCACGTTACCGCGTCGAAGGTTAAGGGAGCTCATTTTCACACCATTGCCGACGAATAGTTCAAAAAGTCAACACAGATTACACGATTGGTTTTTAATGGGTTTTTGGTTTTAACGCGCACTTATAATGTCTTTCAGTAAGCTTACGAATAATTTCGATTAACGCACTTTACATATATCCGGCTCGAAGGACCAATTTTGTCAGGGATTCGACGAATTGAAGGTTCAACCGAAAGAAAAATAGAAAAACACCGAATATCCCAAAACAAATAACAATCATTTATTTTCGCAACGACTTCGACGACTGCTTCGCTGCGCGTTCCAATATCGATTGCTTGAAGCATCATCATCCACAGCAAGATTGCACCCACGCAACAACACACATACATATACAATCGATTCACAGGCTCATCATCACAAGATCATCTGCGTGTCGTACGATCGATGCTGTCGCACAGCGATTGGGTAGTGGGTTGATGCGCTGATCGTACGAGAAGAATTGTATGTAATTGTTGGTGGGATGCAACTGCAGATAAGATGGTACGATACAGTGGCTCACAGATTTTGTAATAAATTTTAACAATAATAATAATAGTATATATGTAATACAATTAACAGTGGAAACACAAAGAATAATATTGTACATAATAAGTCACATTTTCGATCAACACTACACTACAGCAACTGAGCACCTCAGTCTGAATACTCATATTTATAGAATAACAAACAAAAAAAGTTGAATTTATTTTGCAGTGTTTCTTGGCAAGTGTTTTTTTTTTACAGTGTTTTTGGCAAAGTTTTTTTTTTCAAATGTTTGATCACATGGGGTTGTTGAACAAGACTCTCTGGGCCCTGTGTTGTTGACTGTGTTGTAAGCGCTGACTAGGCTTATTGATAGGCGAATTTTGGATCCTTCTTTCACTTCAAGCCCTTTTGTTTATGCTTTGCTGAACGTTATTTTTAAGCTGAATTTTAGTATCAGAGCCGTGGATAGCATGTCCGAAAACAGGTTCTTAGGTGCGACTGGCCTAATTAAATTACTTAATTCAGATTTTTTTTTTTGCAGTTTTCTCCGGAGTTAATCTCTTTCTCTGTTCCCTTGGCTTTGAACCCACTGCGTTGAAGTGGATATCTTCTTATTTGACAAACCGTTAGATTTAGATTTAGAGTAAGGTGGGGAGAGGGACAATGTCACCTAATCACTGCGGCCTCTGATAGGCCTTGTGATGTCCCCTCAAAAATCATAGAAAGTTTAAGGAGTTGTTTAGTTCTTGGTTTGTGGGAACATCTTGGCTTGTCTGCTACCTTACGTTTGTGTCCAGTAGTGGTTGGCCGTGTTCCTCACCCATTCCTTTATGTAGCATTTTATGGTGCTGATATGTATGCCGCAGAATGGTCTTGGCATCATGAATGGTGATGCAGAGCCTTTTCTTGCTAATAGGTCTGCTTTTTCGTTTCCTCTATGGCCACTGTGTCCTGGTATCCACATGAGGTGAACTCTAGTTGTAAGCAGTCCCATACCAATTTAGAGGTGACTTCGTAGCTTTTGAGGGCTTAAAGTGCAGCCTTGCTGTCAGAGAGAGTATAAATGTTTTTATTGGTTATAGCTCTGTTTATATTTTCTCTGAGGCAGAGTTCAATAGCGAATATCTCTGCTTGAAATACGGAGTTGTATCTGTCTATGGTGTGATAGATGTGTGTTCCAGTGTTGGCTCCGTATACGCCAGCCCCAACACCTTCGTACGTTTTGGATCCATCTGTGTACCATACATAGGATTGACGATCAAAGGAAGGTCTATTTTGCTCCCAGGTGTGTCAAGAGGGAATTGAGACCTTAAAATTTTGGCTAAATTTATACCTTGGAAGACAATTGTCTATATGGGGTATTTTTAGGATTTCATGCCTGTTTAGTTCATTAAGAATGTCAGGATGAAAGAGCCTGGAATTAGAATCATCCTCCGCGATAAGTTTATGAGCGAATATTATTGGTTCTTTTTTAAGTTGGCTTTTTCGTTTCCTCTACGGCCACTGTGTCCTGACGTGAACTCTAGTTGTAAGCAGTCCCATACCAATTTAGAGGTGACTTCGTAGCTTTTGAGGGCTTAAAGTGCAGCCTTGCTGTCAAAGAGAGTATAAATGTTTTTATTGGTTATAGCTCTGTTTATATTTTCTCTGAGGCAGAGTTCAATAGCGAATATCTCTGCTTGAAATACGTAGTTGTATCTGTCTATGCTGTGATAGATGTGTGTTCCAGTGTTGGCTCCGTATACTCCAGCCCCAACACCTTCGTTCGTTTTGGATCCATCTGTGTACCATACATAGGATTGACGATCGAAGGAAGGTCTATTTTGCTCCCAGGTGTGTCAAGAGGGAATTAAGACCTTAAAATTTTGGCTGAAGTTATACCTTGGAAGATAATTGTCTATATGGGGTATTTTTAGGATTTCATGCCTGTTTAGTTCATTAAGAATGTCAGGATGAAAGAGCCTGGAATTAGAATCATCCTCCGCGATAAGTTTATGAGCGAATATTATTGGTTCTTTTTTAAGTTGGAGGTGTACGGGTGGTAGGTCCGTGATGACTTCTAGCGCTGCTGTGGGGGTTTTTCTCATAGCTCCTATTATACAGATACAAGCTAGTCTCTGTAGTTTGTTGAGCTTGGCTTGTACTGATGTCTGTTTTGTTTTGTGCCACCAGACGGGCGCAGTGTATGTGAGAATTGGTCTGGTGATGGCTGTGTATAGCCAGCGAGATATCTTAGGATTAACGGCCCAAGTTTTTCCAGTGAGATATTTGCGGGTCCATAGAGAGATGCTGGCTTTCTCAATGGTCTTTGTTCGATAATAAGGGACAAAATTGTACAAAATCACGACAACACATTTTATTATTTTGAGTCCACTCTGACCGATAGTTCACTTAAGACTAATGTGACAAATTTCAATTTTTAGCAACGGAACTCGAGTCCTCACGAATCAATTCATATTCGTAAACATTCGAATTTCACAAATGAATTGAATTCGAGTGTGGGAACAGACAGTACCGTCGCTCGGAATCTGATATTCGTGAGCGACCTAGTAATGACCGTTCGCACACTTACAATTAGTGCCAACGCAGAAGAATGCGTGAGAATATAAATCTTAACAGTCTTTGTGATGTGAGAGTTCCAAGTGAGCTTTTCGTCTAGTTTTGCGCCTAGATATTTGGCTTCGTTTGAGCCGAAGGCACGAAGATTGAAGGCGAACCTCTGGGGAAAGCAGTTAGATCGGCGGAGGTATCCCCTACCGAAACCCATCCGACCCTCTCATCTGCAGCCCCCGCACTTCTTGGCGGCGCGCAGCGCAGAAAGCGTCGGCGGCTAGTAAAGGCTGCTGCAGGAGGCACAAGCATGTCAGCACTATCTGCATGCGCCTCAAACACCCCTGCTATTATTGGTGACGGTCAAGTCCCAATAAGAGCATGCCAGTTTCCAAAACTGACGGAGCTGGAGGTGCTCCAATGAACACTGAATTGATTTCCCGTATGCTGGAAAGTGTTTATTCGAATATTAACTTCGATTTCAACCGCAGCACTACATGCCTGAAACTCCGTCTCCTCAATAGCCTTCCCTTCTCCCAATCATAGTTTCAAAGGATCGCGACCACCCTCCACACTTTTCTATTTTTTTCCTTTATTCCTTTTTTTGCTGTTTAGTTCATTAAGAATGTCAGGATGAAAGAGCCTGGAATTAGAATCATCCTCTGCCATAAGTTTATGAGCGAATATTATTGGTTCTCTTTTAAGTTGGAGGTGTGCGGGTGGTAGGTCCGTGATGACTTCTAGCGCTGCTGTGGGGGTTTTTCTCATAGCTCCTATTATACAGATACAAGCTAGTCTCTGTAGTTTGTTGAGCTTGGCTTGTACTGATGTCTGTTTTGTTTTGTGCCACCAGACGGGCGCAGCGTATGTGAGAATTGGTCTGGTGATGGCTGTGTATAGCCAGCGAGATATCTTAGGATTAACGGCCCAAGTTTTTCCAGTGAGATATTTGCGGGTCCATAGAGAGATGCTGGCTTTCTCAATGGTCTTTGTGATGTGAGAGTTCCAAGTGAGCTTTTCGTCTAGTTTTGCACCTAGATATTTGGCTTCGTTTGAGCCGAAGGCACGAAGATTGAAGGCGAACCTCTGGGGAAAGCAGTTAGATCGGCGGAGGTATCCCCTACCGAAACCCATCCGACCCTCTCATCTGCAGCCCCCGCACTTCTTGGCGGCGCGCAGTGCAGAAAGCGTCGGCGGCTAGTAAAGGCTGCTGCAGGAGGCACAAGCATGCCAGCACTATCAAAAAAAAACTATTGATAACAAAGGGAATCAACATGGAAAGGGAATTCATCGCTGGCAAAAAGAAAAAAACTGCGCTGTGGAAGACACTTGTTTCTGAAGTTAAGGAAATTGATTAATTTTTTAAATTTGAAGTCGATAGTGCAAAAAAAAAATTTGAGAACTTGATGTTAACGTACAAACGCATAAAGAAAAGAACTCCTTATTTCTTTTCTCAGGACGAGAAGCAACAACGTGGGATTATTTTCAAATTTTCGACGATGCCTACGGGGGAAGACACAGCGTATCTCCGCCCAAAAACATGCTGTGCTCTACAACATTATTTGAAAACAACACAGTATCATCTTGTAATATTGATGCGGAGATTGAATTAGAAGACAATTTTTCCGAAACTCAAACCAAACGCAAACAAAACAAGGAAAATGAACTTCTTGCGTTTTTAAAGAAGGAGTCGTACAAGGACGATTTAAAACATCGAGCTCTTGATGCCATCGAAAAAGAAAAAATAGAACTCGATAAACGCCGATTGGAGCTAATAAGAAGCCTTCAAGAATCGTTGACAAACCTTTCTAACTAAAAAAAGTTTCTATTAATTACCTTATGAATATTGCTCCTTTTTTGTAGTTTTGTTTTATTCGTTTTTTTTTTAATAAAAACGCTTAAGTTAAAATTTATTGTTTTATTAAAATAACATTTTATGAAGAAAAAAGCATAGCGATTTGGTTTCTTTTTTGTTTAGCTTCATCATTTGTGGTTGGATTGCTTTGATTCTGCTCAAATTGCTCGCGCTCACCAATTTCTGAGTTCAACGTTTCATGAATTTCCTCTCCTAGTCCGTCCTTCTCTATAATAATATTGTGTAAAACGATGCAAGAAAGAACAATATATTTCAAATATTGTAATTTCTTTATGTCGACGAATTTAAGAATCCTAATTTTTTGTTTCAATCGGCCAAATGCCTGTTCAATACAGACTCTGGTGGAACTATGAATGAAATTAAATTTTCTTTCCATAGGAGAAATGTATCCATTGTCACGGTAGGGGACAAGAAGGTAAGTTGTTAGTGGGTACGCTGAATCACCTAAAATATATCCATCGCCTACTACATCTTTCGAATTTGCCCTTAGTTTCTTCCCGATTGGACTGCTTTCCCAAACGTTAGCAACGTGGCAGCTTCCAGGAAACCCAAAAAAAACATCCATGAATTTTTGGTTGTTATCGCAAATTGCCTTTGAATAGTTTTAAGATTAATTCAAGTAATTTTACTAAACAAGTACGTTTACCTGAAGATTGCTCGAACATATTCCTTTTCTATTGTAGTAGCTTACTTTGTCGTTTGAAGGAGAGAGAATGGGTATGTGACTCCCGTCCACACAACCGATAACAAAAGGAATTGGATTACTTCGCAAGTTTTGAAAACTTTCCATAATGTTCTTTCGTTCGTGTGTATTTGTGGGCCACCTTATAAATTTGTTTCTCATTTTAAATAAAAGCTTAATTATTTGCAAAAAATAATTGAATGCTGATCCAATTCCAACATTGAAGAGATTCGATAATTCTCTAAAACAGGAATCATTGGCCAGTTTCCACAAGGTTAGGGATAACGCCAATGATAGCGCTACTCTCGGTCGACCACTTTGATTTGTTTTCCACATGATTTTTAACTCGTTTTCAACAAACTACGGGTATAAACATTTATTTTTATATTGTATATAATTAATAGTAAAAACCTTACATTGAATGTGGATCTCGACATCCTAAAATGACTATGAAATACATCGTTGGAATATTCTGAAATCACCTTCATAAAAAATAGATTTTTTGGTAATAAGCGATATTTTTTCAAGTTTAAATATTTTCTTCTTATAATTTCCTTTTTGTTTTTTCCGTGCACGCTATTTGCGCCAAGTAATATTTTACTTTCTTTTCTGTGAGCAATTCAAAAATTAAGCTCGACAAAATTTGTTTGGTTGCCATTTTTCTTTGATGTTTATTTACATGACAATTGAACTAATGCAGGCTTTTTGCTGACTGCAGACATTCTGCACTATGAGTGCGTTCAACAATGCATAAGGAAAGAACTGCGGTCGTACTAGCGCAGAACTTTCTGAGTTTATGAAAACACCCTTTATTCGAATATTAACTTCGATTTCAACCGCAGCACTACATGCCTGAAACTCCGTCTCCTCAATAGCCTTCCCTTCTCCCAATCATAGTTTCAAAGGATCGCGCCCACCCTCCACCCTTTTATATTTTTTTTTCTATTTTTCTATTCCTTCTTTTATATTTTTTTTTCTATTTTTCTATTTTTCTATCCCTTTCATTCCATTTTTCTATTCCTTTTTTCCTATTCCTTTTTTTCTATTCCTTTTTTTCTATTCCTTTTTTTCTATTCCTTTTTTTCTATTCCTTTTTTTCTATTTTTCTATCCCTTTCATTCCATTTTTCTATTCTTTTTTTTCTATTTTTTTTTCCATTTTTCTATTCCTTTTTTTTTCTTTTTTTTCCATTTTTCTTTTCCTTTTTTTCTATTTTTTTTCTTCTATTCCTTTCTCCACCTCACCAACCCCAAACAACATATCCACACCACTACACTACACTACAGCAACTGAGCTCCTCAGTCTGAATACTCATATTTATAGAATAACAAACAAAAAAAGTTGAATTTATTTTGCAGTGTTTCTTGGCAAGTGTTTTTTTACAGTGTTTTTGGCAAAGTTTTTTTTTTCAAATGTTTGATCACATGGGGTTGTTGAACAAGACTCTCTGGGCCCTGTGTTGTTGACGTAAGCGCTGACATAGACATCTAGGCTTATAGGCTTATTGATAGGCGTATTTTGTGTCCTTCTTTCTCTTCAAGCCCATTTGTTTATGCTTTGCTGAACGTTACTTTTAAGCTGAATTTTAGCATCAGAGCCGTGGATAGCATGTCCGAAAACAGGTTCTTAGGTGCGACTGGCCTAATTAAAATACTAAATTCAGATTTTTATCTGCAGTTTTCTCCGGAGTTAATCTCTTTCTCTGTTCCCTTGGCTTTGAACCCACTGCGTTGAAGTGGATATCTTCTTATTTGAAAAACCGTTAGATTTAGATTTAGATTAAGGTGGGGAGAGGGACAATGTCACCTAATCACTGCGGCCTCTGATAGGCCTATTGTGATGTCCCCTCAAAAATCCTAGAAAGTTTAAGGAGTTGTTTAGTTCTTGGTTTGTAGGAACATCTTGGCTTGTCTGCTACCTTACGTTTGTGTCCAGTAGTGGTTGGCCGTGTTCCTCAACCACTCCTTTATGTAGCATTTTATGGTGCTGATATGTATGCCGCAGAATGGTCTTGGCATCATGAATGGTGATGCAGAGCCTTTTCTTGCTAATAGGTCTGCTTTTTCGTTTCCTCTATGGCCACTGTGTCCTGGTATCTACATGAGGTGAACTCTAGTTGTAAGCAGTCCCATACCAATTTAGAGGTGACTTCGTAGCTTTTGAGGGCTTAACGTGCAGCCTTGCTGTCAGAGAGAGTATAAATGTTTTTATTGGTTATAGCTCTGTTTATATTTTCTCTGAGGCAGAGTTCAATAGCGAATATCTCTGCTTGAAATACAGAGTTGTATCTGTCTATTCTGTGATAGATGTGTGTTCCAGTGTTGGCTCCGTATACTCCAGCCCCAACACCTTCGTTCGTTTTGGATCCATCTGTGTACCGTACATAGGATTGACGATCGAAGGAAGGTCTATTTTGCTCCCAGGTGTGTCAAGAGGGAATTGAGACCTTAAAATTTTGGCTGAAGTTATACCTTTTAAAACAATTGTCTATATTGGGTATTTTTAGGATTTCATGCCTGTTTAGTTCATTAAGAATGTCAGGATGAAAGAGCCTGGAATTAGAATCATCCTCCGCGATAAGTTTATGAGCGAATATTATTGGTTCTTTTTTCAGTTGGAGGTGTACGGGTGGTAGGTCCGTGATGACTTCTAGCGCTGCTGTGGGGGTTTTTCTCATAGCTCCTATTATACAGATACAAGCTAGTCTCTGTAGTTTGTTGAGCTTGGCTTGTACTGATGTTTGTTTTGTTTTGTGCCACCAGACGGGCGCAGCGTATGTGAGAATTGGTCTGGTGATGGCTGTGTATAGCCAGCGAGATATCTTAGGATTAACGGCCCAAGTTTTTCCAGTGAGATTTTTGCGGGTCCATAGAGAGATGCTGGCTTTCTCAATGGTCTTTGTGATGTGAGAGTTCCAAGTGAGCTTTTCGTCTAGTTTTGCACCTAGATATTTATCTTCGTTTGAGCCGAAGGCACGAAGATTGAAGGCGAACCTCTGGGGAAAGCAGTTAGATCGGCGGAGGTATCCCCTACCGAAACCCATCCGACCCTCTCATCTGCAGCCCCCGCAGACACCTCTCCGCGGCGCGCAGCGCAGAAAGCGTCGGCGGCTAGTAAAGACTGCTGCAGGAGGCACAAGCATGCCAGCACTATCGGGATGCGCCTCAAACACTCCTGCTCTTGTTGGTGACGGTCAAATCCCCAATAAGAGCATGCCAGGTTCCAAAACTGACTGGAGTTGCTCCAATGAACCCTGAATCCATATCCCGTATGCTGGAAAGTGTTTATTCGAATATTAACTTCGATTTCAACCGCAGCACTACATGCCTGAAACTCCGTCTCCTCAATAGCCTTCCCTTCTCCCAATCATAGTTTCATAGGATCGCGCCCACCCTCCACCCTTTTATATTTTTTTTTCTATTTTTCTATTCCTTCTTTTCTATTTTTTTTTCTATTTTTCTATTTTTCTATCCCTTTCATTCCATTTTTCTATTCCTTTTTTCCTATTCCTTTTTTTCTATTCCTTTTTTTCTATTCCTTTTTTTCTTTTTTTCCCAGTTTTCTTTTCCTTTTTTTCTATTTTTTTCTTCTACTTTTCTATTCGTTTCTCCACCTCACCAACCCCAAACACCATATCCACACCACTACACTACACTACAGCAACTGAGCACCTCAGCCTGAATACTCATATTTATAGAATAACAAACAAAAAAAGTTGAATTTATTTTGCAGTGTTTTCTGGCAAGTGTTTTTTTTACAGGGTTTTTGGCAAAGTTTTTTTTTTCAAATGTTTGATCACATGGGGTTGTTGAACAAGACTCTCTGGGCCCTGTGTTGTTCACGTAAGCGCTGACATAGACATCTAGGCTTATAGGCTTATTGATAGGCGTATTTTGTGTCCTTAATTCTCTTCAAGCCCATTTGTTTATGCTTTGCTGAACGTTACTTTTAAGCTGAATTTTAGCATCAGAGCCGTGGATAGCATGTCCGAAAACAGGTTCTTAGGTGCGACTGGCCTAATTAAATTACTAAATTCAGATTTTTTTTTGCAGTTTTCTCCGGAGTTAATCTCTTTCTCTGTTCCCTTGGCTTTGAACCCACAGCGTTGAAGTGGATATCTTCTTATTTGAAAAACCGTTAGATTTAGATTTAGATTAAGGTGGGGAGAGGGACAATGTCACCTAATCACTGCGGCCTCTGATAGGCCTATTGTGATGTCCCCTCAAAAATCCTAGAAAGTTTAAGGAGTTGTTTAGTTCTTGGTTTGTAGGAACATCGTGGCTTGTCTGCTACCTTACGTTTGTGTCCAGTAGTGGTTGGCCGTGTTCCTCAACCATTCCTTTATGTAGCATTTTATGGTGCTGATATGTATGCCGCAGAATGGTCTTGGCATCATGAATGGTGATGCAGAGCCTTTTCTTGCTAATAGGTCTGCTTTTTCGTTTCCTCTATGGCCACTGTTTGGTATTTGTAGTATTAATAATACTAAATTACACAAATAACAATTCTATTATACTATTATTGTTTTATACTATCATACTATTGTTGTATTATACTATTATTCGCAAAATTGTTATACACGCAGACTCAAGTATAATAATCAAATTCCAATAGGCCACTTGTTCTTGCAATCTCGCCCACTTCGATGTCAACCACTGAGGCGAGCGGTCAGTTGTAAGTACGGCAATAAATGTAAATTCAATTCTAAAACCATCTTTCGAATCACTTTCATTTGATCTTTCTGATACATAAAAAGTTGGTCCTTCGTTTCCGGATGTATTTTTGTCTTTAATCTAATTAAACACGATTCAAATAGACGTAATTAAAGTGAAAAAAAATAAGAACCACGTGCGTTGAAAAAACTCTCTCGCGATTAGTTACCTCATACGTTGTGCAATATATTGTATTAATCGGTTCAAATTTCTTTATAAAATGAATAGCTTAAAGAAAAAAATTAGCTGTTTGAAGGCAAATTGAACTCGATCGGTAAAATTCGTGGAGATGATTGATGATAAAGTCGATTTGGAGTTATTAGAACTTCGATTGAAATCGGTAGAAGAAACGTGGTCGCAGCTTGTTGAACTCCAAAATCAGTTGTTCGAACACGTGGACGAGCCTGGGTATGTTGAATCGGATGAAGATCTATCCGAATATGAAAATAAATATTTTGTTAGTCAATCTATACTAACTAAAGTGATTCGGGCAAGGCAGTCTTCTGGTCCGGCTAAGACTGACGTAAATAATTCGCTAATCGAACAGCTAGCTGGTCAGCAAGCAGCATTCATAGAAACTCTTAATAACTCTACGCAGTCGGTTTCAGTTTCGCTCCCAATTATAACGATACCACCCTTTTCCGGCGATTAGGAATGGCCATGCTTCCGAGATATGTTTCTTGCATCTATTGATCAAAAATCGACTTTAACACCCACTCAAAAGTTCCGTTATCTCAAATCATATTTACGCGATGAAGCATCGAATTTAATTCGGCATTTGATAGTGTCGGACGCAAACTACGTAGAAGCTTGGGAACGCTTAGAAAAACGGTACGATCGGTCAAACATGATAGTGCAATCCCACATTCAGGAATTTTTATCTCTTCCTAAAATGACTTCGAATAGCGTGGTTTTACTCAGAAAAATTTCGGATGGCGCGGATGAGACTATTCAAGCCTTGAAGGCATTAAAGGCAACGGGTCGCGATCCATGGGTGATTTATTTAATTCTTTAGAAGCTTGATCAAGAGAGTAAGAAAGCATGGGCAAAAGAAGTAGGCGCGCGGGATAATTGTACTATTCAGGAGCTCTTAGACTTTCTCCAACTTCGTTGCGATGCTTTAGAATCGTTTCAGTCGCAAAATCGGTCGCTACATTCGCGTGGTAAAAACTCTACCCCTATTCGTGCTCACGTGGTTGAAGCTCAAACTGGTAGTCAACGTTGTCCAATGTGCAATTCCCTCTGCGTTTCCCTCTGCTTTAACTGTTTAAGGGCTGGACACTCATCGAGTAAATGTCGCTCCACATTCCGTTGTCGTACGTGTAAATCCCGACATCATTCGTTAGTTCATTTGGATGACTCAGTTTCTCGATACGCTGCGACACCAGTGGAAACTTCTACTACATCCCGTCCTACCCCCATCGTTAATAACTTTTCACGCCAACAACGAGTCGGCCATCGACCATCTATTCTTCCCACGATAGTGGCCAAGGTTAAAGACAGCCAAGGAGACTTCGTGAATTGCCGCTTGTTGCTTGATTCTGGTTCTCAAAACTCGTTCGTTACAGAATCATTTACAAATCATTCGCCCAATTGATATCCTCTTAGGTTCAGACAATTTATGGAACATCCTACAAGGAAATCAAATTAGGAACCCGGACGGGACTGTTATTGCCCAGGAAACTACCTTTGGTTGGGTCATCACCGGAGAACAAATTTCAATGTCCTCACAGTTCAACCTTTCATTACCCTCTCTTTATTCTACACTCGATATTGATCAGCTTTTACAAAGGTTTTGGGAGTTACAATATCCAATCCGTCGGTAGGCAATGATGTTGCTGAAATTCATTTTCGCCAAACCTTTTCTCGAGCTGCAGATGGACGCTACCTTGTAAATTTGCCATTCAAAGAGGAATTACCAACTTTCGGTGACACGTTCACAGCGGCACTCTCGCGGTTGCATTCCATGGAGCGTCGATTTGGTAAGGATCCGAAATTATTGCAGTTATATTCTGATTTCATGCGCGAGTATCGCGACCTGGGGCACATGAAACTAATCCCTTCCTCGGATATATCATCTAATTCAGGCCACCAGTTTTACCTTCCGCACCATGCCGTCATGAAAATGGACAGCTCTGCAACTAAATTGCGTGTAGTTTTCGATGGTTCGGTGAAGGACTCCTTTGGTAAATCACTTAACAGCACGTTGTTAATAGGCCCAGCAATCCAAAGGGACTTAGTTGGTGTGTGTTTGCGGTTTCGGCAACATCTATATTTTTTTTGTGCTGATGTTGTTAAGATGTTTCGCCAAATCTGGGTCAGTGATGAACATACTGACTTCCAGCGGATTGTTAGGCGCGACAATCCTAATGATGAGATTCAGCATTTCCGCCTTACCACTGTTACTTATGGCACTGCCTGTGCTCCGTTCTTGGCAATTCGTGTTTTAAACCAACTCGCTTATGATTATCGCTCCGAATATCCGATAGCCTCTGAGGTACTCCTTAATGATGTATATGTGGATGATGTGATGACTGGAACTAACTCAGTTGAAACTCTTTTAAAACTTCAATCTGAATTGATTACCCTACTTTCGTTGGGAGGAATTACGCTGTGTAAATGGAGTTCTAATTGTTGGTCACTACTGGCTGGCCTACAAAAGGAAGATAGCGAGTATTCAGCTCTTGACACAGAAGGCGGTCATAAATCGGTTAAGGTTCTAGGAATGTATTGGGATCCAGCGCGTGACGAGCTATTCTATAAGGTAAGTTCATCCCTTTCTACATCTGCGTCCACACGAAGGATGTTACTATCCGACATATCACGTATTTTCGACCCTCTGGGATTATTGGCTCCATCGGTTGTAGCGTTCAAGCTTATGTTCCAAGAACTCTGGGTAACACAACTAAAACTAGGATGGGATGATCCTTTACCAACCCATGTGGCAGAGAAATGGATTTCCTATCGGAAGGAGATTCCGTATTTCGAAAAGCTTCGCATACTTAGATATTTGTACTCGTCGTCAGATAATACTGAGCTACACGGGTTCTCAGATGCTTCATCGATTGCTTACTCTGCTGTAGTCTATGCCCGCGTTAAATTACCTTCGGGTGGCTTTCAAATTACCATCATCGCAGCCAAGACAAATTAGCTCCCTTAAAGCCCATATCAATACCCCGTTTGGAACTCTCCGGTGCTCTTTTGTTGGCCCGATTAATACATCGTGTGAAATCGTCCTTTACTACACCTTTCTTGAAAACTTTAGCTTGGTGTGACTCTGAAATTGTGCTACAATGGCTATCTTTTCCCCCCTCGTCTATGGGCTACGTTCGTCGCTAATCGCACCAGCGAGATTCTCGATACGGTTCCGTGTTCCTCGTGGCAATATATAGCTTCCGTAGACAACCCTGCCGATTGTGCTTCCCGAGGTATTTCTCCATCTAATCTTGTCGGTCACAAACTCTGGTGGACGGGTCCACATTGGTTATCCCTTGACGAACAAAAATGGCCGATGTCGAAATTCAATGTTGCGCGACAATTTGAATGCGAGGAAGTAAAACGGGAAGAACGACATGCTTCGAAACATGTTCTAGTCGGGTCTGCAGAAGAAAATACGTTAAAATCGGTTATAAATAAAATTTCGTCGTGGTTTCGGTTGCAACGAGTTATAGCCTATTGCCTTAAATTCATACACAACTGCCGGGTGAGTGAATGCAAGCGTCGTCGAGGTCATCTTCAATTGTCTGAAATTCAAACTGCAAAAACGCTAATCATAAAGCAGGTCCAGGAGATATCATTTGGTGAGGATATTCAACACCTTATTAAATATCGCGCACTTCCTTCAAGATCCAGACTATTGCGGTATTCACCATTCGTGGATACATATGGACTCCTTCGCGTTGGAGGACGGATCAAGCATGCAATAATATCATACAATATTAAACATCCAATAATCCTTCCCAATGATACTAACATCTCTTCTCTTATAGTGACCGATATTCATGTCAGCAATTTACATGTAGGAATCTCTGAGACATTCGCGATCGTCCGCCAACAATATTGGATACTAGGCAGCCGTAACCTAATTCGGAAACTTCTCCATCGCTGTAAGGTTTTTTTCATGCACCAACGTCAACGATGCAGTCAACTGATAGAAGACTTGCCTCCTGCACGTGTTCAACCTACTCGCCCATTTACCAACACCGGGGTGGACTACGCCGGGCCTATAATGATCAAGTTCTCGCGTTCCAGAAAGTCTTCAGTCACTAAGGCATACATTGCCTTATTCGTATGTCTCTCCACAAAGGCTATGCATTTAGAGGCCGTCAGCGACTTATCAGCTGACGCCTTCCTTGCTGCCTTACGAAGGTTTGCTTCTCGGCGGGGTCGATGCGCTCATATCTACTCTGACAACGGCACCAACTTCCACGGTACGCGACGGTATTTGAACGAGATGCACAAGTTGGGTATGTCGGAGCCTCATAACAGTATCATAGCCACAGCATTAGCCAAAGAAACTATCGAATGACACTTTATTCCACCCTCTGCCCCACATTTTGGTGGGCTCTGGGAGGCCGGGGTGAAGTCGGTAAAGTTTCACTTGCGACGAGTCATTGGATCCAGCATCTTAACCTTCGAGTAGTTAACCACCGTTTTAACACAAATTGAAGCTATACTTAATTCGCGCTCTTTATCATGTTTATCAGACGATGATACAAATCCTCTATACCCATCCCATTTTCTCATAGGTCAGCCACTCACTGCGATTCCGGAGCCAGTTCTAGAAACCACACCAATGAACCGTCTAAAACACTGGAGCCTTTTACAAAGTATGGTCCAAGGGTTTTGGAAGCGTTGGCATATGGATTACTTAACAACACTCCAAGAGCGCAGTAAGTGGCAGCAGGCAAAGCCAAACCTTAAAGCTGGGGATGTGGTCGTAATTAAAAAAATCGAATCTTCCTCCTACGCAATGGATTCTAGGAAGAGTTGATAAGGTTTCACCAGGAGCGGACAATGTCGTGCGAGTAGCCACCATACGAACTGCCAGGGGTGCCTTGGTACGCCCCATGACAAAACTGGCACTCTTACCGGTATCCTGAAACAATGTTCCAGGGGGGGCGGAATGTTTGGGATTTGTAGTATTAATAATACTAAATTACACAAATAACAATTCTATTATACTATTATTTTTTTTTTTTTTTTTTTTTTATAATTCGTGCAGGTTCAAGAGTTACGCTCTTTTGATGTTTGTCACACAACCTGGACGGGGTGCAGATGGTTTGTGTCGAAGATGTTCGTTCACTACTCTCCGGGGGTGGTTGTCTTGGGATTCGAGAGATTCGACTGAATTTGTCGCGTTGATTGTAGTTTTACAGTAACTTTATTCCATGCCATTAAGATCTTATATTGGAAATGCACACGCAGAGTATGAATTTTGAAGTGATCTTATACTGCGAGTGTTATGCCTTCGTCAGCATTTTTTTTGATCATCTCTCATTCACAACTGGTGTTGTTGCATGGGTTTTTTCCGTATAGGAGTTTTTCTTGGCTATGGTCAGACTTGAACTACAGACCTTCCGCTTAACAGTCGGTGATGATTACCATTGCACCACTACCATACTATATACTATCATACTATTGTTGTATTATACTATTATTCGCAAAATTGTTATACACACAGACTCAAGTATAATAATCAAATTCCAATAGGCCACTTGTTCTTGCAATCTCGCCCCTTCGATGTCAACTACTGAGGCGAGCGGTCAGTTGTAAGTTCGGCAATAAATAAATGTGTTTCAATTTTAAAACCATCTTTCGAATCACTTTCATTTGATCTTTCTAATACAGCCACTGTGTCCTGGTATCCACATGAGGTGAACTCTAGTTGTAAGCAGTCCCATACCAATTTAGAGGTGACTTCGTAGCTATTGAGGGCTTAAAGTGCAGCCTTGCTGTCAGAGAGAGTATAAATGTTTTAATTGGTTATAGCTCTGTTTATATTTTCTCTGAGGCAGAGTTCAATAGCGAATATCTCTGCTTGAAATACGGAGTTGTATCTGTCTATGCTGTGATAGATGTGTGTTCCAGTGTTGGCTCCGTATACTCCAGCCCCAACACCTTCTTTCGTTTTGGATCCATCTGTGTACCATACATAGGATTGACGATCGAAGGAAGTCTATTTTGCTCAAGGGTGTGTCAAGAGGGAATTGAGACCTTAAAATTTTGGCTGAAGTTATACCTTGGAAGACAATTGTCTATATGGGGTATTTTTAGGATTTCATGCCTGTTTAGTTCATTAAGAATGTCAGGATGAAAGAGCCTGGAATTAGAATCATCCTACGCGATAAGTTTATGAGGGAATATTATTGGTTCTTTTATAAGTTGGAGGTGTACGGGTGGTAGGTCCGTGATGACTTCTAGCGCTGCTGTGGGGGTTTTTCTCATAGCTCCTATTATACAGATACAAGCTAGTCTCTCTAGTTTGTTGAGCTTGGTTTGTACTGTCTGTTTTGTTTTGTGCCACCAGACAGGCGCAGCGTATGTGAGAATTGGTCTGGTGATGGCTGTGTATAGCCAGCGAGATATCTTAGGATTAACGGCCCAAGTTTTTCCAGTGAGATATTTGCGGGTCCATAGAGAGATGTTGGCTTTCTCAATGGTCTTTGTGATGTGAGAGTTCCAAGTGAGCTTTTCGTCTAGTTTTGCACCTATATATTTGGTTCCGTTTGAGCCGAAGGCAGGAAGATTGAAGGCGAACCTCTGGGGAAATCAGTTAGATCGGCCTAGGTATCCCCAACCGAAACCCATCCGACCCTCTCATCTGCAGCCCCCGCACTTCTTGGCGGCGCGCAGCGCAGAAAGCGTCGGCGGCTAGTAAAGGCTGCTGCAGGAGGCACAAGCATGCCAGTACTATCGGCATGCGCCTCAAACACTCCTGCTCTTATTGGTGACGGTCAAATCCCCAATAAGAGCATGCCAGGTTCCAAAACTGACTGGAGGTGCTCCAATGAACCCTGAATCCATTTCCCGTATGGTGGAAAGTGTTTATTCGAATATTAACTTCGATTTCAACCGCAGCACCACATGCCTGAAACTCCGTCTCCTCAATAGCCTTCCCTTCTCCCAATCATAGTTTCAAAGGATCGCATCCACCCTCCACCCTTTTATATATTTTTTTCTATTTTTCTATTCCTTTTTTTCAATTTTTCTATTTTTCTATCCCTTTCATTCCATTTTTCCATTCCTTTTTTTCTATTTTTTTTTCAATTTTTCTATTCCTTTTTTTTTCTTTTTTTTTCAACAAACAAAAAAAGTTGAATTTATTTTGCAGTGTTTCTTGGCAAGTGTTTTTTTTTTACAGTGTTTTTGGCAAAGTTTTTTTTTTCAAATGTTTGATCACATGGGGTTGTTGAACAAAAATCTCTGGACCCTGTGTTGTTGACATAAGCGCTGAAATAGACATCTAGGTTTATAGGCTTATTGATAGGCGTATTTTGTGTCCTTCTTATGCTTTGCTGTCCTTTATGTCCTTTATGCTTTGCTGAACGTTACCTTTAAGCTGAATATTAGCATCAGAGCCGTGGATAGCATGTCCGGAAACAGGTTCTTAGGTGCGACTGGCCTAATTAAATTACTAAATTCAGATTTTTTTTTTTGCAGTTTTCTCCGGAGTTAATCTCTTTCTCTGTTCCCTTGGCTTTGAACCCACTGCGTTGAAGTGGATATCTTTTTATTTGAAAAACCGTTAGATTTAGATTTAGATTAAGGTGGGGAGAGGGACAATGTCACCTAATCACTGCGGCCTCTGATAGGCTTATTGTGATGTCCCCAAAAAAATCCTAGAAAGTTTAAGGAGTTGTTTAGTTCTTGGTTTATAGGAACATCTTGGCTTGTCTGCTACCTTACGTTTGTGTCCAGTAGTGGTTGGCCGTGTTCCTCAACCATTCCTTTATGTAGCATTTTATGGTGCTGATATGTATGCCGCAGAATGGTCTTGGCATCATGAATAGTGATGCAGAGCCTTTTCTTGTTAATAGGTCTGCTTTTTCGTTTCCTCTATGGCCACTGTGTCCTGGTATCCACATGAGGTGAACTCTAGTTGTAAGCAGTCCAATACCAATTTAGAGGTGACTTCGTAGCTTTTGAGGGCTTAAAGTGCAGCCTTGCTGTCAGAGAGAGTATAAATGTTTTTATTGGTTATAGCTCTGTTTATATTTTCTCTGAGGCAGAGTTCAATAGCGAATATCTCTGCTTGAAATACGGAGTTGTATCTGTCTATGCTGTGATAGATGTGTGTTCCAGTGTTGGCTCCGTATACTCCAGCCCCAACACTTTCGTTCGTTTTGGATCCATCTGTGTACCATACATAGGATTGACGATCGCAGGAAGGTCTATTTTGCTCCCAGGTGTGTCAAAAGGGAATTGAGACCTTAAAATTTTGGCTGAAGTTATACCTTGGAAGACAATTGTCTATATGGGGTATTTTTAGTATTTCATGCCTGTTTAGTTCATTAAGAATGTCAGGATGAAAGAGCCTGGAATAAGAATCATCCTCCGCGATAAGTTTATGAGCGAATATTGTTGGTTCTTTTTTAAGTTGGAGGTGTACGGGTGGTAGGTCCGTGATGACTTCTAGCGCTGCTGTGGGGGTTTTTCTCATAGCTCCTATTATACAGATACAAGCTAGTCTCTGTAGTTTGTTGAGCTTGGCTTGTACTGATGTCTGTTTTGTTTTGTGCCACCAGACCGGCGCAGAGTATGTGAGAATTGGTCTGGGGATGGCTGTGTATAGCCAGCGAGATATCTTAGGATTAACGGCCCAAGTTTTCCAGTGAGATATTTGCGGATATTTAGAGAGACGCTGGCTTTCTCAATGGTCTTTGTGATGTGAGAGTTCCAAGTGAGCTTTTCGTCTAGTTTTGCACCTAGATATTTGGCTTCGTTTGAGCCGAAGGCACGAAGATTGAAGGCGAACCTCTGGGGAAAGCAGTTAGATCGGCGGGGGTATCCCCTACCGAAACCCATCCGACCCTCTCATCTGCAGCCCCCGCACTTCTTGGCGGCGCGCAGCGCAGAAAGCGTCGGCGGCTAGTAAAGGCTGCTGCAGGAGGCACAAGCATGCCAGCACTATCGGCATGCGCCTCAAACACTCCTGCTCTTATTGGTGACGGTCAAATCCCCAATAAGAGCATGCCAGGTTCCAAAACTGACTGGAGGTGCTCCAAGGAACCCTGAATCCATTTCCCGTATGCTGGAAAGTGTTTATTCGAATATTAACTTCGTTTACAATTCAATTCAATTCAATTTATTAACAATATATATAAAGTACAATAAGATAAAGTATCTTTTGTAGTACATAGTATTAATACATTAGGATTAATTAGTAGCTCAAAAGCAAAACAAATAAATAATAAAAAAAAAAATAAAAAAAAGATTATCATTAATTCATACAATATACAATATAAATTAAAATTAAGCTAAGTTTGAAAAATGATTAAAAATTGCATTTTTAAAGCGTGTGGCAGTACAAATAATTCTAATAGTGACTGGTAAAGAATTCCATAGCTTAATAGCATAGATAAAAAATAAACGAGAGGAGTTCAGATAGTGGTGGCGCAGCGGAATTATACACAGAGATCGGGTTGAGCGAGCAAAATTAAGCTTATCATATAAATACACCGGAGTACTATTCATTATGATTCTATGTAAGAAGACACATACCCTTGCATCAAGGTATTGTTTTAAATTTGTGTTCAATATACCATGGGCGAATTGAGATACATGGTCATAACGTCGTAATCCATGAATATATCTAACGGAGTCATTAAATGCAACTTGAAGCTTGTGAAATGATAAACTATCAATATTACAGTAAACGGCTTCCGAGTACGTAATTAGGGGTAATATAAGAGTCTTTACTAACTGTTGTCTTGTGCTGACAGGGGTGAAACTTGCAGAGATCCATAATTTACGGAGACATAAATAAATTTTCCGAACAATATAGTTTGTATGGTCGTATCCTGACAGGTTAGAATTGATAACAAAACCTAAACTAGTCCCATTATGTACCACATTAAGTTTATTTCCTGAGAGTAGGATATCGGGAATGGTATTAAGGGTTATCTGTTTTCTTAGAATGGGTACAACCTGTGATTTTTTTGGGTTTAGCATCAACCCGTTTGAAATTGACCATGCGGAAATACTAGAGAGGTCTTCGTTTAGATTGGCTACAAGTTCATCAATTTTTGACAGTGGCTTCCCTAAGTAGACTTGGGCGTCATCAGCATAGAGATGAACTTTCGTGTGTATACAGACAGAGGGCAAGTCGTTAATAAACATTGAAAATAAAATGGGACCAAGAATTGATCCCTGAGGAACACCCTGATTCATCTGTAACAGAGCGGAGGAAGCATTTTGAGTAACCACTTTCTGAAATCTATCTGAAAGAAAGCTTTGAAGAAGCTTAACAGCTAATTCAGAGAAACCAAATTTCTGCCCAAGCTTCCAGCAAAGAATTTTGTGGTCCACTTTGTCGAAAGCCTTCGAGAAATCAAGCAAGCAGAGAAGCGCAATATGGCCATTGTCATACATTTCTCTGATATCTTCCAATATCTTAATCATAGCTGTAGAACAGCTGTGGTGGGTTCTGAAACCAGATTGTTCCCTATACAATAAACAGTTATCAGTGAGATATTGAAGAACCTGTTTAGCAATTAGTTTCTCAAAGACTTTCGACAAACACGGCAAAATGCTTATAGGTCTAAAATCCTCCGGCGAGACAGGAATAGGTTTTTTAGCAACCGGTATAATTCTCGCTATTTTCCATTGTTTGGGGAAATAAGAAATGGTTATATAGTGGTTAATTATGTGGGTCAAATGCGATATGCAGTGAGACAGAATCATTTTTAAGAAACGCAGAGGTATTCCATCCTCACCAACAGCGTTGGATTTAATATTTGCAACACAGTTTATGACATCCACCTCTGTTACAGATTGAAACTCAAAACCAATCCCTTGTATTGAAGACAAGGGAGTATTTCTCGAGAAATCGAAGCTTGTGACCACTGTATTTTCTAGAAAGCTGTTATTAAGAATGTCAGGATCAATCTCACACTTGGAATCACTCTTGGCTTTGGATACCCCAATATGCCTTAGGTTACTCCAGAGCTTCTTACAGGGAAGAGATGTGCTTAATTTGGATGCAAAATATTTTCTCTTGGAGTTTCTTATAATAAGAGTAGAATGATTACGCATCGCTTTATATGCCGCCCAGTTAAAAACAGAAGGTCTATGTTTCCATTTACTATACAGTTTATTACGGGCTTTGATAGCATTCATGACTTCGGTAGTAAACCAAGGACAGATATTATTACGAACTTCGATTTCAACTGCAGCACTACATGCCTGAAACTCCGTCTCCTCAATAGCCTTCCCTTTTCCCAATCATAGTTTCAAAGGATCGCGCCCACCCTCCACCCTTTTATATTTTTTTTTTCTATTTTTCTATTTTTTTTTTCTAATTTTCTATTCCTTTTTTTCTATTTTTCTATCCCTTTCATTCCATTTTTCTATTCCTTTATTTCTATTTTTTTTCCCCTTTTTCTATTCCTTTTTTTTCTTTTTTTTCCATTTTTCTTTTCCTTTTTTTCTATTTTTTTTCTTCTATTTTTCTATTCCTTTCTCCACCTCACCAACCCCAAACACCATATCCACACCACTACACTACACTACAGCAACTGAGCACCTCAGTCTGAATACTCATATTTATAGAATAACAAACAAAAAAAGTTGAATTTATTTTGCAGTGTTTCTTGGCAAGTGTTTTTGTTTTTACAGTGTTTTTGGCAAAGTTTTTTTTTTCAAATGTTTGATCACATGGGGTTGTTGAACAAGACTCTCTGGGCCCTGTGTTGTTGACGTAAGCGCTGACATAGACATCTAGGCTTATAGGCTTATTGATAGGCGTATTTTGTGTCCTTCTTTCTCTTCAAGCCCATTTGTTTAAGCTTTGCTGAACGTTACTTTTAAGCTGAATTTTAGCATCAGAGCCGTGGATAGCATGTCCGAAAACAGGTTCTTAGGTGCATATCTTCTTGGATATCTTCTTATTTGAAAAACCGTTAGATTTAGATTTAGATTAAGGTGGGGAGAGGGACAATGTCACCTAATTACTGCGGCCTCTGATAGACCTATTGTGATGTCCCCTCAAAAATCCTAGAAAGTTTAAGGAGTTGTTTAGTTCTTGGTTTGTAGGAACATCTTGGCTTGTCTGCTACCTTACGTTCGTGTCCAGTAGTGGTTGGCCGTGTTCCTCAACCATTCCCTTATGTAGCATTTTATGGTGCTGATATGTATGCCGCAGAATGGTCTTGGCATCATGAATGGTGATGCAGAGCCTTTTCTTGCTAATAGGTCTGCTTTTTCGTTTCCTCTATGGCCACTGTGTCCTGGTATCCACATGAGGTGAACTCTAGTTGTAAGCAGTCCCATACCAATTTAGAGGTGACTTCGTAGCTTTTGAGGGCTTAAAGTGCAGCCTTGCTGTATTGGTTATAGCTCTGTTTATATTTTCTCTGAGGCAGAGTTCAATAGCGAATATCTCTGCTTGAAATACGGAGTTGTATCTGTCTATGCTGTGATAGATGTGTGTTCCAGTGTTGGCTTCGTATACTCCAGCCCCAACACCTTCGTTCGTTCTGGATCCATCTGTGTACCATACATAGGATTGACGATCGAAGGAAGGTCTATTTTGCTCCCAGGTGTGTCAAGAGGGAATTGAGACCTTAAACTTTTGGCTGAATTTATACCTTGGAAGACAATTGTCTATATGGGGTATTTTTAGGATTTCATGCCTGTTTAGTTCATTAAGAATGTCAGGATGAAAGAGCCTGGAATTAGAATCATCCTCCGCGATAAGTTTATGAGCGAATATTATTGGTTCTTTTTTAAGTTGGAGGTGTACGGGTGGTAGGTCCGTGATTACTTCTAGCGCTGCTGTGGGGGTTTTTCTCATAGCTCCTATTATACAGATACAAGCTAGTCTCTGTAGTTTGTTGAGCTTGGCTTGTACTGATGTCTGTTTTGTTTTGTGCCACCAGACGGGCGAAGCGTATGTGAGAATTGGTCTGGTGATGGCTGTGTATAGTCAGCGAGATATCTTAGGATTGACGGCCCAAGTTTTTCCAGTGAGATATTTGCGGGTCCATAGAGAGATGCTGGCTTTCTCAATGGTCTTTGTTCGATAATAAGGGACAAAATTGTACAAAATCACGACAACACATTTTATTATTTTGAGTCCACTCTGACCGATAGTTCACTTAAGACTAATGTGACAAATTTTAATTTTTAGCAACGGAACTCGAGTCCTCACGAATCAATTCAAATTCGTAAACATTCGAATTTCACAAATGAATTGAATTCGAGTGTGGGAACAGACAGTACCGTCGCTCGAAATCTGATATTCATGAACGACCTAGTAATGACCGTTCGCACACTTACAATTAGTGTCAACGCAGTAGAATGCGTGAGAATATAAATCTTAACACACTCCCCTCCTTAGAGGGTTCTTAGCCTCTAACTTAAAACAAAACCCTTTATTATTGTTATCTTGGGCTAAATATTCTTTGAATGAAGGTTAAACTCACGTGTTAACGAAGATACTAATGTATTAACAATCATAGCAATAAGAAAAGAGAGAGAGAAAAAAAAAAGAAAATAGTGACCTAGACATTCACTTGAAAACGAGAGGATCTGGGAGCCGGCTTAGGCTTCCGTCGTCGATGACAGCAATATATGACCACCGCCCCAATCATGCCAGCCAGTAATAGATAGCCTAATCCGTAGTAATGATAGTCATGCCAGTTAATTTTTTTCCGGTAGTTCCTCGGACTGCAATTTATACCATTTTCCAAACACATACGATTGATAACCGTTTGGTGGCTTTCGGATTCAAACGCTTTTTTTAAGTCTATAAGTTCGGCTTTTGCGCCCACAAAATTGGTGGCGTTGTCACAAAATATAGAATGGCGTATACCTCTTCTATCGACAAATCTTTTCAAAGCGTGGATAAATGCCTCCGCAGAGAGATCGCCCACCACTTCTATGTGAACTGCCTTTGTCGAAAAGCTTACAAACAACTTTGTAGGAGTCTTACCTCTGACCTTATAGTGCGTTTTTATAGGACCACATAAATCCACTCCACAGTAATAAAAGGGGCGAGAGGGAGTGACTCTCTCCTTCGGCAAGTTGCCCATCATTTGTGCGACAGGCCTGGGATTTGAACGAAAGCATTTTATGCAACTGGAGGCTATTTGTCGCGCCATTCTTCCTACACTTAGAATCCAATATTTCTGCCTTGAAATTGCAATCAACGCTCGAGGTGCTGCGTGCATGTGTGATTGATGCAAATATGCTGGAAGTAGTTTTGTTATGCAATTATTTTTCGGTAGCAAGATCTGATGTTTGGCATCAACTACAATAGATGAATTTTTTAACCTTCCACCCACTCTAATTAGTTTAGTTTTTTCAGCGAAGAATGGCGACAACGATGCTATGTTGGAACCTTTATGCACATTCCTCTGCAGAGAGCGATAGTCATCCGGAAATTCTCTTCTTTGCACGCATACCCAAATAAAATTAGTCCCACGATGAAGTTCGTCCACTGTTAACTGTCCTATATTTCTCAGTGACTTTTTCTTTCTGCAATTACTATAAAATCGAAAACAGTATGCAAATATCTTTTGTAATGTAAAAAAGGAATTTTTATGATTAACTTCTTCAACCAATATTTCGTTGCTAACTGTTGTCGCTGCTAAAACGGACTTCTTCTTACGACGTTCTGGAACATCTTCTGGAATAACATGCTGCATTGCTTCCCATAAACTCTCATCTTCGGAAAGAAAGTCAGGACCATTGAACCAGGCGGGCGTTTTAAGAAGCGTTTGTAATCCCATCCCTCTAGAGACCATATCAGCCGGATTGACGCTTCCCTTTATGTAGTTCCATTGTTGTATATCCGTGTTTGCTTGGATTTTAGCCACCCTATTTGCGACGTAGGTCCCCATGTGTAAGAAGGTGATCTAATCCATGCTAGTACTGTCGTGGAGTCGGTGTAATAACGCACTTTGTTTATTTTAACAGTTAGCAATTGCAGTAGTCTTGTTACCCGTTCCACCATGAGCACAGCGCCCTGCAATTCCAATCGTGCTATGGATGTTGCTTTGAGGGGCCCAATTCTCGACTTCGAACATAGCAATTGTGAGAAGATGCATCTTCTCAATTCTGTTTTACCATCTTTCAAACGTCGGAGTTGGTTCCTTTGGTGCCTGTGTTTTGTACCATGGAAAAATTCAGGGTTGATGTGAGTAATATCCGTGGCCTAAGAACGAATCTATTCGCTGTATACGTCCACCTGTCCCTGTATAAACCAGCTATCTTGGCACTGAGTGAAACACAGGTAGGAGAGAATTCCGATTTATCGGATTTGAACCTGCCTGGATATAGCTTGGTGCCCCTTTTCTTTCTCCACCGCGGTCTCGCCCTTTATATTCGTAGTGATGTAGCTTACCAACTTCAGCCACAATACGGCCAATGTTCCAATCCGGAATTTAATTTCCTATGGCTAAAAATCCATGTCCGTAAGCATTTAATCCACTACTGTTTTATTTATAGAAGTCCAAACCTGGATAGCAATTCAACTTTCAATGAGTTTGATATGTTATCCGACTCCATCACAAGAATTGTATCCCTACATCCTCACACTGAGATTGCCATTGCGGGCGATTTCAATGTACACAATTCTAATTGGCTTCGACATTCATGCCAGACAACACCCGAAGGACGGTACGTAGAGATCTTTGCTGAGGTAAATAATCTGACCCAGCTAGTAAATGAGCCTACACGAATACTTGACATTGCAGATCATTCCCCCAACACCTTGGACCTGTTTCTCACCTCTCATCCTGACAAATACTCTGTTGCAATATTATCGCCCCTAGGTTCGTCTGACCACTGTGTCGTATCAGCTAATTTCTCGTCTTCACCCCACACAGTTAGAGAACAAATTCCTAAAAGAATAGTATGGCTATACGAGAAAGCCAACCGGAGCGGCCTTAACGACTTTTTTAGGAATTTTAACTGGTCACTATGTTTCCTCGATAGTGACGTGGATGCCGCTGCTGATATGATCACTAACATTCTTTTTCTGGGTATGAGATCCTTCATTCCTCACAGAATGAAGAGTATCAAACCCAAAGAAAATGCGTGGTATGACTCAAGCTGTAAAGAGGCCATCAGGTTGAGAGAGTATGAGTTTCCGGAATTACAAGGACAACCGTACTGAGGAAAACCGGAAACAATTTAAACGGGCCAGAAATGACTGCAATGCATTAATTAGACGTGTAAAATTCTTCCACGAACAAAAGTTGAGGCAGAAAGTGCTACAATGTCCCAAGGGTAGCAAAAACTTTTGGTCGTTCGTGAAAAACGTAAAGAATTCAGCCTCGTCTTCAATTCCCACGCTCATTTACAATGACATTCCAGCTGTCAGCTCTTTAGACAAGGCCAATCTGCTTGCTGCACATTTCGCGTGTAGCTCAACGCTACCAGATTCCACATTGTCTCCGCCTGTACTTGAGAGCGTTGATTTCACCATGGATGTGAGGACAAAAACAGATACGCCAACGTGATTCCATTGCCCGAGACGCGAGTCATTCTCCAGCAACTGAACGGCGACGAAAAGAGCGAATACATCAACGCGAATTATGTCAGGGGTCCGAAAGATAGCAGCAACTACTACATTGCGTGTCAGGCACCATTAGAAACGACTGTGATTGATTTCTGGCGAATGATCTGGGAGCAAAATTCGCGTGTCATTATCATGGCCACCGATCTCATCGAGAATGGGATCGACAAGTGCGCTGAATACCTTCCGCCCTCGGTCACCCTGGACAATCATACAGTTTTTGGCGACTTCCAAGTCACCTTGAAGAACCGCGAAGTCAAGGATAAATACGCCATCTCCACGCTTATGGTGAAGAATACCGTCACCGGCGAGGTTCGCGAAATCATCCACTATTGGTACCAGTGGCCGGAAGCCGGTGTGCCCACCGACGAAGCAGCTATCATTGCCATGCTCCTCGAAGCTAGAAGCTCTCTAAAACAGTCCGTCATCGAACAGAATGGCGACGCCAAACCGGAAACAATCATCATCGACGACCACGCGACCAAGAGTGAGATCAACGGTAATGTCGCATCGGAAAAGTCGAAACCATCCACCAAGGATCAAGGCCCCTTAACGATTCACTACTCTCCAGGTACGGGACGAACTGGTACAATAATCGCCTGTGACATTGCAATGCGTTGCCTAGAGGAGCCCAAACGTTCGGTGGACATCCCGCAGATCGTCTACAGCGTGCGGAGGGGTCGTGCCAGCGCCGTCCAGACCAAGGAACAATACGAATTTATCTACAAAGTTACCCACATGTATGCAACGAAAATATCCAACCTTAACAATGATAATTAAATCCGCGTACGATAGACGATAGAGATGCATATACATAGATAGGATCTAAGTTGACATTTTTTGTTTATCCTTTTTCCGTTTTTTCTCGTGCTCCTTGCATGGATTATGAATTTGTTTTTTTATTTTTTTATTTTTTTGCTGTCGAAACATCTGTAATGGTATTCCTCTCTATTGTGATATAAATGTATCTTTTTGGTTTTTTTCTTTTGTTATTTTGCTTAATCCTTTATGAACAGCGATGCGGGGGAATTCGCCTTCATATGCTGCGGTGTATGTATTATGGAGAAACATGTATTTGTATTTTGTATGTATTGCTTTAAGAATGGTATTTCAAATCAGTGAGTAGATAGATTTGGCACCCGAACATGTTACTTGTAAGGATGGTATTACTCAAAAGCGTATTACTCTAGTGTTAAGATTAACAGCTGTACATTTTGTATTTGTAAATAAAGAATGGGACAAATCCATTTTCGCACTCGTACAGTTGCAAGAGTACTAAAAGATCTCAACATACACAAATCCGCTGGCCCGGATGGTATACCCCCAATACTTCTGAAGAGGTGTTCTTCTGCGCTGGCAAAACCTCTGCGTAAGCTTTTCCATCTGTCCTACTCTTCGGGTCTCTTTCCGAGTAGATGGAAAACAGCATTTGTCCAGCCCGTCCCCAAAAAGGGCGAATCTTCGTCTCCCTCCTCCTACCGACCCATAGCACTAACGTCCCTTCTTTCCAAGGTCATGGAAACGCTGATAAACCGTCAGCTTATGAAATATCTTGAATCGCGGAAGCTTCTTAATGACCGGCAATACGGTTTTCGCAGCAACAGGTCCACTGGTGATTTGATGGCATATCTCACCGAAAAGTGTAACCAATCTTTGCACAATCAAGGCGAAAGCAAGATCGTTGCGCTTGATATTTCAAAAGCATTTGACAGAGTTTGGCATCAGGCTCTTTTGTCGAAAATGCGTGCTTATGGCATCGATAAATCTCTGCTTCTATGGATTAGAAATTACCTTTCGAACCGTTCAATTCAAGTTGTTTTGGATGGGTTCAAGTCTGATATTCACCAAATAAATGCTGGTGTCCCCCAAGGCTCTGTTTTGTCTCCGACTCTCTTTCTCATTTTTATAAATGATCTCTTATCTGTTACTTCTAATCCAATCCACTCCTTCGCTGATGACAGTACTCTCAGCTTTTCATATTCGTTCCAGGACTCACGTCCCTGCTCTTCGGCCGTAGAACTGGAACGGCAGCGTATGTCAAGCACATTGAATTCCGATCTTGACAGCATAATCGATTGGGGTAAAAATAATAGAGTAGAATTCAATGCTTCTAAAACTCAATGCTGTCTACTGTCGTTAAAGCGAACCCATAATAATCAGCCATTATCCATGAGCGGCGCTTGTGTCGACGAAACCGAAAAACTTTCCATCCTTGGTATGTGTATCAACACCAAACTTAATTGGAATGATCACATATTTGAAATCGCCAAAAACGCGGCAAAATGTCTAGGTTTCCTCAAACGATGCAAGAAATATTTCACCCCCTCTGATTTGGCTTCAATTTATAAGGCCTACATCCGCCCCAAGCTTGAGTATAACGCTCATATCTGGTCTGGTGCCCCTAAAACTTCACTGCACCTACTAGATAGGATACAACAGCGAGCGATAAAACTTATAGGAGACACTAATATCGCAAAGTCAATTGACTCGCTTGAACACCGACGTAATGTGTCTTCCTTGTCACTATTTTATCGCTATTTTAACAACCGTTGCTCAAATGAGTTAGCCAATTGCATTCCTCATCTCCATGAATTCACCCGCAATACTCGTCTTGCCAGGAATGCTCATCAGTTTACCCTTAAGCCTGCTTTCGGACGTACAGTTAAGTTCAGGGATTCGTTCTTCAGCCGCACAACACGTTTATGGAATGCTCTTCCCAGCCCTATATTTCCTACTCACTACAATCCACAGACATTTAGGACCAATGTGCACAGGTACCTCCTCTCCCTTTCTCCCTCTATACCTTCGGCCCGTGCTGTGTCTTGATTCCGGACACTTAAGGGTAGTCATAACCCCTTTTGCGCGCGCAAATTATAAAAAAAAAAAAAAAAATCCACTGTCATCAACAGATCTAAGATATACGCATGCCCCAAAGGCACTCAGGCTACTGTCCGAAAATGCGTGCAGTTCAATATCGCTGCAAGGACGGGAAGCATATCGTGGGATGCTTAGCTCATTCGACGTGGAGAATTTTTTCAGGTACTTATGCCATTTATTAGCTTGCTCTTCCGGAAGTTGATCATCCCAGGATAACTTTGTTTTCCAAAGTTCTTGCAGAAAAAGCTTCCCGAGGACTATTGCAGGTCCAAGTAATCCCAACGGATCAAATAACCGGGCAAGATCGGCGAGTACAGTTCGTTTGCACACAGGTCTGTACACTCTCTCATAATCAATCTTAAACTTAAATGCATCGGAGGACGGGTCCCAAATTAGTCCCAACGTTTTATTCACTTCGGATTGATGAAACCCAACAAGTTGTTCTTTATGTTCTTCCGGGATTTTTTCTAGTATTCTGGGGTGGTTGGCGCAAAACTTTCTTAACTTGAAGCCTCCCAGTTTCAAAAGATGACGGATTTCAGTCAACAATTTTTCGGCATCATCTACACTCTCTGCGCCCGTAAGGCAATCATCCATGTAAAAACACGATTTTAATGCCTCGGCAGCATGGGGGTATTCACCTTTGTTATCATCTGCCAACTTCATCAAACATTTCGTAGCTAGATATGATGCGGATGCTGTGCCATACGTTACAGTATTAAGCTGATATGTTTGCAATGGGTGGTCATGTTGTGATCTCCACAAGATTAATTGCATCCTTCTATCCTTAGAATCTACTAATATTTGTCGGTACATCTTGCTTATGTCTCCAGTAAAAACATACCTATGTGATCGAAAGTTAGTTATAATGGAAAATAGATCTGGTTGGACTGTTGGACCAACCATTAATAAATCATTGAGCGAGTGCCCGGAAGTGCTTTTGGCAGATGCATCAAACACCACTCGAAGCTTGGTGGACGAGCTTTCTGGCTTGATACAATGATGAGGAACAAAGTAGTGTGTTTTTGGAATTTCTTCGGCAGATACTGGGCTCATATGACCCAAAGATTCGTACTCGTCCATGAACCTTACATTTGATTCTTTCAATAGCGCATTTTTTTCCAATCTTTTCTCTAAGGAGAAGAATCGCCTTTTTGCTGACTCCCATGATTCCCCAAGTAGGAGATCTGGTTCACGTTTGAAAGGCAATCTTACTGAATTACTGAAAACCGTCCACCTGGTAAGATCTTAGTATGCGTTGTGAAATGTCTCTCGCATTGGTGTTCCTCTTCACTTAGGACATTAGTGGGGTTGTCATGCGATTCCGTCTGCCAGAACTTGCGCACTAATCTGTCCAGTGATGCGAATGAGGGCCTTGTCGCTAGGTGACAATGAGCTGGGGTATTTGTCGGTGAGGCACTTCCAGCCACAATCCAACTCAATTTCGTGTTGCGTAGGACTGGTAGATTATTTGATATTTGGATATCTCCTGGTATGAACAAGTCGAAAAATACTTTTGCTCCCAAGAGCATATCAATGCGTTGGGCCTTGAAACACATGGGATCCGCAAGTTGCACATGCGGCGGTAAATTCCAATGCATTATGTCTATTTCTTGAGTAGGTTGGTATTCACTGATACGAGGCATTATGCTTGCCTCAATTATTGACCTATATGATGAGGTCCTGGATTCAATTGTCACACTAGTGACGTATTCAGCCTTGCATTCCCTACCTCCTATACCACTGATTGGTATATCCATTCGACGCTTCCTATGGCCTAACTCGTGAGCAAACCTTGTCGTTATGAAATTTAGTTGTGAGCCAGAATCTAATAGGGCACGGCAAGGAGTACGACCCACACGCAGAAATGACATTGACGATTGCTGTGGCGAGATAAACTTCACGGTTTCTCGGCTGGCGACCTATTGCTGCATTGGCAGAATAGCTCGACGACTGACTTGCATAAACCTTAACATTATTAGGCTTACCAGGCTGATGTTCTTGGTCATCCTTTTTGTTGAGTTGATGTTGCCGCATCTGACTTGACTCTTGAACTTGTTGATGATGACTTGCTTGCTGAGTGAGTTCTTGCTGTCGGTTGGATTTTGTCTTCTGATGATGCTGCTTTTGATGAAGAAGTGTGTTATGTTTGCTGCCACAATTTTGGCATCCTCGGGACTGGCATGATTGGGAGAAGTGACCCGGTTTCAGGCAGTTCCTGCATAGCTCTAGTCGTCGCACCGCCCTTTCACGATCTTCACCTGAAAGATTAAGAAAGTTTGAGCAACTGAAAATCTTGTGCTTACCTGAGTTGCACATGTAGCAATTGATGCAATCTGGGCGTGTTGCAACAGTGGCCGTTTTTCTGCCCTCGCCTGGTCTACTGATGGCCTCCAGGGTTTGGAATCTGAGCTTTACGAATTTTAGGAACTCTCCTAGGGAGGGGCTGCTCCTCGGGTCACTTAGAGACTGTTCGAAGAGCATTCTGCTGTCTTTGTCCATTCTCTGCAGGATTAAGTGAACCACCAGTGGGTCCCAGCTGCTGACGTTGAAACCCAAACTAGTAATCGCCTGCATACTTTCCTTTGTGGTGTCGTGTAACTTTCTGAGGCTAGCTGCGGTGCCAGTTGTTATAGGTTGCGAAAGAAGCCGGTTAAGTTGAGCAGTAAGCAACAGCCTGTTATTATCGTATCGCTCCACTAGGGTTTTCCAAGCAATGCCGTAGTTACTGTTGGTAGCTTGGAAGTGCTGGATAAGGTTGTGCACCTCTCCAGTAACATTGGCTCTCAGAAAGTATAGCTTTTGAGCGGATGGTATCGGCTGGTCATGAATTAATTGCTTGAACAGGTCGTAGAATTGGCGCCAGTTAAGATAGCTGCCGTCAAACTTGGGGAGTTCTATTTTTGGTAGTCTCATTGAGGGATTAACCGATGCTTCCGTCTGCTGTGGACGATGTGCATGAGCCCCACCTTCAAACAAGATTAGTAGAACTTCTACCATTCGCTCTTGTGTTCTGAAATACCACTCGAGTTCTTCAACGGTTAACTGCTCTTCAACCTTTCTGTAGAGACACGTTATCTCATCCCAGTTCTGTTGAATGGTTCTTAATTTTATTTGGTAAAAATGCTCTGTACGCACCTCCGAAGCCTCCACAACGCATTTGTCCAATGATCTTTTTAGGATGTTCATCAGCAATTGGAACCTATCCTTATGCTTCATTAGACCTTCTGTCAAACACTGTGTTGGAAGCGATTTAGCGGTTGGTAATGCATGTTTCTGCTTGGAAACAGTACCTTGCTGCTTGGCTTCGCCCATTGTGGTTGAGTCACTTGCTGCACCAGATACTTCCCGATCTTCCTCGAATGTTGACCGATCCTTCGATTGCGGTGTGAGTCGCCGCTCGAAATCGCTTCGTATGCGCTCCGTTACCTTTCGCACTGCTTCATAATAGTCCTTCTTGAAGTACGGGTGTTCCAGTTCAGCAGGAAATTCTTCCCGAATCTTATTATCAGTGTCATCAAATTTTTTCCAGAGATTTTCAAATGCTGTCAAGCGCTCAGCCAAGTATAATGGAGTCTTTCTCAGATCTGAATCCTTCCCATAGTTGCGCGCCAGTCGACAGAGTTCCTCACCGACCCTTTCTTGTTGGCTTGCGTACTCTTCAATTGATGACATTTTTTGTTTTTATCTTTATCTCACTGCACTATTTTCACAGGTATTGCCAAACGTTAGCAAAAGAAGTCCTGTCACGGTCGCCCATTTTTGTTCGATAATAAGGGACGAAATTGTACAAAATCACGACAACACAGTTTATTATTTTGAGTCCACTCTGACCGATAGTTCACTTAAGACTAATGTGACAAATTTTAATTTTTAGCAACGGAACTCGAGTGCTCACGAATAAATTCAAATTCGTAAACACTCGAATTTCACAAATGAATTGAATTCGAGTGTGGGAACAGACAGTACCGTCGCTCGGAATCTGATATTCGTGAGCGACCTAGTAATGACCGTTCGCACACTTACAATTAGTGCCAACGCAGAAGAATGCGTGAGAATATAAATCTTAACAGTCTTTGTGATGTGAGAGTTCCAAGTGAGCTTTTCGTCTAGTTTTGCACCTAGATATTTGGCTTCGTTTGAGCCGAAGGCACGAAGATTGAAGGCGAACCTCTGGGGAAAGCAGTTAGATCGGCGGAGGTATCCCCTACCGAAACCCATCCGACCCTCTCATCTGCAGCCCTCGCACTTCTTGGCGGCGCGCAGCGCAGAAAGCGTCGGCGGCTAGTAAAGGCTGCTGCAGGAGGCACAAGCATGTCAGCACTATCGGCATGCGCCTCAAACACTCCTGCTCTTATTGGTGACGGTCAAGTCCCAATAAGAGCATGCCAGTTTGTAAAACTGACGGAGCTGGAGGTGCTCCAATGAACACTGAATTGATTTCCCGTATGCTGGAAAGTGTTTATTCGAATATTAACTTCGATTTCAACCGCAGCACTACATGCCTGAAACTCCGTCTCTTCAATAGCCTTCCCTTCTCCCAATCATAGTTTCAAAGGATCGCGACCACCCTCCACCCTTTTCTATTTTTTTCCTTTATTCCTTTTTTTCTATTTTTCTATCCCTTTCATACCATTTTTCTATTCCTTTTTTTTCTATTTTTTTTTTCATTTTTCTATTCCTTTGTTTCTTTTTTTTCCATTTTTCTTTTCCTTTTTTTCTATTTTTTTTCTTCTATTTTTCTATTCCTTTCTCCACCTCACCAACCCCAAACACCATATCCACACCACTACACTACACTACAGCAACTGAGCACCTCAATCTGAATACTCATATTTATAGAATCACAAACAAAAAAAGTTGAATTTATTTTGCAGTGTTTCTTGGCAAGTGTTTTTTTTTACAGTGTTTTAGGCAAAGTTTTTTTTTTTCAAATGTTTGATCACATGGGGTTGTTGAACAAGACTCTCTGGGCCCTGTGTTGTTGACGTAAGCGCTGACATAGACATCTAGGCTTATAGGCTTATTGATAGGCGTATTTTGTGTCCTTCTTTCTCTTCAAGCCCATTTGATTATGCTTTGCTGAACGTTACTTTTAAGCTGAATTTTAACATCAGAGCCGTGGATAGCATGTCCGAAAACAGGTTCTTAAGTGCGACTGGCCTAATTAAATTACTAAATTCAGATTTTCTTTTTTGCAGCTTTCTCCGGAGTTAATCTCTTTCTCTGTTCCCTTGGCTTTGAACCCACTGCGTTGAAGTGGATATCTTCTTATTTGAAAAACCGTTAGATTTAGATTAAGGTGGGGAGAGGGACAATGTCACCTAATCACTGCGGCCTCTGATAGGCCTATTGTGGTGTCCCCTCAAAAATCCTAGAAAGTTTAAGGAGTTGTTTAGTTCTTGGTTTGTAGGAACATCTTGGCTTGTCTGCTACCTTACGTTTGTGTCCAGTAGTGGTTGGCCGTATTCCTCAACCATTCCTTTATGTAGCATTTTATGGTGCTGATATGTATGCCGCAGAATGGTCTTGGCATCATGAATGGTGATGCAGAGCCATTTCTTGTTAATAGGTCTGCTTTTTCGTTTCTTCTATGGCCACTGTGTCCTGGTATCCACATGAGGTGAACTCTAGTTGTAAGCAGTCCCATACCAATTTAGAGGTGACTTTTAAGCTTTTGAGGGCTTAAAGTGCAGCCTTGCTGTCAGAGAGAGTATAAATGGTTATAGCTTTGTTTATATTTTCTCTGAGGCAGAGTTCAATAGCGAATATCTCTGCTTGAAATACGGAGTTGTCTCTGTCTATGCTGAAAGAGCCTGGAATTAGAATCATCCTCCGCGATAAGTTTATGAGCGAATATTATTGGTTCTTTTTTAAGTTGGAGGTGTACGGGTGGTAGGTCCGTGATGACTTCTAGCGCTGCTGCCTATTATACAGATACAAGCTAGTCTCTGTAGTTTGTTGAGCTTGGCTTGTACTGATGTCTGTTTTGTTTTGTGCCACCAGACGGGCGCAGCGTATGTGAGAATTGGTCTGGTGATGGCTGTGTATAGCCAGCGAGATATCTTAGGATTAACGGCCCAAGTTTTTCCAGTGTGATATTTGCGGGTCCATAGAGAGATGCTGGCTTTCTCAATGGTCTTTGTGATGTGAGAGTTCCAAGTGAGCTTTTCGTCTAGTTTTGCACCTAGATATTTGGCTTCGTTTGAGCCGAAGGCACGAAGATTGAAGTCGAACCTCTGGGGAAAGCAGTTAGATCGGCGGAGCTATCCCCTACCGAAACCCATCCGACCCTCTCATCTGCAGCCCCCGCACTTCTTGGGGGCGCGCAGCGCAGGAAGCGTCGGCGGCTAGTAAAGTCTGCTGCAGAAAGGCACAAGCATGCCAGCACTTTCGGCATGCGCCTCAAACACTCCTGCTCTTATTGGTGACGGTTAAATCCCCAATAAGAGCATGCCAGGTTCCAAAACTGACTGGTGGTGCTCCAATGAACCCTGAATCCATTTCCCGTATGCTGGAAAGTGTTTATTCGAATATTAACTTCGATTTCAACCGCAGCACTACATGCCTGAAACTCCGTCTCCTCAATAGCCTTCCCTTCTCCTAATCATAGTTTCAAAGGATCGCGCCCACCCTCCACCCTTTTATATATTTTTTTTTTTTTTCTATTTTTCTATTTTTCTATTCCTTTTTTTCTATTTTCCTATCCCTTTCATTCCATTTTTCTATTCCTTCTTTTCTATTTTTTTTCCATTTTTATATTCGTTTTTTTTTCTTTTTTTTTCCATTTTTCTTTTCCTTTTTTTTCTTCTATTTTTCTGTTCCTTTCTCCACCTCACCAACCCCAAACACCATATCCACACCACTACACTACATTACATCAACTGAGCACCTCAGTCTGAATACTCATATTTATATCAGTTGATCACAGACCAGTGAAGTGGAAGGTAGTGTTTCGGCTTGTTTGCGATATAAACAAAAAACAATAAAAAGGTATAAGTGCGCATTTGGGCGAAACATTTGCGGAACCCCAATTAGCCCGGTGGTTAAGTGCTCGACCCGCAGTCGGAAGGTCGCCGGTTCGGATCCCAAGTCGGGAGGAAAGTTTTTTGTGAGAAAACCTCTGTTTCTTTCTGCTGCTTCTCAATTAGTTGGAAGTAGCAGGAGGAGGATGTCGGGAGACGGCGGGGGAAAACCCGTACGGAGTCGGAATCGGGTGATTTATCATCCGATTTCGCAACACCGACCGTCGTCATGAAGAGGCGCAGAAGGGTCAACCCGAAGCCCAATCTAACTAAGCGCCCCTCCCTCACTACTTCGACTGAAAAAAAGCTGCAGGTCGAAGCGAGGAAAGGGGCGCCATCACCATCAACGTCGGAAGCAGCTCTACAACAACAACCAAAACCAGCGATCCCCGTGGAAGCGGATATTGCCTACCTTTCCTATGGTAGGGAAGGTCACTACACGGGAGACAATAACCCCTTCGCCCCCCTTTTATATTCGGCTACGGAGGAAGAGCGTAGCGAACTGGAGCAGAAAGAGCGTATGCTACGTGCCCAGCTGCAGGCCGTAGTTGATAAGCCGAAGGAAATAAAGAAAAGGGATTTAGAGCAGGCAACAGCCGCCCCACAGCAAAAGCAGCAACAACAACAGAAGCCGCAGAAAAAGCAGCAGCAACAACAACAGCCACAGCAGCAGAAACAGCAGCAACAACGACAGCCGCAACAACAGCAGCAGAAACAGCCGCCGCAACAGCAGCAGCAACAACAACAGCCGCAGCAGCAGAAGCAGCAGCAACGTCCTAAAAAGGAGAAAGTGCCACCCATCTTCACCTATACCACGGCCCTACGAGAGACCATCGATCTCTGTAAGTATGCTATTGGTGTAGGCAATTTTGAAATCAAATGTTTAGGCCAAAAACGCTATGCTGTTCGGTGCAAGACACTGGAGCAGCATAAGCGTATAAAAAGCTTATTAAAGGAGTCCACAACGGAGTTTTTCTCCTTCACGCCGAAGGCCGAGAGGTTGCGGACAATGCTCCTTAAAGGCGTGGAGTCGATTGCAGACCCCGAGGAAATGCTCTCAGAGCTCAAAGAGTTCGAGAGTGACGACCTCAAATTCGTGGGGGTTAAGCCACTCACTACGGTGAGCTCCCGACGGGAGAAGCGAGTTATTCCCTTCTTCTTGGTAAAGCTCACACCCAGCAGCAAGCTGGAGAGGTTAAGGACTATCACCACCTTAGCGTCCCAGACTGTCACATGGGAAACATTAAAGAGGAGCGGAAACATTTTGCAATGTATCCGCTGCCAAAGGTTCGGGCACGCCGCGTCGAACTGCGAAATGCAGCCTCGATGCGTTAAGTGTGCAAAAAACCACAAGAACGAGGAATGCGACCTTGGGAAAGACAAGGTGGCGGATAGAGAGCAGCTCGAGTGTGTGTTGTGTAGGAACCGAGGGCACCCTGCAAACTATCGGGGATGTCCTAAGTTCCAGGACATCAAGAAAGAAAACCTGGCCCGTAAGCAGAAGGTCGAGGAGAAGCGTCCCTCGGGTCGCTTCCAAACACCAGCCGTCACATCCCAATTGACCTACGCCCAAATGGCGGCAGGTTCGGGAAAGACGGTACAAAAGCCCATGACTGTTCCTAAAGCCCCAGTGCCTGTCTCTAAGGCACCGGTGGCCGAGGTGGATGTCTGTTCGATCTTGCTCGCAATCCAAGGGCAGATTGGGCAGCTCCAGCAACAGATCCTGGAGACGGCGACCCGAGTAGATAGTATCTACTCGCTTCTGCCGGGCCTAGCGCACCTAAGGTCGTGATGGGTACGCTGGTAGAGAGGCCCTTGAGGATCCTGTCGGTGAATGTAAATTCACTGATAAGGATCGAGCGACAAGCCGTACTTTTTAATCTGTTGCAGGACGAAAGCCCCGATGTACTCTTGGTTAGCGAAACAAAGCTAAACCAGAAGCACAAAATCCGGCACAGTTCTTATAGAATAATTAGAAGGGACCGACCCAACGCTATTCAAGGCGGGGGAGTTGCGATCTTTATTAAAAACAATTTTAAACATAAAGTCATATATAGCGGTGAAGTGCGGAGGTTCCAGGTGTTAGAGGCCTGTATTGTGTGCATTCCTCTCCGAAATGGAAAGAGAATGTACATAGTATCAGCCTATGCACCTGAAGCACCTCAACCCAATATTTTTATCGCAGAACTCGAGACACTTTTTCGATCTCTGCGCTTAAACTCATTAGAAAACTTTTACATTCTGGCCGGCGATTTAAATGCCAAACATAGTGATTGGGGAAATAACATTCCCAACACTAGGGGGAGCCTACTAAGCCATTGGTGGATTCTTCGCAGCATTGAATATAGAGTCAAGTTGCTCGCAACGGATAGTCCGTCGTATCCTAGGAGCGGCTCCTATCTGGATCTCATGCTAATGGACTCTCGACTGAGACTGGCAGACACGAACGAATGGTCTATTAACTGTCTGCGGACCATTGTATACGACAGTGACCACTGCGGACTATGTGCCGTGATCACAGTACCTGACGAGTTCGCGGAGATGGCAGAGTGTGTCCAAACGCACCCCTACGATTACAGTAGGGTGTGCTGGCCGCACTTTGCCAATTCCCTAACGAGAGCGTTCACTTCGAGCGCCTCCTTTCCACCGACTAATAGGAATCTGTCAAACTACGAGATTGACAGGTATCTCAAACAAATGCACGATGTCTTTAAAGAGACAATGAACAGTACGATACCACGCCAAAGACAGCACGATACCACAAACGTATACCGAAACGCGACAATCGACGCACTGCACAGACAAAAAAGTAGACTCCTGACAAGACTCAAACTCTTATACAGGCGGTTTACCGACAGACAAAACTCGGAGGTCAGGACACTGAAGTCACTGATTAAATATATCCAACAGTTAATCAAGGAAAATTACAGAATATCTGTAAGTTTGCATTGGAACAAAAGAATTCGTGCTGTAAAATCCAATAGCGCGAGTATGTTCCCTCAAATAAATAAAATATTTCGGAGAAACAATCAGAATGACATTCGGGATCTAAAGCTTCCGCGAACGTCAGACAATGAACGCTTGCTACGAACAGTTAGCATCGATCCGGAGAGCGCCATCCTGGATGATGACTTCTTCGTGATCGAGGATCCTCAGGAGAAGGTGGCGACAGTGGGAGCTGTCTTCCAGGAGGTGTACAAGGTGAATGACAGTATTCGCCCGAACCACCACCTGGAAGATAGAACCCTGCTTCATCACTTCTATCTTCGAAATGATATCGATCATTGGCGATCAGAGAACCTTGGTTTTACAGGGTTCAATGAAGATTTCATGGCAAACAATGTCATCGCCAATGAGGGGGTTAATACCCTGTTCATATCGACGGAAGATCTTCAGATGATCTTCGAGTCATTGAGGAAGAAAAAATCCGCGGGAGTTGACGGTATATCCAATGCTGTGCTTAGGCACCTTCCGCCAGTGGCTGTAGAGAGGTACACCATCCTGTTCAACAATGCACTGAATAATGCATATTATCCAGTGCACTGGAAGACAGCGGTGGTGCAACCAATTCCCAAGAGGGGTAAAGACACATCTAACCCGGAAAATCTCCGGTCAATAAGTCTCCTTCCGAGTATCAGCAAGGTCTTCGAGAAGGTGATCCATAGGGCCCTGTCTAAATGGGTTGAGGACAATAAAATCATCCCGGATAACTAATTCGGTTTCAGAGCGGGGCATGACACTATTCTTGCCGCGTCGAAACTTGTATCGGATATCCAATGGAATAAATGCAAGAACCAATGCACGGGTGCCTGTCTGATTGACTTGGAAAAAGCCTTTGACACCGTATGGCTAGAAGGTCTTTATTACAAGCTCAGTCGGCTGGGCATAAGTAAACCACTGCTATATATGATTTTTGACATGTTAACAGGTAGAAAGTTCGTAGTGAAAATTGCCAACGTGACTTCTACCCAAACATTTGAAATCAAAAATGGACTGCAACGGGGTACGGTAAATTCGCCGATCCTTTTCAGCATTTACCTAAGCGATCTGCTAGTTTCTCTTCACCATTCAATAGCGTACGCAGGCGACCTAATCGCGTACAGATCAGGTCCAACGATCGACGTCATTGTCACTCTCTTGCAGCGTGACTTCGAAAAAATTCAGCAGTATTGTGATGACTGGAAGTTGAAAATCAACTTCCAGAAATCAGAATCTATATTGTTCAGAACGCCTTTGTCTAGGGCCTCTCGGGACACTAGAAAAAACTGGCGCAGGTTCTTAATTTTAGGACCGGATGGGCGTCCACTGGCGAAACAAAGTGTGGTCAGATATCTTGGGATCGTGCTGGATCAGTATCTATATTTTGACAAACATGTAGATGCTGCTCTGGCAAGCAGCCAACTTGATTCTAGGGTGAAGGTAATCTGCTACATGGCCTTAATCAGGCCCATGGTTGCCTATGGATGTCCCGTCTGGTTCAATGTGAGAGCCAGCTTAATGGAAAAGATTCGGGTGTTTGAGAGACAATGTCTCAGGACGTGTCTGGGGCTACATAGGACACCCGAATCTGAGTACACAAAATTTTACCCGAACGAGGTCCTATACGATAGGGCCAGGATTGTACGGATAGATAATTTTTTGATCAAACTGATTCGAAGCCACGTTGCGAGAGCAATGACTTCGGTCAATAGCCTGATTTTCGGGGCTTACTACCCCAACGACTTATATCACGAGAGAGTGCGCCTTAATGGCTTTGTTCCGCCAGAAGCATTCCTCTATTTAGATAGATGTGGGCTGATCCAGGATAGATTGGCGGTGCCGCTAATCTTCCACGTGGGTCGCAATTCCGTGGAACGGCGATTCCTCTACGAACCCGATGTCGCGCTCCGTGAGCCCGAGCGCCTCAGGTTCTGTAGATCGGTCTCACGCCGGGATCGAGGAGACGTAGTCCGCCAGCATCAACGCTTTTGGTGGCTGGAGAGAGCTACGTCAGTGGACACTTTGAGAGCTTCAGCCTCTTCAAGGCATGGCCTGCCTAACACCAATGGCAGGCTTACATAGGCTAGGGTAGGGTAAGGTAGGGTAGGGTAGGTAGTAGTAGGGTAGTATGTATATAAAAAAAAAAAAAAAAAAAAAAAAAAAAAGATATATATATTAAATATATATTATGTATATAGTTTATATATATATATTTTAGTTAAGTTAGAATAAGTTAGGTTTAGTAACATTAAGATAGGCTTAAGTTTTATATATAATACAAAAAATGATAATATGCTAAGTTTTTAATAAAAAACATTTTTCTTAGCTTAAGCTTGATATAGTAATGTTAGTGGTAAGTTGATATAGTAGTCGAAAGACATAGATTTAAGTTGTTACGTCTATTTTAGAGTGTCCGCCTAGGGCCAGTAAGATATCTAGATTGTTAAGATAGTTAAGCTAGTTTTTAAGCATTTTTGTCTAGGGTAAGATAGATCTAAGAAATTATGAATAAAAATGAATTAAAAACTAAAAAAAAAAACTAAAAAACTAAACTAAAAAAACAGTGTGTGTTATTCTTAGCGTCCTAGATGAACATTGCTTGAAAGCTAGTTTCTTATACAGTTGCTGGACAATACAATCCTCACTCTGCTCAATACTGTGAAATATTGATGGCCGGAGGATGTATGTTGTTTCATTGAGAGTTGATGCCTTGCTTATATCTTCCAGTGGTATTTCGAAATACCTCTGTAGATTATAGTTGACTCCAAGCACCGACTGCTGTAATTGTACTTCTCGAAATATCTGCTCCCCGATCCTTTCAGGAACAGTGTTAGGTTTAATCAGGTCATATTCATAGGAATCACTGATCATGAAGTATCCAGTTATTAAAATCTCTGTTGAAGTCGAGGACATCTCTAGTTTGTCCACTGGATCTGGTAATACCTCCATCTCTGGGCCAAGTCTCTCCGCGCACTTCTTAATGATTTCCTCCATGCTCTTCTGTGATAAGAACTCGAACAAATGATTACGTTTAAGATATGCATTTAGCAACTTATTGTATTTCGTTTCTATTTCTCGCATGTAGTTAAGTGCAATTTTCTTCTATTTTTTTTCTTCTATTTTTCTATTCCTTTCTCCATCTCACCAACCCCAAACACCATATCCACACTACTACACTACACTACAGCAACTGAGCGCCTCAGTCTGAATACCCATATTTATAGAATAACAAACAAAACAAGTTGAATTTATTTTGCAGTGTTTCTTGGCAAATGTTTTTGTTTTACAGTGTTTTGGGCAAAGTTTTTTTTTTTCAAATGTTTGATCACATGGGGTTGTTGAACCAGACTCTCTGGGCCCTGTGTTGTTGACGTAAGCGCTGACATAGACATCTAGGCTTATAGGCTTATTGATAGGCTTATTTTGTGTCCTTCTTTCTCTTCAAACCCATTTGTTTATGCTTTGCTGAACGTTACTTGTAAGCTGAATTTTAGCATCAGAGCCGCGATGCTTTGCTGAACGTTACTTTTAAGCTGAATTTTAGCATCAGAGCCGTGGATAGCATGTCCGAAAACAGGTTCTTAGGTGCGACTGGCCTAATTAAATTACTAAATTCAGATTTTTTTTTTGCAGTTTTCTCCGGAGTTAATCTCTTTCTCTGTTCCCTTGGCTTTGAACGCACTGCGTTGAAGTAGATATCTTCTAATTTGAAAAACCGTTAGATTTAGATTTAGATTAAGGTGGGGGGAGGGACAATGTCACTGCGGCCTCTGATAGGCCTATTGTGATGTCCCCTCAAAAATCCTAGAAAGTTTAAGGAGTTGTTTAGTTTTTGGTTTGTAGGAACATCTTGGCTTGTCTGCTACCTTACGTTTGTGTCCAGTAGTGGTTGGCCGTGTTCCTCAAACATTCCTTTATGTTGCATTTTATGGTGCTGATATGTATGCCGCAGAATGGTGTTGGCATCATGAATGGTGATGCAGAGCCTTTTCTTGCTAATAGGTCTGCTTTTTCGTTTCCTCTATGGCCACTATGTCCTGGTATCCACATGAGGTGAACTCTAGTTGTAAGCAGTCCCATACCAATTTAGAGGTGACTTCGTAGCTTTTGAGGGCTTAAAGTGCAGCCTTGCTGTCAGAGAGAGTATAAATGTTTTTATTGGTTATAGCTCTGTTTATATTTTCTCTGAGGCAGAGTTCAATAGCGAATATCTCTGCTTGAAATACGGAGTTGTATCTGTGATAGCTGTGTGTTCCAGTGTTGGCTCCGTATACTCCAGCCCCAACACCTTCGTTCGTTTTGAATCCATCTGTGTACCATACATAGGATTGACGACCGAAGGAAGGTCTATTTTGCTCGCAGGTGTGTCAAGAGGGAATTGAGACCTTAAAATTTTGGCTGAAGTTATACCTTGGAAGACAATTGTCTACATGGGGTATTTTTAGGATTTGATGCCTGTTTAGTTCATTAAGAATGTCAGGATGAAAGAGCCTGGAATTAGAATCATCCTCCGCGATAAGTTTATGAGCGAATATTATTGGTTCTTTTTTAAGTTGGAGGTGTACGGGTGGTAGGTCCGTGATGACTTCTAGCGCTGCTGTGGGGGTTTTTCTCATAGCTCCTATTATACAGATACAAGCTAGTCTCTGTAGTTTGTTGAGCTTGGCTTGTACTGATGTCTGTTTTGTTTTGTGCCACCAGACGGGCGCAGCGTATGTGAGAATTGGTCTGGTGATGGCTGTGTATAGCCAGCAAGATATCTTAGAATTAACGGCCCAAATTTTTCCAGTGAGATATTTGCCGGTCCATAGAGAGATGCTGGCTTTCTCAATGGTCTTTGTGATGTGAGAGTTCCAAGTGAGCTTTTCGTCTAGTTTTGCACCTAGATATTTGGCTTCGTTTGAGCCGAAGGCACGAAGATTGAAGGCGAACCTCTGGGGGAAGCAGTAAGATCGGCGGAGGTATCCCCTACCGAAACCCATCCGACCCTCTCATCTGCAGCCCTCGCACTTCTTGGCGGCGCGCAGCGCAGAAAGCGTCGGCGGCTAGTAAAGGCTACTGCAGGAGGCACAAGCATGCCAGCACTATCGGCATGCGCCTCAAACACTCCTGCTCTTATTGGTGACGGTCAAATCCCCAATAAGAGCATGCCAGGTTCCAAAACTGACTGGAGGTGCTCCAATGAACCCCGAATCCATTTCCCGTATGCTGGAAAGTGTTTATTCGAATATTAACTTCGATTTCAACCGCAGCACTACATGCCTGAAACTCCGTCTCCTCAATAGCCTTCCCTTCTCCAATCATAGTTTCAAAGGATCGCGCCCACCCCCCACCCTTTTTTTTTTTTTCTATTTTTCTATTCCTTTTTTCTATTTTTCTATTCCGTTTTTTCTATTTTTCTATCCCTTTCATTCCATTTTTCTATTCCTTTTTTTCTATTTTTTTTTTCCATTTTTCTATTCCTTGTTTTTCTTTTTTTTCCATTTTCCTTTTCCTTTTTTTAAATTTTTTTTTCTTCTATTTTTCTATTAATTTCTCCACCTCACCAACCCCAAACACCATATCCACACCACTACACTACACTACAGCAACTGAGCACCTCAGTCTGAATACTCATATTTATAGAATAACAAACAAAAAAAGTTGAATTTATTTTGCAGTGTTTCTTGGCAAGTGTTTTTTTTTTTTACAGTGTTTTTGGCAAAGTTTTTTTTTTCAAATGTTTGATCACATGGGGTTGTTGAACAAGACTCTCTGGGCCCTGTGTTGTTGACGTAAGCGCTGACATAGACACCTAGGCTTATAGGCTTATTGATAGGCGTATTTTGTGTCCTTCTTTCTCTTCAAGCCCATTTGTTTATGCTTTGCTGAACGTTACTTTTAAGCTGAATTTTAGCATCAGAGCCGTGGATAGCATGTCCGAAAACAGGTTCTTAGGTGCGACTGGCCTAATTAAATTACTTAATTCAGATTTTTTTTTTTGCAGTTTTCTCCGGAGTTAATCTCTTTCTCTGTTCCCTTGGCTTTGAACCCACTGCGTTGAAGTGGATATCTTCTTATTTGAAAAACCGTTAGATTTAGATTTAGATTAAGGTGGGGAGAGGGACAATGTCACCTAATCACTGCGATGTGATGTCCCCTCATAAATCCTAGAAAGTTTAAGGAGTTGTTTAGTTCTTGGTTTGTAGGAACATCTTGGCTTGTCTGCTATCTTACGTTTGTGTCCAGTAGTGGTTGGCCGTGTTCCTCAACCATTCCTTTATGTGGCATTTTATGGTGCTGATATGTATGCCGCAGAATGGTCTTGGCATCATGAATGGTGATGCAGAGCCTTTTCTTGCTAATAGGTCTGCTTTTTCGTTTCCTCTATGGCCACTGTGTCCTGGTATCCACATGAGGTGATCTCTAGTTGCAAGCAGTCCCATACCAATTTAGAGGTGACTTCGTAGCTTTTGAGGGCTTAAAGTGCAGCCTTGCTGTCAGAGAGAGTATAAATGTTTTTATTGGTTATAGCTCTGTTTATATTTTCTCTGAGGCAGAGTTCAATAGCGAATATCTCTGCTTGAAATACTAATAAAAAATTCAAACTGCTTTGTTTCTTGAATTGAATGGACTGATGCCACGAACATTTTATTCTTTTACTTTATACAAAAAAAATGCCCGCCTCAGCACAACAAATAACAAATATTGCTAACCGAAAAACGTTTACCTAAGCATTGTAGCAATAAGTGTGTTGGTGTCATCGACGAAGGCAAACAACAGCAAAGATAACAAACTACGAGTAATTAAAAAATAATCAATACAAAATAAATTTGTATTTTGTTGATGTAATCAACAAAGTTGTATCTGTCTATGCTGTGATAGATGTGTGTTCCAGTGTTGGCTCCGTATACTCCAGCCCCAACACCTTCGTTCGTTTTGGATCCATCTGTGTACCATACATAGGACTGACGATCGAAGGAAGGTCTATTTTGCTCCCAGGTGTGTCAAGAGGGAATTGAGACCTTAAAATTTTGGCTGAAGTTATACCTTGGAAGACAATTGTCTATATGGGGTATTTTTAGGATTTCATGCCTGTTTTGTTCATTAAGAATGTCAGGATGAAAGAGCCTGGAATTAGAATCATCCTCCGCGATAAGTTTATGAGCGAATATTATTGGTTCTTTTTTAAGTTGGAGGTGTACGGGTGGTAGGTCTGTGATGACTTCTAGCGCTGCTGTGGGGGTTTTTCTCATAGCTCCTATTATACAGATACAAGCTAGTCTCTGTAGTTTGTTGAGCTTGGCTTGTACTGATGTCTGTTTTGTTTTGTGCCACCAGACAGGCGCAGCGTATATGAGAATTGGTCTGGTGATGGCTGTGTATAGCCAGCGAGATATCTTAGGATTAACGGCCCAAGTTTTTCCAGTGAGATATTTGCGGGTCCATAGAGAGATGCTGGCTTTCTCAATGGTCTTTGTGATGTGAGAGTTCCAAGTGAGCTTTTCGTCTAGTTTTGCACCTAGATATTTGACTTCGTTTTAGCCGAAGGCACGAAGATTGAAGGCGAACGTCTGGGGAAAGCAGTTAGATCGGCGGAGGTATCCCCTACCGAAACCCATCCGACCCTCTCATCTGCAGCCCCCGCACTTCTTGGCGGCGCGTAGCGCAGAAAGCGTCGGTGGCTAGTAAAGGCTGCTGCAGGAGGCACAAGCATGCCAGCACTATCGGCATGCGCCTCAAACACTCCTGCTCTTTTTGGTGACGGTCAAATCCCCAATAAGAGCATGCCAGGTTCCAAAACTAACTGAGCTCCAATGAACCCTGAATCCATTTCCCGTATGCTGGAAAGTGTTTATTCGAATATATATATATAACTTCGATTTCAACCGCAGCACTACATGCCCGAAACTCCGTCTCCTCAATAGCCTTCTCCCAATCATAGTTTCAAAGGATCGCGCCCACCCTCCACCCTTTTATATTTTTTTCTTCTATTTTTCTATTCCTTTCTCCACCTCACCAACCCCAAACACCATGCCCACACCACTACACTACACTACAGCAACTGAGCACCTCAGGCTGAATACTCATATTTATAGAATAACAAACAAAAAAAGTTGAATTTATTTTGCAAGTGAATTCTTGGCAAGTGTTTTTTTTTTACAGTGTTTTGGCAAAGTTTTTTTCTTCAAATGTTTGATCACATGGGGTTGTTGAACAAGACTCTCTGGGCCCTGTGTTGTTGACGTACGCGCTGACATAGACATCTAGGCTTCAGTGGCGTGGCGTGGATAATTTTAAAAGGGAAGTCGAAGAAAAATTAGTCAGCCGCAAACGTTAAGTACGAATGTCTCCTGAAATTATGTCGTGTATTGCGGATCTGCCTTCTACGCCATGTGGGTAGAATAATTCAAGCCAATTTTTTATACGTCAACTCATTAAAGTTTAAGTTTACAATGGGCTTAACGCATAATAAAATTGGCTTCGAAAGAAACCGTTTTTGGCAGATGCAAATGCAATACCTTAAGGAAAATTTAAAGTGATGTTGTAAATAAAAAAAGTAAGGAACTTCACAAATGTTTCGTAGTTGAATAAATATGTATGTAACATGTACAAAAAATATCAATTAATAAAGGGTTTTGTAACAAAGTTAAAAATGAATATGTATTTCAATTAAAATAATAATTTTTTTTATTTAAATTAAAAACAGTAGAAGTTAACGTTAGAAAAAGAACTGTGAAAAGTTTTGCTAAACTGCTCTCTTCTTACTTATATTCTAGTGCTATTCTACGATCTTTTTTCACATATTCTACAAGAACTCTTTCATAAAAGTCAGGTCTACTTTTAATTTTTAGAATAAGTCGCTTTTCTATCGATAAAAGTGCTAAATCTGAGAGTCTGTTTTCTGCTTGAGAATTCCTTAAATACGTGTGTATTCTTTTTAGAGCTGAAAAAGATCGCTCCACGGAGGCAACAGTTATTGGAAGTGTAAGAAATAGACCACTTAAGTTCAAAATTTGGGGAAAGGTGTCACGCAATATTTCTTTTTTCAAATGGTTATGGACTTCTAGAACGCCAAGTTGTCGAAGTGAAGAAGTTGTATATAAAACTTTCAGCTCGTTTTTCAAAGCTGTAAATTCAAAAATTCCAGCAAAAAAAATTCATCAAAGAAGATATTTTTTCATCCGGATTTGATAACGTAAAACGATCATATTTCGATTTATTCAATAAATCCAAAAAAATTAATTCCGTGAAAGATTTATATCTAGTCTTGACTTGGCTTATAATATTGTCCTTTATTTCTACAAAAAGACGCTTATAGCGTGTTTTTAAATCGAGTAATCGACGTTTTCGCGGAAGTTCGGTACAATCGTTTACGCTTTCAAAAATGGATTCATCCTTTTTTGGAAACTCAGAGCAAAGCCAAGACTCAAAACATTCGATTTCTTGCTTAGCCACCATTTGTTTATTCTGTATTAAATTAAACAAGACAACAGTCTTACAAAATATTTCGGAGAGTGTATTTAATAAAAAACAAAAATCTTTGCCCTCTTATTTAAGTAACAGACTCTCGGCCATAGAAAGCGCGTCATTATCCCATTCATCGGGGTTATCTATTATTTGATTAAAAGTATCAATAATATCTAATCTACAGTTAAAAATAATGTTAATTATTCGCGAATGGTAGTGCCAGCGAGTCTCCGATACTCCCGGCATGCGCCGGTTGGCCACTTCTTTTAAAAGATTTGAACGCTTTGTTGATTTATTGAAAATACGTACTAAAGTGTTTATATTGCCGAAAAATACTTTCAACTCCGATAAAGCAAAGATAAACAGCTACGAATATGTTTTTCTGTTTTGACATGTTTGTTTGCAGAATTTATTAAATTATTTAAGTCAGTGAAGCCCGTACGGCTCCAAACACTAGGAAAATTTGAAAAAAGAAGACAAGGAAAACAAAACATTTTATTTAGTCTACAACTACCAGTCAACCAAGTATATTTTTGGTACAGAGATTCATGAAAATGAGAAACAAAACCATCCTTGCGTTTATAATCTATTTTCATAAAAGGAGTAGAGCGTCCCGTCTCTATAACTTTTTGTTTTTCGAGAAAACTCAGTTTACTAAAGTCATTTATTTCCTCCAAAAGAAAATCTGCTAAGCAACAGTCTACACTTAATAATGCCATTTTTAGGTAACAATATTTAATTTGAAATTTAATGAATTCCTTAACCTTAAGATAAGCAAACTTTTCACACTTTTCACGCTTTTCACTGTTCCTAATTTGGTCCTTTTCTATTTAGTTTTATAACACCACACAAATTCACATTCAGCTACGCATCACAATCTGCGCAAACTGAATTTTTCAAACAGTAACGGACCTGACCTACAGATGAATACAGAGAGCAACGAAATACATACAAAATTCAACAAATATGTAACTCGGAGAAAACCGTATTATTCTTACGATTTTTTCGAACAGAAACCTACATACATACAATATACATACATCTAAACCTGCTTAATATACTAGACACAGCAGCGCAACCAGATACATACAAAATTCAAAAAATAACTCGATGAAAAATTGTTTTGCGTAAGAAAGCGTGTATTGAACAGAGAGAAGTCAAACACCGCCACTGCTTAAGGAAGAAAAAGGAGCGAAAACAAATTTGTTCTATCCAGCCAAACATTTTATAACCCGATTTTTTCCGTGTTATTTTTCGTTGCTAGCGCTTTGTGTCTCTTTATCGGGTAAGGTGTTGGAGAATACATATACAGACAGTGATGTGTGGGTGTGTGCGTAGAGTGGAACGATAGGCAGTGGTTGACTGCTTAGGTTAAATGTTGGTGTGGGGCACGTTAGCCCGTGTAAGGAATACACATATATTTATGTTTATTCATCGGGATTCATGTTGCGCGTTTTTTGATAAACATTGTTGAAAGTTCGAATTTGAAAAGGTAACTCGGTAGGAATCGGGTTATATGGACGCCACGCCACTGCTAGGCTTATAGGCTTATTGATAGGCGTATTTTGTGTCCTTCTTTCTCTTCAAGCCCATTTGCTTATGCTTTGCTGAACGTTACTTTTAAGTTGAATTTTAGCATCAGAGCCGTGGATAGCATGTCCGAAAACAGGTTCTTAGGTGCGACTGGCCTAATTAAATTACTAAATTGAGATTTTTTTTTTGCAGTTTTCTCCGGAGTTAATCTCTTTCTCTGTTCCCTTGGCTTTGAACCCACTGCGTTGAAGTGGAAAGTCTTATTTGAAAAACCGATAGATTTAGATTTAGATTAAGGTGGGAAGAGGGACAATGTCACCTAATTACTGCGGCCTCTGATAGGCCTATTGTGATGTCCCCTCAAAAATCCTAGAAAGTTTAAGGAGTTGTTTAGTTCTTGGTTTATAGGAACATCTTGGCTTGTCTGCTACCTTACGTTTGTGTCCAGAAGTGGTTGGCCGTGTTCCTCAACCATTCCTTTATGTAGCATTTTATGGTGCTGATATGTATGCCGCAGAATAGTCTTGGCATCATGAATGGTGATGCAGAGCTTTTTCTTGCTAATAGGTCTGCTTTTTCGTTTCCTCTATGGCCACTGTGTCCTGGTATCCACATGAGGTGAACTCTAGTTGTAAGCAGTCCCATACCAATTTAGAGGTGACTTCGTAGCTTTTGAGGGCTTAAAGTGCAGCCTTGCTGTCAGAGAGAGTATAAATATTTTTATTGGTTATAGCTCTGTTTATATTTTCTCTGAGGCAGAGTTCAATAGCGAATATCTCTGCTTGAAATACGGAGTTGTATCTGTCTATGCTGTGATAGATGTGTGTTCCAGTGTTGGCTCCGTATACTCCAGCCCCAACACCTTCGTTCGTTTTGGATCCATCTGTGTACCATACATAGGATTGACGATCGAAGGAAGGTCTATTTTGCTCCCAGGTGTGTCAAGACGAAATTGAGACCTTAAAATTTTGGCTGAAGTTATACCTTGGAAGACAATTGTCTATACGGGGTATTTTTAGGATTTCAGGCCTATTTAGTTCATTAAGAATGTCAGGATGAAAGAGCCTGGAATTAGAATCATCCTCCGCGATAAGTTTATGAGCGAATATTATTGGTTCTTTTTTAAGTTGGAGGTGTATGGGTGGTAGGTCCATGATGACTACTAGCGCTGCTGTGGGGGTTTTTCTCATAGCTCCTATTATACAGATACAAGCTAGTCTCTGTAGTTTGTTGAGCTTGGCTTGTACTGATGTCTGTTTTGTTTTGTGCCACCAGACGGGCGCAGCGTATGTGAGAATTGGTCTAGTGATGGCTGTGTATAGCCAGCGAGATATCTTAGGATTAACGGCCCAAGTTTTACCAGTGAGATATTTGCGGGTCCATAGAGAGATGCTGGCTTTCTCAATGGTCTTTGTGATGTGAGAGTTCCAAGTGAGCTTTTCGTCTAGTTTTGCATCTAGATATTTGGCTTCGTTTGAGCCGAAGGCACGAAGATTGAAGGCGAACCTCTGGGGAAAGCAGTTAGATCGGCGGAGGTATCCCCTACCGAAACCCATCCGACCCTCTCATCTGCAGCCCCCGCACTTCTTGGCGGCGCGCAGCGCAGAAAGCGTCAGCGGCTAGTAAAGGCTGCTGCAGGAGACACAAGCATGCCAGCACTATCGGCATGCGCCTCAAACACTCCTGCTCTTATTGGTGACGGTCAAATCCCCAATAAGAGCATGCCAGGTTCCAAAACTGACTGGAGGTGCTCCAATGAACCCTGAATCCATTTCCCGTATGCTGGAAAGTGTTTATTCGAATATTAACTTCGATTTCAACCACAGCACTACATGCCTGAAACTCCGTCTCCTCAATAGCCTTCCCTTCTCCCAATCATAGTTTCAAAGGATCGCGCCCGCCCTCCACCCTTTTATATTTTTTTTCTAGTTTTCTATTCCTTTTTTTCTATTCCTTTTTTTCTATTTTTCTATTCCTTTTTTTCTATTTTTCTATCCCTTTCATTCCATTTTTCTATTTTTTTTCCATTTTTCTATTCTTTTCCTTTTTTTTCTATTTTTTTTCTATTTTTTTTCTTTTTTTTTCTTCTATTTTTCTATTCCTTTCTCCACCTCACCAACCCCAAACACCATATCCGCACCACTACATTACACTACAGCAACTGAGCACCTCAGTCTGAATACTCATATTTATAGATAACAAACAAAAAAAGTTGAATTTATTTTGCAGTGTTTCTTGGCAAGTGTTTTGTTTTTACAGTGTTTTTTTTTTTTTTATTGAAATGTTATAGATTTGACAACATTTCCTTATACTACAACTAGTTGACACTAACGAGTAGTTTATATTTGTTTTATATTACATTACATTATATGTATACATTATAATTTACATTAAACGAATACACACTTATTTTACATTTCTGTTGTATCTTTTAGATAACATTGTTCACAGTTAGCTCGTGTGGTTTAATTCGCTTTAGTCTTCGAGTAATCCCAGTTGTATCGCAAAGTTTTGCTGCTTCCTGGTTAATATGTTGTTGGAGCCTTGAGTGGTGGGCTGCTGAAAATTCACAGATTGTTTCTTCTACAGATTTAAGCTTAAGGTCGCGATGTAAGTCGTAGTTTCTAACATACCATGGAGCATTTACTAAACGTCTTAAAACTTTGTTTTGGAAGCGCTGAATTATTTCTATGTTATTTTTAGTAGCACACCCCCAGAGTTGAATGCCGTATGTCCATATAGGTCTTAATGTTTGTTTATATATAAGAAGTTTGTTATGTATTGATAGAATAGATCTTCTGCCAATCAACCAATCGAGTTTTCCCAGCTTAATATTAAGCTCTTCTCTTTTCTTTTTTATATGTTCTTTCCATCGTAATTTAGCGTCCAGGTTCATTCCTAAGTATTTTGCTGCATTGGAATAAGGAATTTGTATCCCATTAACAATGATTGGAATATGTTGAATCTTTTTGTTAGTAAAATTAACATGTATGGATTTCATGCTATTTAGCTTTAAGCCCCATTTTTTGGTCCAGTCTGATATAATATTTACAGCATTCTGTTTGGTTTGTGTTTATTCCACTTCATTTTTTCCAACTGAGAGAATGGCAGTGTCATCAGCAAACGTAGCAAGTGTGCAATTCGAGAAGGTTGGCATGTCATTTGTGAATAGTAGATACATTGTTGGGCCTAGTATGCTACCCTGGGGAACACCGGCTTTGATAGCTTGCAATGTAGAATGGGCATCTTCTTGTTTTACTCGGAAATATCTATCAGTAAGGTAAGATTCAAGAATTGTTGAATATTCTTTAGGAAAGAGAGTTTTGAGCTTATAAAGTAGGCCTTCATGCCATACTTTATCGAACGCTTGGGCGACGTCCAGGAATATTGCAGAACATATCATTTTATTTTCAAGGGCTTCTTCGATAATGTTGGTGATTCTATGTACCTGCTCAATAGTAGAATGTCGGTCTCTAAATCCAAATTGATGAGATGGAATCATATTTTCGCTGTTTATAAATGGCTTAAGGCTCGTCAGCAGGATCTTTTCGAATATTTTTGACAAAACGGGCAGTAAGGAGATTGGCCTGTAGGATGACATTTCGTGCGAATCTTTACCTGGCTTGGGAATCATTATAACCTCTGAAACTTTCCAATAGCAAGGGACATGCTTCAGGCGCAAACAACCATTTAGGATTATTGTTAATTTAATCTTAGCTCTAGGCGGCAGGTGTTGTAATAACTCAGCAGTAATAAGATCATAGCCAGGTGACTTTTTTCTCTTGAGATCTTTTTGAATAATAGTTTCTACTTCCAAAGGTGTAACTGGAGGAATTTCCATGGATTGTTGTTCAATTTCCGGCCATATTACGACATGTTGTCTTACATTGGGTTGAAATACATTCATCAGATACTCGGCGAATGCTTCTGCTTTCTCAAAGTTGCTTTTGGCCCATGAATTATTTAATTTAATTGGTGGGTTGTGTTGAATAGGACGTTTAAGGTTTTTGGTTATTTTCCACAATGAGTAATCGGTCAACTTGTCGGCTGTTAGTTGATGTAATTTTCGGTTAACTGCTTTATTTTTAAGCTCACTTAATTGCGACCGAATCATTTCTGTAAGCTTGTTTAATTGTGACTTGCACAACGGATATCTTGTTTGTTGCCATTTTTTTCTTAATTTTCTCTTCTCGGATATTAAATTAGGTATTCGTTTAGGACAATTATACCCGATTTCTTTCTTTTTTATCTGAGGAGTACTTTTCCAAGCAGCTTTTTGTATTTGTTCCGTAAAATCAAATACTTCATCTTCTAGTTGATTTTTATTACGAAGCACTGTGTTAAAGCTTAAATTCTGGTCTAATATCGCTTGGAAGTAGTTCCAATCTGTAAATTTATTTACAAGGTAAAAATTTGTATTTTTCATGTTTACCCTGCCGTTGTATATTAAATATATTGGTGAATGATCAGAATTCAAATCTTTTCCTCCTTTTATATGAAGTACATTTCTGGAGACTTGTTTTGTAATAAAAAAGTCGATCAGGTCTGGAATTTTCTTTCTATCCGTTGGCCAGTACGTTGGCTTACCAGTTGATATGGGTTCACAACCTTCTTCTCGTATCGCTTTTAATAGTTCACGGCCCTTTGTTGTTATTAGACGAGATCCCCATTGCGTATGTTTTGCGTTAAAGTCGCCACCCATTATGAATCGGTTTTTGTGTTTTCGTATCAAAAATTTATACTGATCCGAGCTAATTTTATGTTTTGGGGGACTATATACCGACGTTAGTGATAGTAAGTTTTGTTCCGTCTTAGTTGATATCGTGGTTGCCTGGAATTCGTCTGTACATAACTGGTCTTCTTCAAAGTGTTCAATCGTTTTCCTGACTATAATCGCACTTCCCCCTCTTGCATTGTTATATGGATGATTTGTGCAATATGTGTCGTAATTTCTGATTTTGAAAAATAACTGACTTGTAAGATGAGTTTCCGAGATTAAGCATACATCTATTTTCTCCATCTCAAGCACTGCCTGGAATTCATTTTTATGCTTTAGTATTCCATTTGCATTCCATAACATTATTATGAACATATTATGAACAATTTGCATTATTTTGTGCAAAGAAAATTTAAACTTTTTCGCGTTAAAAAAAATTAAAGCGGGTTAAATAAAACACGACAGTTTCGGAGTTTGTTCAGTACATCGAGTGTTTTTTTTTTCTTTTTTTTTTTTACTTCACTGTTTTTCTTATGTCAAATTTGTTACAAATAGAAAAAAGATGGCCGATGGGCGCGAAATTTGAATCTATTATACAATATTTATAATTCTGCCTCATTCACAATAATTCATTATTACTTTTTATATTTTAATGTTAAAACAATTCAAATGCTGCCTTGATCCAACACCGGCCGCGTTGAATGGCTGGAAGGCTTCAATCTAATGGTAACGCAGCCAACTTGACTATAGGTCGCCTAATTACCGCTCCTCCTCGTACTTGGATGTCGGCGACTCTTATTCTTTGGTCGTCTCCTGCTACGACTCCGACCACTCTTCCCATCGTCCACTGTTGTGGCGGCGCGGTTTCTTCGTGGACGAGAACGATTTTTCCGACGACGAGATCGGGCTGTTCTTGCACCCACTTGCTTCGAGCCTGAAGCCCCAGTAGGTAGTCCTTTGACCACCTCTGCCAGGACTGCTGCTTGAGATAGCATAGCAGCTGCCATCTTTTTAAGTAGCTTGTTTGCTTGTCCGGCACTTGTTCTGGGGGCAACGCTCTCAGTGGACCGCCTATTAGCAGGTGCGCGGGTGTTAGCGCCTCGCCGTCGCTGGGATCCGCGCTTAATGCTGCGATTGGCCTGGAGTTTAAGATGGCCTCGACCTCGGTTAGGGCCGTCAGCAACTCCTCTGTTGTCAGCAACGCGTTGCCCATCGTTCGTTGAAGAAGATTTTTCGCCGACTTCATTGCGGCCTCCCACAGACCGCCGAAATGTGGAGCTCTTGGTGGGATGAAAACGAACTGGAAGCCTTCTTCCGCTGCGTGCTGGTGAATCGTTTCTTTCCCTCTTTCGAACTGCTCGCGAACCTCCTGCAGCTTCCTCTGAGCTCCCACGAAGTTGGTCCCGTTGTCGCAGTAGATCTTCCTGGGAATTCCTCTCCGAGCGGTGAACCTTTTAAGGGCGAGAATAAAAGAGTCGGATGTGAGATCGGTTGTTATTTCGAAATGCACAGCTTTCGAGGTAAAACAAACAAAGACTGCACTATACGTTTTAACGGGTGGTCGACCGCGAATTTTTAAAGAGGTATATACGGGACCACAAAAATCAACACCACATATAATAAAGGGACGTTGTGCTCTAAGACGGTCTGCTGGCAAATTTCCCATGATTTGCGACAGCAATTTCGGTTTATACTTAAAGCAATGTACGCATTTTTGCACAGTCTTTCTGCATGATTCTTGGGCATTTACTAGCCACACTTTTTCGCGAAGCAATGCTACCATTGCCTTTGGACCTGCATGGTAATTTCTGAGGTGCAAGTGTCTCAGATAAATTTTAATGAAATGGCTATTCTTTGACAGTAATAGCGGAAACTTAGCGTCAAACTCAATCGGTGCATGTAGCAAACGTCCACCTACTCGAAAGAGCGAGAACGCAAGACGTTCGTCTTCGAAGTCATGCATAAATGGATTGAGCCTTTGCATGTTGGATGAAAGTGCGACCTTTCTTTTTATTTTTTGAATTTCGTCAGAGAATTCGTGACTCTGGACAATTTCTATTAATTTAAGAAATGCCAATTGCAGCTCTTTAGCTGTAATTACTACTTCGAATGTTTTAGTTTTATTCCTTACATTCCGAATAAAACGTAGTACGTATGCAAACGTCCTTGCAAGTTTTGCATACGACGAAAACTTTTCCATTAAATCCATCATATCATTTCGTGGATTTTGCATTGCAGTGAAAGCGACATTAGTTTTGCGCTTCTCTAACACCTCATCGTGTGAAGATAACTCAATGTGGGCATTTATTGGCCACGCAGTTGACCAAATTGAATTATTTAGCTCATCCACATTTGAGCCTCGTGATACAATATCAGCTGGATTCTGTTTTGTCGGGACATGTCTCCATGATACATTCTGTGTCCAGTCTTGGATTTCTGCGACTCGATTTGCAACGAAAGTTGCAGGAGTCGATGGATGTGTTCTTATCCAATGCAATGTTATTTCGGAATCTGTCCAAAATACTATTTGCTCAAAGTCAAGACTCAACATTGCCGATACTCTCATCCACAATTTAGAGAGAGTATGCGCTGCGCAAAGTTCCAGTCGCGGAAGCGACTTCGTTTTCAATGGGGCCACTTTGGACTTTGCTGTTAGCAGCGTCAACTTGATACCGGCTTCGGTTTGGCTGCGTACATAGATGCAACAACCATATGCTCTCATCGAAGCGTCAGCGAATCCATGAATCTGAAGCTTCGCATCCGGATGTGTTTCCACAAACCGTGGTATTTTTACCTCGCTAAGCTGGCTTAGATTTGCTTTGAAATTCTGCCAACTGGTATCAAGGCGCAACGGAATCGACTCATCCCAATCTAATTTGGCTATCCAAAGCTCTTGTAATAATATCTTGGCTTTGGTAACTATGGGACATAATAATCCAAGAGGATCGAAAAGACGTGAAGAAACAGATAAAATATTTCTTTTTGTTGCTCGTAGATCATGGAAGTTTTCATCTAAATTGAAAAAAAAAATGTCTTCCTTTGGCTGCCAGGGAATACCAAGCGTTTTCGTAGAGTCTGAATCATTAAACTTGATCGACTTTTTAGTACTCTCTCCGTAGAACGCTGGATGGTTTGAAAACCATTCGGCTAACTGAAACCCACCTTTTTCCAGGATTTGACATACTTCTTGGCGTATTTTTGTCAAGGTTTCTAAATTATTGGCGCCAGTTAAGAGATCATCAACGTAGAAATCCCCTGCAATGACTCTTGAACCCAAAGGCTGAGAGTCTTTATGTGCATCGGCTAACATTTTCAGACACCGGATTGCTAAGAATGGTGCAGGTGCAGTACCATATGTTACGGTATTCAACTGAAAATGCTGTAATGGTTGAGACGGATGCTGCCTCCACAAAACGAGCTGGTAAATCGAGTGCTCTTTGGCGATGAGAACCTGCCGATACATTTTCGCAATATCTGCTGTCATAGCATATCTATATGTGCGAAAACGGAGCAACGTCGAAAAGAGCTCCTCTTGAATAGTTGGCCCAACCATCAAGATGTCATTCAATGATTTTTGAGTTGATGTGCGACTCGATGCATCGAAGACAACTCGCAATTTCGTGCTAGTGCTTTGTGGTCGAAGGACGCACTGATGCGGAATGAAGTAATGTGGGCAATTAGGGATTTCGTTATTTGTTGGTGACATGTGTCCCAACGTGAGGTATTCCTTCATGAAGTCCATGTACATACTTCTCAGCTTGTTATTTTTCATAAGTCTCCGTTCAAGAGACAGAAATCTACGTTTGGCAACTTCAAACGATTGGCCGAGCGAGGTAGGAGGTGCTTTAAATGGCAATTTGACTTCAAATCGGCCTATTGGCAAAAGTTTTGTATTTTCAGCAAAGCGTTTTTCACACATTTGCTGTTCTGGTGTAAGAATTTTATTTGATTCTCCGGGAATTTCTTCCAACGACCAGAACTTCTGAACTATTTCATTCAGGGATGGCATTTCATCGGATTGGCAAATCATATTACAAATTTTTGTATATGATTTCGAATATTTGGAGCATTTTCCTGAGACAATCCAACCTAGAAGCGTTTTTTGAATGGTTGGGTGATCCGGGCCTAGTTTTATTTGGCCAACTGATAACAGTTCAAAGAATGTTTCCGCTCCCAACAACAGGTCAATGGGATATTCCAGCTGGCCGTATTTATTGCATGATCCGGCTGGTATGCTGATATTGAGTTCATAACCCAGTAGTCTGCCGAAAATGAGTGATCATTCACTCTAGATTTTACTACTGCATGCAACTTTTTGTGTTAGCTTCACCAATACCAAGCAAATTCAAGGACTTATCTTCTTTACGAAGATTTAGCCTCTGCGCAAGTTCTTCAGTTATGAAGTTTATTTGCGAGCCAGAATCCAGCAAAGCACGCGCAGGCAAATATGTGCCATTTTTGCCCTTTATCTGCACAATTGCAGTGGCGAGAATGACTTGATCTGTTGGCACAGAGGCATGCATTGCTTGAGAAGTCGAAGGTTGTGGTATGCTATTAAATGTCGTTGCATATTGATGTAACAAGGAATGATGCGAACGACTACAAACACTACATCGAGACATTTTGCATTTTGAAACTGTATGTCCTTTTCGGAGACAGTTTATGCAAATCGGAACATTTTTTGCAAACTCAAACCTCTGTAATACGGGGAGTGCAGTAAACGACTGACATGCGCTAATGTAATGGTCATTTGAATGACAGAAGACGCATTTTGATTTCTTTTGTTGTTGTTGCTGTTGTGGAACACAAGAGAAGGAAGATTTTTGGTTCCTTTTGTGAACAATGTCTGTTTTTAGTTTAAGCGTTTTATCATTGGGTTTATACCTTGAAGTCGACGCTTCTTCAGCAGATATATGCTGGTATCTTTTGTTAAGCGCTGCCTCGCAGTCGCTCCACAGTGGAAGAACGCCATAATCTAGCTGCTCTTCCCACTTCGACCTCGTTGTCGCGTCAACTTTCGACATCACCAAATGAATGATTATAGCATCGGCGATGTTCTTTTCGTTACCCAAAGACAAAAGCGAATCATAAACTGCGGAAACAGTGTCTATCATGCTGCGTAATGCAGAAGCGGAAGGCTTTGTGATTTCTGGTAAGTCGAAAAGCGTCGAGACATTGTCAAAAAATAGGAGACAATTATTGTCATACACTTATTTCAGACTAGCCAGAGCTTTGGGATAATTTTGATCTGTGATCTGAAACGCTTTCACTGTTCCCAAAGCTTCACCTGATAGACATGAAATCAGATGATTGAACTTTTCAATATCTGGAATAGACGGATCATTGTCTACTAAATTTTCGAAGAGGCTGATAAAGTTTTTATAATCAGCATATTTACCGTCGAACTTGGGGAGGGACATTTTTGGCAATCGTGAGTGATGAGGGCCACTAAAAGAGTATTCAACCGCACTAGATTTACGCCCCTTATTCAACACTCCCATTATCAATGACTTTGCGATTACACAAATGTCTTCCAGTTCCCCGCGGAACATATCACTATGATCAGCTAGCTCAATGTCGGATTGACAGATCATAGCCTGATCGATATATGAGTTTAATAACTCTAACCGACATTCTAATTCGATCGGATTCTGTGACATCGTTTTTTGCTCTAGTGCCGTTTTAATCCGATTTATATTTGCTGTGATGAGAGACCTCTGATGCTTTACTTGCTCGAGGTTCTCATTTTTGCTCGGAGATGCTTGTCTCTTCTTGCTTGCCATTACCAAGAAAGGATTTTACCCAAACGTGAAAGGATCAAGTGAAATTAGTTTATTCACAAGTGGCTCAGTTACACTGGTTGAAATCGAAATAATTGCTACAATCGCTGCGAAAAATTTAACCAAAAAAATGTATTTGCCAAAAGAAAATATTTTCAATAAATATTTCATGCAATAATTTGTTGCCAGCAATGTTTTTAGAAATTATCACCACACACGTCTAAACACACTATTAATTGATATTTTTTTTTTTTTTTTTTTTTTTTTATAATTTGTATTATAATTTATTAATTCAATACCGAATTGAATTAATTGTTTTAAGTTTATAATAACTTTTATAAATTTCACTTTTATAATTTAAGTGTGAACGGGGTGTAATTCGGTTTAGTGAATGTCACTGACAAACACTGGATAACGACGATTAGCAAGAGCACGAGCACAGCAATTGTTTGTTTATATGTATTGTTGTTCTTGTAATTGCTACTTTGCAATTGAAATGTCAAAAAACAACGAAATAAGTGCTTATTAGCTTTAAGTCACTTTGTTAATTAATATAATTAATTTAATTGTATTAAAATACAAATCACGCACTTTATTATTTACATGCAAATGTATATACATATATATTTAATAATGTAATATATGAAAACACCAAGAATTGAAAGTGTTTCTTTGTTCTTTTTTTTTTTTTTTTTATATATGTTATTTATGTACTTGTGCTTATATATCAAATGATACATAAACACAGTTTGAACAACACACTTTCAATTTTTGTTGAATACCTCTTTTGGGACTTCTCTGTGTTCTTTGTCCATTTATTTATTTTGCTGGAGTCTCGATTTGATACAGGAACACTGGTGTTTTCTTGATGTTTTGTTTTGTACAATGCGTATGTACTTTTTTTTTTTTTTTGTTGTGCGCGATTGACTCACTGAACACTCACTCACGGCGCGTTTTTTAATATTTATTTTTTTTTTTTATTTTAATAATTTAAGTCCTTGCTCGGGCACCATGAACAATTTGCATTATTTTGTGCAAAGAAAATTTAAACTTTTTCGCGTTAAAAAAAAATTAAAGCGGGTTAAATAAAACACGACCGTTTCGGAGTTTGTTCAGTACATCAGAGTGTTTTTTTTTTTCTTTTTTTTATTTATTTCACTGTTTTTCTTATGTCAAATTTGTTACAAATAGAAAAAAGATGGCCGATGGGCGCGAAATTTGAATCTATTATACAATATTTATAATTCTGCCTCATTCACAATAATTCATTATTACTTTTTATATTTTAATGTTAAAACAATTCAAATGCTGCCTTGATCCAACACCCCTCTTGCATTGTTATATGGATGACTTGTGCAATATGTGTCGTAATTTCTGATTTTGAAAAATAACTGACTTGTAAGATGAGTTTCCGAGATTAAGCATACATCTATTTTCTCCATGTCAAGCACTGCCTGGAATTCATTTTTATGCTTTAGTATTCCATTTGCATTCCATAACATTATTTTTAAGGATTTAATCATGAGTCTTAATTTGCAAATATTCGTCAATCCGAAACCCATCCGACCCCCTCATCTGCAGCCCCCGCACTTCTTGGCGGCGCGCAGCGCAGAAAGCGTCGGCGGCTAGTAAAGGCTGCTGCAGGAGGCACAAGCATGCCAGCACTATCGGCACTCCTGCTCTTATTGGTGACGGTCAAATCCCCAATAAGAGCATGCCAGGTTCCAAAACTGACTGGAGGTGCTCCAATGAACCCTGAATCCATTTCCCGTATGCTGGAAAGTGTTTATTCGAATATTAACTTCGATTTCAACCGCAGCACTACATGCCTGAAACTCCGTCTCCTCAATAGCCTTCTCTTTTCCCAATCATAGTTTCAAAGGATCGCGCCCACCCTCCACCCTTTTATCTTCTTCTTTTCCTTTTTTCTCCGGCATTGTTATGGTCAGAAGTGTAGGACCATAACCGTCCCACTTGACTGCATTCCTACTGGTCCGCTTGTGGGGTCCGCCCATTTGCATTTGTTTGCACCAATTGTTTTTCGGCCTGCCTTTTTTGCGTGTTGAAATTGGAATGTTGATTGATAAAGCCTTTTGGACGGGGTTCAAAGGATCTCTCCTTTGAACATGGCAATACCAACTGAGTCGGTCGCGTTCTATATTTCTTGTGATGGTTTCTTTTACGTGGAGGCTTCCTCGGATCTTTGAACTTCTAATTCTGTCACGCTTTGTTACTCCCGCTGTCATGCGAAGCATCTTCATCTCAGTTGCCGATAATTTGCTCTCATACTTTTTGTGCATTGTCCAGCATTGTGAACCGTATGTGAGCGCCGGACGTACAACTGAAGTGTAGAGCCTTCCTTTCGATCACAGAAGATGGCGGAGTTTTCCCGCCACTTCATCCACCCTACGCTTACGCGATGTTGGATGTCGTCATCACAAGTTGCTTCTCTATTAGTCATAGATCCCAGATATTTAAACTTTTCACACTTGGGAAGCACTCCTCCATTTAAGTAAATGTCTGGAATAGGCTGATGAGGGTCAGAGAACGGGCAGCACAGATACTCTGTCTTCTTTGAACTAATACGATACCCGTGTACCTCAAAAATGTCCACCCACACATCAAGTGCTCGTTGTAGGGTCGCCTGATCATCACTTATAATGGCCCCATCGTCAGCAAAGAACAGCTGGTGCACATTGGAGTCCGTCACTTTTCCTTCAAGCAAGCAATCAAGGACTGCTATAAAGAGCAGTGGTCTGAGGACGCTCCCTTGGTGTACACCGACTTTGATTGCGAACTCTTCGGTGACTTCTGCGGTGCATCTTACCCTTGTCGTTGCTCTCTCGTACATGCCCATAATCACTCGCACGTAGCATTCTGGAACTCCTTTTTGTCTTAGCGCTACCCATAAAGGATCTCTTGGTTGCCGGTCAGAGGCCTTCTCGAAATCAACCAACACTATATGCAAGTCCTTTGAAGAATCACGATGCTTTTCCATCATGATCCTTATACTTTGGATTGCATCTGTTGTTGATTTACCCGAGACAAACCCGCACTGGTCATCAGATAGTCGTATTATTTTCCCCAGTCGGCTATCTAATACCCGTTCAACGATCTTCATGGTGGGCGACATCAGCTTGACAGAACGGTAGTTATCACAATTTCGCGTATCACCCTTTCCTTTGTGCAATGGAAGAAGATAGCTTTCCCTCCATTGATTAGGCATAGTGTCGCCTCTCATAAGTTTGGAGATAAGAACCATGAGCCATCTAGATCCGATATGTCCCATCTTTTTCCAGAACTCAGAGGGTATCCCGTCCGGCCCAACAGCTTTTTCTTTCTTGGAGTTTTTAACCGCGTACCGAACTTCTTCGACTGTGATGTCGGATATTTCGGCATGATTCGGGGCGGCTCTTGGAAAGTACACTCGGGGAAACTGTTCGTTCAGAAGTTCCTCGCAATACTGTTGCCATCTGTGGAGAATTTTTTCGTCTTCCACAAGGAGTTGGTCTTCAGCATTGTTAATAAATTTTGGGAAACGAATCTCCTGAGCATTTCTTCTTCTCTGGGCGGCTATCTTAAAGATATTTGCTCCTTTGTTCAAATTGTTTTGTCGAAGCTCCTGGGTAGCGTGGTTCCTGTCAGACGCGGAAGACGATATTTCTTCCAACTCCTGATAGAGGCCTTCCATGCTTTTCGCTTTGAATTCGGCGCATTTTTTCTTCGCGATACCTTTGCAACATCTATATACCTTTTCACGGCGAGCTTTTTCCTCTCTATTAGTAGAAGAGCATTTTGACCAAGCTTGGGAAGCCATTTTCTTTTCGTGTATCACTGCTTTGGCTTCGTCTGTCCACCACCAGGCTTCTTTTGCGTGTTGGCAGGGGCCTTTAGATGTTCCGAGCAGTGATTTGGCTTTCTCCAGGCCAGATTGTTGTAGGGAATCCCACATGTCTTGTGCTCTGCACTCCTCATTACCGACCTCATCGATAATGGAAGAGAGGTAGTTTTCCATGATGGTAATAAAAGCTTCGCCTTTTCCTTTATCCAGCTTATACCACTTGATTCTCTCAGTCAAGAGGAGACGGTGTTAAGGGGCGATCGCGTCTCCCAGGATCACTTTGCAATCTTTAGCTCTTGGCTTCATGAAACTGGATACCAAATGATAGTCTATTGGAGTTTCATTTCAGCCGCTGCTATAAGTGATCAGGTGCCGGCTTTGTTTGACGAACATGGTATTTAGCACTATAAGACCGTACGACTTGCACATATTTAGGATATCTTCACCTGAAGAGTTCCTGGTGTCGTATCCCAGCCCTCCGTGGTAGCCTTCATAGTCTTCGCTTGTCTTCCCGACATGTCCGTTTAAATCTCCCCCAACAAACAAAAGCTCTTCCTTTGGGATGATTTTGACAAGGTTGTGGAAATCTAGCCAGAATGCATCTTTTTCCTTTTGTTCGCATCCTACTTGAGGGGAATATGCGCTTACGATGTTCCACACCTCACCATGCATCACCAATTTGAGAGCCATCAAACGGTCACTGGACTTTGAAATGGTTAAGACGTTGCCAAGTAGCTCTGCCGCAAGGATGATGGCGATTCCGTTTCTTCCTTGTTCCAATCCATAGTAAAACATCTTGTAGGCTTTTGTTTAAAGTCCAAGAAACGTGCCCGATTACCGGTGTTTCGCCATTTCGCCTCTTGCGTGCACAGGATGTCTACTCGCCTTCTAACAATCATTTCATCAAGCTCATAGCTGCGACCACTCATGCTTCCAACGTTCCAACTCGCGACCCTTAAGTGTGGCTTACGCCGTTGCATTACATTGCTATCCCCCGGAAATCCTATAGCTCTGACCCGAGCATTGCCGCTCGTCCCAGGATCACGACCATTAGTAGTGCCTGGCGGGGTAGTGCTTTTCCTTTTGGCGTTCTTTTCCATAATGCTACGGTTTGACCGTTTTCTTTCTTCCCCTCCTTTTTGACACTGGGATGCTCGAGATTTCTATTTTTTTTTTTTTTTTTGATTGATCTTACTCTTACAACACCGGTGATCTCCAGTCGTGTCAACCCACTGATTTGCATGCACACTTGTGGGGCAGTTTAATGGTGGTATATGTGTCCCTAGGCTCACCTTGGTGTTTTCTAAATTGCCTAGATGTGATTTTTGTTTACCTTTGTTTAGTCGCCTTTTACGACAAGCGATAGGTATCGCTGCAGGGATATTCTTAACCCGTCCCTGCACGAGGTACCCTCAACCCTTTTATATATATTTTTTTTATTTTTCTATTTTTCTATTTTTCTATCCCTTTCATTCCATTTTTCTATTCCTTTTTTTTCTATTTTTTTCCATATTTCTATTCCTTTTTTTTCTTTTTTTTCCATTTTTCTTTTCCTTTTTTTTCTATTTTTTTTTTCTTCTATTTTTCTATTCCTTTCTCCACCTCACCAACCCCAAACACCATATCCACACCACTACACTACACTACAGCAACTGAGCACCTCAGTCTGAATACTCATATTTATAGAATAACAAAGAAAAAAAGTTGAATTTATTTTGCAGTGTTTCTTGGCAAGTGTTTTTTTTTTACAGTGTTTTTGGCAAAGTTTTTTTTTTCAAATGTTTGATCACATGGGGTTGTTGAACAAGACTCTCTGGGCCCTGTGTTGTTGACGTAAGCGCTGACATAGACATCTAGGCTTATAGGCTTATTGATAGGCGTATTTTGTGTCCTTCTTTCTCTTCAAGCCCATTTGTTTATGCTTTGCTGAACGTTACTTTTAAGCTGAATTTTAGCATCAGAGCCGTGGATAGCATGTCCGAAAACAGGTTCTTAGGTGCGACTGGCCTAATTAAATTACTAAATTCAGATGTTTTTTTTTGCAGTTTTCTCCGGAGTTAATCTCTTTCTCTGTTCCCTTGGCTTTGAACCCACTGGGTTGAAGTGGATATCTTCTTATTTGAAAAACCGTAAGATTTAGATTTAGATTAAGGTGGGGAGAGGGACAATGTCACCTAATCACTGCGGCCTCTGATAGGCCTATTGTGATGTCCCCTCAAAAATCCTAGAAAGTTTAAGGAGTTGTTTAGTTCTTGGTTTGTAGGAACATCTTGGCTTGTCTGCTACCTTACGTTTTTTTGTCCATTAGTGGTTGGCCGTGTTCCTCAACCATTCCTTTATGTAGCATTTTATGGTGCTGATATGTATGCCGCAGAATGATCTTGGCATCATGAATGGTGATGCAGTGCCTTTTCTTGCTAATAGGTCTGCTTTTTCGTTTCCTCTATGGCCACTGTGTCCTGGTATCCACATGAGGTGAACTCTAGTTGTAAGCAGTCCCATACCCATTTAGAGGTGACTTCGTAGCTTTTGAGGGCTTAAAGTGCAGCCTTGCTGTCAGAGAGAGTATAAATGTTTTTATTGGTTATAGCTCTGTTTATATTTTCTCTGAGGCAGAGTTCAATAGCGAATATCTCTGCTTGAAATACGGAGTTGTATCTGTCTATGCTGTGATAGATGTGTGTTCCAGTGTTGGCTCCGTATACTCTATCTATTCTAGGTCTATTTTTTTTTTTTTTATTATTATTTCTAATTCTCATAACATTACTTACATATACATACAATTAATTACAATTCAAATAAATACATTTTGAGAACAGTAGTGACATTTATTATTTATACAAAATAGAGATTAATGCCACTTTATTTCACATAAATATTGGAATTCATAGTTGTTGTGGGGTGAACTAATTCATTATTTCTATCTAACTACATATATACACATTGTTTAAGAAGAGAACACATTGTTTCCAAGAGAACTCAGGTTCTAATGACTCGGATATTCTCAGGGAGTGTATTATAGAGTTTGTGAGACACGATGGAGTAAAAGTTTCTGTAACTTGAGGTGTGGAAAGTTGGGATATTGACCAGCGGACTAAAATTACTACGCAGATTGTGGTGGTAATTTATTGGGCTTTGCAGGTAACCTCCCCTTATAAAAAATATTTTTAGTACTTTAAAATAATAGAGGTGTCTTACTGATAGAATTTTCAATCTGTTGAATAGCATAAAAGTATTAGTTAGTCGATTTGCATGACATACTTTTCTTATGACGTATTTTTGTAATATTAACAGCTGTTTGATTTTGCTAGTATAGGCGCCTCCCCAGCATATAATTCCATATTGTAGTTTCGAGTGAAATAGACCGTAGTAAATATTCTTTAAGATACTGGAGGAACAGTACTTTCTAAGTTTGTAGAAGTTGCGTAGAGTCGAGAGTAAGTAATTTCTCAAGTGGGTGATATGATCATGCCGGTTCAAATTTTGGTCGATGATGGCACCAAGATACTTACACTGTTTAACTATTTCTATACCAAAACAGCTTGCATTACATTTACTGGTATCATTAAAAGAGGCTTTACACTACTCGTGCAGGGACGGGTTAATAATATCACTGCAGCGATACCTATCGCTTGTCGTAAAAGGCGACTAAACAAAGGTAAACAAAACTCACATCTAGGCAATTTAGAAAACACCAAGGTGAGCCTAGGGACACATATACCACCATTAAACTGCCCCACAAGTGTGCATGCAAATCAGTGGATTGACACGACTGGAGATCACCGGTGTTGTAAGAGTAAGATCAATCAAAAAATGGAAGGGAAGAATGAAAACGGTCAAACCGTAGAATTGTGGAAAAGAACGCTAAAAGGAAAAGCACTACCCCGCCAGGCACTACTAATGGTCGTGATCCTGGGACGAGCAGCAATGCTCGGGTCAGAGCTATAGGATTTCCGGGGGATAGCAAAGTAATGCAACGGCGTAAGCCACATTTAAGAGTCGCGAGTTGGAACGTTGGAAGCATGAGTGGGCGCAGCTAAGAGCTTGAAGAAATGATGGTTAGAAGGCGAGTAGACATCCTGTGCGTACAAGAGACGAAACGGCGAAACACCGGTAATCGGGCACGTTTCTTGGACGTTAAAACAAAAGCCTACAAGATGTTTTACTATGGATTGGAACAAGGAAAAGACGAAATCGCCATCATCCTTGCGGCAGAGTTACTTGGCAACGTCTTAACCATTTCAAAGTCCAGTGACCGTTTGATGGCTCTCAAATTGGTGATGCATGGTGAGGTGTGGAACATCGTAAGCGCATATGCCCCTCAAGTAGGATGCGAACAAAAAGAAAAAGATGCATTCTGGCTAGATTTCCACAACCTTGTCAAAATCATCCCAAAGGAAGAGCTTTTGTTTGTTGGGGGAGATTTAAACGGACATGTCGGGAAGACAAGCGAAGACTATGAAGACTACCACGGAGGGCTGGGATACGGCACCAGGAACTCTTCAGGTGAAGATATCCTAAACATGTGCAAGTCGTACGGTCTTATAGTGCTAAATACCATGTTCGTCAAACAAAGCCGGCACCTGATCACTTATAGCAGCGGCGGAAATGAAACTCAAATAGACTATCATTTGGTATCCAGTTTCATGAAGCCACGAGCTAAAGATTGCAAAGTGATCCTCGGAGATGCGATCGCCCCTCAACACCGTCTCCTCCTGACTGAATTTTTTATGGATGCGATAAAGAAGTCAAACGAAGGTGTCTGAGAGAATCAAGTGGTATAAGCTGGATAAAGGAAAAGGCGAAGCTTTTATTACCATCATGGAAGACTACCTCTCTTCCATTATCGATGAGGTCGGTAATGAGGAGTGCAGAGCACAAGACATGTGGGATTCCCTACAACAATCTGGCCTGGAGAAAGCCAAATCACTGCTCGGAACATCTAAAGGCCCCTGCCAACACGCAAAAGAAACCTGGTGGTGGACAGACGAAGCCAAAGCAGTGATACACGAAAAGAAAATGGCTTTCCAAGCTTGGTCAAAGTGCTCTTCTACTAATAGAGAGGAAAAAGCTCGCCGTGAAAAGGTATATAGATGTTGCAAAGGTATTGCGAAGAAAAAATGCGCCGAATTCAAAGCGAAAAGCATGGAAGGCCTCTATCAGGAGTTGGAAGAAATATCGTCTTCCGCGTCCGACAGGAACCAGGCTACCCAGGAGCTTCGACAAAACAATTTGAACAAAGGAGCAAATATCTTTAAGATAGCCGCCCAGAGAAGAAGAAATGCTCAGGAAATTCGTTTCCCAAAGTTTATTAACAATGCTGAAGGCCAACTCCTTGTGGGAGACGAAAAAATTCTCCACAGATGGCGACAGTATTGCGAGGAACTTCTAAACGAACACTTTCCCCGAGTGTACTTTCCAAGAGCCGGCCCGAATCATGCCGAAATATCCGACATCACAGTCGAAGAAGTTCGGTACGCGGTTAAAAACTCCAAGAAAAGAAAAGCGGTTGGGCCGGACGGGATACCCTGTGAGTTCTGGAAAAAGATGGGAGACATCGGGTCTAGATGGCTCATGGTTCTTATCTCCAAACTTATGAGAGGCGACACTATGCCTAATCAATGGAGGGAAAGCTATCTTCTTCCATTGCACAAAGGAAAGGGTGATACGCGAAATTGTGATAACTACCGTTCTGTCAAGCTGATGTCGCACACCATGAAGATCGTTGAACGGGTATTAGATAGCCGACTGCGGAAAATAATACGACGACCAGTGCGGGTTTGTCTCGGGCAAATCAACAACAGATGCAATCCAAAGTATAAGGATCATGATGGAAAAGCATCGTGATTCTTCAAAGGACTTGCATATGGTGTTGGTTGATTTCGAGAAGGCCTTTGACCGGCAACCAAGAGATCTTTTATGGGTAGCGCTAAGACAAAAAGGAGTTCCAGAAACCTACGTGCGAGTAATTATGGACATGTACGAGAGAGCAACGACAAGAGTAAGATGCACCGCAGGAGTCACCGAAGAGTTCGCAATCAAAGTCGATGTACACCAAGGGAGCGTCCTCAGCCCACTGCTCTTTATAGCAGTCCTTGATTGCTTGCTTGAAGGAAAAGTGACGGACCCCAATGTGCACCAGCTATTCTTTGCTGACGATGGGGCCATTATAAGTGATGATCAGGCGTCCCTACAACGAGCACTTAATGTGTGGGGGGACATTTTTGAGGGACACGGGTATCGTATTAGTTCAAAGAAGACAGAGTATCTGTGCTGCTCGTTTTCTGACCCTCATCAGCCTATTCCAGACATTTACTTGAATGGAAGAGTGCTTCCCAAGTGTGAAAAGTTTATATATCTGGGATCTATGATTAATAGAGAAGCAACTTGTGATGACGACATCAAACATCGCGTAAGCGTAGGGTGGATGAAGTGGCGGGAAAACTCCGCCATCTTCTGTGATCGAAAAATGCCCCCTAAGCTGAAAGGAAGGCTCTACACTTCCGTTGTACGTCCGGCGCTCACAATACGGTTCAATGCTGGACAATGCACAAAAAGTATGAGAGCAAATTAACGGCAACTGAGATGAAGATGCTTCGCATGACAGCGGGAGTAACAAAGCGTGACAGAATTAGAAGTTCAAAGATCCGAGGAAGCCTCCACGTAAAAGAAACCATCACAAGAAATATAGAGCGCGACCGACTCAGTTGGTATTGCCATGTTCAAAGGAGAGATCCTTTGAACCCCGTCCAAAAGGCGTTATCAATCAACATTCCAATTTCAACACGCAAAAAAGGCAGGCCGAAAAACAATTGGTGCAAACAAATGCAAAAACACCAGCATTTGATTGGCCTCAGCCTCCCAAACCGGGAAGCCTGCCGCTACATTCTGAGGTCAAACCGGCGGACCCCACAAGCGGACCAGTAGGAATGCAGTTAAGTGGGAAGGTTATGGTCCTACACTTCTGACCATAACGACGCCGGGATAAAAAGGAAAAGAAGAAGAAGAAGAAGATTAAAAGAGGCTTTACACGCGCTCTCTATCAAGCTGAATTTTTCACAACATGCTGAATGGAATAAAATATCAACATTCGGAGTCTCAATAAATGTTAAGCTAAAAAACATTAATTTCGTCTTACTACTCACGATGAGCTTGTGATATGCAAACCAAAGTCTTATGAGATGGATGTCATGATTAATGTCGGCCACTAGCGTAAAGAGATTGGATGACCCATACGCAAATGCAAAGTCATCAGCAAAAGCCCTTAACTTTCCGATGAATGGAAGGCAAAAAACGGAATTAACATAAATTAAAAACAACAGGGGGCCAATGACAGAACCTTGAGGAACGCCGATGTTGATGATCTCGACCCCACTAGAAGAATTCCCTATTTTCACTTTTTGTCTTCTATCCTTGAGATAAGAAGTAAACCATTTCAATACGAAGCCGCGGAACCCTGCACAGTATAATTTATCTAGGAGAATTTCGTGGTTGACCATGTCAAAAGCTTTGGTTATATCTACAAATAATCCAGCGCAGCAGTTTTTGATATCTAGGCCCTTGTAGATGAACTGACAAAAGTCAAGAAGTGCATCTTCGGTTGAGCAGTTTTCTCTGACGCCAAATTGTTTTGTACTTAAAAAGTTTATAGTTCTTATAAATTTTAATATTCGACATTTCATAGCTTTTTCAAAGATTTTAGATACGACCGGGAGCTGTGAAATTGGTCTGTAGTTTTTTTTAAGGTTTTTATCTCCTTTTTTGTGAATAGGTATCACGTTCGCACATTTAAGCGCATCCGGAAATACGCCTGTGTAGACACTTAAATTGAATATATAGGCCAATATATCAACCACGTTTAAAGTGATTCTTTTTAAAACTTCATTTGATAAACCGTCATTCCCACACGAGCTGGAGGTGTTTAGCGAATTGATAATTTTTAAAAGTTCGAATCCTGAGATCGGATTGAAAACAAAACTTTTATCACAGAAATTTCTTGCTTGGGATAAACTCGCAGAGCAGTTCCCACAAGGTATCGTCCAGCAAGGGAGGAAAGACGTCCGTGCTACAGAGGTAAAATACTGATTAAATATTTCTGCGACAGCTGTAGGGTCTGTATTCTGCAAACGGCATTTGCGTTTGACAAATTATTATGCAGAATAATGTTGCACTGCAACAGGTGTGGTAACGAGCCTTTCTAAAATTGCACTGCAACATCCTGCCAGCCACCGGAAAGTTCATCCATCATCAGACTTGCGTGTTGATCTGCTTCTGTTGCGAGATAAATCCATCGTCCCATGATTGCTCGTAGTTGAAACATGAAAGATTAGAAAAGATAAGGGGGTGAATGGTGTGTGGCTATATTGGATTATAATTATTATTTTATTATTTTGACTATTTGTTAATAGTCAATGTGAATACCGCATCCGGAGTAATTGGATTATTCATTTCCATATTTTTTTGTATAATCGCTAGTGTCCGCGCGACACATTATGGTCCTTCGAGCCGGATCGGTGTAACAAAAATCTAAAAACAGTGTGAAATCTCACTAAAACCTCAATTTCAAAGTGAACACAGAGTGAACATTAATCAGAGATACTGTATTAATTGCAAAAACGTTTTGTATACAGTCGTGGGACAATTTAAAGCTAGATCGCAAATTCAGTGGGAAACGAAGTGAAGATCTGTTCTTAAGCTGTTGGTCGACGAAGTGTTCCTGGTTCGAGTTTTCTTCGAAAGCAAACGTTCCTGGTTCGAATTTCTTCTGGAGCAACGCGTTACATCAGGTGTGTGGCTCTTTTATAATATCAATTTTATAACGTTTAAATAAATATCAAAATATATTATAAATATATTATACTGAGTTTGTGAGTATAAAATGAGTAAGACGAAGTTAGATAACTTAATAGAGACGGTGCAAACCATTGAGTTAGAGTTGTGCGATGACTATAGGGCTTATTTGGCATTGGAGGGGTCGAGTAAATCCGTATATATGTATGAAGCGCGCTTAAGTAATTTGGAGAAATCTTTTGAAGAAGCTAGAGGACTACATCAAAAGATTGTAGCAGCTCCAAACGAAGAGACAAGGCGCAAATATATGGAAGCCTCGACGTTTCACAAATTAAAGGAATTGTACTACACGTACTCGTCCATGCTAAAAGAACAGTTAGCTAGCGTCGAAAATCAAACTCAGGGAAGTTTAAATAATTCAATAACACCATCCAAATCTCCGGAAGTTGAATTAAAATTACCGGCAATTAAAATTCCAACTTTCTCGGGCTCATACCAATTATGGCCTGAATTTAGAAGTTTATTTGAAAGTCTCGTTGTGAAAAATTCGTCGATATCTGATGCTCAGAAGCTTCATTATTTGAAATCCAATCTAAGCGGTGAAGCCGAAAGAATCCTTCGCAATACAGCAATCACCGATGGCAATTTTGAGTCTGCATGGGCTACGCTCATGAAGAGATACCGAAATCTGAGGTTCCTAAAGGATAATTATTTTAGATTACTTTTCGACCAGTCCGTTCTCTCCCAAGAATCATCCTACGATATAAAACTGCTTATAGATACCACAAACGAGGCAAGGCGTTCGCTAGAAAATCTAGGAGTGCCTGTCAGGTCTTGGGAAGACGTCTTGATTTATCACACCGTGCAGAAACTACCGCATACAACCAGAGGTCAGTGGGAAGCACACATATCATCTTATATCGACTATCCCACATACAGTGTTCTTGAGGATTTCTTGTTCACGAAGGCAAGAACTTTGGAGATTATGGAATCTTCCTCGTCTTCGTCTCAAATAAGATCCAAGAAACACACATCCGGCGTAGTTCGATCACATCTTTCACATACTATGTCTAAATGTGCGATGTGTAAAGAACCGCATTCCATCAGGAAATGCTTCAAATTTAAGGCATTGAATCCTAAAAGAAGACAAGAAATTGTCAAGAAAAATCGTCTTTGTTTCAACTGTCTTTCGGATTCACACATCACAGATCATTGCATAAGTACATTTACGTGTGCTACGTGCAAGCAAAAACATCATTCGTTGCTGCATTTAAGTGAGCCAATCGACGAAGCGCATGTTCATGAATCACGCTCAACAGTGGCTAGCCAGCCATCACATCATTTCAGCTCTTCTTCCACCCATCGTGAAAAATCCCAAGATCCACTATCCTCTATCAGGACTGCTTCAGCACACAACACTTGCATAGCAGAAAACCAGACAACACGTACGGTTCTTCTTGCTACTGCGCTAGTCAAGGTTTATTCAACCACTGGCCAACCGTTGGTGCTGCGGGCGCTACTGGATCCGGGGTCGGAGGCTTCATTCATTTCTGAGTTTGCCGTACAATCGCTAAAACTTAGAAGGGAACGTAAATATCACAGGCGTAGGAGGAGGCAGCACAAGTATAGCTAAGCATGCAGTGTCTCTCACCATTTTCTCAAATATCAACGAGAAGTTCAACGTTCAGGTGAAGGCCATGGTTCTACCCAAGCTTACAGCTGCACTTCCAACAAATAGCATATCCTGCATCAAATGGGATCATCTACAAAGGATTCAACTTGCGGATCCTTCTTTTTACAAGCCAAGCAAGATCGATATCTTGCTCGGAAGCGATATATATTCGGCAGTAATTCTTGATGGTATCATCAAAGGTACTCCAGGTACTCCCATGGCTCAACGCACGGAACTGGGCTGGGTCGTTTCAGGTAGCGTTTACTCTAACACTTCACCAACCCTAACCTCCCTACATGTAACAACGGAGGTTCAGAAGCTTGAAAGTATATTGCACAAATTCTGGGAATTAGAAGAAGTGTCAAAAAGAAAAATGCTATCACCAGAAGAGAAACAATGTGAGACTCATTTCTGCCGAACTCATCAGCGATTGATGGACGGCAGATACGTTGTCCAAATTCCCTTCAAAGAAGGTATTCCTCCAGTATTAGGTCTCTCCTACAAATCAGCCCTTGTACGATTTTTGCAGCTGGAGAAAAAATTCTATTCAAATTCAGTATTCTACACTGAATACAAAAGGGTTTTTGAGGAATACATTGCACTAGGACATATGACGGAAGTGGATCCCAGATCACTTGCGTGCAAGCACTACTTCATGCCTCACCCCGCTGTGATAAAGGGAGCGAGTTCCTCAACGAAACTGCGAATTGTCTTCGATGCTTCGTGCAAGACTTCCGACGGCACGTCCCTGAATGATCATCAACTAATTGGTCCAAGGTTACAAAATGACATCGTGGATCATATTCTCCGGTTTCGAAAATACAAAATTGGTTTTGTGGCAGATATCAGCAAAATGTAACGTCAAATCTTTGTTTCAGCGGACGATTCGATGTATCAACTTGTTCTGTGGAGAGATGGGAGAGAAGACAAAATTAAAACATACCGTCTTAATACAGTAACTTTTGGCACTGCCTCGGCGCCCTATTTGGCAGTCCGTACTCTGCAAAAGCTTGCTGCTGATGAACGAGATGATTTCCCGATGGCATCAAGCATTGCAACAAACAATTTTTATGTTGACGATGTAATTCATGGGGCAGATTCCACAGAGGAAGCTATGGAAATGCAACGCCAACTCACAACTATGCTGAGACGCGGAGGGTTTCCACTAAGAAAGTGGGCTAGCAACAACGAGAAGCTTATAGCTGCAGTTCCGGAAGAGGATAGAGAAGTACGGCTCCCTCTCTCATTCGACGAAGGCAATACAATCAAGACATTGGGTATTCAATGGCATCCTGGAAGGGACATTTTCAAGTTCAAGATGGTGCTCAAAGATTCTCCGACAACTACCAAACGATCTATCCTATCCGACATTGCTCGGTTATATGACCCCATGGGATGGATTTCTCCTTGCGTCATTGTTGGTAAGATTCTAATGCAGGAAATCTGGAAAGAGAAGCAAACATGGGACAGCGAGTTACCATCAGCGATCATTGGTAAGTGGCAGGCTCTAAAAATGGAATTAAAACATCTCGTCGACATTGAAATTCCACGCTGGATTAACATCACCAGCAAATCGCCGGTAGAAATCCATGGATTTTGTGATGCCTCCGAGAAAGCATATGCTGCAGTAGTATATGTGCGAGCAATGCAGCAAGATACATCTCATTCACATCTCCTTCTTGCGAAAACAAGGGTTGCTCCGCTAAAAAATCAATCGCTAGCACGGTTAGAGCTTTGTGGAGCTGTATTGCTAGCCCATTTATTAGAGCACGTTACGGAAATCATGCAGTTCAATGATGCAAAGGTGTTTGCATGGAGTGATTCGAAAATCACGCTTGCGTGGATCAACTCGCCGTCTTTTACTAGAACAACATTCGTTGCAAATAGAATAGCGGAAATTCAGCGGTTAACAAATTCCAGGCAATGGAACTATGTCCCATCTAAGAGTAATCCAGCAAACTTGGCATCTAGGGGATTATCTCCAAGAGAGCTTTCAAATAACTGTCAATGGTGGCATGGGCCAGAGTTTCTACAAACTTTTGATGAAGGGGAACACTCTAAGATAAACATCCCAGCTACCACAGAAGAACTAAAAGCACGGGAAAATAAAAAATTTCAAAATGAATTTTGCACTCATTTCATGTCCTTTGATTCTAATGTCGTTCTCACCAGGTTTTCCACACTACAGCGACTTCAACGAGTTGTAGCATATTGTCTTAGATTCGCTAATAACATACATAGGAAATCACCACGCATTGGTGGAATACTGACTGTAGGCGAGGTTACTGGAGCTCTGACCCGATTAATCATATTGGTGCAACAAGAAAACTTCGGTGAAGAAATCTCGAAGCTAACCAAGGGTACAACGGTCCCAGAAGGAAGTAAACTATCACGACTTTCTCCAATAATAGACGGGAATGGCATCTAACGTGTTGGGGGTCGGTTAGAAAACGCTGATTTACTTCCCTCTCAAAATCCATTAACGTCGCTCATAATTCATGATGCACACATCAGGTCACTGCACGGAGGACAACAACTTCTAATGGCAACGCTTCGAACAAATTATTGGATCTTAAAACTGAAATCCAATGTCAAAAGGTGTATTCATAAGTGTTTAATATGCTACAGACACACCGCTACACAAATGCATCAAAAAATGGGGAATCTACCAGCTGCGCGAGTGAATCCAGCACGACCATTTCAGACTTCAGGAGTAGACTACGCTGGCCCTGTACAACTTAAGGCTTGGAAGGGCCGTTGTAATAAGGTAACTAAAGCATATATCGCAGTATTTGTATGTTTTTGCACAAAGGAAGTTCACCTTGAGCTTGTCAGCGACTATACTTCAGCTGCCTTTATAGCGGCGTTTAAGCGCTTTACAGCCCGCCGCGGAATATGTGCCAATCTTTACAGTGACTGTGGAACTACTTTTCAAGGAGCTGCAAATATGCTTAAGACGGAAAAGAAGAAGTTGACGAAACATTGGACTGATGACATCGTGAAAATGGTGCAAGCTAATGGTACCACTTGGCATTTCAACCCTCCTGCGGCTCCTCATTTTGGCGGACTCTGGGAAGCCGGTGTAAAGTCAATGAAGTACCACCTGAAACGAATCATCGGTCAACATACTCTAACGTTTGAGGAATATGCAACAATTTTAGCTCAAGTAGAGGCCTGTCTAAACTCGCGACCACTTTGTCCAGTGACTGATGATCCAAATGACTTCTCAATTTTTTAGTTGGCTCAGCCTTAAACACCACACCCGAAGATGATCTAAACAACATTAATCCGAATTATTTAAGCAGATGGCTACTAATACAGAAAATTCAACAAGATTTCTGGCGGAGATGGAAGGCGGAATACCTCGCTAGACTTCAACAGCGACCAAAATGGTTGACCTCTAACGTCCAACTGAAAGTAGGCGATCTTGTCCTCCTGCTAGATGAACAAACGCCTCCAACCCTCTGGCGATTAGGAAGGATTGAGGCAACACATCCAGGCACTGATGGAAAAATTCGGGTTGTCACAATCAAAACATCAACTAATAATAATTATAATCCAATATAGCCACACACCATTCACCCCCTTATCTTTTCTAATCTTTTATGTTTCAACTACGAGCAATCATGGGACGATGGATTTATCTCGCAACAGAAGCAGATCAACACGCAAGTCTGATGATGGATAAACTTTCCGGTGGCCGGCAGGATGTTGCAGTGCAATTTTAGAAAGGCTCGTTACCACACCTGTTGCAGTGCAACATTATTCTGCATAATAATTTGTCAAACGCAAATGCCGACGGCAAATATGCATTCGGACTGAATGCCGACGGCAAATATGCATTCGGGCTGAAATTCGGGAGACCATGATTAAACACCGAAATCACAGGTCACAGTACGAGAAGCGCCCACATCAATTCTTAATGCAAAAAAAATGCGATGTTTTTGGTTTTGCTGGCTCCTCCCACTTACGCATGCACGCATGTGTGCGTGTGTGTAGCAAACTAGCCATGCCAGGCCTAGGCGAAATCGCCGTGCGGGGAGAAGAGGGAATTACTCGAAGATCAATGACCTTGCCCAACAAAAAAACGGTCGTCATCAGCTGATCCGACGGGAATCTCCTGCAGAGACCAGATTACATAAAGAAGCGAGTGTACATATACACCAAGATTTTTTCTTGTCGAGCACTTCTTGTACAGAATTGAGATCGAAAGGATCCAAATAAATCTTTATTATTTTAAACATTTATCTGTGTATTATACTATTTGTTAATAGTCAATGTGAATACCGCGTCCGGAGTAATTGGATTATTCATTTCCATATTTTTTTGTATAATCGCTAGTGTCCGCGCGACACATTATGTGGTCCTTCGAGCCGGACAGTCTGAAATGCATATATTGTTATCGATGAGCTTAGGTGATTCAGTATGATATTTTTGATTTCGATTCAGAATGTCGTTTACTGTATTCCATACTTTTTTTAGATTACCCTTTGCATTACGTAGTTTATTTTTAAAGTAGCTATCCCGACAGAATTTTACATTTTTATCAGTTTCTTTGCATAAATTGATGTAGCGGTTTTTTAAAGCAGTATTTGTGGGATGTTTATAGACTTTGAGGCGTAATTTGTGTTTAAGTTTTATTTGCTTTAGAAGTGAAAAATTCATCCAAGGTTTTAATTTTGCATCACTTTTTTTTACAAAAGAAAACCTTATTGGTGACGGTCAAATCCCCAATAAGAGCATGCCAGGTTCCAAAACTGACTGGAGGTGCTCCAATGAACCCTGAATCCATTTCCCGTATGCTGGAAAGTGTTTATTCGAATATTAACTTCGATTTCAACCGCAGCACTACTCCGTCTCCTCAATAGCCTTCCCTTCTCCCAATCATAGTTTCAAAGGATCGCGCCCACCCTCCACCCTTTTATATTTTTTTTTCTATTTTTCTATTCCTTTTTTTCTATTTTTCTATCCCTTTCATTCCATTTTTCTATTCCTTTTTTTCTATTTTTTTTTCGATTTTTCCATTCCTTTTTTTTCTTTTTTTCCAATTTTTCTTTTCCTTTTTTTTCTATTTTTTTTCTTCTATTTTTCTATTCCTTTCTCCACCTCAACAACCCCAAACACCATATCCACACCACTACACTACAATACAGCAACTGAGCACCTCAGTCTGAATACTCATATTTATAGAATAACAAACAAAAAAAGTTGAATTTATTTTGCAGTGTTTCTTGGCAAGTGTTTTTGGCAAAGTTTTTTTTTTTTCAAATGTTTGATCACATGGGGTTGTTGAACAAGACTCTCTGGGCCCTGTGTTGTTGACGTAAGCGCTGACATAGACATCTAGGCTTATAGGCTTATTGATAGGCGTATTTTGTGTCCTTCTTTCTATTCAAGCCCATTTGTTTATGTTTTGCTGAACGTTACTTTTAAGCTGAATTTTAGCATCAGAGCTGTGGATAGCATGTCCGAAAACAGGTTGTTAGGTGCGACTGGCCTAATTAAATTACTAAATTCAGATTTTTTTTTTGCAGTTTTCTCCGGAGTTAATCTCTTTCTCTGGTCCCTTGGCTTTGAAACCACTGCGTTGAAGTGGATATCTTCTTATTTGAAAAACCGTTAGATTTAGATTTAGATTAAGGTGGGGAGAGGGACAATGTCACCTAATCACTGCGATGTGATGTCTCCTCAAAAATCCTAGAAAGTTTAAGGAGTTGTTTAGTTCTTGGTTTGTAGGAACATCTTGGCTTGTCTGCTACCTTACGTTTGTGTCCAGTAGTGGTTGGCCGTGTTCCTCAACCATTCCTTTATGTAGCATTTTATGGTGCTGATATGTATGCCGCAGAATGGTCTTGGCATCATGAATGGTGATGCAGAGCCTTTTCTTGCTAATAGGTCTGCTTTTTCGTTTCCTCTATGGCCACTGTGTCCTGGTATCCACATGAGGTGAACTCTAGTTGTAAGCAGTCCCATACCAATTTAGAGGTGACTTCGTAGCTTTTGAGGGCTTAAAGTGCAGCCTTGCTGTCAGAGAGAGTATAAATGTTTTTATTGGTTATAGCTCTGTTTATATTTTCTCTGAGGCAGAGTTCAATAGCGAATATCTCTGCTTGAAATACGGAGTTGTATCTGTCTATGGTGTGATAGATGTGTGTTCCAGTGTTGGCTCCGTATACGCCAGCCCCAACACCTTCGTACGTTTTGGATCCATCTGTGTACCATACATAGGATTGACGATCAAAGGAAGGTCTATTTTGCTCCCAGGTGTGTCAAGAGGGAATTGAGACCTTAAAATTTTGGCTAAATTTATACCTTGGAAGACAATTGTCTATATGGGGTATTTTTAGGATTTCATGCCTGTTTAGTTCATTAAGAATGTCAGGATGAAAGAGCCTGGAATTAGAATCATCCTCCGCGATAAGTTTATGAGAGAATATTATTGGTTCTTTTTTAAGTTGGAGGTGTACGGGTGGTAGGTCCGTGATGACTTCTAGCGCTGCTGTGGGGGTTTTTCTCATAGCTCCTCTTATACAGATACAAGCTAGTCTCTGTAGTTTGTTGAGCTTGGCTTGTACTGATGTCTGTTTTGTTTTGTGCCACCAGACGGGCGCAGCGTATGTGAGAATTGGTCTGGTGATGGCTGTGTATAGCCAGCGAGATATCTTAGGATTAACGGCCCAAGTTTTTCCAGTGAGATATTTGCGGGTCCATAGAGAGATGCTGGCTTTCTCAATGGTCTTTGTGATGTGAGAGTTCCAAGTTAGCTTTTCGTCTAGTTTTGCACCTAGATATTTGGCTTCGTTTGAGCCGAAGGCACGAAGATTGAAGGCGAACATCCGGGGAAAGCAGTTAGATCGGCGGAGGTATCCCCTACCGAAACCCATCCGACCCTCTCATCTGCAGCCCCCGTGTTACGCGTGACCAATGAAAAATAAAAGGCAAAACTTTAACCACTTAATTGATCGTTTTATTTATTAGAAGAGTGTAGTGACGCGTTGGACAGTCGAAGGAGAACTCCCCTTCGAATGTCCAACGATCATACTATATGGGCGATGCTATGCAGGCAGAATGCGCGGGTGATGCTATGCAGCCAAAACGTGTGGGCGATCTCCAAGCGCTCGCAACCCGATACCGATGCCCGCGAATGCCACACCCGACGAATACGGCAACAAGGAAAACGCTATCGCAAACAAAGCATAAATCCCCCTGCCGCAGTCAGACGAAGATAGTGACAATGCATCAAATGCAATTCAAGCGAAAAAACGCACGGCATCCGCCACATCAACGCGGCCACACACACACCAACGCATAACACCTCCCTTCCTTAAAAGAAACAATATCATTGTTTCGCAATGATGTTTACATACAATACTCTACTTATCGAATTTTTTCATACTGAACATAGTGCACATATCTTATATATACATATATATAGGTACATGTTGAGCTTTCATACATCGCTTTAACATTCATGTTTTATTTTCTTTGATTCGAATAATGTTAATGTATATTAGTTGGGTAGCTTTAAATACTTATTGTCTTGATTCAACACTAAACTTTTATTCATCGAGTTTTAAGACTCTCGATGTGGGACGTTCTTTATTGTAGTAATGTACAATCTTTTCCATTTCTATAACTGGGTTACGATTTCTTTTATTGAAACATTTGTGTAATAATACACTTTTATTAACCTTAACAATCTTAATAATAACATATGCAAAGACAATCGTCAATATTACGGCAAAAGTTAAAAATCCTGCTTCTTGTATTTTTGCAGGTATAGGTTTTAACAAATTCTCTATAAAGCTCTCTTCGTTTCTAAGTTCAACGCTTAAATCTTTAATATTTCTTAAATTTCCTTTTATTTTTGTTAGAGGAATGCTACTTCTTTTAATATCTTCTAATTTTGTACTTAGACAATCATCTAATCCAAAATTATACTTGTCATTATTGACATAAGTGAAAGTTTCGTTATTATTGCTGATATATGTTTCTAAAGTGGAAAATCTACAGTTCGGTTCTAGGTATAGGATTCCTGTTCCTTGTATATACTCGATAATTTCCTCAGTTTTACATTTGCAATTATACCTTACTAAGAAAAGGTATTTATTGGATTCGAGTACATGAAAAATTTCAATGTCATTCTGGATTTGATGAAATTTACAATTGTTCACTGACCTACTCATATAAATATTTAAAATACAGTTATCTTGTCTAATTGTGCTTTGCAGAACCAGATTCTTGCATATATAATATTCTTTTATCTTCTTATATTGTTTAAAATCTATAAACGTTCCAAATTCTTCTCTGTTTTCAGTTATTAGAAAATAATTAACATTTACATCTAAGGTGAAAACGTTCTTCTCTTTTATAACTGGTAAATTTATTATTTCAAAAAGTTCTATATTCCCTTCTTCTACAAGAGGTATCTCAACAATAATATTAATTTTCTTGCCCGATAAGTAAGATTTTATTTCCGATTCTTCTATAAGGTTATTATAGTTTTCAATATTTGGTTCAAAAAGTAAGTAATGTTTTTTAGTGCTTTGTTCCAGTATTTCGATAAGCTTGGATGGCTTAAGAATTACGGGATGAATTAAATTCGATTTTAGGAGAAAAATAGCCTGCTGTATAATATCTGTCTCTATATCCAAAACTAATGTTTTGTCTAGAATCTGCCTGTGAATTCTTTCAAAATATTTATTTATCATAATTTCTTTGTTAACGTTATCAAGATTTTGAGTTACATTGTTCAATCTATTCACTAATTCATTTATTTTATCTTCATGAGAGTAATAGCTATTGTGCAAGGCTTTATTTTGCTCGTTCAGTGATTTCATTATGACAATTTGAGATTTGAGGCTACTTTGTAAGTTTTCGTTATTACTTTGCATCGTTCGTATAGCCTCCTCATAGTATTCGCCATCTTCATGGTCCATAGTTCCGAAAAGACCCTTCAATCCACTACCCACTAAGTTGATAAGACCTCTCCTATTTCTATTCGATCCTATGCCTAATAAACCGTATATATCTTCTAATCTTCTATCTATACGAGATGTATGTTTTAGTACTTCGGATTGTATTTCATTACATTCTAATTGATGCTTCATACAAATAGTACCTAATCCTTGAGACTGTTTAACTATTTTATCGATACTTGTTGCTATTTCGTTGATATCTAAAGTGTTGATTACAGAGATTTGACCGTTAGTCTTGCGAACATTTCCTTACCTTTTGAAGTATATCCCGTTTGAATTAATATTTTCGATTTTAATACTGAACGCTGTCGGCTGCGCTATCCAAAGAATCAACCTAAAACGTAAATAAACATCGTCTGTCAAGTTCTAGTACCCAAAGGTTTTTAGTGTAAAAATGGCTTAATTTTGCTTTTATTATACTTCATATTTTTATTATTTCTTTTGACTATTATGTGATCTCGAAAAACTTTTGTAATTTTAAATGGTCCTACGTATCTCTCACTATGTTTGTCTGACCTATCATTCTCGATAAGAACATAATCATTTACTTTGTATTCTTTAATTTTGGAACCTAATCTCTTATCGTATCTTTTTTTTGCTTGTTGTCTCATATTCGATAAATTTCTTTTGTCATCCGATTCAAATCTTATCAGTTTTAATTGCAATTCTTGTACATAATCTGTACTGGTTTTTATTTTCAAACTACTAAATTCGCATGGAGTATTTGCCTTCCTGCCAAAAAGTACTTCATGTGGTGTAAAGCTTGTGCTGTTGTGTACCGTTGTATTATGAGAGAATGCTGCATATCTAAATAATTTTGCGTATTCAGGTTTTGATTTATCCTTTATCATGAGTCTTAAATACTCTCCTAGTCTAGCATGTGATCTTTCAGCAGATCCGTTCGCTTGTGGATACATGTTACTTGTTCTTAAATGTTTAATTTTAAAAAGCTTGAATAGTTCCTTCATTACCTCATTAATAAATTCACCTCCATTGTCAGTGAGAATTATATTTGGAATGCCAAAATATAATATCCCTAAAAATTCGTCCGTAAATGCTCGTGCTACAGTTTCACTTTTTTTATCTTGAACAGGTATATATTTTATATATTTACTTAAATCATCTTGGATAGTAAGACTATAAAGCGTTTTATTTCCCTCTTTGTAAGGTCCTGTTAAGTTAATTGATACCTTTTCCGAACTAAAGTCTGCACTAGAAACTATTTTCATAGGATTTGTTTCTTAATAATAACCAAGCGTTTTTGATTACTTAAAGATTTTTTTATTTATAAGTGAAAAAGAAATGTGCGTAATAATTTCTTAATAATAACCAAGCGTTTATAAGTGAAAAAGAAATGGGCGTAATAATTTGTTAATAATAACCAAGCGTTTATAAGTGAAAAAGAAATGTGCGTAATAATGAGAAAACACAACCTCTTCGGAGGACAGGCTAATGGCAAGAAGAAAAACCGGAAAATAAAATGTGGAATAATGTGAGCTTATGGCTTGGTATCCTATGCTATATGTTGGTATCTATGAAAATTATACAATTTTGTATGTCGATAATGCAGTTAAAGCAAAGTTATAAAATATGTATAAAGTAAACATTTTTGACAATTTAAATAAATCAAGTAGTCTTAACATTCTCCCCCTCTTGAAGGACTTCTCGTGCTTCAACCAGTGGCAATCGACAAATATTCGTTGTTGCTCTCTTAGAAATCCCACTAGCAGTCTTCAAAGTAACCACACGGACAACTTCGTCTTCGCCAGGATGTGTTTCTATAACTCTGCCAAGCTTCCATTTAAGTGGAGGAAGGTTGTCATCTTTGATGATTACAATATCGTTGATTTGAATGCCCGAGCTGTTCTTTCTCCATTTGTTTCGCTGTTGTAATGTGTGTAGATACTCTTGCTTCCATCTATGCCAAAACTGTTGCATAAGCCATTGCACACGCTGCCATCGGTTTAGATAGGAAATGTTTTTGTTGCACAAATCTGGTTCGGGTAGTGCAATTAGTGAAGTTCCTGTTAAAAAATGGCCTGGAGTCAAAAGATTGAGGTCATTAGGATCTTCAGAAAGAGGAGAAAGTGGGCGGGAATTGAGAATGCATTCTATTTGAATGATGAGTGTATTGAGCTCCTCATAAGTCAAAGCGGCGAGATGTAATAGGCGTTTCATACGATATTTGGCTGATTTTACAGCTGCCTCCCAGATACCACCAAAATGTGGAGATCTTGGAGGTATATGCTTCCATTCAATGCCATCATCCAAACAGGTTTTCGTAATTTCAGCATTAGACTGTTGATTTTTAAACATTTCAAATAATGCTCGAAGCTCATTACGAGCACCACTGTAATTAGTCGCATTGTCACTATATATAATGCGACAAGGGCCTCTTCGGCTGATAAAACGACGCAAAGCACCTAAGAATGAAGAAGTGGTGAGATCACCCACTAGCTCTAAGTGTATCGCCTTTGTGCTAAGACATACGAACACTGAAACATATGCTTTTACGGCGGCAGTTCCACGACGACGAGAATGCACCATGAAGGGTCCACAAAAGTCTGTTCCTACAGTCGTAAATGGACGTGAGGGTAATACTCTGTAATCTGGTAAATTTCCCATTAGCGGATGATCAAAACGCGGACATGCCCTGGTGCAAAGAATGCAACTTTTTACTATTCGTCGGACAAGTGGTTTAGCATGAATCGGCCAAAATTGTTCACGAATCATTGATAGTAATCCCTGTACTCCTACATGATGATATTTTATATGTTTGTGTCTTATTAAAGCCTCGGTGAACGCATGATTGTTAGGAAGAAGTGCTGGGTGTTTGTGTTCATATCCAATGTCTGAGTTTTTGATACGTCCACCTACTCTTAGTATGCCTTTTTCATCGAGAAATGGGTTAAGAGAATTAATACTGGATCTAGGTGAAATTGATTTATTTTGCCTTAGCAACGATATCTCGTTTCCATAATTTGATTGTTGTATCATCTTTATCACACGCTGAAGGGCGTCTTCCATTTCTGCTGCTGTTAATGATCCCTTCATTTTCAGTTTCTTAGTACGTGATGCAATAATGTTATTGAAAAACCTAAGCATATATGCTGTTATTTTGAGTGTTTTCTGGTAGTTTTTGTTGTATTTCATAGTTAGTAAGAAATCGTTATCCATTTGTAATGAAAAATTGTGTATCACAGATCTTCGCTCGAACATTGTTTCATCAATTGAATCAGGTTTTGATGCGGGCCAATGTTGATGAGGAAGGTATAGGAAATCAGGGCCGTAAAACCATATCTTTGAATTGATTAATTCACAAGGGAATGCCCCTCTGGAAACAATGTCTGCCGGATTATACTTGGTACTAACATGATGCCATTGATCTATGGATGAAAGATTCTGTATTGTTGAGACTCTATTTGCAACAAAGGTTTGCCAATGATGCGATTCTGAAGACAACCAAGCCATTACTATACTGGAATCCGTCCAATAGTAAACGTTGTCAAAACTATCCCCAAAAATGCCCCGAACCCTTTTAACTAACTCTACCGCCATTTTAGCAGCGCATAATTCAAGGCGTGGTAAACAAACATTCTTTACAGGAGCTACCTTGGATTTAGCACACAAGAGTCGAACCGCCGTCATTCCATTAGAAAGAATAGAGCGAACATAAATACACGTTCCATACGCTTTCTCAGAACTATCAGCAAAGGCATGTAATTTTACATCCTTAAGCTTGCCAAACATAACCTGTCTGCCAATTGACATTTTGTCCAAATTCTTTAATTCCGTTCTAAATTTAAGCCACGTATGATAAAGGGATTGGGGAAGAGCTTCATCCCAATCAAGATTGAGCTTCCAGAGGTTTTGAAGAAATATTTTTGCTAAAACTATCACAGGATTTATAAGTCCTAAAGGATCATACAAATGTGCAATATCGGCTAAAACAGTTCGCTTTGTAATATTCTTATTATCATGATCATTGACTTTATAGAAGAATTTATCAACATTTGGATCCCACATTACGCCAAGAGTTTTGATGACGTCATTATTTTTTAATTGAAAGAATGGTTCTCTGTCTTCCGTTGAAACATCATGTAATACACGATTATCATTAGAGCACCACTTTTTAAGAGAAAGTCCACCGCATTCCAGTACACATCTCAATTCTTTCTTTATGTGCTCAAGTTGTTCAATTGTACTCGCTCCGGTGAGAATATCATCCACGTAAAAATCAGTTGTGTGTGCAGAAGCTCCGACTGGAAAGTTATTACTCTCTTTCTCCGCCAAATAGAGAAGCGCCCTTGTGGCTAAAAAAGACGCTGATGCTGTACCATAAGTTACCGTGCAAAGACGAAAAATCTTTATTTCTTCATCTGGCTTATCTCTCCATAATATTTGGTGAAAAGCTCGATCTTGTTCGTCGAGGAGAATTTGGCGATACATCTTGGTTATGTCTGCAGTGAATACGTAATTGTGAAGTCTAAATTTAATAAGTGAAGAGAATAAATCAGGTTGAACTACTGGACCTACGTGTAAAATGTCATTCAGGCTCACACCATTATCAGTTTTAGCACTTGCGTCAAAAACTACTCTTAATTTTGTCTTAGAACTTCCCGGTTTTGTTATGCAATGATGTGGCATAAAATAATGTGATTGATTAAAATCGTGACCTTCAACTTCCTTCATATGTTCCAAAAGCTTGTATTCGTTCATAAATGAAATATATTGTGCTGCGACACCTGGGTTTCTCTTTAATTTTCTTTCTAGTGCATAAAATCTACGAAGAGCTGTTGCATATGAATTGCCTAAACATGTTGGGTTCTGCTTAAAGGGTAATCTAACCTCAATACGTCCATTTTGTAGGCGCTTTACGTGGCTTAGAAAATGTTTTTCACAAATTTGCTCCGTTTTGTAAATTGGTATTGATTTGGTTCATGGTTCTCTATTTCCCAAAATTTTTTTTTTTTTTTTTTTTTATAATTCGTGCAGGTTCAAGAGTTACGCTCTTTTGATGTTTGTCACACAACCTGGACGGGGTGCAGATGGTTTGTGTCGAAGATGTTCGTTCACTACTCTCCGGGGGTGGTTGTCTTGGGATTCGAGAGATTCGACTGAATTTGTCGCGTTGATTGTAGTTTTACAGTAACTTTATTCCATGCCATTAAGATCTTATATTGGAAATGCACACGCAGAGTATGAATTTTGAAGTGATCTTATACTGCGAGTGTTATGCCTTCGTCAGCATTTTTTGATCATCTCTCATTCACAACTGGTGTTGTTGCATGGGTTTTTTCCGTATAGGAATTTTTCTTGGCTATGGTCAGACTTGAACTACAGACCTTCCGCTTAACAGTCGGTGATGATTACCATTGCACCACTACCACCCCCTGATTTAAGAATTGCACCAATACTTTCAGTGTCATCGTTTTGAGGATCCTTAAGTAAGCAGTGAACTTTGTTAATGGAATTTTTTTCTCTGATGCTTCCAGACACGATCCATCCAAAAACAGTGTTTTGCAGAATCGGAAGATAAGGGCCCAATTTTATTTGTCCGACAGATAATAAACCATAAAAGTATTCAGCTCCTACAAGAAGATCAACTCGGCTCGGGGTTGCGAATAATGGATCGGCTAGGTTAAGATTCGATGGTATGGAAATGCAACTTGTGTTTATGGGTGAATCGGGTAGGAGTTCAGCTATTTTAGATATAACACATGCTTCGACGTTTTCGCAGTACCCGTTATATCGTGATTTAATAATAAAGTTAACTTGATGTTTACAAATCAGTGCGTTTTCTCCGATACCAGAAATTGAGATTGTTTTATTTTTACGTTTAATACCTAGTAAATTCGCGAATCGCTCAGTTATTAAACTTACATGTGAAGCAGAGTCAAGTAGAACTCGACATGGCACTGGAGAGTTTTGTTTGTCTAGAACAAATACTACAGCTGTGGCTAAAATTATTTTCGAGGAAGGGCCTTGTACATCATGCGAACACCGATTGATGGGGAAAGATGTATTTTCCTTAATGTGATAGCATGGAGAAGTATGAGGAATCTGATTATTTGAAGAGCTTGCGACAGCGAAATTACTAGAAGAGGATCCTCGAATACTTGAAGTAGATGGTATGTTATTATGGGAAAATTGATTTCCTGTACCGTCGTCGTGAAGCAACGTGTGATGTGAATTATTGCATTTACGACATTTTGAAGATTGACAGGAATTCGTATCATGATTTGGTTTAATGCAATTTGAGCATAACTGATTAGTGCTCACAAAGAGCTGTTTTTGTGCCAGAGGTAAACTGAGAAATTGATAGCACTTGTATATATTATGTCCTTGTTTTTTTGCAAAATAAACAATTTATTCGCGTAATGTTATTGTTAAGAGATTGAATCGAAAATGTTTTTGATCGAGAGTTTTGGTGAGTTTTAGTAAAAATTGGAGTACTTGCCTGGGAATGATCGTCACTAAGTATTAGACTACGCTTTTTGAGGAATTTTAAGAATTCCTGAAAACTCGGCATTCTTTCTGTTGGTCCTTCTTCAATCCATTTGTTGAGTGTCGTACTATCGATTTTTGGTAGTAGTATTTGAATCAAAAGATCATCCCAATGGTTTACAGGACGTCCAAGCGTAGCAAGTGCGCGAAGGTGACTGTTGATCTCATCGCAGAGTTGACGCAAACTTGAAGATGAGGACTTTTTAATAGCTGGATACATCATTATTTTTTTAATGTGCTCGGTGGCAATCAATCGTTTATTGTCGTAGGTGTCGACGAGAAGCTTCAATGCCAATTCATAATTGCTGTCCGTTATCTCTAGGGATTGGATGGTGCGAGCCGCTTGACCAGAAAGTGATGAAATCAAATAGTGCAGCTTGGATACATTGCTCAATGAGGGATTATTATGAATTAGGGAATTGAAGATTTCATAAAAGGATAGCCATTCGGTAACTTCACCTGAAAATATAGGAATGTTAAGCTTTGGCAATTTGAGCTGATTAGATGATTTGGTTAGAACAGATACAACATTTTCTGACTGCAGTGAAGATTTTCGACATTGAATCTCAAAGAGAAGCTTCGATTTTGTCTTATAAAAACAGCTCCTCGTATTCAGCTCGAACATCTATTTTGGAAACGATTTCTTTAGGATCCAACTCCTCGACCTTCATTTGAATCTGCTGAAATGCCTTGAAACTGGACTCCAGTGCTTGATGACGAATTTCCAACTCCGAGACAATTGTGTCCGTAGAAACTTCCGATAGAAAATCTTGGACACGGTCCATTTGTTTGGTGATAACCATACGACGCGATTTAAGCGCTTCCAATTTCTTGATGGCGGTCGTATTCGCAGCATTCGTTGGCTCTGCCATCGTGATGTTTTGTTAGATTGGTGATATATTACTATATCACGTCGGGGTCACCAATGTTTCTTAATAATAACCAAGCGTTTTTGATTACTTAAAGATTTTTTTATTTATAAGTGAAAAAGAAATGTGCGTAATAATTTCATAATAATAACCAAGCGTTTATAAGTGAAAAAGATAAGTGCGTAATAATTTGTTAATAATAACCAAGCGTTTATAAGTGAAAAAGAAATGTGCGTAATAATGAGAAAACACAACCTCTTCGGAGGACAGGCTAATGGCAAGAAGAAAAACCGGAAAATAAAATGTGGAATAATGTGAGCTTATGGCTTGGTATGCTATGCTATATGTTGGTATCTATGAAAATTATACAATTTTGTATGTCGATAATGCAGTTAAAACAAAGTTATAAAATATGTATAAAGTAAACATTTTTGACAGTTTAAATAAATCAAGTAAATAAATCAAGTAGTCTTAACAGGATTTTTTCCTGGATTTCTATTAATTTTTTGTCTTTGACATTCTGGACATTTGCTCACATAATCGATCACGTCTTTACTTAAACCTTTCCAAAAGTATTTTTCTTTGATTCTAGAAATCGTTGCTTTTTGACCTCCATGACCACCAATCAAACCGTTGTGATTCTCTTTAATAATTTGCTGTTGCTGATTTCTATCGCTAATGACTTCTATTTCGTTGTTATTTTTCGGAATTCCTCGATTGCTTTGATTTGTACATTTTTCACATTCATCTTCGTATTTTTTTCTCAAAGTGGTCCCATTTTCTACTTCATCAGACGAATCACTACCAAAACTTTCTTTCAAATTATTCTCAAGTTCATCATAATTTATATTTTCTGCTTCTATAGGGTAAACATTTCTACTTAGTTCATCAGCCACAACGTTGTCAACGCCCTTTCTGTATTCTATTGAATATGAGTATTCTTCTAATTTTAATCGCCATCTAACTAATCGACTTCCTGGAGCCTTTACTCTAAACAGCCATGTCAGTGGACGATGATCTGTTTTTATTTTAAATTTCTTTCCATAAATATACGGTCGGAACTGCCGAATAGCCCAAACGATGGCTAGACATTCTTTCTCTGTCGTATTATAGTTTAATTCTGCATTGTTCAATGTTCTGCTTATGAAATGAACCGGTAGATAATTACCTTCATACTCTTGGGATAAAACTGCTCCTATACCGGAATTACTCGCATCGGTTGTAATTACAAACTCCTTTTGAAAGTCTGGATAACGTAAAATTGTAAATTCTTTTAACTTACTCTTTAATTCGATAAAACTTTCTTTCTGTTCCTGTTTCCAATTAAAAGGTACATTTTTCTTCAACAAGGCATATAAGGGTTTAGCAATTGTACTGAAGTTCTGAACGAATTTTCTGTAATATCCGATCATACCTAGGAAACTCTTTATTTTTCTCTGATTTGTCGGTTCTCGCAATCTGTCTATTGCTTCAACCTTTTTAAAATTTGGTAAAAGTCCCTTGTTTGTTATAAGGTGACCTAAATATTCTACTTCTTCTTTCAAAAATTCCGATTTAGTTAATTGTATCTTAAGGTTGGCCTTTCTTAACCTGTCTAAAACTGCTACTAATCTTTCATTATGTTGCTTTAATGTTTATGCGAAAACTACAATATCATCTAAGTATACGAAACAATCCCTACCCTGTAGTTCGTTAAGAACGTTATTCATCATTCTCTGAAAACATGCAGGCGCATTTTTTAAGCCGAACGGCATGCGAAGAAATTCGAAATGGCCGTAAGGTGTTGAAAATGCTGTTTTCTCAATGCTTTCTTTGCTCAAGGGTATCTGATGAAATCCGGATGTTAAATCCAATGTATTGAAGTATTTGGCATTGCCAAGTTTATCCAAAATTTCCTGAATATTCGGAATTGGTTAGTTATCGCCAATCGTGATTTCGTTGAGTCTTCTAAAATCAATTACCATTCTCCATTTCTTTAAACCGCTTGCATCCGATTTTTTTGGTACTATCCAGATCGGACTTGACCAAGGAGAAATACTTGGTTGGATGATTCCATCAGCGAGAAGTTTTTGAATTTGTCTATTTACCTCTTCCTCATGTACCTTAGGGTATCTGTATGTCTTCGTATTTATGGGTACTTCATTTATGGTTCTTATAAAGTGTTCTGCAACGGATGTTCCTGTTAACGTTTCGTCTTCTAAGCTAAATGTATCACTGTATTCTCTTAATATTTCCTTTAACGCCTTTATCTCTTTATTTTCCTTTATGTGACCTATCCTAAGATTTCCTAACACCATAAAATACCTTTCTCTTCTTTCTCTATCATTCATTTTGTTTACAGGCAAACACTTTGGTTGTGTTAACGACTCAGACTTGCCGATAGATGTATACCTTCCATCGCATTGATACTCGGTGTTCTGATTATTATCAGCCAACGTTTGTTTGATTTCCTTAGTTTCATTTAAATCCTTAAAAACCCTTTTTATCTTTTCTTTCTTATACTTAAGTTCTGATTCTTCACTATTTTTTATAACTTTATTCATATCTTCCACTTTGCATTGGGTGGACATAGACGTTGTAAGCGCGTTTGAATAGTTTCCACATTCAATACGTTGGTTTACGCAGTTTGAACTTACCGTTTCAGCAATATATTGAATATCGAAGTCATCTCTATATTTCAATACTAACTTTTCGCTTTTATTTCTTAGGATCCTGTTTTCGCAATCGATTATAAACCCAAAATACTGTAGGAAGTCATTTCCTATAATCCCATCATAATAAGTCAATAAATCTTCAGTAATTATATAAAACTTAAATTCGTTAAAAATACCTTCTGTCAATTCTATATTTATTCGGGCACTTCCAATCCCGCTTCTGTTATTTTCACCTATTCCCTTTAAAACTATTAAATCATTCCTATTTAAATCCTGCTCAAATATGCATTTCTGTTTTAATAAGGAAACTCCGGCACCCGTATCTATCAATATTTTAAATATTTTGTTTTTGTATATCATGTCAACATGAGGACTTCCTAACATTACTGACGAGATAGTCGCCTCTCGAACTAACCTTCCGTTCGAAAATTTGATACATTTCTTGAGTCACTTCTATTTTCACTTTTATTTATGACAAGTTTGTCGTCGTTATTATTTCTTCGAATATGTCGATCATTTGAGTCACTAGAAGTATTCCAATTCTTCTCATATCTATTAGGTTGTCTATTCTTCTGAATTTTTTCATTAGATTTGTTTTTAAAACAATTTCTCGACATATGACCTTTGAGTCCGCAAGTATAACATTTCATATCTTTCACATAATTTATATTAATTAAATTCTTTCCCGTGTATTCCCTGCCTAGATTAAAATTCTTCGTTTTTATATTATGGCATCCCAATCGGATTTCTTCTTCCATATCCAGTTGGCTAGCTTCTGCCAATGTTTTGGGTCGTTGGGTATTTACGAAAGTTCCAATTTCTTTCTTTAATCCTGAAATGAATGCGTTAAGCATATCTCGTTGAACTGCTATTATCTGACCATAATAAGTTGGATCATCGGGATTTTCAGTATACAGAACTTGTATACGCCGACGTGTGAGAGTCTCACATCTTTGAGTGAATTGAATTACTGTTTCATTAAAGTCCTGCCTTAACCTTGTCATTTCTTAATGGAGTTGCCGACTTGAATATGTTTCTTTAAAAACTGTATTCAATTCGTGCTTCAATTGCGACCATGTATTAATGTTTTTATTCATTAAAAGTATCTCTGCGTTTCCTGAAATCCTACTTTTAATTAAAGCCAACAACAATGGTTTCTGTTGTGGAGATGCTAATTGCATAGCTGTGTCACAGTTTTGTATGAAATTATGTGCTTTTAGCGCATCACTATTAAAGTGTGGTACTAACTTTGTTAGATCACTGAAACCAGCTAAAAGTGGACCTTCGCTTGCTATAGGTTGGCTTTCATGACCCTGAATATAAAAATTACTATCAGCCAGATTCAAATTTTCAACGATTGACTGAAATCTACTTCGGTCGTTTGTATGAGTTTCATTTGACTTTACTTTGGGAGTGGCTTTATTTTCAGCTGCTGCTAAAGATCTAATCGCTTCCTCAACCGTACTTGTATAAACCTCTTTTATTGAGTTCTCTTCCTCGAAATGAGCTAAGAACATCTTCCGACTCAATGTATCACCTTTGAAATAAACCAAAAACTCTTCTTCTATATCCTGCACACTAATCTTTAAATTTTCGCTTATGTCTTTTAATGAAACTTCATAAATCCTACCACTAATTTTTCCGATGCACTTATATTTTGTAGCCATGAGCTCTTCACTAAAATTTAGTTCGCTCATTTTGAATTTCGTTCAAAAATTAACACAATTTATTATTATATTTTTGATTTACAATTTGCTATACTACATATATATGTATATTCATAAAAGGAGTAATCTTACATTAAACAGATGATGCTGTTCATGATGTCTTCGCCCGGAACACTGCTCGTATCTTCAGGATCGGTGTCACCTTTGATTGCCGTCGCACTATTGTAGGGATGAATTGTTGTGGATTGCCGTCAGATTTTTCTTCTTTTTTTCGCACTATCGTCGGGACCAATTATGTTTTGATTGCTGTTAGATTTTATTTGCTTCGAACTATCGTCAGGATCAATTTATGTTTTGATTGCCGTTAGATTTTATTTGCTTCGCACTATCGTCAGGATCAATTTATGTTTTGATTAACGTTCGATTTTATTTAGATATTATTTGCTTCGCACTATCGTCAATTTGTGTTTTACGAATTATTGATACGGGAAAAGAGAAATTTTTCTCCCGTTCTCGAGCACAAATTATTTCACCGCTGCCACCAATTTTTGTTACGCGTGACCAATGAAAAATAAAAGGCAAAACTTTAACCACTTAATTGATCGTTTTATTTATTAGAAGAGTGTAGTGACGCGTTGGACAGTCGAAGGAGAACTCCCCTTCGAATGTCCAACGATCATACTATATGGGCGATGCTATGCAGGCAGAATGCGCGGGTGATGCTATGCAGCCAAAACGTGTGGGCGATCTCCAAGCGCTCGCAACCCGATACCGATGCCCGCGAATGCCACACCCGACGAATACGGCAACAAGGAAAACGCTATCGCAAACAAAGCATAAATCCCCCTGCCGCAGTCAGACGAAGATAGTGACAAACGCACGGCATCCGCCACATCAACGCGGCCACACATACACCAACGCATAACACCCGCCCTTCTTGGCGGCGCGCAGCGCAGAAAGCGTCGGCGGCTAGTAAAGGCTGCTGCAGGAGGCACAAGCATGCCAGCACTATCGGCATGCACCTCAAACACTCCTGCTCTTATTGGTGACGGTCAAATCCCCAATAAGAGCATGCCAGATTCCAAAACTGACTGGAGGTGCTCCAATGAACCCTGAATCCATTTCCCGTATGCTGAAAAGTGTTTATTCGAATATTAACTTCGATTTCAACCGCAGCACTACATGCCTGAAACTCCGTCTCCTCAATAGCCTTCCCTTCTCCCAATCTTAGTTTCAAAGGATCGCGCCCACCCTCCACCCTTTTATATTTTTTTTTCTATTTTTCTATTCCTTTTTTTCTATTTTTCTATTCCTTTATTTCTATTTTTCTATCCCTTTCATTCCATTTTTCTATTCCTTTTTTTCTATTTTTTTCCCCATTTTTCTATTCCTTTCTTTTCTTTTTTTTCCATTTTTCTTTTCCTTTTTTTTCTATTTTTTTTCTTCTATTTTTCTATTCCTTTCTCCACCTCACCAACCCCAAACACCATATCCACACCACTACACTACACTACAGCAACTGAGCACCTCAGTCTGAATACTCATATTTATAGAATAACAGTCTGTGTTCTGTGTTCGTGGGGTGTACACATATACGCATTTGCTAAAGTTCCTAAAAATGAATTGTTCTATCTGTCTGAATAAGATGAGCGCAACTGTGCAACAAAGATAGTTTGTAGTGACTGTCGACTTTATTTTCACTATACATGTGCGAATATTACACAAGACGACGTTGATTACATGAAATCCAGTGGGAAAGAATTCCGATGTGACAAATGCGGAGTGTTAAAACGCCGTTCATTACATTTGCCGGTTTCCGCTACAGCAACCACGGTTCCGTCCCCACCGGCTAAACCTTCACCAACAAATAAAGAAGAATGCACTCTGAAAATGATATATTTAAAATTATCAAGCTTGGAAGAGACAAATAAACGTTTCCTTCAGCAAATAAATGAGCTGCGAAATGAAAATACCGAACTTAAGGCTAAGCTAAATATTATGGAGAGTAAACTGAATTGGCAGCAACAACAACTTCTCTGCAATTCTATTGAAATTGTTGGTGTGCCAAATGTAAACAATAAAACAGCTCTTGACAAAGCTAAGAAAATTTTCAACAACGCTTTATCTATCGATGTTCCTGCCAACAAAATAGAAAATTGCTACGTGCGGAAATCGCATTCCGGAAATTCAACTCCACATCCTATAATATGCGTAAAATTCTCGGATCTATCTACCAAAGAGCAAATATTAAAAGCAAAACGATCAAACAAAAACAAACTCAGCACAATAACGACCGGTGTCGATGACGTCAACGGCAGTAAAAGAGCTGATAGCAACAGCAGTAGTACACAAAGGGGCAACGTAATCTTCATAAACAACTCTCTCACGAAGTTCACGAGGGCTCTCTTCATGAAGGCGAAAGAGACTGCGAAACAAAAAGGAGCAAAATATGTATGGTATAAAAATGATAAAATTCTTATTAGAAGGGTGGAAGGTGGAAAAGTTATTTCAATCAAATCTTTTACTGATCTCGCACTTATTTAATACACTTTTTCTGCTAATATGATTGATGTAATCAATTTGATGGATGACTTCTCCCCCTCCCGCAATCATACTATCAATGATTTCAAACTCATAGGAAATAGTAATAATAATTTTTTTATTGTGCACCAAAATGTCAGGAGTCTGAGAGAAAACTTTTCAACTCTAGTCACTCATATTGACTCGTTTGAATATGTTCCGGATATTGTTTTTGTAACCGAAATATGGATATACGATTTTGAGAAAAATGATTCCCGGATTTAGTTTGCTTTGTAATACAAACGAAAATTACGCTTCAGGTGGAGTTGGGTGTTTTGTGAAAGATGTCTATAAAACTCTAGATGTTGTGTGTTTAGACCTCACAAGCGCCGATGTAATTAAAGTTTCCGTTGAAATTAATCGTGAAGTATATGTCTTTGTATGTGTCTACAGGTTGCACATGTTTAATGTTACAATGTTTGTAGAAGAATTTTCTAATCTCTTAAAAAATGAAAAATCCAAAAACCTAATTATAGTAGGTGATCTCAATATAAATATTCTGGATAATAATGAAATTGTTTCAAATTATTTGGCATTATTAGCGTCACACGGCTTGGCTTGCTTCATTAATGAACCCACTAGGCCTGCTTCTGGTAGTTGCCTGGATCATATTTATGGCAGATTTAAAAGCTTCTCTGTGAACAATTGCGAACAGTGTGTTCTAGATTTACATATAACTGATCACTCCATGGTAGGACTCTTAATAAATGAATTAAAATCTACAAATAACAGAATGACAAACTTGGGTGCAAAGAAAATGAAAACTAATTTCAGAAAGCTGAGGAACATTCTCATGTATGAATTTTGGGACGATGTCTACACCAGCAAAGATGCGTCAACTGCGTGTACAACGTTTATTGAGTGCCTTAGACAGCACATTTTAAATTGTTCTACTTTTCTGTCCCCAAAAAATGATGTAAAAAGACTGAAAACGTGGATTTCCAGTCATTTATTATATAAAGTAAAAGCTAAAAATAAACTCAGAATTAAATGCAAACGATTTCCCTACAATTCTAACTTCCTAAGTAGATATAAGAAGTTATGTGCTGAGCTTAAGAAGGAAATACCAAAATGCCGTGATGCATATTATCGCTCTCGGTTTAGTGCATCGAAAGGAAAATTAAAAAATGAATGGCTTCTAGTAAATAGTATTTTTAACAAAGCATCCCTAACCAAAAAACCTACTGTTATTAATGTCAACCAGTGTGAAGTGTCTGATAAACTTGTCATTGCTAATGAATTCAATTCGTACTTTACTAATATAGCGAAGAATTCATTACCATCTCCTATTCAATCTGCGTGTCATCAATGTGGGTCTCAGCACACTTCTGTTGAACAAAGTCAGAGAAATAGTTTTGTTTTCGAGCAAATTACGCCTCTTGAAGTATTTAAAGCCATTGGTACCCTAAAAAATTCTAATTCTTGTGGAGTTGATGGCATTACCAGTCTTATGCTCAAAAAAATTGCTAGTTTTGTGATAGATGTGTTGGCAGATATTTTCAACAATTGTGTTATTGAAGGCGTCTTCCCGGAAGCTTTCAAATGTGCAGACGTTCTACCTCTGCTCAAAAAAGGTGCTGCTACGGAAATCTCCAACTATAGGCCAATTTCACTTCTTCCTGTCCTTAGTAAACTTTTCGAAAAAATGATAAAAAGCAGAATAGTGAATTTTCTTAACTCAAGTAAGTTCTTCGTTCCTGTTCAATTCGGCTTTCAAAAAGGGAAATCAACCGAGGATGCCCTGTTACAATTTTGCTCTCAAATAATGGCAAACCTAGATCGGAAAAAATGCACCGCAGGCTTATTTATCGACATTACTAAGGCTTTTGATATGGTTAGCCATAATATTCTAATAAGGAAGTTGGAAAAAGCAGGTTTTCGTGGCTTCATGCTTGAATGGTTTAAATCGTACCTTCAAAACCGTTCACAAAGAGTGAAATTGGACGAAATTAGGAGTGAAATCATGCTCTACAATTTGGGTGTACCCCAGGGTTCGGTACTGGGACCAATCCTGTTCCTAATTTACATTAACTCACTATTTCTACTTGACTTTAAAGGCAAACCGACTGCATTTGCCGACGACGTGGGTTTTTCCTATGGTTGCAACAGTCCCTTGGATTTGATCTCAGACATTAACTGGGACCTTTGTTTACTGCGCAACTGGTTTGCCCAACATAACTTGGTAATAAGCAAAAAAACTAAAATAATGCACTTTAATTTGACAGCACTAAACCTCGATGCTAATGTCTATTTTCATTCATCAGATTGCCAGAGATATACGTTGTCCATCTGCAATTGTACCCTTGCTCCGTCTGTTCCCTCTTTTTGTAATGACTTAAGCTGTAGCGATAACTGCTTCTTAATCGAAAACATTGACGAATTTAAATATCTAGGGCTTACCATTGACTATAAAATGACTTTTTTAAATCACATAGACTACTTAAAGAAATATTTTCGAAGCACAATTAGACATTTCTTCTATCTAAGAAAGATCTGCTCTAAAGAACTTCTCAAAATGGTATATCATGGCATTTGGGATTCTAAGCTGCAATATGGAATCACGTGCTGGGGTGGTGTATACTTTAGTAGAATCCAAAACTTACTAACGCTGCAGAAAAATGTTCTGAGAAAAATATGTGGGAAACCAAGTAAATATCATTGTTATCCGTTGTTCTGTGACTTGAAAATTCTTCCTGTAAGGCATTTATACTGTTTTAAAGTTCTAAAGACTTTCTTTATGAGGTCTGGAAACCGTAATTTTCGTCTGATCTCGTCTCATAATCTACGTGTGAACTTCTCCAATTTGTTACCTGTTCCAAAGTTCCGTACCACAGCCTATCGTAATTTTTACTCCATCTTATCCATTCGACTATTTAACAAGCTTCCTCGATCACTCAGGACAATATCAACACCTGGACTTTTTATAAAGCAAATAAAGCGATGGCTTTTGAATTACAATTATACGAGCTTAGAATTTCTTATTACTGGCTCCGAGTTTTCATCTATTCACTGATATATTGGTTTAATTGTTGAATACTTTGTCTCTTCAAAAAATTCCCTTCTTTTTTCTTTGTTTTGTATTTTAGTTATTAATTTATCTTAAGTCTCAAAATGCTGTCATTGTTTTATATTATTCTATAGACTGTGCAAATTACACATGTGTTTTTCCTTAATATTTTGTCACCCCCTATTTTGTCTTATTTATACTGTATTTTATCTTTGTAAAGTGGCATTCGACACTATTTATTACTTGTAATTAAATACAGGATGTCACCTAATGTATATAATAATAAATAAAATAATAAAAAAAAATAAAACAAACAAAAAAAGTTGAATTTATTTTGCAGTGTTTCTTTGCAAGTGTTTTTTTTTTAGTGTTTTTGGCAAAGTTTTTTTTTTCAAATGTTTGATCACATGGGGTTGTTGAACAAGACTCTCTGGGCCCTGTGTTGTTGACGTAACGCTGACATAGACATCTAGGCTTATAGGCGTATTTTGTGTCCTTCTTTCTCTTCAAGCCCATTTGTTTATGCTTTGCTGAACGTTAATTTTAAGCTGAATTTTAGCATCAGAGCCGTGGATAGCATGTCCGAAAACAGGTTCTTAGGTGCGACTGGCCTAATTAAATTACTAAATTCAGATTTTTTTTTTGCAGTTTTCTCCGGAGTTAATCTCTTTCTCTGTTCCCCTGGCTTTGAACCCACTGCGTTGAAGTGGATATCTTCTTATTTGAAAAACCGTTAGATTTAGATTTAGATTAAGGTGGGGAGAGGGACAATGTAACCTAATCACTGCGGCCTCTGATAAGCCTATTGTGATGTCCCCTCAAAAATCCTAGAAAGTTTAAGGAGTTGTATAGTTCTTGGTTTGTAGGAACATCTTGGCTTGTCTGCTACCTTACGTTTGTGTCCAGTAGTGTTTGGCCGTGTTCCTCAACCATTCCTTTATGTAGCATTTTATGGTGCTGATATGTATGTCGCAGAATGGTCTTGGCATCATGAATGGTGATGCAGAGCCTTTTCTTGCTAATAGGTCTGCTTTTTCGTTTCCTCTATGGCCACTGTGTCCTGAGGTGAACTCTAGTTGTTAGCAGTCCCATACCAATTTAAAAGTGACTTCGTAGCTTTTGAGGGCTTAAAGTGCAGCCTTGCTGTCAGAGAGAGTATAAATGTTTTTATTGGTTATAGCTCTGTTTATATTTTCTCTGAGTCTCTGCTTGAAATACGGAGTTGTATCTGTCTATGCTGTGATAGATGTGTGTTCCAGTGTTGGCTCCGTATACTCCAGCCCCAACACCTTCGTTCGTTTTGGATCCATCTGTGTACCATACATAGGATTGACGATCGAAGGAAGGTCTATTTTGCTCCCAGGTGTGTCAAGAGGGAATTGAGACCTTAACATTTTGGCTGAAGTTATACCTTGGAAGACAATTGTCTATATGGGGTATTTTTAGGATTTCATGCCTGTTTAGTTCATTAAGAATGTCAGGATGAAAGGGCCTGGAATTCGAATCATCCTCCGCGATAAGTTTATGAGCGAATATTATTGGTTCTTTTTTAAGTTGGAGGTGTACGGGTGGTAGGTCCGTGATGACTTCTAGCGCTGCTGTGGGGGTTTTTCTCATAGCTCCTATTATACAGATACAAGCTAGTCTCTGTAGTTTGTTGAGCTTGGCTTGTACTGAAGTCTGTTTTGTTTTGGGCGCAGCGTATGTGAGAATTGGTCTGGTGATGGCTGTGTATAGCCAGCGAGATATCTTAGGATTAACGGCCCAAGTTTTTCCAGTGAGATATTTGCGGGTCCATAGAGCGATGCTGGCTTTCTCAATGGTCTTTGTGATGTGAGAGTTCCAAGTGAGCTTTTCGTCTAGTTTTGCACCTAGATATTTGGCTTCGTTTGAGCCGAAGGCACGAAGATTGAAGGCGAACCTCTGGGGAAAGCAGTTAGATCGGCGGAGGTATCCCCTACCGAAACCCATCCGACCCTCTCATCTGCTGCTGCAGGAGGCACAAGCATGCCAGCACTATCGGCATGCGCCTCAAACACTCCTGCTCTTATTGGTGACGGTCAAATCCCCAATAAGAGCATGCCAGGTTCCAAAACTGACTGGAGGTGCTCCAATGAACCCTGAATCCATTTCCCGTATGCTGGAAAGTGTTTATTCGAATATTAACTTCGATTTCAACCGCAGCACTACATGCCTGAAACTCCGTCTCCTCAATAGCCTTCCCTTCTCCCAATCATAGTTTCAAAGGATCGCGCCCACCCTCCACCCTTTTATATTTTTTTTTCTATTTTTCTATTTTTCTATTCCTGTTTTTCTATTTTTCTATCCCTTTCATTCCATTTTTCTGTTCCTTTTTTCTATTTTTTTTCCCATTTTTCTATTCCTTTTTATAGATAATAATTTTAAAGTGCATCAAAAACCAGGAAAATAATTAAGTTTAAACTGTGCGACTAGTAAGGAAGTTTATTTCATTTAAGTCAAAGTTAAAAAGCCAAAGTTTAACCTTTCTACAGTAAATAAAAACGCTATTGATACATCTAATATCAGACGGCAACATATTGTTCAATCTCGGGGCAATTGTAGAAGTTTGAATAATGATGAGTTTTGAAAGAGGGAACTACGGCTATTTGCATACTACAACTACGAAGGGAAGGACAGGTCAGGCGTCTGTTAATAGTGTAGCCACTCCTCACGAAAAATGTTTTAAGAACTTTGTAAAAGTACAGATGTTTAAGAGGCAGTATCTTAGATTTGACGAAAAGCACAAAACTACTTTCGAATCGACTTTTTCTCCATATTAATCTGAGTATGTGTTTTTGCACAACAAGTAAGGGTTGAACTTTATTCAAATGAGTACCACCCCAACAAACTATACCATACTGTAATTTTGATTGTACTAATCCAAAGTATATAGTTTCCATCAACTTCTGTGAACAGAAAAGCCTCAGTTGATACATAACCCTTGTAGTTTTAAGTAAATATTTTTTCAGATTAGCAGTTTGAGCATACCAGTTCAATTTGCTATCTATTTCAAGTCCAAGATATTTAAAAAGTTCCGTTTTTTCTATATGAAAGCATTGAGGCGAACATCTTTGGTTAGAGCTATATAAGGAGAAGTCAGAGCTTGCGTTGCATGTATTTGGACTAAATAGTAAGTGCTGGCAACCAGCACTATGAAAAACCAAAGAATGATAGTTAACGGAGTTACTCGACAGATTAAAGAAGATAATTCAAGTTTTATCACTTATCACCAATTTGTGCATAAGAAACCAATGCCTAAGTTGTTCTAAATCATGGTTTATATCGGCAATTAAGTCTAAGGAAGAGCTTGCAGAATAAGAGCATGCTATGTCATCAGCAAACCCTGTATGATGGCCTCTAAAAGTTATATTGAAAATTGAGTTTATGTACACCAAAAATAAGATGGGGCCGATTACTGAACCCTGTGGAACGCCAGTTTTGATGTCCAAAGGTTTGCTGAAATGATCTTCAATCTTTACACACTGCCTGCGATAATTGAGGTAAGAAAGAAACCATTTAAGCATAAAACCTCTGAAGCCAGCTTTCTCTAGTTTAGAAGCCAGGATACCATGGTCAACTGTATCAAACGCCTTTGTGATGTCAATAAAAAGAGCAGCTGTGCATTTTTTTATTATTAAGACTCAGATAGTTGAAGCTACAGAAACTCAGGAGCGCATCTTCAGTAGACTTTCCAGCCCTAAAACCAAATTGATCATCATTGAAAAATGAAGAATTTTCAAGGAAGCGCACTATTCTGGTTTTCATTACTTTTTCAAAAAAATTGGAAAACGCAGGAAGAATTGAAATAGGCCTATAATTGTTTAGATTAGAACTATCACCCTTTTTTAGAATAGGTATAACATCAGCTGTTTTGAGAGCATCTGGAAATATCCCACTATATACGCTTTTATTAAAGATGTGGGCTAGAACATCAGCTAGATTAAATGCAATCTTTTTTATGGCATTAATAGAACAACAGTCTGTGGTAGATGAATTGGAATTTTTTAACAGATTTATAGAATGATAAACTTCATATGAAGAAATTGGAACATAAAAAAACTGTTGCTTTGAAATAACTCTCTATTAAAACATTCCTTCATACAATAGTACGATATGTTAGAGAAACCAGCATTAAAGTTAGTCCTTTGGGCAATATCAATGAAGTACTGGTTAAACACATTAGGTATTTCAGATGGAGCATCTATTTTATTATTCTGGTCGTATATACGAGTACAATTCAATCTAACAGAGGATCGGGTCTTATTATTATTAAGCTCACTCACAATAGACCATTCTTTTATCAAGTTATTTCTAGCTAATTGCAGTTTATTAGTATAATAACTTTCTTTGTATACAGGAATTTCAATGGCAATCTCTTTGCAAAGTCTATCCAAGGAAAGTTTAAGGTTTGAATTACTCGGGTTCTTTTTACATTTAAAGCTTAGTGAATTTTTTATTTTAATTTTTCTTAACAGAGATGTAGACATCCATGGTTTAAGTTTTTTGCAATAAGATCGCCTTTTTATTGTAATAAGGGAGGAATATATATGGCTTTTCAGTTTATAAGAAAAGATATTAAAAGCATTCGATGGATCATTTTCCAGATAAACCTCGCTCCAGCATTCATGTAGCAAAATGTCATTCAGCCGTTTAAAATTGAGGGATTTAAAGGTCTGATCAGTTAAAGACTTCTTAGTTGATTTCACATAGTAACCATGAAAAAATAAACCAGACATACAGTTATCAGAAATCTTAAAATCCGAGATAGAACTAGTGATAGCAAATCTAGAACTGCGATCAAGCCTACGAAGATATGATCAATACATGTTTGTTTACACAAACTACAAGTTCAAAGTAACATGATACTAAGCCATAACTAGCTAGGAGAGAAATATAGTTAAAGGCTTTTGAGGACTCAGATAGGATATCTATATTGATGTCTTCCAATATAAATAAGTTCTTTGTCCTTACTTCAGATAACAAAATGCTCAATTCCTCAATAAATAGGTTTATGTCTTTATCCTGTAATCTATACAAACAAATAAAAGTAAATTTCCTGGCTTCAATGGCACAAGAAACTTTAACCATATCTGCGCTTAACAAACTGCTGCAATAACAATCACATTGCAACTCATCATTAACAAAAACCGCCACTCCACCAGCCGCATAAGAATTGTTGCACGCAGAATAGAATTTATAGCCCGGTATGGTATAGAGATTAGATTCAGTATCATATATCCATATTTCAGATAGAAAAATCAAATCCGGCTTATTACTAAATGACTCTAGGTGTTGCAAAAATAAGTCAACATTTTTACGAATACTGCGAATATTTTGATGTATAATAAAGAATGCTTTCGACGGTATTTCCGAGTAATAGTAAGTTGAGAAAATGTCTTTATCAAAGGTACAGAATTCACTATCATCTTCAGTCTCATTTTCTATGTTTAAAATATTGGAAATAGTATCAGACATTGACTATAAAGAATTATGAAATTAATATCATAAAAAATTAAGCTTGTAATGATTATCTAGGAGGTAATTTTCTCAATATCTTCCAGAGAGCTAATTTTAAAAGTCTTATCACCTTCTTGTTTTTTCAAAAATATTACACCATTCTTAACCCACAGAAAAGAGAAGTTGTGTTCAGTTTTAAAAGTTTTAGCTTTGTTGTAAACAACTCTGTTATAATAAGTTAAACTATCGTTAATATAAATTGGGTTGTGTTGTGATTTAAAGCCTAGATCACTTGTGCCAAGTTTACATTTCTTCTTCTTTTGTATAACTTTTTGTTTTAGTTCAAGTGTCTTAAATATAGTTCTTAAAATATTCTTATAATCGGATCGTGTAGATGTTGTGTCAGGCTTACGTGCGATGTTTTTGACAAAGCAATTTTTTATGTCATCGGCACTAATGTTGACATCAAGTCCCTTGTTGAATAAGTTGATAGCTGCATCCAGAGCGTTGTTGTTTACAATATTGGGAACCCCGATGACATCCACACATTTATTTAGAGACTTCTGTTGGAAAAAGTTCACTGTGCGTTGAAGATTATTAACTTTATTTGTTAAGAGTTTATTTTCCTCTTGTAGGGATTGAATACGTTGCAACGCATTAAGGTTGATTTCTTTTAGTGCAGAGATCTCCTTGAAAACATCAGCTTTTAGGGCAGAGATCACCTAAAAAACACTAACTTTATTTGTTAAGAGTTTATTTTCCTCTTGTAGTGATTGAATACGTTGCAACGCATTAAGGTTGATTTCTTTTAGTGTAGAGATCTCCTTGAAAACATCAGCTTTTAGGGCAGAGATCACCTCAAAAACACTATCTAGTGTAATTGGAGCTGTAGTACAGGCGTTCTCTGACGTACAAGGAGAGTCTTTATGGTTAGAGGGAAATAAGGCCACTTCGCCGTGAAGTGTTTCGTGCACTTGTTTCACTTTCTGAAAAGCGAGTGGTGGCGAACGCAGTGACTGTCGCCTCTGGTCATCGCATTTAATACAACGATAAGTGATACTGTTCTTGTATTCACAGTCACTCTGTTGTAGCTTAACACATTTTAAGTGGTAGTAAACTCTACACAATGAACATTGAATTTTAGCGTCAACTCTTTCAACTTTTTGTCCACAATTGCAAGGCATATTTAGAATAAAATGGAATTGGGATCAACCAAAACAAGAAAATGGTACTTTAAGATACCGAAGCACATGCAAAGACGTAAGGTAGATTCTTTTATTGCACTCGGAGGGCACTTTAATCGAAGGAACGACTGAACTCTCGACCGTCCGCGGTAACGTGACTAAACCAACTCATCCTCCGCGATAAGTTTATGAGCGAATATTATTGGTTCTTTTTTAAGTTGGAGGTGTACGGGTGGTAGGTCCGTGATGACTTCTAGCGCTGCTGTGGGGGTTTTTCTCATAGCTCCTATTATACAGATACAAGCTAGTCTCTGTAGTTTGTTGAGCTTGGCTTGTACTAATGTCTGTTTTGTTTTGTGCCACCAGACGGGCGCAGCGTATGTGAGAATTGGTCTGGTGATGGCTGTGTATAGCCAGCGAGATATCTTAGGATTAACGGCCCAAGTTTTCCCAGTGAGATATTTGCGGGTCCATAGAGAGATGCTGGCTTTCTCAATGGTCTTTGTGATGTGAGAGTTCCAAGTGAGCTTTTCGTCTAGTTTTGCACCTAGATATTTGGCTTCGTTTGAGCCGAAGGCACGAAGATTGAAAGCGAACCTCTGGGGAAAGCAGTTAGATCGGCGGAGGTATCCCCTACCGAAACCCATCCGACCCTCTCATCTGCAGCCCCCGCACTTCTTGGCGGCGCGCAGCGCAGAAAGCGTCGGCGGCTAGTAAAGGCTGCTGCAGGAGGCACAAGCATGTCAGCACTATCGGCATGCGCCTCAAACACTCCTGCTCTTATTGGTGACGGTCAAATCCCCAATAAGAGCATGCCAGGTTCCAAAACTGACTGGAGGTGCTCCAATGAACCCTGAATCCATTTCCCGTATGCTGGAAAGTGTTTATTCGAATATTAACTTCGATTTCAAGCGCAGCACTACATGCCTGAAACTCCGTCTCCTTAATAGCCTTCCCTTCTCCCAATCATAGTTTCAAAGGATTGCGCCCACCCTCCACCCTTTTGTATTTTTTTTCTATTTTTCTATTCCATTTTTCTATTCCTTTTTTTTTCTTCTTTTTTCCATTTTTCTTTTCCTTTTTTTCTATTTTTTTTCTTCTATTTTTCTATGCCTTTCTCCACCTCACCAACCCCAAACACCATATCCACACCACTACACTACAGTACAGCAACTGAGCACCTCAGTCTGAACACTCATATTTATAGAATAACAAACAAAAAAAGTTGAATTTATTTTGCAGTGTTTCTTGGTGTTTTTTTACAGTGTTTTTGGCAAAGTTTTCTTTTCAAATGTTTGATCACATAGGGTTGTTGAACAAGACTCTCTGGGCCCTGTGTTGTTGACGTAAGCGCTGACATAGGCATCTAGGCTTATAGGCTTATTGATAGGCGTATTTTGTGTCCTTCTTTCTCTTCAAGCCCATTTGTTTATCCTTTGCTGAACGTTACTTTTAAGCAGAATTTTAGCATCAGAGCCGTTGATAGCATGTTCGAAAACAGGTTCTTAGGTGCGACTGGCCTAATTAAATTACTAAATTCAGATATTTTTTTTGCAGTTTTCTCCGGAGTTAATCTCTTTCTCTGTTCCCTTGGCTTTGAACCCACTGCGTTGAAGTGGATATCTTCTTATTTGAAAACCCGTTAGATTTAGATTTAGATTAAGGTGCGGAGAGGGACAATGTCACCTAATCACTGCGGCCTCTGATAGGCCTATTGTGATGTCCCCTCAAAAATCCTAGAAAGTTTAAAGAGTTGTTTAATTCTTGGTTTGTAGGAACATCTTGGCTTGTCTGCTACCTTACGTTTGTGTCCAGTAGTGGTTGGCCGTGTTCCTCAACCATTCCTTTATGTAGCTAAGGGTCTTGGCATCATGAATGGTGATGCAGAGCCTTATCTTGCTAAGAGGTTTGCTTTTTCATTTCCTCTATGGCCACTGTGTCCTGGTATCCACATGAGGTGAACTCTAGTTGTAAGCAGTCCCATACCAATTTAGAGGTGACTTCGTAGCTTTTGAGGGCTTAAAGTGCAGCCTTGCTGTCAGAGAGAGTATAAATGTTTTTATTGGTTATAGCTCTGTTTATATTTTCTCTGAGGCAGGGTTCAATAGCGAATATCTCTGCTTGAAATACGGAGTTGTATCTGTCTATGCTGTGATAGATGTGTGTTCCAGTGTTGGCTCCGTATACTCCAGACCCAACACCTTCGTTCGTTTTGGATCCATCTGTGTACCATACATAGGATTGACGATCGAAGGAAGGCCTATTTTGCTCCCAGGTGTGTCAAGAGGGAATTGAGACCTTAAAATTTTGGCTGAAGTTATACCTTGGAAGACAATTGTCTATATGGGGTATTTTTAGGATTTCATGCCTGTTTAGTTCATTAAGAATGTCAGGATGAAAGAGCCTGGAATTAGAATCATCCTCCGCGATAAGTTTGTGAGCGAATATTATTGGTTATTTTTTAAGTTGGAGGTGTACGGGTGGTAGGTCCGTGATGACTTCTAGCGCTGCTGTGGGGGCTTTTCTCATAGCTCCTATTATACAGATACAAGCTAGTCTCTGTAGTTTGTTGAGCTTGGCTTGTACTGATGTCTGTTTTGTTTTGTGCCACCAGACGGGCGCAGCGTATGTGAGAATTGGTCTGGTGATGGCTGTGTATAGCCAGCGAGATACCTTAGGATTAACGGCCCAAGTTTTTCCAGTGAGATATTTGCGGGTCCATAGAGAGATGCTGGCTTTCTCAATGGTCTTTGTGATGTGAGAGTTCCAAGTGAGCTTTTCGTCTAGTTTTGCACCTAGATATTTGGCTTCGTTTGAGCCGAAGGCACGAAGATTGAAGGCGAACCTCTGGGGAAAGCAGTTAGATCGGCGAAACCCATCCGACCCTCTCATCTGCAGCCCGCGCATTTCTTGGCGGCGCGCAGCGCAGAAAGCGTCGGCGGCTAGTAAGGGCTGCTGCAGGAGGCACAAGCATGCGCGGCATGCGCCTCAAACACTCCTGCTCTTATTGGCGACGGTCAAATCCCCAATAAGAGCATGCCAGGTTCCAAAACTGACTGGAGGTGCTCCAATGAACCCTGAATCCATTTCCCGTATGCTGGAAATTGTTTATTCGAATATTAACTTCAATTTCAACTGCGGCACTACATGCCTGAAACTCCGTCTCCTCAATAGCCTTCCCTTCTCCCAATCATAGTTTCAAAGGATCGCGCCCACCCTCCACCCTTTTATATTTTTTTTTTCTTTTTTTTTTTCTATTTTTCTATTCCTTTTTTTCTATTTTTCTATCCCTTTCATTCCATTTTTCTATTCCTTTTTTTCTATTTTTTTTCCATTTTTCTATTCCTTTTTTTCTTTTTTTTTCCATTTTTCTTTTCCTTTTTTTCTATTTTTCTATTCCTTTCTCCACCTCACCAACCCCAAACACCATATCCATACACTACACTACAGCAACTGAACACCTCAGTCTGAATACTCATATTTATAGAATAACAAACAAAAAAAGTTGAATTTATTTTGCAGTGTTTCTTGGCAAGTGTTTTTTATTTACAGTGTTTTTGGCAAAGTTTTTTTTTTTCAAATGTTTGATCACATGGGGTTGTTGAACAAGACTCTCTGGGCCCTGTGTTATTGACGTAAGCGCTGACATAGACATCTAGGCTTATAGGCTATAGGCTTATTGATAGGCGTATTTTGTGTCCTTCTTTCTCTTCGAGCCCATTTGTTTATGCTTTGCTGAACGTTACTTTTAAGCTGAATTTTAGCATCAGGGCCGTGGATAGCATGTCCGAAAACAGGTTCTTAGGTGCGACTGGCCTAATTAAATTACTAAATTCAGATTTTGCAGTTTTCTCCGGAGTTAATCTCTTTCTCTGTTCCCTTGGCTTTGAACCCACTGCGTTGAAGTGGATATCTTCTTATTTGAAAAACCGTTAGATTTAGATTTAGATTAAGGTGGGGAGAGGGACAATGTCACCTAAACACTGCGGCCTCTGATAGGCCTATTGTGATGTCCCCTCAAAAATCCTAGAAAGTTTAAGGAGTTGTTTAGCTCTTGGTATGTAGGAACATCTTGGATTGTCTGCTACCTTACGTTTGTCTCCAGTAGTGGTTGGCCGTGTTCCTCAACCATTATGTTGATTATGATATGTAATAGGTCTGCTTTTTCGTTTCCTCTTTGGCCACTGTGTTCTGGTATCCACATGAGGTGAACTCTAGTTGTAAGCAGTCCTGTTCAGTTGAATTACCTTTGACGCAACGCATACAGCAATTGTGTGTCAAGGTAATTCATTGCACGATGTCAACACCAACCCTTGCGCTGACGCAGCACGTATATGTCGATGAACCATTATGCTGTCGGTGCATTGCCGACAGTAATTTAGCCCTAAGCAATTAATATAAGTGTGAGCATTATGCTGACCGTGTATTGCCGGCAGTTGTTTAGCTTTAAGCAATTAATATAATTATGAACATTATGCTGACGGTGTATTGCCGGCAGTTTTTAGGATAAGCTAAATTTAAGTATAAAAGATGTTAACCAATTATGAATATACATCAGTCATTCACAAACAATATACACTGATCGTCTTAATCTACTCAAAACAACTCCGACGTGAACAAGTTTAAGTGCTTGCTTCACATACCTCAACAAAGTTATATCAAGTTTATGCGCTTGATACTTCAATTTAGGAGAACGCTCCTGAACATTTGGTGACCCCGACGTGATCTCTTACAGATCATATACATAGTAAAATATTCTCCTGCTCTCATCAAGGAAAGGTGGACCAGGACAACTAATCCCAACGAACGTCAACTTCTTCCGGAAACAAGATGACATCCTTTGAAGAACTGATCGTGGCACAGTTGGCAACTGGCCAAGAAATTCAACGAATAATTACCAACTTCAAGAAGGACCCTGCAGACAGGAAGAAGTCCAAAACCTACCTAGAAGAACGGCTACAACGCTTACAAGATCATTGGAATACATTTGAAACCACAGATGTAAAAATAAAATCATTGCCGAATGCTCCGGTTGAACACGATTATTTCGTTAATCAGTATTTCAGCAAGATATCAAACTTATTTGACGAATATAAACGTCGTATTGAAGACGGAATAAGGTCAATAACAAAGACAGAAGAGAGGGCAACCACATCAAAGACAGCAGTGGAAGCCGTGGAAGAAAACCCACCAAAAATCGTTGGTGCGATAAGAAGACAACAAGCAATCATGTGTTCGCTACGGAGGCTGATCGAGGGTCTATCTCTGAGTGAAGATAAACCCTCACAGTATTATAAATTAAAGTACCAAACACTTGAGCAACTCTGGCTGCAAATAGAAGCATTAAATTGCACAATTTGGGAATTAAGGGACAACCCAACTGAAATCGGTTACGATTACACGGAATATATTGCACGCAATCGAGAAAATGGCACAAGAAAACCTTATCGCTTTATCGATAAAGTCACAACCACAGAACAATGGGATTATCAAGGATGCATCATCAAATAGCATCATCACCCATAATCCTGTAAATCTACCAAGGGTCACCATCCCAAAATTCGATGGTGATTATCTAAAGTGGAGACAATTCTTTGATCTCTTCTCCCAAATGGTAGACAGCCAACCAATTCCAAACATCCAAAAGATGTGGAGATGTGGAAATGCGGAGAGGCAGAACATCTCATCCGCCATATACCACTCACGGAGGACAACTACAAAACTGCTTGGAACATCCTTCGAGACCGATACAACAATATAAGGGTTCTCACATCAAATCTCCTGCAAAAATTACTCGGACAACCAAACCAGCTACAGCAGCAACCATCAGCAGGGGCTATCAAGGCTCTCCACGATACCACCCAAGAATGCTTGATGGCATTAAATAACATCGGTGTGGACACTGCAACATGGGACCCCCTCCATCTACATTTACTAGTTAACAAACTAGACCAAAATACAAGATTCCTATATGAGCAATCACTCAAGAAACCAAGGGAATTGCAATCCATGAATGAATTTCTGACGTTCCTTGAGAACCAGTTCCAATCATTAGAGTCAATTGGACGAAAGAAAAAGGATACTTCGTCTCGAATTTGTGCGTCAACCACCTCAAGTAACAACAATAAAGGAAATTGCAAGGCTTGTGGAACAGAGACTCATCCGATATTTGCTTGCAAACAATTTATACAATTGCAGCCAGTAGAGCGTTTACATTTAGCGCAGAGTCATAAACTCTATCTAAATTGCCTCAAAACTGGTCATGGAACAAAAAATTGCGCCTCAAGAAGTTGTTTAAGGTGTGGCCAAAGACACAACGATGCTACATCTTGAAAGTAACACGAAAGGCTCTCTCACCAACAAACAATCAATTAATACAAACAACAACCACCAAAACACTATAAGTCAATCAGTAACATTGGCAGCATCCAAGAACTCGTCACATCATTACGTGCTCCTCAGTACTGCCATCGTAGAACTGATTGCTACCAATGGACAAAGGACGAATTGCAGGGCCATTCTGGATTCAGGCTCTCAAGTCAACTTGATCACCACACGTCTAGTAAAGAGATTAGGACTCAGTACAAGAAACTCATCAATGAGTATTCAAGGTATTGGTAATGGGAGAAGGGAAGCGAATCAACGTGTGAATGTAAAATTACTGTCGAGAACAACCGGCTTCAATACCCACCTTGAGGCATTTGTCCTGCCGAGCATAATACCACCACAACCTTTAAAACATATCAACATTTCATCATGGCCAATACCAAGCAATGTTCCATTGGCAGACCCTAAGTTCAATCAGTCCGACAACATAGATATTCTCCTTGGTGCAGAATTCTACCATCAACTGCTCTCCATCGGGCAGATACGTCTGGCAGACAATCTACCTATTCTACAGAATACAGTTCTCGGATGGATACTGGCTGGTAAAGTAGCTCTAACTGGACCAGATACAACAACATGCTGCATCTCCACGTATGATGATAATGATCTTCATCAGATGATCGAACGATTATGGAGCCTCGAAGAAGTTGAACGCGGCGAACAGATGTGCGAAGCTCACTTTTCTCAAAACACACATAAAACGATCGATGGTCGTTTTATTGTCAAACTACCGTTTCATGAGAGCCCAAACACACTTGGCAAATCCAAGGAAATAGCAATCAACAGATTTCTGGCCCTTGAGCGACGGTTAGAGAAAACCAAGGAGGTGAAAGACCAATACATCAAATTCATGAAGGAATACGAAGACTTAGGTCATATGACAGAAATCGATCTCAATAACATTGTAGCTCCGAATTACGTCATTCCCCATCATTGTGTCTTCAAGGCTAGCAGCAGTACTACTAAACTCCGAGTAGTTTTCGATGCATCATCCAAAACATCAACTGGAGTATCATTAAACGACATCATGTACACAGGGCCAGTAGTGCAGAGTGAACTATTCTCATTACTTCTCCGCTTCCGCTTACCACGCTATGTATTTTGCACTGATATTGAAAAAATGTATAGACAAATAATCATGGATCCGGAGGACAGAAGATATCAAATCATCGTATGGAGGAACAACTTAAGCGAGGCGTTGCGCTACTATCAACTGAACACGGTAACATATGGTACAAGATCAGCACCTTACTTAGCTACAAAATGCTTGCAGCAACTGGCAAAGGAGTATAATGCAACATTTGCATTAGGTGCAAGGACGCTCCACAACGATTTCTACGTCGATGATTGTCTGACGGGAGATAATAATCTATCAACTGCTGTAGAAATGCAAAATCAACTCATACACATACTACAATGCGCAGAGTTCAAACTACGGAAATGGAGCGCCAATCATCCCCGTCTGCTACAAGGCACTGCCAAGGAAGATAAAGAAGTTGATCTTGACTTTAACGATGAAAGTAGTGTTTCAATTAAGACATTAGGATTAACATGGCAGCCAAAGAACGATTCATTCTGTGTTAAAACAAATATGAGCTCAACGAGTAGAATTACAAAACGGAGTGTAACCTCAGATCTTGCCAAGTTATTTGATCCATTGGGCATGATGGCTCCATTAGTGGTCACAGCAAAGATATTCGTCCAGGAGCTTTGGTTGCTACAACTCTCATGGGACGAAGCACTGCCGGCTGAGCTACACACACGATGGATGACATTTCGGAATAATTTGAGGGAAATAAACAACTTCCAATTTCCATGTCACATGTTCAACAACCACTACCATTCAAATTCACACCTTTTCCGATGCATCTGAGAAGGCATATGGTGCAGTGGTATACTTGAGAACAACCATGAATGATGGAAGAATTATCGTAAGATTCCCTAATCACGAGTGGCTCCACTGAAGAAACAAACTTTGCCACGCCTAGAATTGTGTGCAGCGGCTCTTGGCGCCCAATTAACAGCTCGAATTAAGAAAGATTTAAACCTCATGGATACACCCAAATTCTTATGGACAGACTCTGAGATTGTTCTCGCATGGATAAACTCTCCATCTTCATCATTTCAAACATTTGTGGCTAACCGAGTTTCCACTATACAGGGACTAACACTTCCCGAGCAATGGCGGCATGTACCGTCAAAATACAATCCAGCGGATATACTATCAAGGGGCCTCCAACCAGCAAACTTGCCATCATGCACTATATGGTTTTATGGTCCTCTCTTTCTATCAGGCCATCAAGATATGTGGCCAACGAAATACATAAAGGAGCTCTCAATTCCGGAAAACACAGAACGAAAACGAAAGCTACCAATTGTTGCAGCAGTGACTCATGATGGCAACAGCGAATTGATATATAAACTTAACCATCGCAATTCATTCGGGATACTTCAGAGAATAGTTGGATATATCCTACGTTTCTGCAAGCATGCCAGATGTACCAAAGGTCAACGACAAAATGAAATACTATTAACTACTAAGGAACTAGAAGACTCATTGGTCACAATAGTTCGAGCAATGCAGGCATTCGATTTCAAGGAAGAAATCAATGACCTGCAGACATACAAGGAGTCAAAGCATGGAAGTAATTTCGCCAGCCTGGCTCCATTTTTAGATGATAATGGAATTATTCGGGTTGGAGGTCGATTAGAATCTGGAACACTTCCTTTTGACGCCAAGCATCCAATGCTATTACCATACAACAATCCCCTAGTGAAACTTTTGATGAAGGATATCCACGAAAACAATAGTCATTGCGGCACCCAAACTCTGCTAGCCCATCTTCGACAACGATTTTGGCCAGTTAAGGGCAAAATAATGGCACGACCATAGTACACCACTGCGTGAAGTGCAATAGAGACAGACCACAATTACTGCAACAAGTCATGGGAAACTTACCATCACCAAGGATAACACCATCAAGACCCTTCATAAATATAGGAGTTGACTACTGCGGACCCTTTTGGATTCACTACAAAATTCGCGGAAAACGACCCCAAAAGTTGCTTCGCCATAAAGGCGGTTCATATCGAACTCGTAAGCGATCTGACTACCGACTCGTTTCTAGGAGCACTGAGACGATTCATCGGCCGGAGAGGACATTGCCAGCATCTATATTGCGACAACGCAACGAATTTTGTGGGAGCCAATAATCAATTGTCCGAGCTGGAAGACGCTATTTACTCCCAAAGGGCACGTACAACCATTATAAAGGAATGCAGCAATAAAGCCATACAATTCAACTTCATTCCCCCCAGGGCTCCCCATTTTGGAGGTCTTTGGGAAGCAGCCGTTAAGTCAGCAAAGCACTTATTAAGAAAAAGTGTTTCAACAGCCTCGTTGACTTATGAAGAATTAGAAACGGTACTAATTGGAATCGAAGCCATCCTAAATTCAAGACCACTAACACCACTTTCAAGTGATCCGAACGATCTAGCGGCACTAACACCTGGACACTTTCTCATCGGGGAACCCCTTACTGCACAGATCGACGCAAACGCAGTTCCTGCAAAATACACTCATCTAACAAGATGGGACTTGGTCTCACATCTCAAGCATGAATTTTGGAAACGCTGGTCACAAGAATACTTAAACGAACTCCAGTATCGCCATAAATGGAAGGAGTGTTCTAAGAATATCAATGTGGGAGACATGGTCATCATTAGGGAAGATAATGTTCCACTCCTTCAATGGCCACTCGGCAGAATTACCAGGACTTATAAGGGTACTGATGGTGCCGTACGAGTAGTTGATGTTCGAACAGCATCAGGCATCTGGAAACGTCCGATCCACAGATTAGCACCACTTCCAATTGAGCATGAAACAAAGAATGACGTTACAACTGGGGATGAAGCCCAAGAATCAACACATCAGCCTCAAGTACCAGATCCAGTAACTACAACAACGACAAAAAGACGGCGAATGTCTGGTACCGCGAGAATCGCCTAACTGCTAACAATTCTTCTCATCATGCCAACAGTATTCAGTAAAAACATCGAGATCAACAAATTCAAATCCAGTTTGGGCATCTACTTTGAAGGAATTGGTTCAACAAAAGTAACAACAAGCGAATGGAACTTCATCATCCATTATGACTTGATTCCATTGATAGGAGAATACAATTCATTATCAAACGGAACATTGACCCTGGCTCATTTATGTCGAGAAATTCAAAAGAGGAGCCTTTGTATGAAACCAAGTTCAGCACATCATAACCGAACTACAGTCGGAAAACACTCTTCTACCTAATAGACGGAATAAAAGAGGAGCCTTTAACATAATTGGAAGGTTTGCTAACTCTTTATTTGGAGTATTGGATACCGAATATGCTGAACAAATGTCCAACACCATAGACCAAGTAAACACCAATGAAAATCACCTATTAAATTTCCTTCGAAATCAAACCTCGGTCGTCGATTAAACAATCAACATCATAAAACAAGACCAAACCATTATAAACAATAGATTCGATCAAATCAACAACCAACTAACCGAAATACGGGGAAGAATACGTGACAATGATGAAGAAGACTACCAATCCAAAATATCTCAGATAGCAGCATCACTTTCATCTCAATTAATTATCATGATACTTAATATACAAAGGATACAATCAGCCCTCATTGATGTGCTCACGGACACCCACCACGTCAAAATCAGTTCGATACTATTGTCAACAACTCAACTGAAGAAGGAACTTACAACCATTAAGGCGCACCTACCAACATTTCTAGAGATGCCTGTAGATGAAGAAAATCTCCAACAACTATACAAGCTGATGACAGTCAAGGGAGGAGTAACAGAGAATCGAATAGTATTTTGGGTCACACTTCCGTTAGTAGATCACGAACAATACAATTTATTTAGAATCACACCTATACCACATTTCATAAACAACACCATGTTAGCCATCACTCTCTGCGCCCTAATACTGGCTGTGAATGCACATCGAGACCATTACTTTCCAATACAGTCAACTAATTTAGAAGGATGCATCAATTTAAGGGAAGAACAATATTTATGTCTGAATATACAATCAAGATATAACGACGGAGCAGAAATTTGTTCCTGCGATATGGGGCTTTTCAATAACGAAACAAGGTCTACATGTATACTGACCAAATCTGGAAGAAACCTTACTTGGATTCAACTAGAACACAAAAACAAATGGCTGTAATCCACAAATAAACCATCTCGACTTACAGCAATTTGTGGAACCCAGAACGAACAGTTATTCTTGGAAGGATCCGGAATAATTACATTGCAGTCAGGATGCACCTTAAGACACAATTCTATTACAATTCAAGGTCATAACATATTTTCTACTAACCTCCAAACTTCCTACACCAGTCTTGGAAGCATATCAGAAATTTCAACACCAGAGCAACATATAGCATTGTTTCACAAATTCAATATCACACAATACGATATTCAACTGAAAAATCTAACGGATCTGCAAAAATTAATTAAGGAACAAGAAATTCTTGACCTACCACATAAGCTTCAAGTCCATAGTCATCATCACTTTGTAATGGCTGTTATGGCTGTTATGTTAGCCGTTTACTTAATTTGGAGGCACAAATCAGCAAGATCAGCAAATATTACGAAACCAGTACGGCCAGCACTTCATCAAACACCAACAAACTCAGAATTTGTAGTTACCATCGCGTAGAGGATTGAATGGCCATTCAACGCGGGGGAGAATGTTCAGTTGAATTACCTATGACGCAACGCATACAGCAATTGTGTGTCAAGGTAGTTCACAGCACGATGTCAACACAAACCCTTGCGCTGACGCAGCACGTATATGTCGATGAACCATTATGCTGTCGGTGCATTGCGACAGTAATTTAGCCCTAAGCAATTAATATAATTATGAACATTATGCTGACGGTGTATTGCCGGCAGTTTTTAGGATAAGCTAAATTTAAGTATAAAAGATGTTAACCAATTATGAATATACATCAGTCATTCACAAACAATATACACTGATCGTCTTAATCTACTCAAAACAACTCCGACGTGAACAAGTTTAAGTGCTTGCTTCACATACCTCAACAAAGTTATATCAAGTTTATGCGCTTGATACTTCAATTCAGGAAAACGCTCCTGAACAAGTCCCATACCAATTTAGAGGTGACTTCGTAGCTTTTGAGGGCTTAAAGTGCAGCCTTGCTGTCAGAGAGAGTATAAATGTTTTTATTGGTTATAGCTCTGTTTATATTTATATTTATATTTTATTCCGTGCAGGGACGGGTTAAGAATATCCCTGCAGCGATACCTCTCGCTTGTCGTAAAAGGCGACTAAAACAAAGGTAAACAAAAATCACATCTAGGCAATTTAGAAAACACCAAGGTGAGCCTAGGGACACATATACCACCATTAAACTGCCCCACAAGTGTACATGCAAATCAGTGGGCTGACACGACTGGAGATCACCGGTGTTGTAAGAGTAAGATCAAACAAAAAAATATGGAACATGCCCGTGTCACAAAAAAAAAAGCAGGCCGAAAAACAATTGGTGCAAAATGCAAAAACACCAGCATTTGATTCGCCTCAGCGATGAAGTAATCCCAAACCGGGAAGCCTGCCGTTACTTTCTGAGGTCAAACCGGCGAACCCCACAAGCGGACCAGTAGGAATGCAGTTAAGTGGGAAGGTTATGGTCCTACACTTCTGACCATAACAACGCCGGAAAAAGGAAAAGAAGAAGCTCTGTTTATATTTTCTCTGAGGCAGAGTTCAATAGCGAATATCTCTGCTTGAAATACGGAGTTGTATCTGTCTATGCTGTGATAGATGTGTGTTCCAGTGTTGGCTCCGTATATTACAGCCCCAACACCTTCGTTGGTTTTGGATCCATCTGTGTACCATACATAGGATTGATGATCGAAGGAAGGTCTATTTTGCTCCCATGTGTGTCAAGAGGGAATTGAGACCTTAAAATTTTGGCTGAAGTTATACCTTCGAAGACAAATGTCTATATGGGGTATTTTTAGGATTTCATGCCGGTTTAGTTCATTAAGAATGTCAGGATGAAAGAGCCTGGAATTAGAATCATCCTCCGCGATAAGTTTATGAGAGAATATTATTGGTTCTTTTTTAAGTTGGAGGTGTACGGGTGGTAGGTCCGTGATGACTTCTAGCGCTGCTGTGGGGGTTTTTCTCATAGCTCCTCTTATACAGATACAAGCTAGTCTCTGTAGTTTGTTGAGCTTGGCTTGTACTGATGTCTGTTTTGTTTTGTGCCACCAGACGGGCGCAGCGTATGTGAGAATTGGTCTGGTGATGGCTGTGTATAGCCAGCGAGATATCTTAGGATTAACGGCCCAAGTTTTTCCAGTGAGATATTTGCGGGTCCATAGAGAGATGCTGGCTTTCTCAATGGTCTTTGTGATGTGAGAGTTCCAAGTGAGCTTTTCGTCTAGTTTTGCACCTAGATATTTGGTTTGGTTTGAGCCGAAGGCACGAAGATTGAAGGCGAACCTCTGGGGAAAGCAGTTGGATCGGCGGAGGTATTCCCCACCGAAACCCATCCGTCGGCGGCTAGTAAAGGCTGCTGCAGGAGGCACAAGCATGCCAGCACTATCGGCATGCGCCTCAAACACTCCTGCTCTTATTGGTGACGGTCAAATCCCCAATAAGAGCATGCCAGTTTCCAAAACTGACTGGAGGTGCTCCAATGAACCCTGAATCCATTTCCCGTATGCTGGAAAGTGTTTATTCGAATATTAACTTCGATTTCAACCCCAGCACTACATGCCTGAAACTCCGTCTCCTCAATAGCCTTCCCTTCTACCAATCATAGTTTTTATATTTTTTTTTTCTATTTTTCTATTCCTTTTTTTCTATTTTTTTTTATTTTTCTATTAGTTTTTTTCTATTTTTCTATCCCTTTTATTCCATTCCATAAAGGAATAGAAACCTTTATTTCTATTTTTTTTCCATTTTTCTATTCCTTTTTTTTTCTTTTTCTTTCCATTTTTCTTTTCCTTTTTTTCTATTTTTTTCTTCTATTTTTCTATTCCTTTTTTTTTCTTTTTTTTTCCATTTTTCTTTTCCTTTTTTTCTATATTTTTCTTCTATTTTTCTATTCCTTCCTCCACCTCACCAACACCAAACACCATATCCACACCACTACACCACTACAGCAACTGAGCACCTCAGTCTGAATACTCATATCTATAGAATAACAAACAAAAAAAGTTGAATTTATTTTGCAGTGTTTCTTGGCAAGTGTTTTTTTTACAGTGTTTTTGGCAAAGTTTTTTTTTTCAAATGTTTGATCACATGGGGTTGTTGAACAAGACTTTCTGGGCCCTGTGTTGTTGACGTAAGCGCTGACATAGACATCTAGGCTTATAGGCTTATTGATAGGCGTATTTTGTGTCCTTCTTTCTCTTCAAGCCCATTTGTTTATGCTTTGCTGAACTTTACTTTTAAGCTGAATTTTAGCATCAGAGCCGTGGATAGCATGTCCGAAAACAGGTTCTTAGGTGCGACTGGCCTAATTAAATTACTAAATTCAGATTTTTTTTTTGCAGTTTTCTCCGGAGTTAATCTCTTTCTCTGTTCCCTTGGCTTTGAACCCACTGCGTTGAAGTGGATATCTTCTTATTTGAAAAACCGTTAGATTTAGATTAAGGTGGGGAGAGGGACAATGTCACCTAATCACTGCGGCCTCTGATAGGCCTATTGTGATGTCCCCTAAAAAATCCTAGAAAGTTTAAGGAGTTGTTTAGTTCTTGGTTTGTAGGAACATCTTGGCCTGTCTGCTACCTTACGTTTGTGTCCAGTAGTGGTTGGCCGTGTTCCTCAACCATTCCTTTATGTAGCATTTTATGGTGCTGATATGTATGCCACAGAATGGTCTTGGCTGCCAGCACAGCCACTGAAAAAAAAGTCCCAGACTCATACAGTCACAGAATGAATGACTAAAAGCTGACTCTTGGAGGACGCTTAAAAGGGTTAACAAAAGCACAGCTGCCTTGCTAGTCCTCTCTATGGACCGGTCAATCGCCAAAATACTAGAGTCGAGAAGTTTGGACAAATCTGTCTAAGGAGACTCAATAACGCGGAGAAAACAACAGAGGATGAAAAAATCCTTGAAATAGAGGACTCTAAAAAGACCTCAGACAAAACTGCATGTTAAAAGTCCTGCAGGCGAACCTCCAGCATGCCAAATCTGCGTCGGCAGAAATACAAAAAAGGCATGCAGGGGGAAGATTCAATCTGGGGCTCATCCAAGAGCCCTGGATCAATAAAAACAAAATATCAGGACTAAACATAAAAACTGTAAGTTGGTTTACGACAAAGCGGCTGATAAACCGAGAGCCGCAATACTTATTAACAATGATATTAACTTCCTACAAATTTCAGAATTCGCCGATAGAGACGCAGCGACGATCCTAGTCAACATGATGGGAACTGAGGTAATCGTCACCTCAGCCTATTTTCCCGGTGAAGAAGAGAAAGCACCACCAGAAAACATCAAAAAACTGGTAAGATTCTGTAAACAGAACAGGAAACACTTAGTCATTGGCTGCGACGCGAATGCTCACAATACTATCTGGGGCAGTAGCGATACAAATTCAAGAGGTGAGTCTCTCCTAGAATTTCTCGTCGATACTAACCTAGATATAGCAAATAGAGGCAAAGAACCAGCTTTCCAAAATGCAATAAAGAAAGAAGTTCTAGACCTCACACTAATTACTAACAAAATATCTAACTTGATTAAAGAGTGGCAGGTCTCGAAAGAAAACTCCTTTTCTGACCACAACCACATCACTTTTAAACTTAACATGGGAACTCAGGCTGAGACCCTGGTGAGATATAGATCTCCCAAAGCCACAAACTGGGAAATGTACAAATCCCTCCTAAATGAAAAACTATCAGGGGTTCATCTGAACACCAACACTCCAGAGGAACGAGACAACTCAGTCGAATTCCTCACGGACACCATATTATCTTCATACCATGCGAGCTGCCCACTAAAAGAAAAAAAGTCCAAAGTATCCGTACCCTGGTGGAACTCCAAACTGAGCAAACTTAGGAAGTCTGCAAGAAAAGAGTTCAACAGGGCAAAAAAGACGGGCAACTGGCAGCCATATAAGGAAGCTCTCACCAATTATAATAAAGGAATCAGGGCATCCAAAAGGAAATCATGGATGAACTACTGTGATAACCTTAAAGACTCACCAGAAACAGCAAGAGTTTACAAAGCGTTATCCAAGGGAAACCATGATTCCTTAGGTCTGCTCAAAGATCTGGATGGAAACCTGACAAATAACTTCACGGACACCCTAGAATTACTCCTAAAGACTCACTTTCCTGGCTGTACCGTGGAAACTAGCTGTAATCTCAGCCATAACTTACCAAACTATTATCAAAATAGTAATAACAGCGTGAGGAAATATATAACGTACGAGAAGCTAGACTGGGCCATTAACAGCTTCAAGCCATTTAAAGCTTCGGGACCTGACGGAATATTTCCAGCTTTACTAATACATGGGATCAATAAACTAAAGGCACTGTTGGTAAAAATTATCCGAACCAGCCTTGCCACTAGTTACATACTACGTACATGGAGAAGGATTAGGGTCATATTCATACCTAAAGGGGACAACAAACCACCAGAAAATCCTAAATCGTACAGACCAATCAGTCTATCCTCGTTCCTACTAAAAACAACGGAAAAACTGATTGAACTAATTATAAGAACAACACTGGAGATATCTCCACTCCATAAACTACAATTTGCATACCAAAAAGGCAAATCTACGATAACCGCACTCCACAAAGTTACGGAAATCATTGAAAAGGCCTTAAATTCAAAAGAAGTAGCAATTGGAGTATTTATGGACATGGAGGGAGCATTTGACAATGCAAATCACTCATCACTAACTAAAGCATTACATGCAAAAAGGGTGGACCCCCTAGTAGTTAGATGGATCAATAATATGCTAAAAGATAGACGCATAACAGCCAAGTTAGGTACCTCAGAACTAGTTATCAAAACTATTAGAGGTTGCCCGCAATGGGGTGTTCTATCCCCGCTTCTGTGGTCAATTCTGGTAGATGAACTTCTCTGGGAACTTAACAACAAAGGCTTGGATATGCAGATGACATCACCATATTCATAAAAGGCAAACAAGAAGACATTCTAGGGAATCTTATGCAAAACGCCCTAAAAATAACATGGAACTGGTGCCATAAAGAACAACTCTCTATCAATCCCAGCAAAACCCAAATAATTAGGTTTACCAGGAAAAGATCAATTGATCTACCAAACCTTAAAATAAAAGACACCTGCATCCCAATAAAGAAAGAGGTAACATTCCTAGGAATAACACTGGATCATAAACTCTCGTGGAATGCACACTTAGATAACATATACTCAAAGGCTGTAAAGGCCTTATGGTCCCTAAAACAGCTGGTGGGCAAAACATGGGGACTCAACCCAAAAATGAGTATATGGATATACAATCAGATGATCAAACCAACCATACTATACGGCGCTGCGGTATGGTGGAGGAAATGCGTACAAAAAGGAACAATACGCAAACTCAACAAAATACAAAGACTAGCATGTATTTGTATAACTGGAGCAATGAAAGCCACTCCAACCGCTGGAATGGAGGCAATCCTAAACATTCCGCAGTTACACACTGCCCTTCAGGCAGAAGCGGCCAAACAAGCCCTAAAGATACAAAGAACTTATAACTACAAAAAAGGGAACCTGACTGGGCATCTAGAGATTCTAGAAAAGGTCGACAACGTCTGGGAACTAACTCGTGTAAGTGACCTAATGTCCCCTCAGCTGAACTTTAAAACACACTTTGAAATACTCATTCCAAACAGGGAGGAATGGAAAAACAATCCCCCTTGGTTGAAGGATGGTGCCCAAAAGTGGTTTACAGATGGGTCCAAATCCGGATATAAAGTACGGGCTGGTGTGATAGGACCCAAATGTAGCCTTCACATCCCTCTCTGCGGTGAGTCAACAATCTTTCAGGCTGAACTGTATGCAATAAATGCGGCGGTACACTACATTAGTGAACAAAAGCCCAATAGATTAAAGATATCCATATTCTCGGACAGCCAAGCGGTTCTCAAAGCTCTAAGAAGCTATACATTTAACTCTAGAGCTGTCTGGGAATGTCACCAACGTTTAAATAAACTGGCGATAAACAACAAAGTAAAGTTGATTTGGGTACCAGGTCACGAAAACCATCAAGGTAACGAAAAGGCGGACATACAAGCCAAAAAAGGCGTCCAGATGCCTTTTACTGGACCCTTCCCCCTTTATGGATTTGACAACACAGACACAAATAAAATTTTAAACAAATGGGTCATCAAACAAAAGAACCAATTCTGGAACAGACAAGAGGGCTTAAAACACTCTAAAATCTTTATGGAACAGAATCACAATCCAAAACGTGCAAAAGAGGCACTAGAACTAAATAAAGCCGAACTAAAACTGTTATGTGAAGCTCTAACAGGGCACGGCACTTGCAATCACCACCTATTCAAAATGGGTCTCAGCAGCACTGAGTCTTGCAGACGATGTGGGCAGGATAAAGAGACAATGGAACATATACTCACAAAATGCCCAGAACTCACTGAACAGTGACACGAAATGTCAACAAAGACACAACTAACAGGGAAGGACTTCCAGGATATCCCATCTAGGAAAGTTGTTAAATTCATGAGCGCAACACTAAAATCCTAGATCAAAGAATGGGGTACAATAGATCTTTATGGTCGCAGTGCAAGTGCCCTGTAATGACAAACCGCATACTCTTCATGGTCTTGGCATCATGAATGGTGATGCAGAGCCTTTTCTTGCTAATAGGTCTGCTTTTTCGTTTCCTCTATGGCCACTGTGTCCTGGTATCCACATGAGGTTAATTCTAGTTGTAAGCAGTCCCATACCAATTTAGAGGTGACTTCGCAGCTTTTGAGGGCTTTAAGTGCAGCCTTGCTGTCAGAGAGAGTATAAATGTTTTTATTGATTATAGCTCTGTTTATATTTTCTCTGAGGCAGAGTTCAATAGCGAATATCTCTGCTTGAAATACGGAGTTGTATCTGTCTATGCTGTGATAGATGTGTGTTCCAGTGTTGGCTCCGTATACTCCAGCCCCAACACCTTCGTTCGTTTTGGATCCATCTGTGTACCATACATAGGATTCACGATCGAAGGAAGGCCTATTTTGCTCCCAGCTGTGTCAAGAGGGAATTGAGACCTTAAAATTTTGGCTGAAGTTATACCTTGTAAGACAATTGTCTATATGGGGTATTTTTAGGATTTCATGCCTGTTTAGTTCATTAAGAATGTCAGGATGAAAGAGTCTGGAATTAGAATCATCCTCCGCGATAAATTTATGAGCGAATATTATTGGTTCTTTTTTAAGTTGGAGGTGTACGGGTGGTAGGTCCGTGATGATTTCTAGCGCTGCTGTGGGGGTTTTTCTCATATCTCCTATTATACAGATACAAGCTAGTCTCTGTAGTTTGTTGAGCTTGGCTTGTACTGATGTCTGTTTTGTTTTGTGCCACCAGACGGGCACAGCGTATGTGAGACTTGGTCTGGTGATGGCTGTGTATAGCCAGCGAGATATCTTAGGATTAACGGCCCAAGTTTTTCCAGTGAGATATTTGCGGGTCCATAGAGAGATGCTGGCTTTCTCAATGGTCTTTGTGATGTGAGAGTTCCAAGTGAGCTTTTTGTCTAGTTTTGCATCTAGATATTTGGTTCGTTTGAGCCGAAGGCACGAAGATTGAAGGCGAACCTCTGGGGAAAGCAGTTAGATCATCGGAGGTATCCCCTACCGAAACCCATCCGACCCTCTCATCTGCAGCCCCCGCAGTTCTTGGCGGCGCGCAGCGCAGAAAGCGTCGGCGGCTAGTAAAGGCTGCTGCAGGAGGCACAAGCATGCCAGCACTATCGTCATGCGCCTCAAACACTCCTGCTCTTATTGGTGACTGTCAAATCCCCAATAAGAGCATGCCAGGTTCCAACACTGACTGGAGGTGCTCCAATGAACCCTGAATCCATTTCCCGTATGCTGGAAATTGTTTATTCGAATATTAACTTCGATTTCAACCGCAGCACTACATGCCTGAAACTCCGTCTCCTCAATAGCCTTCCCTTCTCCCGATCATAGTTTCAAAGGATCGGGCCCACCCTCCACCCTTTTATATTTTTTTTTTCTATTTTTCTATTTTTCTATTCCTTTTTTTCTATTTTACTATCCCTTTCATTCCATTTTTCTATTCCTTTTTTTTCCATTTTTCTATTAATTTTTTTTCCATTTTTCTTTTCCTTTTTTTTCACTTTTTTTTCTTCTATTTTTCTATTCCTTTCTCCACCCCACCAACCCCAAACACCACATCCACACCACAACACTACACTACAGCAACTGAGCACCTCAGTCTGAATACTCATATTTATAAAATAACAAACAAAAAAAGTTGAATTTATTTTGCAGTTTTTCTTGGCAAGTGTTTTTTTTTTACAGTGTTTATGGCAAAGTTTTTTTTTTCAAATGTTTGATCACATGCGGTTGTTGAACAAGACTCTCTGGGCCCTGTGTTGTTGACGTAAGCGCTGACATAGACAGCTAGGCTTATAGGCTTATTGATAGGCGTATTCTGTGTCCTTCTTTCTCTTCAAGCCCATTTGTTTATGCTTTGCTGAACGTTACTTTTAAGCTGAATTTTAGCATCAGAGCCGTGGATAGCATGTCCGAAAACAGGTTCTTAGGTGCGACTGGCCTAATTAAATTACTAAATTCAGATTTTTTTTTTGCAGTTTTCTCCGGAGTTAATCTCTTTCTCTGTTCCCTTGGCTTTGAACCCACTGCGTTGAAGTGGATATCTTCTTATTTGAAAAACCGTTAGATTTAGATTTAGATTAAGGTGGGGAGAGGGACAATGTCACCTAATCACTGCGGCCTCTTGTAGGCCTATTGTGATGTCCCCTCAAAAACCCTAGAAAGTTTAAGCAGTTGATTAGTTCTTGGTTTGTAGGAACATCTTGCTTTGTCTGCTACCTTACGTTTGTGTCCAGTAGTGGTTGGCCGTGTTCCTCAACCATTCCTTTATGTAGCATTTTATGGTGCTGATATGTATGCCGCAGAATGGTCTTGGCATCATGAATGGTGATGCAGAGCCTTTTCTTGCTAATAGCTCTGCTTTTTCGTTTCCTCTATGGCCACTGTGTCCTGGTATCCACATGAGGTGAACTCTAGTTGTAAGCAGTCCCATACCAATTTAGAGGTGACTTCGTAGCTTTTGAGGGCTTAAAGTGCAGCCTTGCTGTCAGAGAGAGTATAAATGTTTTTATTGGTTATAGCTCTGTTTATATTTTCTCTGAGGCAGAGTTCAATAGCGAATATCTCTTCTTGAAATACGGAGTTGTATCTGTCTATGCTGTGATAGATGTGTGTTCCAGTGTTGGCTCCGTATACTCCAGACCCAACACCTTCGTTCGTTTTGGATCCATCTGTGTAAAAAACATAGGATTGACGATCGAAGGATCTTGCTCCCAGGTGTGTCAAGAAAGAATTGAGAACTTAAAATTTTGGCTGAAGTTACACCTTGGAAGACAATTGTCTATATGGGGTATTTTTAGGATTTCATGCCTGTTTAGTTCATTAAGAATGTCAGGATGAAAGAGTCTGGAATTAGAATCATCCTCCGCGATAAATTTATGAGCGAATATTATTGGTTCTTTTTTAAGTTGGAGGTGTACGGGTGGTAGGTCCGTGATGATTTCTAGCGCTGCTGTGGGGGTTTTTCTCATAGCTCCTATTATACAGATACAAGCTAGTCTCTGTAGTTTGTTGAGCTTGGCTTGTACTGATGTCTGTTTTGTTTTGTGCCACCAGACGGGCACAGCGTATGTGAGACTTGGTCTGGTGATGGCTGTGTATAGCCAGCGAGATATCTTAGGATTAACGGCCCAAGTTTTTCCAGTGAGATATTTGCGGGTCCATAGAGAGATGCTGGCTTTCTCAATGGTCTTTGTGATGTGAGAGTTCCAAGTGAGCTTTTCCTCTAGTTTTGCACCTAGATATTTGGATTCATTTGAGCCGAAGGCACGAAGATTGAAGGCGAACCTATGGGAAAACTGTTAGATCGGCGGAGGTATCCCCTACCGAAACCCATCCGACCCTCTCATCTGCAGCCCACGCACTTCTTGGCGGCGCGCAGCGCAGAAAGCGTCGGCGGCTAGTAAAGGCTGCTACAGGAGGCACAAGCATGCCAGCACTATCGGCATGCGCCTCAAACACTCCTGCTCTTATTGGTGACGGTCAAATCCCCAATAAGAGCATGCCAGGTTCCAAAACTGACTGGAGGTGCTCCAATGAACCCTGAATCAATTTCCCGTATGCTGGAAAGTGTTTATTCGAATATTAACTTCGATTTCAACCGCAGCACTACATGCCTGAAACTCCATCTCCTCAATAGCCTTCCCTTCTCCCAATCATAGTTTCAAAGGATCGCGCGCACCCTCCACCCTATCCCTTTCAAACCATTTTCTATTTTTTTCCATTTTTCTATTTTTTTTTCAATTTTTCTATTCCTTTTTTTTTCTTTTTTTCCATTTTTCTTTTCCTTTATTTTCTATTTTTTTTCTTCTATTTTTCTATTCCTTTCTCCACCTCACCAAACACCATATCCAGACCACTACACTACACTACAGCAACTGAGCACCTCAGTCTGAATACTCATATTTATAGAATAACAAACAAAAAAAGTTGAATTTATTTTGCAGTGTTTCTTGGCAAGTGTTTTTTTTTTACAGTGTTTTTGGCAAAGTTTTTTTTTTCAAATGTTTGATCACATGGGGTTGTTGAACAAGACTCTCTGGGCCCTGTGTTGTTGACGTAAGCGCTGACATAGACATCTAGGCTTATAGGCTTATTGATAGGCGTATTTTGTGTCCTTCTTTCTCTTCAAGCTCATTTGTTTATGCTTTGCTGAACGTTACTTTTAAGCTGAATTTTAGCATCAGAGCCGTGGATAGCATGTCCGAAAACAGGTTCTTAGGTGCGACTGGCCTAATTAAATTACTAAATTCAGATTTTTTTTTGCAGTTTTCTCCGGAGTTAATCTCTTTCTCTGTTCCCTTGGCTTTGAACCCACTGCGTTGAAGTGGATATCATCTTATTTGAAAAACCGTTAGATTTAGATTTAGATTAAGGTGGGGAGAGGGACAATGTCACCTAATCACTGCGGCCTCTGATAGGCCTATTTTGATGTCCCCTCAAAAATCCTCGAAAGTTTAAGGAGTTGTTTAGTTCTTCGTTTGTAGGAACATCCTGGCTTGTCTGCTACCTTACGTTTGTGTCCAGTAGTGGTTGGCCGTGTTCCTCAACCATTCCTTTATGTAGCATTTAATGGTGCTGATATGTATGCCGCAGAATGGTCTTGGCATCATGAATGGTGATGCAGAGCCTTTTTTTGCTAATAGGTCTGCTTTTTCGTTTCCTCTATGGCCACTGTGTCCCGGTATCCACATGAGGTGAACTCTAGTTGTAAGCAGTCCCATACCAATTTAGAGGTGACTTCGTAGCTTTTGAGGGCTTAAAGTGCAGCCTTGCTGTCAGAGAGAGTATAAATGTTTTTATTGATTATAGCTCTGTTTATATTTTCTCTGAGCAGAGTTCAATAGCGAATATCTCTGCTTGAAATACGGAGTTGTATCTGTCTATGCTGTGATAGATGTGTGTTCCAGTGTTGGCTCCGTATACTCCAGCCCCAACACCTTCGTTCGTTTTGGATCCATCTGTGTACCATACATAGGATTGACGATCGAAGGAAGGTCTATTTTGCTCCCAGTGTGTGTCACCTTGGAAGACAATTGTCTATATGGGGTATTTTTAGGATTTCATGCCTGTTTAGTTCATTAAGAATGTCAGGATGAAAGAGCCTGGAATTAGAATCATCCTCCGCGATAAGTTTATGGGCGAATATTATTGGTTCTTTTTTAAGTTGGAGGTGTACGGGTGGTAGGTCCGTGATGACTTCTAGCGCTGCTGTGGGGGTTTTTCTCATAGCTCCTATTATACAGATACAAACTAGTCTCTGTAGTTTGTTGAGCTTGGCTTGTACTGATGTCTGTTTTGTTTTGTGCCACCAGACGGGCGCAGCGTATGTGAGAATTGGTCTGGTGATGGCTGTGTATAGCCAGCGAGATATCTTAGGATTAACGGCCCAAGTTTTTCCAGTGAGATATTTGCGGGTCCATAGAGAGATGCTGGCTTTCTCAATGGTGTTTGTGATGTGAGAGTTCCAAGTGAACTTTTCGTCTAGTTTTGCACCTAGATATTTGGCTTCGTTTGAGCCGAAGGCACGAAGATTGAAGGCGAACCTCTGGGGAAAGCAGTTAGATCGGCGAAACCCATCCGACCCTCTCATCTGCAGCCCGCGCACTTCTTGGCGGCGCGCAGCGCAGAAAGCGTCGGCGGTAGTAAGGGCTGCTGCAGAAGGCACAAGCATGCACGGCATGCGCCTCAATCACTCCTGCTCTTATTGGTGACGGTCAAATCCCCAATAAGAGCATGCCAGGTTACAAAACTGACTGGAGGTGCTCCAATGAACCCTGAATCCATTTCCCGTATGCTGGAAAGTGTTTATTCGAATATTAATTTCGATTTCAACCGCAGCACTACATGCCTGAAACTCCGTCTCCTCAATAGCCTTCCCTTCTCCCAATCATAGTTTCAAAGGATCGCGCCCACCCTCCACACTTTTATATTTTTTTTTCTTTTTTTCTATTCCTTTTTTTCTATTTTTCTATCCCTTTCATTCCATTTTTCTATTCCTTTTTTTTCTTTTTTTTTTCCATTTTTCTTTTCCTTTTTTTTTTCTTTTTTTTCTTCTATTTTTCTTTCCTTTCTCCACCTCACCAACCCCAAACACCATATCCACACCACTACACTACACTACAGCAACTGAGCACCTCAGTCTGAATACTCATATTTATAGAATAACAAACAAAAAAAGTTGAATTTATTTTGCAGTGTTTCTTGGCAAGTGTTTTTTTTTTACAGTTTGTTGGATCAATTGTTTTTGTTTTGATAAATTGAATTGTAATAATGCTAAAATCGTTGAAATCTAATGTCACATATGTAGATATGTTATCGAAATTGTAATAATCTCATCACTAACATTTCACATTTCAATTTGTTCCATTTATTGCCATTTTTTGAATCAACCGCCTAAAAACCAATGTTCGCCATATTTTTTTTATATACGATAAGAACCAACTGAACTTGATAACTAAAATAAACGTCATTGTCATTCACTTGTCGATCACAGAACAAAGACGACGTGTTTTTTTTTAGTTGGTACAAAGGCACTCAGTTGGAGAAACTTCCACTGAACATTTTGGCGCCCAAACGTGAGGCTCGTGGTTGCGAAATTAAAAGTCGAAAGTAAAAAACATAAAACGCATAACTCCCAGTTGTTTTCATTCGAAGGTGAATTATTTACAAAAAAAAAAAAACTTAAATCTGCTTTCTCGTCTGAATATTCGGAAGTGAATTTCAAAATTTCAATTTAAAATTAAGTCCGCAGTCTGGATGAAAAAGTGAAAGAGAAGTACATAGATATATTTCGCATATAAAGCTCCCTAAAAAAGGTACGTACGAATTACCTTAACACGAATGTGCGTTGCTCTTGGCTATCGACAGAAGAAATTCATACTACATATGTTCGATAATAAGGGACAAAATTGTACAAAATCACGACAACACAGTTTATTATTTTGAGTCCACTATCGGTTGAGTGGACTAAGACTAATGTGACAAATTTTAATTTTTAGCAACGGAACTCGAGTGCTCACGAATAAACTCAAATTCGTAAACACTCGAATTTCACAAATGAATTGAATTCGAGTGTGGGAACAGACAGTACCGTCGCTCGGAATCTGATATTCGTGAGCGACCTAGTAATGACCGTTCGCACACTTACAATTAGTGTCAACGCAGTAGAATGCGTGAGAATATAAATCCTAACACACTCCCCTCCTTAGAGGGTTCTTAGCCTCTAACTTAAAACAAAACCCTTTATTATTGTTATCTTGGGCTAAATATTCTTTGAATGAAGATTAAACAAACGTGTTAACGAAAGATACTAATGTATTAACAATCATAGCAATAAGAAAAGAGAGAGAGAAAAAAAAAAATGAAAATAGTGACCTAGACATTCACTTGAAAACGAGAGGATCTGGGAGCCGGCTTAGGCTTCCGTCGTCGATGACAGCAATATATGACCACCGCCCCAATCATGCCAGCCAGTAATAGATAGCCTAATCCGTAGTGATGATAGTCATGCCCGTTAATTTTTTCCTGTAGTTCCTCGGACTGCTGTATTACTGTGTTGATTTGATCCTTTAATTTTACAAATTTCACTTCATCAATGTCATGTATCTGCGGCAGGTTACTGGTACTTGTTTTTGAAGGCTTTAGGATCCAAGTGCTTATGTTGGTGTTTGGAATGAATGAGTTTTTGATGGTGACAGTATTATTGTACTCCAATATTCCCCTGATAGACATGGTTGGCATTTTGAGCATTCAAGGTTCCTTAAATTCAAGCAAGCCATTTCCGACCACCGTTAGACCTTCCGTGATTTCGCTGCATATTAGATGGCCTGTTACCCGAGATCTTGTAGAGAATATCCACCGATTAGAAACCTTCAATGCCTTCCAGTAATCTCCATCGGGGATTTTTTTTAACGTGCACTCGTGAAGGGCATTGTTCTTAGGATTCAACAGTGCTATTTCGCAGTTGCTCGTGGCAGCTTGTTTGGTGTAAGTGGGATGATCTTAATGGCATGGAATAAAGTTACTGTAAAACTACAATCAACGCGACAAATTCAGTCGAATCTCTCGAATCCCAAGACAACCACCCCCGGAGAGTAGTGAACGAACATCTTCGACACAAACCATCTGCACCCCGTCCAGGTTGTGTGACAAACATCAAAAGAGCGTAACTCTTGAACCTGCACGAATTATAAAAAAAAAAAAAAAAAAAAACAGAGAAAATGTTGCGACGATAATTCCTTGCACAAACTTAATTCGAATTCGGAGAGCAAAAAGAATTCATCCCTTGTTGGTGAAATAGCCAACAAATGTGAAGACGTTTCCACTAGATAACTATACGACTGTTGTAGAATGGGAATAGGAAGTAGATTAAACAATTGAAATTCCGCGCTATCGGCAAGTGGGAGCCGCATTTCAAAAACAACCGCCTCTTTCAAAACTCGTCCCTTCACCGAGGACATTTTGTACAGGTCCATTGTTGATCCCTTCGCAGGTGTTAGTGTAGGCGGTAGATGGGCCTTTATTAGCATGATCTGTTCGGTAAGTTGGTGAGGTGTTATTATTTGAGGATTAATCCTTGCATGATTCAAATCTAAAAGTACATCTAAGAGTAGTTCTTGAATCTTTTCGAGATTTGAAATTGCCAGGATCAAGCATGAAGTTAGAGAGCCGATATTTTGTTTCACATCATTTTCCACCTGTTTTTCTTGAATTGCGTTTGCGATTTTGGCCAAGTAGGCATTTAGAGCCTGAGATTGCTGATTAATTTGAATTACACTACGCTTTAGAAGATTTGACGTAGAATCGGCGATGGAACTTTGTTTTTGGATGAGTTCCATCAGATGCTGCTGGTTTTGCTTGGCCTTGTATATTTGACTCTCAATATGCTTGGCATCATCCTGATCAAGAACCCCGAATAGGCTATTAGCCACTTTTCCTACAATATCCAGAGGGGATCTTACTACTCGAGTCCTTTCCTGACCTCCCATATTGTAGTTGTACAGAATCTCGTTGTTGTGATTTATGGCTGTGAACCTGTGTGTTATTGCATCGATCGTTGGTTTGCAATTTACCTTGTGAATGTTTTCCTGCGCACAAAATTCTTCTATTCGCTGAAGACACGACTCAATTTCACGCAATTCTAAGAAATAGGCTGTAAGGTTATAATGTACGTATATATTCCAGTAGCTATTAATAGTTTGTATTTTTCCACTGTCTTCGAAATATATACCAACCGCTTCATCTGGTGGATTTATCTTTACTCGGTCTGTTTTTTGAGCTATTGAGGAAGGGAAGCTTAAACACACCATGAGAGCAATCGACAACAGTGATGTTACAATTTTTTTGTGTTTCGTCGTTGGTTTCTCAAGGCAATTAGTTTGGAAAGTAAACTTAGTGATTTGGCTGTTAGTTTTCAAGTTTTCTGGTCCATTTACCGTATTCGTCTCTGTTGGTATAGGTAGCGGGCACAGGTTGTGTATTGCTCATTTAAAGATGCCGTTTTGCGTTTTGACGGTGGCCACCCGAATTAAATCATCATTACCCTTTATAACCTCCTCTATACGTCCTAGTTTCCATTTCATAGGCGGAACATTTGCTTCCTTGAGTACCACCAACGTTCCAGGCACCAAATTGGGTGATGGCTGGGTCCATTTCGATCTTTGTTGTAGGAGATATAAGTATTCACATGACCATCTTTTCCAGAAATGCTGTTGGATGTGTTGTATTTGACGGAATTTTTTAACACTGTTAATGTTGTTGTCCAAAACGTTTGGCTCGGGCAATGTTGTAAGTGGTTCTCCGATTAGGAAATGCCCAGGTGTCAATGCCTCTAAGTCATTTGGATCAGATGTGATTGGCGTGAGAGGGCGTGAATTTAAAATCGCTTCTGTTTGTATAACCACTGTTAGCAACTCCCCGTATGTCAATGATGTTTCACGAAGAAAGCGTATTAACAGACTCTTTGCGGACTTAACTGCAGCCTCCCAAAGTCCTCCAAAATGCGGTGCACGCGGCGGAATATATTTCCAATTTATACCATTTTCCAAACACATACGATTGATAACCGTTTGGTGGCTTTCGGATTCAAACGCTTTTTTTAAGTCTATAAGTTCGGCCTTTGCGCCCACAAAATTGGTGGCGTTGTCACAAAATATGGTAAGGCATATACCTCTTCTACCGACAAATCTTTTCAAAGCGTGGATAAATGCCTCCGCTGAGAGATCGCCCACCACTTCTATGCGAACTGCCTTTGTCGAAAAGCATGCAAACATCGCTAGGTATGACTTTGTAGGAGTCTTACCTCTGACCTTATAGTGCGTTTTTATAGGACCACATAAATCTACTCCACAGTAATAAAAGGGGCGAGAGGGAGTGACTCTCTCCTTCGGCAAGTTGCCCATCATTTGTGCGACAGGCCTGGGATTTGAACGAAAGCATTTTATGCAACTGGAGGCTATTTGTCGCGCCATTCTTCCTACACTTAGAATCCAATATTTCTGCCTTGAAATTGATATCAACGCTCGAGGTGCTGCGTGCATGTGCATGATGCAAATATTCTAGAAGTAGTTTGGTTATGCAATTATTTTTCGGTAGCAAGATCTGATGTTTGGCATCAACTACAATAGATGAATTTTTTAACCTTCCACCCACTCTAATTAGTTTAGTTTTTTCATCGAAGAATGGCGACAACGACGCTATGTTGGAACCTTTATGTACATTTGCATTCCTCTGCAAAGAGCGATAGTCATCCGGAAATTCTCTTCTTTGCACATATATACCAAAATAAAATTAGTCCCACGATGAAGTTCGTCCACTGTTAACTGTCCTATATTTCTCAGTGACTTGTTCTTTCTGCAATTACTATAAAATCGAAAACAGTATGCAAATATCTTTTGTAATGTAAAAAAGGGATTTTTATGATTAACTTCTTCAACCAATATTTCGTTGCTAACTGTTGTCGCTGCTAAAACGGACTTCTTCTTACGACGTTCTGGAACATCTTCTGGAATAACATGCTGCATTGCTTCCCATAAACTCTCATCTTCGGAAAGAAATCCGATCCCTCTAGAGACCATATCAGCCGGATTGACGCTTCCCTTTATGTAGTTCCATTGTTGTATATCCGTGTTTGCTTGGATTTTAGCCACCCTATTTGCGACGTAGGTCTCCCATGTGTAAGAAGGTGATCTAATCCATGCTAGTACTGTCGTGGAGTCGGTGTAATAACGCACTTTGTTTATTTTAACAGTTAGCAATTGCAGTAGTTTTGTTACCAGTTCCACCATGAGACAGCGCCCTGCAATTCCAATCGTGCTATGGATGTTGCTTTAAGGGGCCCAATTCTCGACTTCGAACATAGCAATTGTGAGTAGATGCATCCACTGTCATCAACAGATCTAAGATATACGCATGCCCCAAAGGCACTCAGGCTACTGTCCGAAAATGCGTGCAGTTCAATATCGCTGCAAGGACGGGAAGCATATCGTGGGATGCTTAGCTCGTTCAACGTGGAGAATTCTTTCAGGTACTTATGCCATTTATTAGCTTGCTCTTCCGGAAGTTGATCATCCCAGGATAACTTTGTTTTCCAAAGTTCTTGCAGAAAAAGCTTCCCGAGGACTATTGAAGGTCCAAGTAATACCAACGGATCAAATAACCGGGCAAGATCGGCGAGTACAGTTCATTTGCACACAGGTCCGTACACTCTCTCATAATCAAACTTAAATTTAAGTGCATCGGAGGACGGGTGCCAAATTAGTCCCAACGTTTTAATCACTTCGGATTGATGAAACCCAACAAGTTGTTCTTTATGTTCTTCCGGGATTTTTTCTAGTATTCTGGGGTGGTTGGCGCAAAACTTTCTTAACTCGAAGCCTCCCAGTTTCAAAAGATGAAGGATTTCAGTCAACAATTTTTCGGCATCTTCTACATTCTCTGCGCCCGTGAGGCAATCATCCACGTAAAAACACGATTTTAATGCCTCGGCAGCACGGGGGTATTCACCTTTGTTATCATCTGCCAACTTCATCAAACATTTCGTAGCTAGATATGATGCGGATGCTGTGCCATACGTTACAGTATTAAGCTGATATGTTTGCAATGGGTGGTCATGTTGTGATCTCCACAAGATTAATTGCATCGCTTTATCCTTAGAATCTACTAATATTTGTCGGTACATCTTGCTTATGTCTCCAGTAAAAACATACCTATGTGATCGAAAGTTAGTTATAATGGAAAATAGATCTGGTTGGACTGTTGGAACAACCATTAATAAATCATTGAGCGAGTGCCCGGAAGTGCTTTTGGCAGATGCATCAAACACCACTCGAAGCTTGGTGGACGAGCTTTCTGGCTTGACAATACAATGATGAGGGATAAAGTAGTGTGTTTTTGGATTTTCTTCGGCAGATACTGGGCTCATATGACCCAAAGTTTCGTACTCATCCATGAATCTTACATATGATTCTTTCAATAGCGCATTTTTTTCCAATCTTTTCCCTAAGGAGAAGAATCGCCTTTTTGCTGACTCCCATGATTCCCCAAGTAGGAGATCTGGTTCACGTTTGAAAGGCAATCTTACTGAAAACCGTCCACCTGGTAAGATCTTAGTATGCGTTGTGAAATGTCTCTCGCATTGGTGTTCCTCTTCACTTAGGACATTAGTGGGGTTGTCATGCGATTCCGTCTCCCAGAACTTGCGCACTAATCTGTCCAGTGATGCGAATGAGGGCCTTGTCGCTAGGTGACAATGAGCTGGGGTATTTGTCGGTGAGGCACTTCCAGCCACAATCCAACCCAATTTCGTGTTGCGTAGGACTGGTAGATTATTTGATATTTGGACATCTCCTGGTATGAACAAGTCCAAAAATACTTCTGCTCCCAAGAGCATATCAATGCGTTGGGCCTTGAAACACATGGGATCCGCAAGTTGCACATGCGGCGGTAAATTCCAATGCATTATGTCTACTTCTTGAGTAGGTTGGTATTCACTGATACGAGGCATGATGCTTGCCTCAATTATTGACCTATATGATGAGGTCCTGGATTCAATTGTCACACTAGTGACGTATTCAGCCTTGCATTCCCTACCTCCTATACCACTGATTGGTATATCCATTCGACGCTTCCTATGGCCTAACTCGTGAGCAAACCTTGTCGTTATGAAATTTAGTTGTGAGCCAGAATCTAATAGGGCACGGCAAGGAGTACGGGACCCACACGCAGAAATGACATTGACGATTGCTGTGGCGAGATAAACTTCACGGTTTCTCGGCTGGCGACCTATTGCTGCATTGGCAGAATAGCTCGACGACTGACTTGCATAAACCTTAACATTATTAGGCTTACCAGGCTGATGTTCTTGGTCATCCTTTTTGTTAGTTGATGTTGCCGCATCTGACTTGACTCTGGAACTTGTTGATGATGACTTGCTTGCTGAGTGAGTTCTTGCTGTCGGTTATTTTTTTGTCTTCTGATGATGCTGCTTTTGATGAAGAAGTGTGTTATGTTTGCTGCCACAATTTTGGCATCCTCGGGACTGCCATGATTGGGAGAAGTGGCCCGGTATTAGGCATATATAGCTCTAGTCGTCGCACCGCCCTTTAACGATCTTCACCTGAAAGATTAAGAAAGTTTGAGCAACTGAAAATCTTGTGATTACCTGAGTTGCACATGTAGCAATTGATGCAATCTGGGCGTGTTGCAACAGTGGCCGTCTTTCTGCCCTCGCCTGGTTTACTGATGGCCTCCAGGGTTTGGAATCTGAGCTCTTCGAATTTTAGGAACTCTCCTAGGGAGGGGCTGCTCCTTGGGTCACTTAGAGACTGTTCGAAGAGCATTCTGCTGTCTTTGTCCATTCTCTGCAGCATTAAGTGAACCACCAGTGGGTCCCAGCTGCTGACGTTGAAACCCAAACTAGTAATCGCCTGCATACTTTCCTTTGTGGTGTCGTGTAACTTTCTGAGGCTAGCTGCGGTGTCAGTTGTTATAGGTTGCGAAAGAAGCCGGTTAAGTTGAGCAGTAAGCAACAGCCTGTTATTATCGTATCGCTCCACTAGGGTTTTCCAAGCAATGTCGTAGTTACTGTTGGTAGCTTGGAAATGCTGGATAAGGTTGTGCGCCTCTCCAATAACATTGGCTCTCAGAAAGTATAGCTTTTGAGCGGCTGGTATCGGCTGGTCATGAATTAATTGCTTGAACAGGTCGTAGAATTGGCGCCAGTTAAGATAGCTGCCGTCAAACTTGGGGAGTTCTATTTTTGGTAGTCTCATTGTGGGATTAACCGATGCTTCCGTCTGCTGTGGACGATGTGCATGAGCCCCACCTTCTAACAAGATTAGTAGAACTTCTTCCACTCGCTCTTGTGTTCTGAAATAACACTCGAGTTCTTCAACGGTTAACTGCTCTTCAACCTTTCTGTAGAGACACGTTATCTCATCCCAGTTCTGTTGAATGGTTCTTAATTTTATTTGGTAAAAATGCTCTGTACGCACCTCCGCCGCCTCCACTACGCACTTGTCCAATGATCTTTTTAGGATGTTCATCAGCAATTGGAACCTATTCTTATGCTTCATTAGACCTTCTGTCAAACACTGTGTTGGAAGCGGGTTAGCGGTTGGTAATGCATGTTTCTGCTTGGAAACAGTACCCTGCTGCTTGGCTTCGCCCATTGTGGTTGAATCACTTGCTGCACCAGATACTTCCCGATCTTCTCGAATGTTACCTTTCGCACTGCTTCATAATATTCCTTCTTGAAGTACGGGTGCTCCAGTTCAGCAGGAAATTCTTCCCGAATCTTACTATCAGTGTCATCAAATTCTTTCCAGAGATTTTTCAACGCTGTCAAGCGCTCAGCCAATTATAATGGAGTCTTTCTCAGATCTGAATCCTTCCCATAGTTGCGCGCCAGTCGACAGAGTTCCTCACCGACCCTTTCTTGTTGGCTTGCGTACTCTTCAATTGATGACATTTTTTATTTTTATCTTTATCTCACTGCACTATTTTCACAGGTATTGCCAAACGTTAGCAAAAGAGGTCCTGTCACGGTAGCCAATTTTTGTTCGATAATAAGGGACAAAATTGTACAAAATCACAACAACACAGTTAATTATTTTGAGTCCACTCTGACCGATAGTTCACTTAAGACTAATGTGACAAATTTTAATTTTTAGCAACGGAACTCGAGTGCTCACGAATAAATTCAAATTCGTAAACACTCGAATTTCACAAATGAATTGAATTCGAGTGTGGGAACAGACAGTACCGTCGCCCGAAATCTGAGCGACCTAGTAATGACCGTTCGCACACTTACAATTAGTGTCAACGCAGTAGAATGCGTGAGAATATAAGTCTTAACAACATATATATAATTAATACACTATATTATTACACCTTCATGCATTTTAAGAAATATAAAAATATATAAACCAACACATCAATCGATCTACAAAGCGCAACTTCGTTTTAAGATTAATGCACATTAACAAGTATTAAATTAAAATAAAGACAAACTAAAATCAAATGAATATTTAAAAAAAAAAAAAAAAAAAAAAAAATATGGCGAACATTGGTTTTTAGGCGGTTGATTCAAAAAATGGCAATAAATGGAACAAATTGAAATGTGAAATGTTAGTGATGAGATTATTACAATTTCGATAACGTATGTACATATGTGACATTAGATTTCAACGATTTTAACATTATTACAATTCAATTTATCAAAACAAAAACAATTGATCCAACATTCCGCCCCCTTTGAAAGGACTCTGCTTTCATATTGGTAACAAAGCTAGTTTGCGTATGTCTGAACGTCCCCCTTGGAGTCTTGATTTCAGCAACTCTTACTAAAACTAAAGAATGAAGTTAGTACGATTTTGGGTTCAGCCGGATTTGAGCTGTCAAAATGGCACAGCAACCATCCATCGATCATTAACCATAAGAGTCAAACAAAGGACTTAATGGTAGTTGAATCAAATCTCACTAGCACCTTGGGAGTCACATGGGACTCACAGCAGGATCATTTTAAATATTCATTCAAACCCAGTCGAACTTATTCGAAGTCGAATAAAAGATCGATCCTTTCACTTTGATCCTCGCTTTTCGATCCAATGGGTCTATTGAGCCCAATTATAATTAGGGCTAAAATTATTTAACAGAAATTGTGGATTGAAAAATTAAACTGGGACGAATCGCTACCACAAGCAACAGACACAGAATGGAAACAATTTCTTGCGGACTTGTATTCACTTCAGGATATTCCAGTACTTAGGTACGTCCTGTCAGACGACAAAAGCGACCTACAAATACATGGATTTTGCGATGCATCTTTAAACGCATACGGATGTTGCATCTACGTTCGTTCAGTCAATTCAAATGGAATGATTTCATCGAAGTTGCTTGTAGCAAAATCCAGAGTCGCACCCGTTAAACGCAAACAACTACCACGCCTGGAACTGTGTGGCGCTCACTAGATAGCAAAACTATGGGCAAAGATTCGACATATTTTTTAGGAATCATACTTACATGTATACTTATGGACAGACTCAGAAATAGTTCTTTACTGGATCAACACTCATTCCTCCAAACTCAGTACATTTGTGGGAAATCGAGTAGCCGAAATACAAGAGAAATCATCTGACACTACTTGGAGACATGTTCCCGGTGAATACAATCCAGCGGACATCGTATCAAGAGGATGTACGGTACAGGAATTAAGGGAATCTATATGGTTTTCGGGTCCTACATTTTTGCTACATGATTCGTCTGGGTGGCCATCGGCAGTTACAAAGCAACTTTCCGGTGATGATCTGATGCTTGAGGTACGGAAAACAGCACTTCTTACCCAAAAGAAACAATCAAGTTACCTTTTAGCAAAAATCAACGAATGCAGCTCATATATGAAAATCGTTCGAGTAATTGCCTACGTGTTAAGATTCTGTCATCGGTTGAGAAAATTGGATACATGGGAACATGAACTTCTGTCTCCAAAAGAATTTCAAACATCGCTACATCATATTGTCTGGATCATACAACGTGAATTTTTTAGTGAAGAAATGGCTTGGTCGCAAAAACCTATTAAAGGATCAATTAAATGGCTAAATCCGTTTTTAGATAAAATTAACAGGACTGAAACTATTAAGAGTAGGAGCGCGACTTAAACATTCGAATTTGCCTTACGACCAAAAATATCCCTTACTGTTGCCGAAAAATTACAATTTCGTAGTAAGCAGAACTTGTTGAATTCAATCAAGCATTTTTTGAAAAATCGTCGAAAAGCCAAATATCTAAATTTTGTGTAAATAATGGCATAAATTTTCATTTTATTCCCCCCAGGGGTCCTCACTTTGGTGGACTGTGGGAAGCTGCAGTCAAGGTGGCAAAGGGTCATCTCATTCGAAGTCTTGGGACTGCTAGACTGACATATCAATATCACTACAGCACTCGTCGAAATCGAAGCAGTGATGAATTCTCGTCCAATTACACCGCTTTCATCAGATCCTAACGACTACGAGGTACTTACACCAGGTCATTTTCTCATTGGCACATCCCTGAAGGCAATTTCGGAAGTACCAGTTGAATCGTCGAACATCAGCTTCCTGGAACGGTGGCGACAAATCACGGCCGTAAAATCGCATTTTTGGAAGATCTGGTCAAGGGAGTACCTTAGCGAACTTCAACAACGCAACAAGTGGTCATAAGACCAACCAAACCTACACATCAACGCCATGGTCCTGATACACGAAGACAATATTCCACCCCATTGGTGGTCTATGGGACGAGTTGTCAACATCTACAAGGGAGACGACGGCAAAGTAAGAGTTGCTGAAATCAAGACTCCAAGGGGGACGTTCAGACGTCTAATACGCAATCTAGCTTTGTTACCAATTTGAAAACAGAGTCCTTTCAAAGGGGGCGGAATGTTGGATCAACTGTTTTTGTTTTGATAAATTGAATTGTAATAATGCTAAAATCGTTGAAATCTAATGTCACATATGTACATATGTTATCGAAATTGTAATAATCTCATCACTAACATTTCACATTTCAATTTGTTCCATTTATTGCCATTTTTTGAATCAACCGCCTAAAAACCAATGTTCGCCATATTTTTTTTATATACGATAAGAACCAACTGAACTTGATAACTAAAATAAACGTCATTGTCATTCACTTGTCGATCACGGAACAAAGACGACGTGTTTTTCTTTAGTTCGTACAAAGGCACTCAGTTGGAGAAACTTCCACTTCCAGTGTTTTTGGCAAAGTTTTTTTTTTCAAATGTTTGATCACATGGGGTTGTTGAACAAGATTCTCTGGGCCCTGTGTTGTTGACGTAAGCGCTGACATAGACATCTAGTCTTATAGGCTTATTGATAGGCGTATTTCTTTCTCTTCAAGCCCATTTGTTTATGCTTTGCTGAACGTTACTTTTAAGCTGAATTTTAGCATCAAGCCGTGGATAGCATGTCCGAAAACAGGTTCTTAGGTGCGACTGGCCTAATTAAATTACTAAATTCAGATTTTTTTTTTTGCAGTTTTCTCCGGAGTTAATCTCTTTCTCTGTTCCCTTGGCTTTGAATCCACTGCGTTGAAGTGGATATCTTCTTATTTGAAAAACCGTTAGATTTAGATTTAGATTAAGGTGGGGAGAGGGACAATGTCACTGCGGCCTCTGATAGGCCTATTGTGATGTCCCCTCAAAAATCCTCGAAATTTTAAGGAGTTGTTTAGTTCTTGGTTTGTAGGAACATCTTGGCTTGTCTGCTACCTTACGTTTGTGTCCAGTAGTGGTTGGCCGTGTTCCTCAACCATTGCTTTATGTAGCATTTTATGGTGCTGATATGTATGCCGCAGAATGGTCTGGCATCATGAATGGTGATGCAGAGCCTTTTCTTGCTAATAGGTCTGCTTTTTCGTTTCCTCTATGGCCACTGTGTCCTGGTATCCACATGAGGTGAACTCTAGTTGTGAGCAGTCCCATACCAATTTAGAGGTGACTTCGTAGCTTTTGAGGGCTTAAAGTGCAGCCTTGCTGTCAGAGAGAGTATAAATGTTTTTATTGGTTATAGCTCTGTTTATATTTTCTCTGAGGCAGAGTTCAATAGCGAATATCTCTGCTTGAAATACGGAGTTGTATCTGTCTATGCTGTGATAGATGTGTGTTCCAATGTTGGCTCCGTATACTCCAGCCCCAACACCTTCGTTCGTTTTGGATCCATCTGGATTGACGATGGAAGGAAGGTCTATTTTGCTCCCAGGTGTGTCAAGAGGGAATTGGGACCTTAAAATTTTGGCTGAAGTTATACCTTGGAAGACAGTTGTCTATATGGGGTATTTTTATGATTTCATGCCTGTTTAGTTCATTAAGAATGTCAGGATGAAAGAGCCTGGGATTAGAATCATCCTCCGCGATAAGTTTATGAGCGAATATTATTGGTTCTTTTTTAAGTTGGAGGTGTACGGGTTGTAGGTCCGTGATGACTTCTAGCGCTGCTGTGGGGGTTTTTCTCATAGCTCCTATTATACAGCTACAAGCTAGTCTCTGGAGTTTGTTGAGCTTGGCTGGTACTGATGTCTGTTTTGTTTTGTGCCACCAGACGGGCGCAGCGTATGTGAGAATTGGTCTGGTGATGGCTGTGTATAGCCAGCGAGATATCTTAGGATTAACGGCCCAAGTTTTTCCAGTGAGATATTTGCGGGTCCATAGAGAGATGCTGGCTTTCCAAGTGAGCTTTCCGTCTAGTTTTGCACCTAGATATTTGGCTTCGTTTGAGCCGAAGGCACGAAGATTGAAGGCGAACCTCTGGGGAAAGCAGTTAGATCGGCGGAGGTATCCCCTACCGAAACCCATCCGAGCCTCTCATCTGCAGCCCCCGCACTTCTTGGCGGCGCGCAGCGCAGAAAGCGTCGGCGGTTAGTAAGGGCTGCTGCAGGAGGCACAAGCACACCAGCACTATCGGCATGCGCCTCAAACACTCCTGCTCTTATTGGTGACGGTCAAATCCCCAATAAGAGCATGCCAGGTTCCAAAACTGACTGGAGGTGCTCCAATGAACCCTGAATCCATTTCCCGTATGCTGGAAAGTGTTTAATCGAATATTAACTTCGATTTCAACCGTAGCACTACATGCCTGAAACTCCGTCTCCTCAATAGCCTTCCCTTCTCCCAATCATAGTTTCAAAGGATCGCGCCCACCCTCCACCCTTTTATATTTTTTTTTTCTATTTTTCTATTCCTTTTTTTCTATTTTTCTATCCCTTTCATTCCATTTTTCTATTCCTTTTTTTCTATTTTTTTTTCCATTTTTCTATTCCTTTTTTTTCTTTTTTTTTCCATTTTTCTTTTCCTTTTTTTTGTTCTATTTTTATATCCCTTTCTCCACCTCACCAACCCCAAACACCATATCCACACCACTAGACTACACTACAGCAACTGAGCACCTCAGTCTGAATACTCATGTTTATAGAGTTTTTGCAGTGTTTCTTGGCAAGTGTTTTTTTTTGACAGTGTTTTTGCCAAAGTTTTTTTTTTCAAATGTTTGATCACATGGGGTTGTTGAACAAGACTCTCTGGGCCCTGTGTTGTTGACGTAAGCGCTGACATAGACATCTAGGCTTATAGGCTTATTGATAGGCGTATTTTGTGTCCTTCTTTCTCTTTCTCAAGCCCATTTGTTTATGCTTTGCTGAACGTTACTTTTAAGCTGAATTTTAGCATCAGAGCCGTGGATAGCATGTCCGAAAACAATTTCTTAGGTGCGACTGGCCTAATTAAATTACTAAATTCAGATTTTTTTTTGCAGTTTTCTCCGGAGTTAATCTCTTTCCTGTTCCCTTGGCTTTGAACCCACTGCGTTGAAGTGGATATCTTCTTATTTGAAAAACCGTTAGATTTAGATTTAGATTAAGGTGGGGAGAGGGACAATGTCACCTAATCACTGCGGCCTCTGATAGGCCTATTGTGATGTCCCCTCAAAAATCCTAGAAAGTTTAAGGAGTTGTTTAGTTCTTGGTTTGTAGGAACATCTTGGCTTGTCTGCTACCTTACGTTTGTGTCCAGTAGTGGTTGGCCGTGTTCCTCAAACATTCCTTTATGTTGCATTTTATGGTGCTGATATGTATGCCGCAGAATGGTTTTGGCATCATGAATGGTGATGCAGAGCCTTTTCTTGCTAATAGGTCTGCTTTTTCGTTTCCTCTATGGCCACTATGTCCTGGTATCCGCATGAGGTGAACTCTAGTTGTAAGCAGTCCCATACCAATTTAGAGGTGACTTCGTAGCTTTTGAGGGCTTAAAGTGCAGCCTTGCTGTCAGAGAGAGTATAGATGTTTTTATTGGTTATAGCTCTGTTTATATTTTCTCTGAGGCAGAGTTCAATAGCGAATATCTCTGCTTGAAATACGGAGTTGTATCTGTGATAGATGTGTGTTCCAGTGTTGGCTCCGTATACTCCAGCCCCAACACCTTCGTTCGTTTTGGATCCATCTGTGTACCATACATAGGATTGACGATCGAAGGAAGGTCTATTTTGCTCGCAGGTGTGTCAAGAGGGAATTGAGACCTTAAAATTTTGGCTGAAATTATACCTTGGAAGACAATTGTCTATATGGGGTATTTTTAGGATTTGATGCCTGTTTAGTTCATTAAGAATGTCAGGATGAAAGAGCCTGGAATTAGAATCATCCTCCGCGATAAATTTATGAGCGAATATTATTGGTTCTTTTTTAAGTTGGAGGTATACGGGTGGTAGGTCCGTGATGACTTCTAGCGCTGCTGTGGGGGTTTTTCTCATAGGTCCTATTATACAGATACAAGCTAGTCTCTGTAGTTTGTTGAGCTTGGCTTGTACTGATGTCTGTTTTGTTTTGTGCCACCAGACGGGCGCAGCGTATGTGAGAACTGGTCTGGTGATGGCTGTGTATAGCCAGCGAGATATCTTAGGATTAACGGCCCAAGTTTTTCCAGTGAGATATTTGCGGGTCCATAGAGAGATGCTGGCTTTCTCAATGGTCTTTGTGATGTGAGAGTTCCAAGTGAGCTTTTCGTCTAGTTTTGCACCTAGATATTTGGCTTCATTTGAGCCGAAGGCACGAAGATTGAAGGCGAACCTCTGGGGAAAGCAGTTAGATCGGCGGAGGTATCCCCTACCGAAACCCATCCGACCCTCTCATCTGCAGCCCTCGCACTTCTTGGCGGCGCGCAGCGCAGAAAGCGTCGGCGGCTAGTAAAGGCTGCTGCAGGAGCCACAAGCATGCCAGCACTATCGGCGTGCGCCTCAAACACTCCTGCTCTTATTGGTGACGGTCAAATCCCCAATAAGAGCATGCCAGGTTCCAAAACAGACTGGAGGTGCTCCAATGAACCCTGAATCCATTTCCAGTATGCTGGAAAGTGTTTATTCGAATATTAACTTCGATTTCAACCGCAGCACTACATGTCTGAAACTCCGTCTCCTCAATAGCCTTCCCTTCTCCCAATCATAGTTTCAAAGGATCGCGCCCACCCTCCACCCTTTTATATTTTTTTTTTCTATTTTTCTATTCCTTTTTTTCTATTTTTCTATCCCTTTCATTCCATTTTTCTATTTTTTTTTTTCATTTTTCTATTCCTTTTTTTTCTTTGTTTTTCCATTTTTCTTTTCCTTTTTTTCTATTTTTTTTCTTCTATTTTTCTATTCCTTTCGCCACCTCAACAACCCCAAACACCATATCCACACCACTACACTACACTACAGCAACTGAGCACCTCAGTCTGAATACTCATATTTATAGTGTTTTTGCAGTGTTTCTTGGCAAGTGTTTTTTTTTGACAGTGTTTTTGCCAAAGTTTTTTTTTTCAAATGTTTGATCACATGGGGTTGTTGAACAAGACTCTCTGGGCCCTGTGTTGTTGACGTAAGCGCTGACATAGACATCTAGGCTTATAGGCTTATTGATAGGCGTATTTTGTGTCCTTCTTTCTCTTTCTCAAGCCCATTTATTTATGCTTTGCTGAACGTTACTTTTAAGCTGAATTTTAGCATCAGAGCCGTGGATAGCATGTCCGAAAACAGGTTCTTAGGTGCGACTGGCCTAATTAAATTACTAAATTCAGATTTTTTTTTGCAGTTTTCTCCGGAGTTAATCTCTTCCTCTGTTCCCTTGGCTTTGAACCCACTGCGTTGAAGTGGATATCTTCTTATTTGAAAAACCGTTAGATTTAGATTTATATTAAGGTGGGGAGAGGGACAATGTCACCTAATCACTGCGGCCTCTGATAGGCCTATTGTGATGTCCCCTCAAAAATCCTAGAAAGTTTAAGGAGTTGTTTAGTTCTTGGTTTGTAGGAACATCTTGGCTTGTCTGCTACCTTACGTTTGTGTCCAGTAGTGGTTGGCCGTGTTCCTCAACCATTCCTTTATGTAGCATTTTATGGTGCTGATATGTATGCCGCAGGCATCATGAATGGTGAGCCTTTTCTTGCTAATAGGTCTGCTTTTTCGTTTCCTCTATGGCCACTGTGTCCTGGTATCCACATGAGGTGAACTCTAGTTGTAAGCAGTCCCATACCAATTTAGAGGTGACTTCGTAGCTTTTGAGGGCTTAAAGTGCAGCCTTGCAGTCAGAGAGAGTATAAATGTTTTTATTGATTATAGCTCTGTTTATATTTTCTCTGAGGCAGAGTTCAATAGCGAATATCTCTGCTTGAAATACAGAGTTGTATCTGTCTATTCTGTGATAGATGTGTGTTCCAGTGTTGGCTCCGTATACTCCAGCCCCAACACCTTCGTTCGTTTTGGATCCATCTGTGTACCATACATAGGATTGACGATCGAAGGAAGGTCTATTTTGCTCCCAGGTGTGTCAAGAGGGAATTGAGACCTTAAAATTTTGGCTGAAGTTATACCTTTTAAAACAATTGTCTATATTGGGTATTTTTAGGATTTCATGCCTGTTTAGTTCATTAAGAATGTCAGGATGAAAGAGCCTGGAATTATTTATTTATTTTATTTTTATTTATTTATTTATTTCATCTACCAAGTATATACTTTAACAGATAACAGACTTAAAAACTAAAATTATAATACATATATAACATCCATTTAAAGTTCAAGTGACAGTAAATGTTTTCTAACATTTGATCTGTCATCAAACAAATCAATTTCTGTACAAAAAGAGTTACAATATTTTATACATTTACTGATTGGTTCGTTAGAAGCATAATTATATATATGACTAGGATGGCGAAAGATATTTTTTTGACGAATAATTCTTTCCGGTGCATAAAGAAAAAAGCATTCAAGAATTTCAGGGCATATAATTTTATACGATAAAATATCATGAACAAACATTATATAGTTAATAGATCTTCTTTTTTCTAGCGTATCTAGACCTATTAAAGCGCATCTAGCAGTGCAGGAGGGCATAACATCTAAATTCCAATTCAGTTGCCTTATAACGAATCTAGTGAAAGCTTTTTGGACTCTTTCCAAACGCAATTTCGAGGTTGTATTTTCAGGACACCATACTGGACAACAATATTCTAAAATTGATCGAACAATTGATATATAAACCGATTTAAGGGTGTCTTCTTTTCCTTTTTATCCCGGCGTCGTTATGGTCAGAAGTGTAGGACCATAACCTTCCCACTTAACTGCATTCCTACTGGTCCGCTTGTTTGACCTCAGAAAGTAGCGGCAGGCTTCCCGGTTTGGGATTACTTCATCGCTGAGGCCAATCAAATGCTGGTGTTTTTGCATTTGTTTGCACCAATTGTTTTTCGGCCTGCCTTTTTTGCGTGTTGAAATTGGAATGTTGATTGATAACGCCTTTTGGACGGGGTTCAAAGGATCTCTCCTTTGAACATGGCAATACCAACTGAGTCGGTCGCGCTCTATATTTCTTGTGATGGTTTCTTTTACGTGGAGGCTTCCTCGGATCTTTGAACTTCTAAATCTGTCACGCTTTGTTACTCCCGCTGTCATGCGAAGCATCTTCATCTCAGTTGCCGATAATTTGCTCTCATACTTTTTGTGCATTGTCCAGCATTGTGAACCGTATGTGAGCGCCGGACGTAGAACTGAAGTGTAGAGCCTTCCTTTCGATCACAGAAGATGGCGGAGTTTTCCCGCCACTTCATCCACCCTACGCTTACGCGATGTTTGATGTCGTCATCACAAGTTGCTTCTCTATTAATCATAGATCCCAGATATTTAAACTTTTCACACTTGGGAAGCACTCCTCCATTGAAGTAAATGTCTGGAATACGCTGATGAGGGTCAGAGAACGGGCAGCACAGATACTCTGTCTTCTTTGAACTAATACGATACCCGTGTCCCTCAAAAATGTCCACCCACACATCAAGTGCTCGTTGTAGGGTCGCCTGATCATCACTTATAATGGCCCCATCGTCAGCAAAGAACAGCTGGTGCACATTGGAGTCCGTCACTTTTCCTTCAAGCAAGCAATCAAGGACTGCTATAAAAAGCAGTGGGCTGAGGACGCTTCCTTGGTGTACACCGACTTTGATTGCGAACTCTTCGGTGACTCCTGCGGTGCATCTTACTCTTGTCGTTGCTCTCTCGTACATGTCCATAATCACTCGCACGTAGGTTTCTGGAACTCCTTTTTGTCTTAGCGCTACCCATAAAAGATCTCTTGGTTGCCTTCTCGAAATCAACCAACACCATATGCAAGTCCTTTGAAAAATCACGATGCTTTTCCATCATGATCCTTATACTTTGGATTGCATCTGTTATTGATTTACTCGAGACAAACCCGCACTGGTCATCAGATAGTCGTATTATTTTCCGCAGTCGGCTATCTAATACCCGTTCAACGATCTTCATGGTGTGCGACATCAGCTTGACAGAACGGTAGTTATCACAATTTCGCGTATCACCCTTTCCTTTGTGCAATGGAAGAAGATAGCTTTCCCTCCATTGATTAGGCATAGTGTCGCCTCTCATAAGTTTAGAGATAAGAACCATGAGCCATCTAGACCCGATGTCTCCCATCTTTTTCCAGAACTCAGAGGGTATCCCGTCCGGCCCAACAGCTTTTCTTTTCTTGGAGTTTTTAACCGCGTACAGAACTTCTTCGACTGTGATGTCGGGTATTTCGGCATGATTCGGGGCGGCTCTTGGAAAGTACACTCGGGGAAACTGTTCGTTCAGAAGTTCCTCGCAATACTGTCGCCATCTGTGGAGAATTTTTTCGTCTTCCACAAGGAGTTGGCCTTCAGCATTGTTAATAAACTTTGGGAAACGAATCTCCTGAGCATTTCTTCTTCTCTGGGCGGCTATCTTAAAGATATTTGCTCCTTTGTTCAAATTGTTTTGTCGAAGCTCCTGGGTAGCCTGGTACCTGTCAGACGCGGAAGACGATATTTCTTCCAACTCCTGATAGAGGCCTTCCATGCTTTTCGCTTTGAATTCGGCGCATTTTTTCTTCGCGATGCCTTTGCAACATCTATATACCTTTTCACGGCGAGCATTTTCCTCTCTATTAGTAGAAGAGCACTTTGACCAAGCTTGGAAAGCCATTTTCTTTTCGTGTATCACTGCTTTGGCTTCGTCTGTCCACCACCAGGTTTCTTTTGCGTGTTGGCAGGGGCCTTTAGATGTTCCGAGCAGTGATTTGGCTTTCTCCAGGCCAGATTGTTGTAGGGAATCCCACATGTCTTGTGCTCTGCACTCCTCATTACCAACCTCATCGATAATGGAAGAGAGGTAGTTTTCCATGTTGGTGATAAAAGCTTCGCCTTTTCCTTTATCCAGCTTATACCACTTGATTCTCTCAGACACCTTCGTTTGCTGCTTTGACTTCTTTCTCGCATCCATGAAAAATTCAGTCAGGAGGAGACGGTGTTGAGGGGCGATCGCGTCTCCCAGGATCACTTTGCAATCTTTAGCTCGTGGCTTCATGAAACTGGATACCAAATGATAGTCTATTTGAGTTTCATTTCCGCCGCTGCTATAAGTTATCAGGTGCCGGCTTTGTTTGACGAACATGGTATTTAGCACTATAAGACCGTACGACTTGCACATGTTTAGGATATCTTCACCTGAAGAGTTCCTGGTGCCGTATCCCAGCCTTCATAGTCTTCGCTTGTCTTTCCGACATGTCCGTTTAAATCTCCCCCAAGAAACAAAAGCTCTTCCTTTGGGATGATTTTGACAAGGTTGTGGAAATCTAGCCAGAATGCATCTTTTTCTTTTTGTTCGCATCCTACTTGAGGGGCATATGCGCTTACGATGTTCCACACCTCACCATGCATCACCAATTTGAGAGCCCTCAAACGGTCACTGGACTTTGAAATGGTTAAGACGTTGCCAAGTAACTCTGCCGCAAGGATGATGGCGATTCCGTTTTTTCCTTGTTCCAATCCATAGTAAAACATCTTGTAGGCTTTTGTTTTAACGTCCAAGAAACGTGACCGATTACCGGTGTTTCGCCATTTCGTCTCTTGTACGCACAGGATGTCTACTCGCCTTCTAACCATCATTTCTTCAAGCTCATAGCTGCGCTCACTCATGCTTCCAACGTTCCAACTCGCGACTCTTAAATGTGGCTTACGCCGTTGCATTACTTTGCTATCCCCCGGAAATCCTATAGCTCTGACCCGAGCATTGCTGCTCGTCCCAGGATCACGACCATTAGTAGTGCCTGGCGGGGTAGTGCTTTTCTTTTTGGCGTTCTTTTCCATAATGCTACGGTTTGACCGTTCTCTTTCTTCCCTTCCTTTTTGACACGGGCATGCTCCAGATTTTTTATTTTTATTTTTTTAATGATCTTACTCTTACAACACCGGTGATCTCCAGTCGTGTCACTGATTTGCATGCACACTTGTGGGGCAGTTTAATGGTGGTATATGTGTCCCTAGGCTCACCTTGGTGTTTTCTAAATTGCCTAGATGTGAGTTTTGTTTACCTTTGTTTAGTCGCCTTTTACGACAAGCGATAGGTATCGCTGCAGGGATATTCTTAACCCGTCCCTGCACGAGGTAAACCGATTTAAGGGTGTAAGGATTAGAAAACGCAGAGCAATTTCTTTTTAAAAAACCTAGTAGAGAATTTGCTTTTGCAACTATGTAGTCAATATGAGGAGAAAAAGTTAGCTTCGTATCAAAGATTACTCTGACATTCTCTTTAGATTTATTCCAGCTAGAGAATAATTAAATATGATTGGGAGTTTTGATCTAGATACCGAAAAGGTATTATATTTATTAATATTAAGTAAAATACCGTTTTTACTACACCAATTTAAAATATTGTTTATATCGGAATTGTAAGTATTCACAACTATTTTGATTCTGAATGCGCATGAAGATCTTAAGATCATCGGCGTACATCAAACAATTTACATTTTTAAGATGATTTGGAATATCATTCACAAAAATGTTAAAGAGCAAAGGACCCAAATGACTACCTTGTGGTACGCCAGATGAAACATTTATAACTCTAGATCTGCAGTTTTTAATTCTTACTATCTGTTTTCTGTCAGAGAGATAATCTTTTATCCACCGAAGTAATGTAGAGTGAAATCCAAAGCATCTCAATTTATTTATAAGAAACTTATAGCAGACAGTATCGAAAGCTTTCGAGAAATCTGCAAACATTATATCAACTTGATATCCCAATTCTAGAGAATCAAATAAATACTTTGAAAATATAATTAGATTCGTTGACGTTGACCTGCCCGATACAAACCCATGTTGGTGAAAAGAAATGTGTTCTTTGACTTCAAAATATATTTTAGATGTTACTATGTGCTCAAAGAGTTTTGGAATCGAGGGTAGTTTTGAAATACCTCTGTAATTTTCAATATTATTTCTGGATCCTGATTTATGAATAGGAGTTATATAAGAATATTTCCAATCATTTAAAAATAGTCCTGATGACAAAGACAAGTTGAAAATGATGTTAATAGGAAAAGATAGTGTCGAGTGGCACTGCCTCAGTACTTCAAATGGTATACCATCTGGACCAGCATTCAGATTGGAGTTCATGGATAGTATGCTCTTTGATACATCATCGACATTTATGTGTAGATGACCTAAGTTTGTATTCTGATTATATGAATGATCAATAAATATGTCATCTTTATTTGAATATGTGACATAAACAGATTCAAAAAACCTTGCGAATAATTCGCAAGTAAAATCGGTTGTATTAGAAGATAAACCTTTCAAGTCCATCTTTTCTGGAATACCACGAGTATGTTTTTTGTTATTGAAAAATTTCCAAAAGCCTTTCGGATTCTTAAAAATATTCGACTCAGTTTTGAAAATATACTGTTTGTAAAGGAATTTGTTAAGAAATTCAAATTCTTTTCGCAATTGAATGAATTGTTTCCTATAATGTTCGGTATTATACTTCTTGAATCTCTTAAATGCCTTATTCTTTGCATTTCTTAAATTAATAAGTCTTTTATTATACCAAGGATTCTTAAAAGAGCGCTTGAGCTTCATTAAAGGAACAAATTCGTCAAAACCACAATAAATAACATTTAAAAATATGCCGTAAATATCTTTAAGATTACCACCGGATAGAATATTACACCAATCAAATGAATTGAAATAGTTATTTAAAGCTTTATAGTTCGCTTTTGCAAAATTATACGTACTAACAATATAACATTCTTTCTGTTTATGTGTGGAAGAATAAAATTCAATACATAACTTCAAAGCTGTATGATGAACTGAATTTTTCATTAAGGGTAACAAAGCTTCATCGACAGTGCAATTCAAACTATTGTTTACAAAAACCAAATCTAATATCCTGTTTAAAGAGTTTTTACAATTGTTTTTTTGAATAAATTCGAAGGACAACATTGCATCAACAAATGTTGATTCACATTACGTTTTTAAATTGCGAGGAAATAAACATCTGTCATCGAGGGAATATTCCCACTTTATATCTCCTAGATTAAAGTCACCTAGGACAATTTGATGTTGATGTTCTTTAATTTGATTTGTTATTATTTCAATATCTTTGATATGACTTTCATAAATACATAATGGACTTTTTGGTGGAATATAACTTGCCAAGACAAAAAGTTCATTGCGAACAGCTGATCCGCTCACCATGCTGATAAAAACACAAAGTTGCTCCATGTCGGAATTGTGAAGGGTAACAGCATAATTTGTAAGAGATGACTTCACGGCGATGAGTACTCCTCCTCCGCGGACATTAACGGCGTTTATCTCTCTATATCTGTCTCTTCTATATACGGTGTAGTAATCATCGAAGATTTCTGCTGTCATAATATGAGAGTGTAACCAAATTTCAGTGATTACTATGACGTCATATTCATGAAGGGAGATAGCAAGGAAAAGATCATTCGTTTTAGTCCGTATTCCGCCTGCATTCTGGTAGTAGACATAGAAGGAGTGTGGAGAAAAAGAGTAAGATGATGTTGAAGAATGGGAAAGTTGATCCGGGAATTGAAGAGAGCCGTTGTTTATTGTTGTTATATTATTGGAATTAGAATCATTCTCCGCGATAAGTTTATGAGCGAATATTATTGGTTCTTTTTTAAGTTGGAGGTGTACGGGTGGTAGGTCCGTGATGACTTCTAGCGCTGCTGTGGGGGTTTTTCTCATAGCTCCTATTATACAGATACAAGCTAGTCTCTGTAGTTTGTTGAGCTTGGCTTGTACTGATGTCTGTTTTGTTTTGCGCCACCAGACGGGCGCAGCGTATGTGAGAATTGGTCTGGTGATGGCTGTGTATAGCCAGCGAGATATCTTGGGATTAACGGCCCAAGTTTTTCCAGTGAGATATTTGCGGGTCCATAGAGAGATGCTGGCTTTCTCAATGGTCTTTGTGATGTGAGAGTTCCAAGTGAGCTTTTCGTCTAGTTTTGCACCTAGATATTTGGCTTCATTTGAGCCGAAGGCACGAAGATTGAAGGCGAACCTCTGGGGAAAGCAGTTAGATCGGCGGAGGTATCCCCTACCGAAACCCATCCGACCCTCTCATCTGCAGCCCTCGCACTTCTTGGCGGCGCGCAGCGCAGAAAGCGTCGGCGGCTAGTAAAGGCTGCTGCAGGAGGCACAAGCATGCCAGCACTATCGGCATGCGCCTCAAACACTCCTGCTCTTATTGGTGACGGTCAAATCCCCAATAAGAGCATGCCAGGTTCCAAAACTGACTGGAGGTGCTCCAATGAACCCTGAATCCATTTCCCGTATGCTGGAAAGTGTTTATTCGAATATCCTTTTTTTTCCATTTTTCTTTTCCTTTTTTTTCTATTTTTTTTCTTCTATTTTTTTCTTCTATTTTTCTACTCCTTTCTCCACCTCACCAACCCCAAACACCATATCCACACCACTACACTATACTACAGCAACTGAGCACCTCAGTCTGAATACTCATATTTATAGAATAACAAACAAAAAAAGTTGAATTAATTTTGCAGTGTTTCTTGGCAAGTGCTTTGCTGAACGTTACTTTTAAGCTGAATTTGGCATCAAAGCCGTGGGTAGCATGTCCGAAAACAGGTTCTTAGGTGCGACTGGCCTAATTAAATTACTAAATTCAGATTTTTTTTTTGCAGTTTTCTCCGGAGTTAATCTCTTTCTCTGTTCCCTTGGCTTTGAACCCACTGCGTTGAAGTGGATATCTTCTTATTTGAAAAACCGTTAGATTTAGATTTAGATTAAGGTGGGGAGAGAGACAATGTCACCTGATCACTGCGGCCTCTGATAGGCCTATTGTGATGTCCCCTCAAAAATCCTAGAAAGTTTAAGGATTTGTTTAGTTCTTGGTTTGTAGGAACATCTTGGTTTGTCTGCTACCTTACGTTTGTGTCCAGTAGTAGTTGGCCGTGTTCCTCAACCATTCCTTTATGTAGCATTTTATGGTGCTGATATGTATGCCGCAGAATGGTCTTGGCATCATGAATGGTGATGCAGAGCCTTTTCTTGCTAATAGGTCTGCTTTTTCGTTTCCTCTATGGCCACTGTGTCCTGGTATCCACATGAGGTGAACTCTAGTTGTAAGCAGTCCCATACCAATTTAGAGGTGACTTCGTAGCTTTTGAGGGCTTAACCCTCACATGGGCGACAATTTTGGCCTCTTAATCTGTACCTTATTAACTCGGGTTAATATTGTTATTCCTTTTGTGTTTGTATGAGGTTTCTGTTTACACAAACGAAATTCTCACCCCCTCTCTACTTTTTAATTGTTTTTTGTGGAAGGAAAATCCCCCATTCCTATGAAAACCATGTGAAAATGAAATTTTCCAGGGAAATCCCCATTACTATGATGACCATGTGAAAATTAATCCTTAGCGGTCCGGAAGTATTTCAACATAGATAACAAGCAGAAAAAAAACCCACAGCAAGCGCAAGGCACAATACTTAACGCATCATTAATAAATATAATAGATATAATAAAAAATATAAATTACAACAGTAATAGTAATAAAGATAATAAAATATTTATTGCCGCCATACCGCGTATATGCCGTATACGCGACATTGGACCGAGTAAGTAAAAGTGCAATGCCGCCCTATAAGAACAGAGCGAATTTCTTCATACACTTTATTTGGCAATCAGATTCAACCAGTGTGCTTGTGAATTTTATATTTGTGAATATGGATCAAGATGAATTTAAATTTATTTCAAGTGTGGCATTAGCCAGGTAAATATTTATATAGCAGATACAATTAGGTAGATGTAGTAAGATCAATTGGATACATTCTGTTTTTGTTCAAGATTGCCGTACGAGGAGCAACAACAATACCTGAAATCGGTTTTGAATACACTTCAGTCTGATGATAATGAAGAAAATATTCCCGAATCTGTACCCGGCCAGACAGCAAATGCTGAAGATATGAATTTGGCCCAGGTATTAAATATTGTGGATTCGGATGCTGAAACAGAAGACGTGAATGTGGAATACAACGTGGACCACGAATCCGAGCAGGATGAAGAAGACATTAACGTATCTCGTCAACACGATGGAAATAATAATTGTTTTATTGGAAAAGATGGAACGGTATGGCAGAAAGCCCCACCAAAATTGAGTCGTGCTTGTGCTCATAATATACTGAAAGGCAGCAGTTTTTTCGGTCCAAATCCAGAGACAAAACTTATTAGTGATGTTGGTACTTTTTGTACTTTGATGAGCCCACCTATTCAAGCAATAATATGCAGGCACACAAATCGAAAAGCACAAGAAGCGTACAAAATGATTAATGAAAAAAATAGTAACAAACCAGCATTGCTATGGGACCCGTTAGATGAAGAGGAGCTGTTGGCATTTTTCGGAATTCTCTTGGTCATAGGATGTCATAAGTCGAATTACGCCCCGGTTGTAGAATTATGGAAAAAAATGCCTATCCACTTTTCCGCGCAACCATGTCTGTGAAACGGTTTAAGGCCATATTAAGATTTCTCCGTTTCGATTACAATGTCACACGCGCTGTTCGAGTGACAACCGACAAAGCAGCTCCCGTAAGTGAAATATTCGAAATGATGGTGGAAAATTTGGGAAAAAACTTCAGGCCATATGGATGTATCACAGTTGACGAACAACTTTTTCCATATAGGGGGCGTACAAAGTTCACCCAGTATATTCCATCGAAGCCAGCGAAGTACGGCATTAAATTGTGGTGGGCATGTGACTCCGAAACTGGCTATCCTCTCAAAGGCCAAATATATACTGGGAAAATAAATGAAACCAGAGACGTTAACCAAGGAGAGCGAGTGGTCAAAGAACTCGTTGCCCCATATAAAAACACTGGCAGAAACATCACGATGCACAATTTTTTTTACATCCTTTTCACTTGGACAGCAATTACTGGACTGGAACTTGTCAATGGTAGGAACCCAAGCGTTGCGTTCCCGAGGAATTTAAAGCTTCGAATAGACGAGCAGTGTTCAGCAGCGAATTCGGTTTCAATGACAAGATGGTCCTCTTGTGCCCGAGATGAACAAGTCGGTTGTGCTGTTATCAACTCTCCATAATGACACCAAATGTTCAGGGGAAAACAATAAACCGGAAATTATAAATTATTATAACAAGACAAAAGGAGGTGTGGATATGATGGACCAAATGCTTTGTCAATACACAACTAAGAGGAAAACAAATCGCTGGCCCATGGCTCTATTTTACAATATTTTGGACATAGCTGTCTTTGGAGCATGCATAATCTTCCGGTTAAGCAATACAAGCACATCCAAAACAGTGCAGTCAAGCCAACGCAGGGAGTTTTTGGAAAAGCTGGGAAAACATCTATGCATACCCGCAATAACTAGAAGAGCCCGAAGTCCTCGTAATGTGGCAAACTTGCACGTAAAAAGCACAGTGGAATGCATTCTGGGTGTACCAATAAGACGCACACAACATCCACCTGCCTTTTTCGTCCGATGATTCTTCTCAACAAGACGCTTCAAGTCGCCAAAAAATTAAAGGTGCTTGCTTTTTATGTTACCAGCAAGAAAAACGAAAAAGAGCAACACGAAAGAGTTGCATACAGTGCAAGAAGCCAATTTGCCCGATGCACAGCTTGACAATGACGAAATGCGAAAGTTGCCAAATGTCATCGTAATCCATTTCTTTACTAGTTATAAAAATATAATTCCGAATAATAAACAAGAGATATACTCGTAAAAAGCAACAAATTATTTTTAAATTATTTGAAGATTAATCTTGAGGTACAACGCAAATGACATATACATATGCATATGTTATATTTTATGTTATGTAAAAACATGTATGTGTGTACATATGTACATGCATATTTATGTGTGTACATATGTACATGCATATTTATGTGTGTACATATATATATACACAAGCTTGTCTACATGTATTCCAAAAAAAAAAGAAAGTTATAACACAAATTTGGAATACTTCCATATAAAAGTTAAAATATTAACCTGGGTTAATAGAGTACGTTTGCTACAATTTGACGAAAATTCAGTCGAAAAACCGTTAATTTTATTTATTTTTTTTATTTTTCTAAATATATCAAATACTTAGGCACTGACTCTAAATTAAAAGATATTTGGGTAAAAAGTGTTCAAGATATGATAAAATGAAATTGCTCATATTAACCCTGGTTAATAAAGAACATGTGTGGGTTAAAGTGCAGACTTGCTGTCAGAGAGAGTATAAATGTTTTTATTGGTTATAGCTCTGTTTATATTTTCTCTGAGGCAGAGTTCAATAGCGAATATCTCTGCTTGAAATACGGAGTTGTATCTGTCTGTGCTGTGATAGATGTGTGTTCCAGTATTGGCTCTGTATACTCCAGCCCCAACACCTTCGTTCGTTTTGGATCCATCTGTGTACCATACATAGGACTGACGATCGAAGGAAGGTCTATTTTGCTCCCAGGTGTGTCAAGAGGGAATTGAGACCTTAAAATTTTGGCTGAAGTTATACCTTGGAAGACAATTGTCTATATGAGGTATTTTTAGGATTTCATGCCTGTTTAGTTCATTAAGAATGTCAGGATGAAAGAGCCTGGAATTAGAATCATCCTCCGCGATAAGTTTATGAGCGAATATTGTTGGTTCTTTTTTAAGTTGGAGGTGTCCGTGATGACTTCTAGCGCTGCTGTGGGGGTTTTTCTCATAACTCCTATTATACAGATACAAGCTAGTCTCTGTAGTTTGTTGAGCTTGGCTTCTACTGATGTCTGTTTTGTTTTGTGCCACCAGACGGGCGCAGCGTATGTGAGAATTGGTCGGGTGATGGCTGTGTATAGCCAGCGAGATATCTTAGGATTAACGGCCCAAATTTTTCCAGTGAGATATTTGCGGGTCCATAGAGAGATGCTGGCTTTCTCAATGGTGTTTGTGATGCGAGAGTTCCAAGTGAGCTTTTCGTCTAGTTTTGCACCTAGATATTTGGCTTCGTTTGAGCCGAAGGCACGAAGATTGAAGGCGAACCTCTAGGGAAAGCAGTTAGATCGGCGGAGGTATACCCTACCGAAACCCATCCGACCCTCTCATCTGCAGCCCCTGCAAATCTTGGCGGCGCGCAGCGCAGAAAGCGTCGGCGGCTAGTGAAGGCTGCTGCAGGAGGCACAAGCATGCCAGCACTATCGGCATCCGCCTCAAACACTCCTGCTCTTATTGGTGACGGTCAAATCTCCAATAAGAGCATGCCAGGTTCCAAAACTGAATGGGGGTGCTCCAATGAACCCTGAATCCATTTCCCGTATGCTGGAAAGTATTTATTCGAATATTAACTTCGATTTCAACCGCAGCACTACATGCCTGAAACTCCGTCTCCTCAATAGCCTTCCCTTCTCCCAATCATAGTTTCAAAGGATCGCGCCCACTCTCCACCCTTTTATATTTTTTTTTTCTATTTTTCTATTCCTTTTTTTCTAATTTTCTATCCCTTTCATTCCATTTTTCTATTCCTTTTTTTCTATTTTTTTTCTTCTATTTTTCTATTCCTTTCTCCACCTCACCAACCCCAAACACCATATCCACACCACTACACTACATTACAGCAACTGAGCACCTCAGTCTGAATACTCATATTTATAGAATAACAAACAAAAAAAGTTGAATTTATTTTGCAGTGTTTCTTGGCAAGTATTTTTTTTTACAGTGTTTTTGGCAAAGTTTTTTTTTCAAATGTTTGATCACATGGGGTTGTTGAACAAGACTCTCTGGGCCCTGTGTTGTTGACGTAAAAGCTGACATAGACATCTAGGCTTATAGGCTTATTGATAGGCGTATTTTGTGTCCTTCTTTCTCTTCAAGCCCATTTGTTTATGCTTGGCTGAACGTTACTTTTAACCCTCACATGTTCTTTATTAACCAGGGTTAATATGAGCAATTTCATTTTATCATATCTTGAACAGTTTTTACCCAAATATCTTTTTATTTAGAGCCAGTGCCTAAATATTTGATATATTTAGAAAAAAAAAAAAAAAAAAATAACGGTTTTTCGACAGAATTTTCGTCAAATTGTAGTAAAGAAATGAATTACGTTGACATGTGGCAACTTTCGCATTTCGTCATTGTCAAGCTGTGCATCGGGCAAATTGGCTTCTTGCACTGTATGCAACTCTTTCGTGTTGCTCTTTTTCGTTTTTCTTGCTGGTAACATAAAAAGCAAGCACCTTTAATTTTTTGGCGACCTGAAGCGTCTTGTTGAGGAGAATCATCGGGCGAAAAAGGCAGGTGGATGTTGTCTGCGTCTATTGGTACACCCAAAATGCATTCCACTGCGCTTTTTACGTGGAAGTTTGCCACATTACGATGAATTCGGACTCTTCTAGTTATTGCAGGTATGCAAAGATGTTCTCCCAGCTCTTACAAAAACTCCCTGCGTTGGCTTCACTACACTGTTTTGGATGTGCTTATATTGTTTAACCGGAGGATTATGCATGCTCCTAAGCCAGCTATGTCCAAAATTTGTAAAATAGAGCCATATGCCAGCGATTTGTTTTCCTCTTAGTTGTGTATTGACAAAGCATTTGGTCCATCATATCCACACCTCCTTTTGTCTTGTTATAATAATTTATAATTTCCGGTTTATTGTTTTCCCCTGAACATTTGGTGTCATTATGAAGAGTTGATAACAGCACAACCGACTTGTTCTTCTTGAGCACATATGAAAAGAGGACCATCTTGTCATTGAAACCGAATTCGCTGCTGAGCACTGCTCGCCTATTCGAAGCTTTAAACTCCTCGGGAACGCAACGCTTGTTTTTTTTTTAGGGTTCCTACCATTGACAAGTTCCAGTCCAGTAATTGCTGTCCAAGTGAAAAGGATGTAAAAAAAATTGTCCATCGTGATGTTCCTGCCAGTGTTTTTATATGGGGCAACGAGTTCTTTGACCACTCGCTCTCCTTGGTTAACGTCTCTGGTTTCATTTATTTTCCCAGTATATATTTGGCCTTTGAGAGGATAGCCAGTTTCGGAGTCACATGCCCACCACAATTTAATGCCGTACTTCGCTGGCTTCGATGGAATATACTGGGTGAACTTTGTACGCCCCCTATATGGAAAAAGTTGTTCGTCAACTGTGATACATCCATATGGCCTGAAGTTTTTTCCCAAATTTTCCACCATCATTTCGAATATTTCACTTACGGGAGCTGCTTTGTCGGTTGTCACTCGAACAGCGCGTGTGACATTGTAATCAAAACGGAGAAATCTTAATATGGCCTTAAACCGTTTCACAGACATGGTTGCGCGGAAAAGTGGATAACCATTTTTTTCCATAATTCTACAACCGGGGCGTAATTCGACTTACGACATCCTATGACCAAGAGAATTCCGAAAAATGCCAACAGCTCCTCTTCATCTAACGGGTCCCATAGCAATGCTGGTTTGTTACTATTTTTTTTCATTAATCATTTTGTACGCTTCTTGTGCCGTCCGATTTGTGTGCCTTCATATTATTGCTTGAATAGGTGGGCTCATCAAAGTACAAAAAGTGCCAACATCACTAACAAATTTTGTCTCTGGATTTGGATCGAAAAAACTGCTGTCTTTCAGTATATTATGAGCACAAGCACGTCTCAATTTTGGAGGGGCTTTCTGCCATACCGTTCCATCTTTTCCAATAAAACAAATATTTTTTCCATCGTGTTGACGAGATACGTTAATGTCTTCCTCATCCTCCTCGGATTCGTTTCATTTCATTTTCACATGGTTTTCATAGGAATGGAGGATTTCCCTTCCAGTGTGAAACCACAAAAAACAATTAAAAAGAAGAGAGGGAGTAAGAATTTCGTTTTTGTAAACAGAATCCTCATACAAACACAAAAGGAAGAACAATATTAACCCGGGTTAATAAGGTACTGATTAAGAGGCGAAAACTGTCGCCCATGTGAGGGTTAAGCTGAATTTTAGCATCAGAGCCGTGGTAGCATGTCCGAAAACAGGTTCTTAGGTGGAACTGGCCTGATTAAATTACTAAATTCAGATGTTTTTTTTTGCAGTTTTCTCCGGAGTTAATCTCTTTCTCTGTTCCCTTGGCTTTGAACCCACTGCACTGAAGAGGATATCTTCTTATTTGAAAAACCGTAAGATTTAGATTTAGATTAAGGTGGGGAGGGGGACAATGTCACCTAATCACTGCGGCCTCTGATAGGCCTATTGTGATGTCCCCTCAAAAATCCTAGAAATTTTAAGGAGTTGTTTAGTTCTTGGTTTGTAGGAACATCTTGGCTTGTCTGCTACCTTACGTTTGTGTCCAGTAGTGGTTGGCCGTGTTCCTCAACCATTCCTTTATGTAGCATTTTATGGTGCTGATATGTATGCCGCAGAATGGTCTTGGCATCATGAATGGTGATGCAGAGCCTTTTCTTGCTAATAGGTCTTCTTTTTCCTTTCCTCTATGGCCACTGTGTCCTGGTATCCACATGAGGTGAACTCTAGTTGTAAGCAGACGTATACTAATTTAGAGGTGACTTCGTAGCTTTTGAGGGCTTAAAGTGCAGCCTTGCTGTCAGAGAGAGTATAAATGTTTTTATTGGTTATAGCTCTGTTTATATTTTGTCTGAGGCGGAGTTCAATAGCGAATATCTCTGCTTGAAATACGGAGTTGTATCTGTCTATGCTGTGATAGATGTGTGTTCCAGTGTTGGCTCAGTGTAGTCCAGCCCCAACACCTTCGTTCGTTTTGGATCCATCTGTGTACCATACAAAGGATTGACGATCGAAGGAAGGTCTATTTTGCTCACAGGTGTGTCAAGAGGGAATTGAGACCTTAAAATTTGGCTGAAGTTATACCTTGGAAGACAATTGTCTATATGGGGTATTTTTAGGATTTCATGCCTGTTTAGTTCATTAAGAATGTCAGGATGAAAGAGCCTGGAATTAGAATCATCCTCCGCGATAAGTTTATGAGCGAATATTATTGGTTCTTTTTTAAGTTGGAGGTGTAGGGGTAGGTCCGTGATGACTTCTAGCGCTGCTGTGGGGGTTTTTCTCATAGCTCCTATTATACAGATACAAGCTAGTCTCAGTTTTTTTAGTCAAGTGTTTTTTTTACAGTGTTTTTGGCAAAGTTTTTTTTTTTTACAAATGTTTGATCACATGGGGTTGTTGAACAAGACTCTCTGGGCCCTGTGTTGTTGACGTAAGCGCTGACATCTAGGCTTATAGGCTTATGGATAGGCGTATTTTGTGTCCTTCTTTCTCTTCAAGCCCATTTGTTTATGCTTTGCTGAGCGTTACTTTTAAGCTGAATTTTAGCATCAGAGCCGTGGATAGCATGTCCGAAAACAGGTTCTTAGGTGCGACTGGCCTAATTAAATTACTAAATTCAGATTTTTTTTTTGCAGTTTTCTCCGGAGTTAATCTCTTTCTCTGTTCCCTTGGCTTTGAACCCACTGCACTGAAGAGGATATCTTCTTATTTGAAAAACCGTTAGACTTAGATTTAGATTTAGATTAAGGTGGGGAGAGGGACAATGTCACCTAATCACTGCGGCCTCTGATAGGCCTATTGTGATGTCCCCTCAAAAATCCTAGAAAGTTTAAGGAGTTGTTTAGTTCTTGGTTTGTAGGAACATCTTGGCTTGTCTGCTACCTTACGTTTGTGTCCAGTAGTGGCTGGCCTCAACCATTCCTTTATGTAGCATTTTATGGTGCTGATATGTATGCCGCAGAATGGTCTTGGCATCATGAATGGTGATGCAGAGCCTTTTCTTGCTAATAGGTCTTCTTTTTCCTTTCCTCTATGGCCACTGTGTCCTGGTATCCACATGAGGTGAACTCTAGTTGTAAGCAGACGTATACTAATTTAGAGGTGACTTCGTAGCTTTTGAGGGCTTAAAGTGCAGCCTTGCTGTCAGAGAGAGTATAAGTGTTTTTATTGGTTATAGCTCTGTTTATATTTTGTCTGAGGCGGAGTTCAATAGCGAATATCTCTGCTTGAAATACGGAGTTGTATCTGTCTATGCTGTCATAGATGTGTGTTCCAGTGTTGGCTCCGTGTACTCCAGCCCCAACACCTTCGTTCGTTTTGGATCCATCTGTGTACCATACAAAGGATTGACGATCGAAGGAAGGTCTATTTTGCTCCCAGGTGTGTCAAGAGGGAATTGAGACCTTAAAATCTGGCTGAAGTTATACCTTGGAAGACAATTGTCTATATGGGGTATTTTTAGGATTTCATGCCTGTTTAGTTCATTAAGAATGTCAGGATGAAAGAGCCTGGAATTAGAATCATCCTCCGCGATAAGTTTATGAGCGAATATTATTGGTTCTTTTTTAAGTTGGAGGTGTAGGGGTAGGTCCGTGATGACTTCTAGCGCTGCTGTGGGGGTTTTTCTCATAGCTCCTATTATACAGATACAAGCTAGTCTCTGTATTTTGTTGAGCTTGGCTTGTACTGATGTCTGTTTTGTTTTGTGCCACCAGTCGGGCGCAGCGTATGTGAGAATTGGTCTGGTGATGGCTGTGTATAGCCAGCGAGATATCTTAGGATTAACGGCCCAAGTTTTTTCCAGTGAGATATTTGCGGGTCCATAGAGAGATGCTGGCTTTCTCAATGGTCTTTGTGATGTGAGAGTTCCAAGTGAGCTTTTCGTCTAGTTTTGCACCTAGATATTTGGCTTCGTTTGAGCCGAAGGCACGAAGATTGAAGGCGAACCTCTGGGGAAAGCAGTTAGATCGGCGGAGGTATCCCCTACCGAAACCCATCCGACCCTCTCATCTGCAGCCCCCGCACTTCTTAGCGGCGCGTAGCGCAGAAAGCGTCGGCGGCTAGTAAAGGCTGCTGCAGGAGGCACAAGCATGCCAGCACTATCGGCATGCGCCTCAAACACTCCTGCTCTTATTGGTGACGGTCAAATCCCCAATAAGAGCATGCCAGGTTCCAAAACTGACTGGAGGTGCTCCAATGAACCCTGAATCCATTTCCCGTATGCTGGAAAGTGTTTATTCGAATATTACCTTCGATTTCAACCGCAGCACTACATGCCTGAAACTCCGTCTCCTCAATAGCCTTCCCTTCTCCCAATCATAGTTTCAAAGGATCGCGCCCACCCTCCACCCTTTTATATTTTTGTTTTTCTTTTTTTCTATTTTTCTATCCCTTTCATTCTTAGATTTAGATTTAGATTTAGATTTAGATTATGGTGGGGAGAGGGACAATGTCACCTAATCACTGCGGCCACTGATAGGCCTATTGTGATGTCCCCTCAAAAATCCTAGAAAGTTTAAGGAGTTGTTTAGTTCTTGGTTTGTAGGAACATCTTGGCTGCTTGCCTGCTACCTTACGTTTGTGTCCAGTAGTGGTTGGCCGTTTTCCTCAACCATTCCTTTATGTAGCATTTTATGGTGCTGATATGTATGCCGCAGAATGGTCTTGGCATCATGAATGGTGATGCAGAGCCTTTTCTTGCTAATAGGTCTGCTTTTTCGTTTCCTCTATGGCCACTGTGTCCTGGTATCCACATGAGGTTAATTCTAGTTGTAAGCAGTCCCATACCAATTTAGAGGTGACTTCGCAGCTTTTGAGGGCTTAAAGTGCAGCCTTGCTGTCAGAGAGAGTATAAATGTTTTTATTGATTATAGTTCTGTTTATATTTTCTCTGAGGCAGAGTTCAATAGCGAATATCTCTGCTTGAAATACGGAGTTGTATCTGTCTATGCTGTGATAGATGTGTGTTCCAGTGTTGGCTCCGTATACTCCAGCCCCAACACCTTCGTTCGTTTTGGATCCATCTGTGTACCATACATAGGATTGACGGTCGAAGGAAGGTCTATTTTGCTCCCAGGTGTGTCAAGAGGGAATTGAGACCTTAAAATTTTGGCTGAAGTTATACCTTGGAAGACAATTGTCTATATGGGGTATTTTTAGGATTTCATTCCTGTTTAGTTCATTAAGAATGCCAGGATGAAAGAGCCTGGAATTAGAATCATCCTCCGCGATAAGTTTATGAGCGAATATTATTGGTTCTTTTTTAAGTTGGACGTGTACGGGTGGTAGGTCCGTGATGACTTCTAGCGCTGCTGTGGGGGTTTTTCTCATAGCTCCGATTATACAGATACAAGCTAGTCTCTGTAGTTTGTTGAGCTTGGCTTGTACTGATATCTGTTTTGTTTTGTGCCACCAGACGGGCGCAGCGTATGTGAGAATTGGTCTGGTGATGGCTGTGTATAGCCAGTGAGATATCTTAGGATTAACGGACCAAGTTTTTCCAGTGAGATATTTGCTTGTCCATAGAGAGATGCTGACTTTCTCAATGGTCTTTGTGATGTGAGAGTTCCAAGTGAGCTTTTCGTCTAGTTTTGCACCTAGATATTTGGCTTCGTTTGAGGCGAAGGCACGAAGATTGAAGGCGAACCTCTGGGGAAAGCAGTTAGATCGGCGGAGGTATCCCCTACCGAAACCCATCCTACCCTCTCATCTGCAGCCCCCGCACTTCTTGGTGGCGCGCAGCGCAGAAAGCGTCGGCGGCTAGTAAAGGCTGCTGCAGGAGGCACAAGCATGCCAGCACTATCGGCATGCGCCTCAAACACTCCTGCTCTTATTGGTGACGGTCAAATCCCCAATAAGAGCATGCCAGGTTCCAAAACTGACTGGAGGTGCTCCAATGAACCCTGAATCCAACGTATGCTGGAAAGTGTTTATTCGAATATTAACTTCGATTTCAACCGCAGCACTACATGCCTGAAACTCCGTCTCCTCAATAGCCCTCCCTTCTCCCAATCATAGTTTCTTTTATATTTTTTTTTTTTTTATTTTTCTATTTTTCTATTCCTTTTTTTTCTATCCCTTTCATTCCATCTTTCTATTCCTCTTTTTCTATTTTTTTTTCCATTTTGCTATTCCTTTTTTTTTTTTTTTTTTTCCATTTTTCTTTTCCTTATTTTTCTATTTTTTTTCTTCTATTTTTCTATTCCTTTCTCCACCTCACCAACCCCAAACACCATATCCACACCACTACACTATACTACAGCAACTGAGCACCTCAGTCTGAATACTCATATTTATAGTCCTATACAATAGGGCCAGGATTGTACGGATAGATAATTTTTTGATCAAACTGATTCGAAGCCACGTTGCGAGAGCAATGACTTCGGTCAATAGCCTGATCTTCGGGGCTTACTACCCCAACGATTTATATCACGAGAGAGTGCGCCTTAATGGCTTTGTGCCGCCAGAAGCATTCCTCTATTTAGATAGATGTGGGCTGATCCAGGATAGATTTGCGGTACCGCTAATCTTCCACGTGGGTCGCAATTCCGTGGAACGGCGATTCCTCTACGAACCCGATGTCGCGCTCCGTGAGCCCGAGCGCCTCAGGTTCTGTAGATCGGTCTCACGCCGGGATCGAGGAGACGATCGACAGCATCAACGCTTTTGGTGGCTGGAGAGAGCTACGTCAGTGGACACTTTGAGAGCTTCAGTCTCTTCAAGGCATCGCCTGCCTAACACCAATGGCAGGCTTACATAGGCTAGGGTAGGGTAAGGTAGGGTAGGTAGTAGGTATATATACGTTTAAAAAAAAAAAAAAAAAAAAAAAAAAAAAAGATATATATATTAAATATATATTATGTATATAATTTATATATATATATTTTAGTTAAGGTAGAATAAGTTAGGTTTAGTTACATTAAGGTAGACTTAAGTTTTATATATAATACAAATGATCATATGCTAAGTTTTTTAATAAAAAAAACATTTTTCTTAGCTTAAGCTAGATATAGTAATGTTAGTGGTAAGTTGATATAGTCGTCGAAAGACATAGATTTAAGTTGTTACGTCTATTTTAGAGTGTCCGCCTAGGGCCAGTAAGATATCTAGATTGTTAAGATAGTTAAGCTAGTTTTTAAGCATTTTTGTCTAGGGTAATAGATAGATCTAAGAAGTTATGAATAAAAATGAATTAAAAACTAAAAAAAAACTAAACTAACTCATATTTATAGAATAACAAACAAAAAAAGTTGAATTTATTTTGCAGTGTTTCTTGGCAAGTGCTTTTTTTTACAGTGTTTTTGGCAAAGTTTTTTTTTCAAATGTTTGATCACATGGGGTTGTTGAACAAGACTCTCTGGGCCCTGTGTTGTTGACGTAAGCGCTGACATAGACATCTAGGCTTGTTCAATTTCATGAAACGTGAGTGCGTTTTTAAAGAGTAAAAAAAAAGAGAACAAAGGAAAAAAACTGGTACAACTGTCCTTTTAAAATAAATGTTGGTTGCAACCAAGAAAATGCCGGTGAAAAAACTGTTCACTTTACGTTATAAGAATGATGAGTGAGAGTTCTTTATTTTATTCCATCATTTTATACATTCATACACAGACATATTTTGTCATATTTGTTTATATTTAAAGATTTGACAATTAGGGTTTGTTTTGTTTACTTCACGCCTTCTAGTGATGGTAATCGTTATAATGTTGCGATCGCATGAGAGAACGTTGCGATCTCAACATTCTCCCGCCCCGGTGAACGAAGTTCTCAATCGTCCTTATGTTGCTGATTGCAGGTTTAGTCCGTTGCATGTTGATTTCCTTTAATCCTCTTTGACGACCCTGGGGGAGTATGCCTTGGCTCATCTCATGCAATGATAAAAGAGGTATTAGTGAAATGGAACAGAACATGCATAATCAAAGCAAACAAGACGAATAAAACAAAAATGTGCAAAAATGACAACTGACAAGCCACATGTTGATGTTTTGCTTCGCTGGACTGGAAAGCAAGTGGGGTGTGAGACGCAAGTGCTTGACCGCATCCGATGGACTGGAAAGTAAAGTGAGGTGTAAGACACGCTTTCTTTGCAGATCGATGATGGATTGAAAGTCGAATGGGGGTGTGAAGCCCACTTTCTTCTGTCGATCGCTGATGGATTGTTTACATTTTGTTTTTTTTTTTTTTGCGACACGACCATTTGTCATTTCCAATATTCATTTCCATATTCCAATCTGTAGTTAGTGACCCAGATATTTTAATTTTGTTTTTATTATTTATTTATTTAATATGTTTTTTTTTTGAGTTGATTGTGTTGGGTGTGTTGTGTTCGTAATTGATGTGTAGTGTAGTTATTGTGTAATTAAGGGTAAATAAGTGGACTGCATGCATGGTGATTAATGCACGTGGGTTATACAATGATGCATTCGGTTGATGACTGAATCCTATGAAGTTTGTCGTGAAGTTTGTTTTTTTTTTTTTGTATGAATGGATGGTTGCGGGATGAGTGCGAGTGTTTCTGTGGATTTGATTTGATCTAAATATTGATTTGTAAAGGGGTATCTGCATATGAGATTTGGTGATTAAATAATTGTTCTGTCTTGTTGTTTGCGGTTGCCTTTTGTTTGCGGTTCGTTTGATGGAAGAGGACAAAGTTTTGTAATTGATCTTTTAAAAATTCCGTTTCTGGTTTTGATCTTGACCACGCGAATAATGTTGTCTTTTCCGGGGTAGGTTTGTATGATACGGCCCAGACACCATTTTGTGGGTGGCAGGCGTTCATCTCTTAAGAGAATTAAGTCACCAACTTTAAGTGATGCTTGTGACTTCAGCCATTTTGGGCGATGCTGCAGACGGGCTAAATATTCAACCTGCCACTGTCTCTAGAACGTTTGCAGATGTGTTTGGAGTGCTCTCCATCTGTCGATGTGCCCTTGGTTACCAACGGACATGTCAGGTTCCGGAACGGTAAACAAACTGGCTCCTATAAGAAAGTGGGCGGGAGTGAGTGGTTCAAAATCATCTGGATTTTCGGTTAAAGGACACAAGGGCCTTGAATTTAAACACGCTTCGATTTGCGTAAGTAGCGTGGTTAGTTCCTCAAACGTTAGTGTGCCGTTGCCGACGATCCGTTTTAAGTGGAATTTAACACTCTTAACACCCGCTTCCCACAATCCTCCGAAATTGGGTGAGGCTGGAGGAATGAAATTCCAAGTTGTTCCTTCTGCTGCTAATGTTTCCGCAATCTCTCGCCAATCGTGCATCGCGACTTTCAGCAAGCGACGTAATTCAGCTTCAGCCCCCACAAAGTTGGTGCCGCAATCACTATAAATCTGTCCACAGACTCCTCGGCGTACTGCGAACCTTCTAAAGGCTGCTAGAAATGCTTGAGTTGTAAGGTCGCTTACAGCTTCTAAATGAATGGCCTTTGTAGATAAGCATATGAAGACTGCAATATATCCTTTATGGCATTTGGATCCACGACCTTTCCATGCTCGGATGTTGATGGATCCAGCGTAATCAATACCTGTGTGCGAAAAAGGTCGTGATACGGTAACTCGGGGTGCAGGCAATTCTCCCATTAGTTGTTGTGACGTTTGACTGCGAAATCGGTAGCACGTTACGCAATTGTTTATTTGTTTTTTAACAGCTCTTTTCAGTTGAAGGATCCAATATTTGCGTCGTATATGAGCCATCATAATTTGAATTCCTCCGTGTAATAATAATCGCTTATGGGAATCAAGAATGATAAGCTTTGTAAAATGATGCCTGGGTTCCAAGATAATCGGGTGTTGCTGATCATAAGGGATGTTTGCATGACTCAGCCTTCCACCTACACGAAGAATACCTTGACCGTATACAAATGGATTCAGTGATTTTATGCCCTTGGATTTCGTACCATCAGGGAACATTTATTGCTGGGCACAGCGTGAAAGTACCTTGGCCGCGTCATCGAGTTCGTTGGGAAATAGTGGTCCGGCATTACCTTTGGACAGATCTGTCTTTTCGTTGTTGGAGAAGGGCTTACACCATGCGATTACTCGTATCAGCCGCGTTAAATTCGATGTTTGATGCATTAATTGATTAATTGGGTTTCTAGCTACTGTCGAACAATGAACCCGTGTCTTCCTGATACCTTCATCTGTGATGAAAGTTGTCGGTGGTGTGGGTGACTCAAAGATCCATGTTGAACGCAGAAAACCTGGTACGTTCCACCATAGACCTTCATTTATCAGTGTGGAGGGTAGCATACCTCTCGAAGTTAGATCCGCTGGATTGAGTTTGGTTGGGACGTGCTTCCAGATCTGGATATCAGTCAGCCGTTGGATTTCTCCTACTCGATTTCGGACAAATGTCTCCCAACGTGAAGCAGGTGAGTGAATCCAAGCTAGTGCTATGGTTGAATCTGTCCACGCGTGCATCGTGATGCTGGTTAATTCGAGGGTATGTGCAGCGTAATGTAATAATTTGGCAAGCATGACTGCGCCGCACAGCTCCAGGCGTGGCAGACTAACCGGTTGCACAGGTGCGACTTTGGTTTTTGAAATCAAGAGGTGCATATGTATCTTACCATTACCATCTTCAGTCCGAATGTACACTGCTGCTCCATACGCCTTCTCTGATGCATCGCTAAAGCCATGCAACTCGATATGGTTCCTTTCACTGACTGACTGTCTGAAACGATGCGGATTTCATTGATTGATGGTAAGTCATTGTACAATTTGTTCCAATCATCTGCTAATTCACTGTTTAGCTTCTCATCCCACGTAACCTTGCTTTTCCACAGAAGCTGCATGATGATTTTTGCCTTCACGATGCATGGCGATATCTATCCCATGGGGTCAAACAGTCGAGCTATTGTCGAAAGGATGAAGCGCTTTGACGGCGAAGGATTGTCTGAGGATAAAAACTGAAAGCAGAAATTGTCAGTGTCAGGAACCCAATGAATACCCAAGGTTTTTATCTGCCCGGACACATCTGATGGGAATTGAAGGACAGGTTCTCGATCCTGGATGGGGATTTCTTCAAGAAGTTCTTTAGTGTTCGATGTCCATTTCCGTAGGTTGAAACCTGCCCTTTCTAAAACATTCTTTACTTCCTTCCCTTTGGTCACAGCTTCTTCAATTGTATCTGCACCTGAAAACAGATCATCAACATACATTTCATAGCGAATCATCCTTGCAGCTTGGGGATATTGAGCTTCTGCGTCTTTCGCTGTTTCCAGTAGAGTTCGAATTGCGAGATAAGGAGCTGACGCTGTCCCAAATGTAACAGTTTTCAGGCGAAAACCCTTTAATGGATCTGTTGTATGAGTGCGCCAAAATATTAGCTGGTAATAGGAATTCCGTAATCCATATCTGCCGATACATTTTCTCTATATCCGCTGAAAATGAGTAGCGATACAATCTCCACCGTAAAACCACATCCGTAACGTTTTGTTGTAAGGACGGGCCTGTCGTTAGGTGATCGTTTAGGGATGACCCATCAGATGTCCTGTAGGATGCGTCAAACACTACCCTTAATTTCGTTGTAGAGCTGGATTCCTTTACGACGACATAATGCGGAAGATAATAATGATTTTTGCTGGGTACCTCATCTTCATTTATTTCAGCCATGTGACCCAATTGCAAGTACTCTTCGATGCAAGAAGCGTATCGATCATGCAGTTCATTATTTGCCTCGAGACGTCTCTCCAGAGATTTAAAACGTTGCAGAGCTCCTTCCCGTGATTTGCCTAGTAGAGGACGAACGTTTTCTTTGAATGGAAGAGCAACTTCAAAACGACCGTCTGCAGTACGTTTAATCGTTTCGGTAAAGTGTTGCTCGCACACTGTATCTTCGATGTCTTCGTAACGCTCGACAGGAATTTCTTCGAGTTCCCAAAATCTCCTGAGCTGTTCATCAAGGTCAAATGTTTGGAAGAAGGTTCTGACCGATCGAGGCGCTGTTGGTGACCTTCCGAACAAAATCCAGCCTAGTTTGGAGTTCTGAGCAACTGGCATTGTCTTATCTTTCGGACGTACTAGCTCGGGCAATATTATGTCCGCGAATATGTCGCAGCCCAACAGCAAGTCAATTTTGGCTGATTTGAAGAAGGATGGGTCTGCTAGTTGCAAACCGTTAAGATAACTCCAGTTGTCGACAGCGAGGCTTCGGGCCGGAAGATGGCGAGACAGTGATTAAAATACTAAAGCCTGCGTTGTTGTTTCGAAGGCTGTGTGAAACGACGCAAGGGTGATGTTCACGATCTTCTTACAAGCACCACTGTTGACCAAACCCAACCCGGTTACCTCGACGCTGGTGTGTTTAGGTTGTAGGCAGAGAAGTTGAACAGCGGATTCGGTTATGAATGAAGCTTCAGACCCGGAATCCAACAATGCTCGTAGCATTATAGTACCTCCGTATGATGTCTTCACCTTTACAACAGCGGTCGCGAGTAGGACCTGCGTGTTATTATCCTTTGTTGAGAGATGAATTTTCACATTTGAACTGGTGGTTGGTTGTTCTTCATTGGATGGATAAAATATCGGACTTTCGGTGTTTAAGGTTGCGGTGGTATATGTATGCATTTGATGAGGTTGTTGAGCTCTTTGTGTTGTGTTGTTTGGGTGCGAATTAGAAATATGATTTGTGTTGTTGGTGTTAAAGGAATGAGTGTGAGAAGTATATGGATTATTGGCAGTGGAGGATTGGACATTAGAGGAATGTGTTTGTGGAGCAGAATTTCGTGAGGAGACTGAAAGATTTGGGTTATGGTGTAAAAGTGACTGCTGTAAAAAGTGGCTGCTGACAGTAAAAACACCTGCGGGCACTCGGACATTGTTGTGATACATGACTATAGGCCAAACAGTTATTGCACAAACCGAGCCTGTTGACAGCTTGCAACTTGTCTGAAATGTTCATTTTTAGAAACCGACTGCATTTTCTAATGGCGTGTTGACCTTTGCTGCAAAGCTTACAGATTAAACTTGTGATGTTTGATTGGGTGTGAAAGGTATTTCGGTGTGCAACTCTTTTGGACAACTCGGTTGTTTTCCTTAGACCCCAACCTCTCTTCCCAAAGCTGTTGTGTTTTTAAAGAAAGTTTTTGTAGTACGAGGTATACCAATACCACATCCCAGTGTTGAACCGGTACCTTTAGGCCGCTAAGGCTATGAACCACTTCAGTTGATGTCTAACAGCTGTTTTATAGACTCAGCTCGCTCTTGTGTCGTCATTGGTATATTAAATAAACATTTAAGCTGGGTGCTGACTAAAAACCGTGGATGATCGTATCTGTCTTGCAGAATGGCCCAAGCCTTAGCGTAATTGCCGTTGGAAATGCAGAGATGAGCTAAAAGTTTTTCGGCTTCTCCGGACACACTTGTCTTCAAATAATGCATTTTTTGAATTTCGGATAGCGATGAATTGTGATGGACAAGGGACACAAACAAGTCGCGAAAACATCGCCAAGTCTCATAACTCCCCGAGAATGCAAGCACTGGAATGTTTTTGAGCTTGACATCCGCATTGAGGCATGGCTTTGCTTCCCCTGATGATGTATTGGGATTTTCTATTGGTTTTACCTTGTCCACAGCGTCCAATAAATCGCCTCGGTATTCCAAATACATTTCCCGAATTTGTTCGTAAATTTCGTCGATGTCATTTCCCGGTTCTTCTTCTTGAAGTTCATTCATGCATTTTTCGTATATTTCAGCTGCTGACTCCATGGTTTTTTCTAAAAGGGATAAGCGACCTGCTAAGTAGTTCGTTGTACGAGTGCTTGCTCCCCTTTTAGAGAAATTGAGAATATCCCTCTCTAGCTGGGAACGTACTCGAGATAGCCTTAAAGGTTTCATCCTATGGCTCTTGTGATAGTAATGGCTGGATCTCTTAAACCATAAGTACGAGGGTATTTCACAATAAGTAAATTAGTTCCACTTACTTGTGAAATATTGTCGTTGTACCTCGAGTTCAGGTTTCAGAAAATTAGGTCGTTGCACGTCGAGTGAGATTGAAGCACAGCGCAATACAATATAAAGGTTTTTTTTTTTTTTTTTTGTTCAATTGCAGGTGTTGACTTGGAGAAAAAAGCAAGTAATTTTTCAATATCCGGCTCGAAGGACCATGTTCAATTTCATGAAACGTGAGTGCGTTTTTAAAGAGTAAAAAAAAATAGAACAAAGGAAAAAACTGGTACAACTGTCCTTTTAAAATAAATGTTGGTTGCAACCAAGAAAATGCCGGTGAAAAACTGTTCACTTTACGTTATAAGAATCATGAGTGAGAGTTCTTTATTTTATTCCATCATTTTATACATTCATACACAGACATATTTTGTCATATTTGTTTATATTTAAAGATTTGACAATTAGGGTTTGTTTTGTCTACTTGACGCCTTCTAGTGATGGTAATCGTTATAATGTTACGATCGCATGAGAGAACGTGGCGATCGCAACAAGGCTTATAGGCTTATTTATAGGCGTATTTTGTGTCCTTCTTTCTCTTCAAGCCCATTTGTTTATGCTTTGCTGAACGTTACTTTTAAGCTGAATTTTAGCATCAGAGCCGTGGATAGCAAACAGGTTCTTAGATGCGACTGGCCTAATTAAATTACTAAATTCAGATTTTTTTTCTGCAGTTTTCTCCGGAGTTAATCTCTTTCTCTGTTCCCTTGGCTTTGAACCCACTGCGTTGAAGTGGATATCTTCTTATTTGAAAAACCGTTAGATTTAGATTTAGATTAAGGTGGGGAGAGGGACAATGTCACCTAATCACTGCGGCCTCTGATAGGCCTATTGTGATGTCCCCTCAAAAATCCTAGAAAGTTTAAGGAGTTGTTTAGTTCTTGGTTTGTAGGAACATCTTGGCTTGTCTGCTACCTTACGTTTGTGTCCAGTAGTGGTTGGCCGTGTTCCTCAACCATTCCTTTATGTAACATTTTATGGTGCTGATATGTATGCCGCAAAATGGTCTTGGCATCATGAATGGTGATGCAGAGCCCTTTCTTGCTAATAGGTCTGCTTTTTCGTTTCCTCTATGGCCACTGTGTCCTGGTATCCACATGAGGTGAACTCTAGTTGTAAGCAGTCCCATACCAATTTAGAGGTGACTTCGTAGCTTTTGAGGGCTTAAAGTGCAGCCTTGCTGTCAGAGAGAGTATAAATGTTTTTATTGGTTATAGCTCTGTTTATATTTTCTCTGAGGCAGAGTTCAATAGCGAATATCTCTGCTTGAAATACGGAGTTGTATCTGTCTATGCTGTGATAGATGTGTGTTCCAGTGTTGGCTCCGTATACTCCAGCCCCAACACCTTCGTTCGTTTTGGATCCATCTGTGTACCATACATAGAATTGACGATCGATGAAAGGTCTATTTTGCTCCCAGGTGTGGAGAGATAGAGCTTTGAAATAGAGCAGTAAGGGGTAAAATAAGATGGTTCGCGCACTTTTTTAATACTATGGCAGGCAGACAGTCGGGACCGGGAGAGTAGTCGTCCTTTAAGTTGCGTATTTTTTCGGCGATTAGGTCGGGAGTGATGTTCAATGAAACAAGAGATGTCTGGGGGCAGTCTTTCAAATATCGAAAATAGTCGTGATCGGGTTGAAGATCTTGGTCAGTGAATGATTGGCTGCAGAAATGAGCAAAGAAATTGGCGATTACTTCGGATTCGTTGGAAGAGTTACTGAGAAAGTTAAGTGTAGTGGGGTAGCTATCGGTTTTTCATTTTGTATTAATGAAGTGGTAGAAACACTTGGGGTCAGAGATAAGGGAGGATTGCATTCTGTTCAGGTATCGGAGGTAGAGTGATTCACATAGCTGTGCAAATTTAATGTAGGACTGCATGTAATTAGAAAGGTCTGTTGCAGAGGAGGATCTAAGATAGGCGTGCCAATTTTTGTTTCTTTTATTGCGCAAAGACCGTAGTTCCTTGGTATACCAGGGCGGAGATGAGGTGTAGTTCTTTTTTGGTGCGTATGGTACTGAAAGAATGAAGCAGCTGAGGATTTTGGTGTAAAATAGCGCAAGGGTTTCGTTTAAGGATATATGTGAGTTAGGGTTAAGGAGGAAGTTAAAATTAACATTGTTGAGCAGATTATTTAGTTTCGCGAAGTCAGCTTTGCGGAAACTGAAACAGTACGTATTTTCGGAGGGAAGGATAGTGAGTTGTGTCTCGAGTGAAAGAGTTACCGATTGAGGTGGATGAAGGGGGTGTAAAGTAGAGAGAAAATGGTTGCTTGGGTTAGCAACGCAGTTTACGGCATCAGATGAGAAAATCAGGTCGAGTTGTATGTCCATGTTATTGATGATATTACTGAGTTGCAGAAGGCCGGAGAAATGATCCGTGAAAAGGATTTCTTTACCTGTGGAGGGATTAGCGGCGATGTAGTGGGTCTCATCATCGGAATGAACCCATTTCAGGTGCGGGAGATTGAAATCGCCACAGATGATGATGATGTCATTGGGTTCGGTGATATCAAATATGGAGTCGACGAGATCAACGACGAGTTGGTAGCAGGCAAGATAAAGTTTCTGTTTAGGGAGTCTTATTGAGGCACTAGTGAAGTTGAAGTCAGCGGAATTCGACGATTTGAAGGGCAAGGGATCATAGCGACTGTGAATTGCTAAGAGAACTCCGCGACCGTTAGGATCGCCAGAGTTGTCGCGTCCATCGGCCCGAAACAGAATGAAATCTGATGTGAATAATTCGCTGTCTCCAATACTGGAGCATAAATTCGTTTCAGTTAATGCAAATATATTGTAGGGTAGGTTTTGGGAGTTAAGGAATACTGCGGAGGTTTTGGTGCGTAATCCTCTGACGTTCTGATAGTACGGGCATATGTTATTATTTGATGGGTGAGGAGATGTAAATGTATTTAGGTTAGGATTTAAAATAGTTTTTGAGATTAGAACGGGTACTTTGCAAGAGTGCAATGCGCTTTGAACTGACGTGGGCTGCGAAAGTGGAGAGGCCGTTATTTATATCAATGGGAGAAATATTAAGGCTTTCGTGAAATCGTATAAAGGTCTTTTTTAACGCGTGGGGGTCTGTGGGTAGGCCTTCTTGGTGGATTGAAACTAGGAGGTTGGTTTTAGTTTTGCCGTCGATACAAATGGAGTCAGGTTTGTCGTGGAGGTAGGCCAGATAGAGGCGTACATTTTCGTAGATTCTTCTGTCTCTTAAACGTGACATAACATAGCGGTCTTCGACGTTCGGTAAAATGTTTGGTGAGTTTGGCCGTGGGAGGGAGAAGTGGATCTAAGAAAGAGGGGGAGGTGAGAGGGAAGGTCGAGTTGTGGAAGCTGAGGAGGTGGAGGGGCTGGAGGGGGTGTTGTTAGAAGCTGAGGAGGTGGAGGGAGTTGGATTCAGAGTGTGAGAGTGTATAAAGTTTGGGTACTGAGGATACGTGCGGCTGTTACGTGAAGCCTGGGTGTTGGGATTGCGTATTGAATTAAGAATGTTCGATGATGAGGATGAGGGACTGGAGCCGGGCGCAAGGTTGAAGGATACGCGGTTGTGGGTACGTGATCTGTTAGGAGAATTATTGGGTGGGGGGATGTTGAGGTTAGTTGTTGATTTGGGAGCTATTGAGAAAGGAAGAGGTCGGGAGAAATTGGGGACTATTCCAGTCTTTAATTCCCAGTTAGTTCCTAAATTACGAGGGGTTTGAGAAAGAGGCGAGGGTCCAAGTTTGGCTTGGTTAGGGGATTTGGGAGTGTTGAGCTTAGATTTATGTTTAGGTTTAATGTTAGTGTTGTTCTTACGATCCCTAATGGTAATCCGCATCCTGTCGACTTTGATTTCCTTATTGGGGAGGCTGCGAAAAAGCCATTCATATTGCGGAGAGATGGTGATTTCAAAGCAGTTTCTGCGATGGAATTTGGGAGGAGTGAGCTGCGTGCACTTAACGATTGCATATCGTTTGCGGAAGAAGTTAAATACCCAGCAGTCGTCAGCGTTGCGTGGGGTGTCCCATAAGATGTAGGTAGACAAAGGTTCCTGTATCGTCGCATTATTCTTGTGCAGCTTGTTGATTCTCTGTTTCCAGTCAGATAAGGTCCAAACAGCTCCGAAACGTTCAATGGTCGGCGCTGAGATGGGAGGAGGTGCGGTAGGTGGGGACTTCAAAGGACTCATGCTGGTCTGCGTTTCGACGGAGGATGTAAGAGGCGTTGGAGTGGTACGGATGGTCGCGTTATCGATCTCTTCCATAAGGGAGATGTTGTAGGTAGTCCTGCAATCGCAGGCGGTTACCGGAGATATGGGTGGCGTACATTTCAGTTCCTCTATTATAGTGTTAACCGCTGACCTTGTGAGGCTGGAATCAATGTTGAGTGTGTGCAGCGTGTCTTCGATTTTATTCAGGCATTCAAGTTGGTCAGATGTTTTGTCGTCCAGGAACTTTAACTTTGCTGAATGCTCTGAGAGTGCTGATGTAAGCGTTGAGATGTCCCCCCGAATAGAATTAAGGTTCGGGGAAACGGGAGAGCAGTTCGCGTTTACAAGTTTAGTCGGTGTGGTTTCACGGTTATCCAGTTTGCAATTCAGCTAGCATATAAGGGAGAGCAGATGGTCATAGTTTTCCGCACTTTTTCTAGTTGACTCGTTGTATTTTCCGAAAGCTGACTGTTGATTTGTTGCGAGGTTGTCTATAAAAAGGTTTATGGAGTCAAGGTTGTCGGTGAATAGCTGGGACATTTTTTGCGAATACGAACGTAGTTCGGATTTAAGTCCAGCCAGAGAGTCATTTACTGCACACATTTGCTCATTGTTACATTTAATGGCAAGCAGAATATGTGCAGCCGATATGGACTTACATTCCTCACAGAAGAATGTAAATATACCATCATACTCGTGAAGGTAGTTCTTCGCATTCTTGCTAAGGCCAATGCAGATCGGGTGGAAGGCTTTCCCACAAATCCCCTTACAAACGATCATTTCTGATGAATGGGCAGTCACCGAACAACTAGCGGATCCGCAGGAAGGCATTATGCAACTGGGGTGATTGCGCGGACAGGTAAACCTAATTATTGGGTCAGTAGAGCAACGTTATAGCTCTGTTTATATTTTCTCTGAGGCAGAGTTCAATAGCGAATATCTCTGCTTGAAATACGGAGTTGTATCTGTCTATGCTGTGATAGATGTGTGTTCCAGTGTTGGCTCCGTATACTCCAGCCCCAACACCTTCGTTCGTTTTGGATCCATCTGTGTACCATACATAGGATTGACGATCGAAGGAAGGTCTATTTTGCTCCCACGTGTGTCAAGAGGGAATTGAGACCTTAAAATTTTGGTTGAAGTTATACCTTGGAAGACAATTGTCTATATGGGGTATTTTTAGGATTTCATGCCTGTTTAGTTCATTAAGAATGTCAGGATGAAAGAGCCTGGAATTAGAATCGTCCTCCGCGATAAGTTTATGAGCGAATATTACTGGTTCTTTTTTAAGTTGGAGGTGTACGGGTGGTAGGTCCGTGATGACTTCTAGCGCTGCTGTGGGGGTTTTTCTCATAGCTCCTATTATACAGATACAAGCTAGTCTCTGTAGTTTGTTGAGCTTGGCTTGTACTGATGTCTGTTTTGTTTTGTGCCACCAGACTGGCGCAGCGTATGTGAGAATTGGTCTGGTGATGGCTGTGTATAGCCAACGAGATATCTTAGGATTAACGGCCCAAGTTTTTCCAGTGAGATATTTGCGGGTCCATAGAGAGATGCTGGCTTTCTCAATGGTCTTTGTGATGTGAGAGTTCCAAGTGAGCTTTTCATCTAGTTTTGCACCTAGATATTTGGCTTCGTTTGAGCCAAAGGCACGAAGATTAAAGGCGAACCTCTGGGGAAAGCAGTTAGATGGGCGGAGGTATCCCCTACCGAAACCCATCCGACCCTCTCATCTGCAGCCCCCGCACTTCTTGGCGGCGCGCAGCGCAGAAAGCGTCGGCGGCTAGTAAAGGCTGCTGCAGGAGGCACAAGCATGCCAGCACTTTCGGCATGCGCCTCAAACACTCCTGCTCTTATTGGTGACGGTCAAATCCCCAATGAGAGCATGCCAGGTTCCAAAACTGACTGGAGGTGCTCCAATGAACCCTGAATCCATTTCCCGTATGCTGGAAAGTGTTTATTCGAATATTAACTTCAATTTCATCCGCAGCACTACATACCTGAAACTCCGTCTCCTCAATAGCCTTCCCTTCTCCCAATCATAGTTTCAATGGATCGCGCCCACCCTCCACTCTTTTATATTTTTTTTTCTATTTTTCTATTCCTTTTTTTCTTTTTTTCTATCCCTTTCATTCCATTTTTCTATTCCTTTTTTTCTATTTTTTTTTCCATTTTTCTATTCCTTTTTTCTCTTTTTTTTCCATTTTTCTTTTCCTTTTTTTCTGTTTTTTTTCTTCTATTTTTCTATTCCTTTCTCCACCTCACCAACCCCAAACACCATATCCACACCACTGCACTAAACTACAGCAACTGAGCACCTCAGTCTGAATACTCATATTTATAGAATTACAAACAAAAAAAATTGAATTTATTTTGCAGTGTTTCTTGGCAAGTGTTTTTTTTTACAGTGTTTTTGCCAAAGTTTTTTTTTTCAAATGTTTGATCACATGGGGTTGTTGAACAAAACTCTCTGGGCCCTGTGTTGTCGACGTAAGCGCTGACGTAGACATCAAGCTTATAGGCGTATTTTGTGACCTTCTTTCTCTTCAAGCCCATTACGTTACTTTTAAGCTGAATTTTAGCATCAGAGCCGTGGACTGTTCGAAAACAGGTTCTTAGGTGCGACTGGCCTAATTAAATTACTAAATTCAAATTTTTTTTAATCTCAATTTAGTTAATCTCTTTCTCTGTTCCCTTGGCTTTGAACCCACTGCGTTGAAGTGGATATCTTCTTATTTGAAAAACCATTAGATTTAGATTTAGATTAAGGTGGGGAGAGGGACAATGTCACCTAATCACTGCGGCCTCTGATAGGCCTATTGTGATGTCCCCTCAAAAATCCTAGAAAGTTTAAGGAGTTGTTTAGTTCTTGGTTTGTAGGAACATCTTGGCTTGTCTGCTACCTAACGTTTGTGTCCAGTAGTGGTTGGCCGTGTTCCTCAACCATTCCCTTATGTAGCATTGGTGCTGATATGTATGCCGCAGAATGGTCTTGGCATCACGAATGGTGATGCAGAGCCTTTTCTTGCTAATAGGTTTGCTTTTTCGTTTCCTCTATGGCCACTGTGTCCTGGTATCCACATGAGGTGAACTGTAGTTGTGAGCAGTCCCATACAAATTTAGAGGTGACTTCGTAGCTTTTGAGGGCTTAAAGTGCAGCCTTGCTGTCAGAGAGAGTATAAATGTTTTTATTGGTTATAGCTCTGTTTATATTTTTTCTGAGGCAGAGTTCAATAGCGAATATCTCTGCTTGAAATACGGAGTTGTATCTGTCTATGCTGTGATAGATGTGTGTTCCAGTGTTGGCTCCGTATACTCCAGCCCCAACACCTTCGTTCGTTTTGGATCCATCTGTGTACCATACATAGGATTTAAGATCGAAGGAAGGTCTATTTTGCTCCCAGGTGTGTCAAGAGGGAATTGAGACCTTAAAATTTTGGCTGAAGTTATACCTTGGAAGACAATTGTCTATATGTGGTATTTTTAGGATTTCATGCCTGTTTAGTTCATTAAGAATGTCAGGATGAAAGAGCCTGGAATTAGAATCATCCTCCACGATAAGTTTATGAGCGTATAAGTCTCTTTTTTATCTGATTTACATGCGCTTGTCTTAAATCGTTTTGAAATTTGATGAGATATACATACGAAGAGATCTGTTTAACGACAACAGCCGGATACCATTTAATGTATTTTTCGAAATTTCCTTTATAATATACATTTTCCCCCTTTTTAAAATTTTGACAAGGTGAAACATTATTTTCATTTTCGTTATAGTTATCTTCTTTCAAAATATCTAACTTAGTTCTAGGTTTATAATTAAAAATTAAGCTAGCTGGAGTTTCAAACGTTGTCGTATTTGGTGTATTCCTCTATTGTATTAAAAAGTTGTCCACCATTTGCTGCGGCGAAAGTCGTTTTGTTCTTTGATCGATGTGTGATTTTTTAAAATTATCTTTGACCACTTGGACCAACCTTTCGGCTTGTTCATTCGATTGTGGGTGGTAAGCCGGTGATTTTAAATTTTTATTAAAATGTAGTTCACAAAAATATTCATAGGAATTAAATGGCGGGCCATTATCTGAAACGCATATAACTGGAAGCCCAAAAATTGAATAATTCGTTCTCAATTTTTTCATTATTGAACTCGCGTTAGTATTTTTCATAATATAAACATCAACAAATTTGCTATAACTATCCACTATTAAAAGGTATGTGAGACCCTCAAAGAAAAAGAAATCCAAATGAATTCTTTCATAGGGAAACGTAGATTTTGGCCATTCTTGTAAGTTATATTTTGAAAAATGTTTTCCTTTTACTGCACAAGTTTCACAGGAGTTCGCAAAGCTCACCAAATGTTCATCAATTTTAGGCCACCAAACTAACGAACGAGCTAGTTCTTTCATGCGAACTATATCTACATGCCCTTCATGCAATAAATCTAATATTGAATCTCTTAAGGAAAAAGGGATTACAATTCTCATACCATAAAAAAATACTCCTTTCTCTAATTTTAAAACATTCCTCTAGGCTTTAATTCTAAAATGTTCTTATCAGGCCATTTATTAACTTTCATGCACTCTTTAACTTTGTTTAAGACCTTATCGTTTTCGTCTCTTTTGGATCGATGGATCGAAATGAGCGAGTGCCTTATCACCCGTCAACAAGTGTTTGGTTTTTATAAAGGTTTCTTCGCATTTCTTAGTCCAAACAAACTTAACATCTTTTCTTAACAAATTGTATAATTCATGCAATTCGGATGATAAATTAGTGAATAATAATTAACAAGACCTAAATAAGAACGCAACTGTGAGACATCTTTCGGCATTGGGGCTTTCAATATAGCATCAATTTTATCAGAACTAGGCTGACGTCCCTCTGCACTTATCACAAATCCCAAATACTTGACTCTACTTTCAAAAAATTTGCATTTATCTAAATTTATCTTAACGTTATGATCCTTTAACTTTCCTAAAACAAGTTCTGTTTTCTTAACGCAATCTTCAAAACTGGTACCTTTGATTATGATATCGTCTATATAACCAGACGCATAATCTAAATCTCTCAAAATACTATCGATTACTTCCTGAAAAATAGAACTGGACGTTTTAGTTCCATACACAAGTCTGTTGTATCTTAACAGTCCTAAAGGCGTATTAACAGTGAAGTACTTTTTGCAAGAGTCGGCATCAGAGCCGTGGACTGTTCGAAAACAGGTTCTTAGGTGCGACTGGCCTAATTAAATTACTAAATTCAGATTTTTTTTTTGCTGTTTTCTCCGGAGTTAATCTCTTTCTCTGTCCCTTGGCTTTGAACCCAATGCGTTGAAGTGGATATCTTCTTATTTGAAAAAACGTTAGATTTAGATTTAGATTAAGGTGGGGAGAGGGACAATGTCACCTAATCAATGCGGCCTCTGATAGGCCTATTGTGATGTCCCCTCAAAAATCCTAGAAAGTTCAAGGAGTTGTTTAGTTCTTGGTTTGTAGGAACATGTTGGCTTGTCTGCTACCTTACGTTTGTGTCCAGTAGTGGTTGGCCGTGTTCCTCAACCATTCCTTTATGTAGCATTTTATGGTGCTGATATGTATGCCGCAGAATGGTCTTGGCATCATGGATGGTGATGCAGAGCCTTTTCTCGCTAATAGGTCTGCTTTTTCGTTTCCTCTATGGCCACTGTGTCCTGGTATCCACATGAGGTGAACTCTAGTTGTAAGCAGTCCCATACCAATTTAGAGGTGTCTTCGTACCTTTTGATGGTTTAAAGTGCAGCCTTGCTGTCAGAGAGAGTATAAATGTTTTTATTGGTTATAGCTCTGTTTATATTTTCTCTGAGGCAGAGTTCAATAGCGAATATCTCTGCTTGAAATACGGAGTTGTATCTGTCTATGCTGTGATAGATGTGTGTTCCAGTGTTGGCTCCGTATACTCCAGCCCCAACACCTTCGTTCGTTTTGGATCCATCTGTGTACCAAACATAGGATTGACGATCGAAGGAAGGTCTGTTTTGCTCCCAGGTGTGTCAATAGGGAATTGAGACCTTAAAATTTTGGCTGAAGTTATACCTTGGAAGACAATTGTCTATATCGGGTATTTTTAGGATTTCATGCCTGTTTAGTTCATTAAGAATGTCAGGATGAAAGAGCCTGGAATTAGAATCATCCTCTGCGATAAGTTTATGATCGAATATTATTGGTTCTTTTTTAAGTTGGAGGTGTACGGGTGGTAGGTCCATGATGACTTCTAGCGCTGCTGTGGGTGTTTTTCTCATAGCTCCTATTATACAGATACAAGCTAGTCTCTGTAGTTTGTTGAGCTTGGCTTGTACTGATGTCTATTTTGTTTCGTGCTACCATACGGGCGCAGCGTATGTGAGAATTGGTCTGGTGATGGCTGTGTATAGCTAGCGAGATATCTTAGGATTAACGGCCCAAGTTTTTCCAGTGAGATATTTGCGGGTCCATAGAGAGATGCTGGCTTTCTCAATGGTCTTTGTGATGTGAGAGTTCCAAGTGAAGTTTTCGTCTAGTTATTTGGCTTCGTTTGAGCCGAAGGCACGAAGATTGAAGGCGATCCTCTGGGGAAAGCAGTTAGATCGGCAGAGGTATCCAGTACCGAAACCCATCCGACCCTCTCATCTGCAGCCCCCGCAATTCTTGGCCGCGCAGCGCAGAAAGCGTCGGCGGCTAGTAAAGGCTGCTGCAGGAGGCACAAGCATGCCAGCACTATCGGCATGCGCCTCAAACACTCCTGCTCTTATTGGTGACGGTCAAATTCCCAATAAGAGCATGCCAGGTGCCAAAACTGACTGGAGGTGCTCCAATGAACCCTGAATCCATTTCCCGTATGCTGGAAAGTGTTTATTCGAATATTAACTTCGATTTCAACCGCAGCACTACATGCCTGAAACTCCGTCTCCTCAATAGCCTTCCCTTCTCCCAATCATAGTTCCAAAGGATCGCGCCCACACTCCACCCTTCTATACTTTTTTTTTTCTATTTTTCTATTTTTCTATCCCTTTCATTTCATTTTTCTATTCCTTTTTTTCCATTTTTCTTTTCCTTTTTTTCTATTTTTTTTCTTCTATTTTTCTATTCCTTTCTCCACCTCACCAACCCCAAACATCATATCCACACCACTACAATACACTACAGCAACTGAGCACCTCAGTCTGAATACTCATATTTATAGAATAACAAACAAAAAAAGTTGAATTATTTTGCAGTGTTTCTTGGCAAGTGTTTTTTTTTACAGTGTTTTTGTCAAAGTTTTTTTTTCTCAAATGTTTGATCACATGGGGTTGTTGAACAAGACTCTCTGGGCCCTGTGTTGTTGACGTAAGCGCTGACATAGACATCTAGGCTTATAGGCTTATTGATAGGCGTATTTTGTGTCCTTCTTTCTCTTCAAGCCCATTTGTTTATGCTTTGCTGAACGTTACTTTTAAGCTGAATTTTAGCATCAGAGCCGTGGATAGCATGTCCGAAAACAGGTTCTTAGGTGCGACTGGCCTAATTAAATTACTAAATTCAGATTTTTTTTTTGCAGTTTTCTCCGGAGTTTCTCTGTTCCCTTGGCTTTGAACCCACTGCGTTGAAGTGGATATCTTCTTATTTGAAAAACCGTTAGATTTAGGTTTAGATTAAGGTGGGGAGATTGACAATGTCACCTAATCACTGCGGCCTCTGATAGGCCTATTGTGATGTCCCCTCAAAAATCCTAGAAAGTTTAAGGAGTTGTTTAGTTCTTGGTTTGTAGGCTTGTCTGCTACCTTACGTTTGTGTCCAGTAGTGGTTGGCCGTGTTCCTCAACCATTCCTTTATGTAGCATTTTATGGTGCTGATATGTATGCCGCAGAATGGTCTTGGCATCATGAATGGTGATGCAGAGCCTTTTCTTGCTTATAGGTCTGCTTTTCCGTTTCCTCTATGGCCACTGTGTCCTGATATCCACATGAGGTGAACTCTAGATGTAAGCAGTCCTATACCAATTTAGAGGTGACTTCGTAGCTTTTGAGGGCTTAAAGTGCAGCCTTGCTGTCAGAGAGAGTATAAATGTTTTTATTGGTTATAGCTCTGTTTATATTTTCTCTGAGGCTGAGTTCAATAGCGAATATCTCTGCTTGAAATACGGAGTTGTATCTGTCTATGCTGTGATAGATGTGTGTTCCAGTGTTGGCTCCGTATACTCCAGCCCCAACACCTTCGTTCGTTTTGGATCCATCTGTGTACCATACATAGGATTGACGATCGAAGGAAGGTGTATTTTGCTCCCAGGTGTGTCAAGAGGGAATTGAGACCTTAAACTTTTGGCTGAAGTTATACCTTGGAAGACAATTGTCTATATGGGGTATTTTTAGGATTTCATGCCTGTTTAGTTCATTAAGAATGTCAGGATGAAAGAGACTGGAATTAGAATCATCCCCCGCGATAAGTTTATGAACGAATATTATTGGTTTTTTTTTAAGTTGGAGGTGTACGGGTGGTAGGTCCGTGATGACAACTGTAACGCTGCTGTGGGGGTTTTTCTCATAGCTCCTATTATACAGATACAAGCTAGTCTCCGTAGTCTGTTGAGCTTGGCTTGTACTGATGTTTGTTCTGTTTTGTGCCACCAGACGGGCGCAGCGTATGTGAGAATTGGTCTGATGATGGCTGTGTATAGCCAGCGAGATATCTTAGGATTAACGGCCCAAGTTTTTCCAGTGAGATTTTTGCGGGTCGATAGAGAGATGCTGGCTTTCTCAATGGTCTTTGTGATGTGAGAGTTCCAAGTGAGCTTTTCGTCTAGTTATTTGGCTTCGTTTGAGCCGAAGGCACGAAGATTGAAGGCGATCCTCTGGGAAAAGCAGTTAGATCGGCGGAGATATCCCCTACCGAAACCCATCCGACCCTCTCATCTGCAGCCCCTGCACTTCTTGGCGGCGCGCAGCGCAGAAAGCGTCGGCGGCTAGTAAAGGCTGCTGAAGGAGGCACAAGCATGCCAGCACTTTCGGCATGCGCCTCAAACACTCCTGGTCTTATTGGTGACGGTCAAATCCCCAATAAGAGTATGCCAGATTCCAAAACTGACAGAGCTGGAGGTGCTCCAATGAACCCTGAATCCATTTCCCGTATGCTGGAAAGTTAATCGCATATTAACTTCGATTTCAACCGCAGCACTACATGCCTAAAACTCCGTCTCCTCAATAGTCTTCCCTTCCCCCAATCATAGTTTCAAAGGATCGCGCCCACCCCTCCACCCTTTTATATTTATTTTTTGCTATTTTTATATTCCTTTTTTTCTATTTTTCTATCCCTTTCATTCCATTGTTCTATTCCTTTTTTTCTATTTTTTTTCCATTTTTCTATTCCTTTTTTTTCTTTTTTTTCTATCTTTCTTTTCGTTTTTTTCTATTTTTTTTCTTCTATTTTTCTATTCCTTTCTCCACCTCACCAACCCCAAACACCATATCCACACCACTACACTACACTACAGCACCTGAGCACCGCAGTCTGAATATCCATATTTATAGAATAACAAACAAAAAAAGTTGAATTTATTTTGCAGTGTTTCTTGGCAAGTGTTTTTTTTTACAGTGTTTTTATCAAATGGCACATGGGGTTGTTAAACAAGACTCTCTGGGCCCTTTGTTGTTGACGTACGTGCTGACTTTTGTGCCCTTCTTTCTCTTCAAGCCTATTTGTTTATGCTTTGCTGAACTTTTTTTTTTTTTTTGGAGGCTTCTACTATCTGCTGGAGCACTCAGACACAAGTACTGGTCCAAGTACTAACAGACAGACACCTTGTCTTTATTGTATTTTCCCCGTTATCCGGAGAAAAGTGAGGAGGGGCTTCAGTGATGTTGAGCTAAGAGATTCGGCACCCACCACGTCGGCCCCAAGGGTGCGCCACCGTGCACGAGCGAAGGCTAGACAGTCGCAGAGAAAGTGTTCCGCTGTGTCGTCCTCCTCGCAACAAGCAGCACAGGTAGGCGTCTCACTGATGCCAAGCACGTAGAGATGCCTGGCAAAAGTGTAGTGGCCCGTAATGACGCCCGTTAGCCTTCTGCAGTCATTTCTCCTTAAGGATAAGAAGAATGTTGCGGACTTTTTACAGACGTCAGGGCGTACGCGCTTAGTCATCCTGCATCCTGGATATTCCCTCCATCTGCGACTGTGTACGTTAAAGACCCAGTCATTGATGTCAGATTTAACCGTTGAAGCTGCTAGACCTAAGGCGGGTTCAGGCCCTGAGAAACTCTCCTCTGAGCCTTTTCTAGCGAGTTCATCGGAGATCTCGTTTCCTGGGATTCCAGAGTGACCTGGAACCCATACAAGCCTAAGTGAATTTAGTCTTCCGACTTTGTTCAAAAAGGTCTTGAGTTCATGCACTAGTTTGGAGTTGGACAGAGGATTGGATACAGCTTTGAGTGCAGCTTGGCTGTCACTGCAGACACATATGCTCTTTCCCCTCCATTTGTGTTTCACAACATAGTACATGGCCATTAGGATTGCGTAAATCTCCGCCTGGAAGACAGACGCATATTTTCCTAACGAGAAGTTCAGTCGAATGTTTTCGCGCTCGAAGAAAACTCCAGCGCCGGATCCCTGGCCAGTCCTGGAGCCATCTGTGAAGATGCGAAGACATTCTATTCCAGGTTCAGTTGTTGGCCAAAGCCAGTCCTGACGCCAAGGAAATGTGACTGTGTAGTTACAGCGCAGTAGGATTGCAGGTGTCATTGCGTCAGAGGGCATATCCATGAGACAGTGGTCGTAGGATATTTCTCTCTCAAGTACACTTTCACTCCACTGCGAGTTGTACCAAAGACCATTCCTCTTTAGGCGAGAAATAGTTTTCAGTGCACACCCTCTGATATATATGTCAAGGGGTGGAAGGTTCATCATAGCTTCTAAAGCAGTTCCCGGTGTGCTGGCGAAAGTCCCCGTGCAACTGAGGCAGACCGCTCTTTGGAGTTTGGTGAGTGAAGCCACAGCGTGTTTTCGTGTCAGCCTGCTCGACCAAACAACCGATGCATATGAGATTATCGGTCTTACCATTGCCGTGTAGATCCAAAGGACCTTTTTCGGTGATAAGCCCCATGTTTTGCCAAAGGCACCTTTGCATTGCCAGAAAGCTGACAGCGCTTTGGTGGTTTTGGACTCAACATGTTTTGACCAGAGAAGTTTGTTATCTAGAATGACTCCCAGATACTTAGCTTCCTTGAATATAGGGATGGTAATGCCTTTTAGCACCAGCTGAGTAATGCCAGTTGTTTTCCTCCTTCTCGTGAAGAGAAGGACATCGGTCTTAAGAGGAGCCCATTTCTCGTGCACCAGTCTTCGATTACATTTAGCGCCGCCTGCGCTTTGAGACAGACATTCGCTAAACATGAGCCGACAGAGAGAACAGCAACATCATCCGCATAGGCCTGGGCATAGATTCCAGAGGCATCTAGCAGAGAGTCGACCACCATGCACCATAACAGCGGAGACAAGACGCCACCTTGCGGGCAGCCCCTGTTTACTCCAGACTTGACACAGTGTTCGAGGCCTGCATCAGCGATCAGTGTCCTGTGCACGAGCATTGATTTGATCCACAAAACCAGTGCTTCATCTACGCCAAGCCGTCTAGCAGCATTACACATGCTGTCAAAAGTAGCGTTATCAAAAGCTCCCTCAATGTCGACAAAAATGCCTAGTACGTACTCTTTCCTTTCGAGAGCGCATTCAATTCTCCCAACTAGGTTTGGAAGCGCAGTCTCGCAGGATTTTCCGCGCTGATAAGCATGTTGCATGTCCGACAGAGGATGCATTCGAAGGGCAACTTTGCGCACGTGCAACTCTACTAGTCTTTCCATGCTTTTCAGCAGGAATGATGTTAGACATATTGGTCTGAAACTCTTGGCTACTGAGTAATCCTCTTTCCCTATTTTGGGAATAAAGACCACTTTCACCGCGCGCCAAGGGATAGGTATGTAGGCAAGTGCCAGGCTAGCAGTGAAAATTCTTTTCAGTGTAGGAAGCAGCTGTCTTATACCTTTTTGCAGCATAACGGCGACTTAAAGCCATCGAAGGATGCCACAGCAAATTCAATGGCCTCAGTAGTTGCCACGCGTGACGCAACATACCAGCTACGCCGAGTTGTTTTCATCGCTACAGCCGCAGTATCCAATGAGGAAGTGTGCAACAAGCCGATGACAGTCCGATTTCCCGGAAAATGGGTCTGAAACAATAAACTAAGAGTTTCTGCTTTAGACTCGGTAAAGGTACCATCAGACTTTCTGAGTACCTCCAGCCTTGTCGATTTTCCTCGTTTGAGGACTTTAACCAACTTGCTGGTCGCGCTCAGGGATTTGATCTCTTCGCAGAAGGACTTATAGGAATCATTCTTCGATTTTCGAATAAGCTTCTTATATTCCTTCTGCTTCGATCGATATTTATTCCAGTCATCTTCCGAGTTCGATTTAAGCGATCTGTTCAGAAGACTTCTGGCTTCCCTACGAAGCCGTTGGAGCTCAGTATTCCACCAGGGAACCGGCTTCCTGTTGGGAGGTTTTTTGACAGGACATGCGAGTTCAAAACATTTGGTGATGGCGCTGTTCAGGTTATGAACTGCATCCTCCACCGATTGATTAGTTTTGAGTTTAGGCGGGGCTTGAGTGGATTTCTCAAGCTCCTCCCTAAATCGCACCCAGTCTGTTTTTCTCGGATTCCGCTTGGGCTGCGAGGGGGAGATCCCGCACTTCAATTGGAATTCGATGTATCTATGGTCTGACAGCGTAACATCTGGTGAGACTCTCCAGTTAGTGATGGCCTTCGCAGGTTACGTCGACACTTGATACCCAAAGTCGTGGGAACGTGTCGACGAACGAACTTCCCACCTTCCGAGAAATTCCTGAGCAGGCACCGAAATTTGAGAGTGCCTTTTCGCGAATAATAAATTCACACAACATGGAAAGAAATGGTTACACTGCATCAGCAAAATAGAATATTAGAGTAGTTCATAGAAGTTCAACATATTGTATTGTAAGCTCGAGTACTGAGCACAGTTAGTTGCAGTCGAGCCGTAGAACCATTCACATAATAAAGATTCATTTTGCTCCCATTTGTTTTTTTCGTGTTTCTTTTTAAAAAGTCAAACGCGGAACGCACAAACATAACTGGCGCAGTCGGCACTTCTGAACGTCAAAAGACATCAGAAGGAAAAGAACATAATCGTATAGTACAGTGAAAACAAATAAAATAGTATAACAAAGTCTAAAGACAAAAAGAATGGAAAAGTGAAGTGAAAGCAAATAAATAAGTCTAAAGACAAAAAGAACGGAAAAGTGAAGTGAAAGCAAATAAATAAGTCTAAAGACAAAAAGAACAAGTAAAGTGAATTAAACAAAATGGCAGTTGAAGGTATGAACCTAGCCATGGACGAAGTCCTGAAGGAATCGTCTAAAATAAAAGAGTTCTGCGGTAAAGACGAATACTCATTATCAAGCTTCATACGGGAAGTAGAGCTATTTCTCCCATGCTACCTTGGAGGACCATTGGAAAGTTATTTTCTGCAACGGCATGTCATCAATAAGATACAAGGGCCGGCTCTCAAGGCAATAAGGACACTTGGACCAAATCCAACGTGGGAAAAAATAAGAGAGGAACTAATCAGGAATTACGGAGTGAGACAAACCTACTACAGCCTTTACCACGAAGCAACGAAAACCAGGAATACTAATGTAAGTGAATATTTTAACAAACTTAGAGACATATTAGATAAGCTCAATTGCAAATATGAATTCGATATGGATAGAATTTTCTCATACAAGCAATGAATCAATGATTCTTAAAACATTTATAAACGGCATAAGACCACACTTAGCTAGCATAATTTTAAGTAGACAGGCTAAAACACTAAGAGAAGCATATTACATTTTAGAGGAGTCTAATATATAGAAATGATACGATCAATTATAATTCAAGTCAAAGTTCAAATCAACATTCTAATCAGAAAAGACGTTTTTACGATCAAAATGATTTAAACAATTTCAATGATCTAAGATCATTCAATAGAGCGAATTCAGGGCAAAACAGAAATAACAATAGGATTAATCCAGGAAATCCTAGACCTTTTTCAGGACAGGTTAGGCAAAATAATAACTCAGGTCAGTTCAGGCAACAAGGAAATAACCCCAATAACACAGTACAAATGAGGAGTGTTTATCATAATTAGAGAAATGAAAACGACCCTAACTCTATGGACGTAGAACACTTAGACGAGGAAATAAATTTTCATTCGGAACCCTCAGACACCATTTACCGATAGTAGAACTAAATATAGGGACCGATAAAATCCGCTGTCTCATAGACACTGCATCCTCAACTACAATCTTAGACCAAAATAAACTTCCATCATATAAAAGAATACTTTTGAAAAAACCAATTACCTATAGTACCCTTACAAACACCACAATTTCTAATAAAGAAATAATAACAAAATTGCCAGACGAATTTAAAGAAAATGCCCACATGATCTGGAAATTAACGGAAATAAAAAACAAAAATTTCGATGGCATAATAGGACAGAATCTATTGAAACCACTACAGGCAGTAATCAATCTAAAAGAAGAACACATTGAAATAAACAGTCAGAAAATAAAATTCGTCAACTCTTGCCGAATGAGTTATGATGAGATAAATTCTCTTGAAAACAATAAACAACCAATAGAATCTTATTTAAGAGATGATTTAAACTCTGATGAAAAAAGCAGGTTAATAAACCTCCTAAATAAAAACAAACACTTACTCATACAGACCAGGTCCAACACGAAATTATAACCGTAACAGACAAACCGATTTTTTCAAAAATATACAGATACCCACAGATCCACGAACAAGAAATCAATAGACAAATCAAGGAAATGCTTTGCCAAGGAATCATAACACAAAGTAATTCTCCGTACAATAGCCCACTTTGGATTGTCCCAAAAAAAATGGACAATTCCGGAACCAAGAAATATCGCATTGTCATAGACTACAGGAAGCTTAATGAAGCTACCGTCGATGACAAATTCCCTATTCCTAATATTGACACAATATTAGAGAAATTAGGTCGATCGCAATATTTCACTACATTAGACCTGGCGAAAGGCTTCCACCAAATATTGGTTAAAAAGGAAGACAGAAAAAAAACAGCTTTTTCCACCCCTTCAGGCCATTATGAATATGTGAGAATGCCTTTCGGGCTTAAGAACGGCCCAGCCACCTTCCAAAGGCTAATTAACTCTGTTCTGAGGGAACATATTAACAAAATATGTGTCGCCCATTTAGATGACATACTCATTTTTAGTACCACCCTCAACGAACATATCACAAGTATTCAAACATTTTTCGATGAACTCAGACGCCACAACCTCAAAATTCAAGCAGACAAGTGCAATTTTTTCGCAAGACAAACCGAATACTTAGGACATATTTTAACAACAGAAGGAGTTAAACCAAATATGGCAAAAATTCAAAACATTCAAAAACTTCAGCTACCTCAAACAGCAAAGCAAATCAAGTCATTTTGGGAATGACTGGATTTTACCGTAAATTTATTAAAGACTACGCTAAAATAGTGCAACCACTAGCTAAATACCTAAAGAAAAACACAAAAATCAATACAAAAGACCCAATGTATATCAACGCTTTCGAAAAATTAAAACTAATTCTTACTGATCCACCCGTATTGAGATACCCATATTTCAATAAAAAATTCAAACTCATAACAGATGCAAGTGACATGGCTATTGGAGCTGTCCTCACGCAAGAAGGACACCCAGTCTGTTATTCAAGCAGAACATTAAATGAACACGAGAGGAAATATTCAGCCACAGAGAAAGAGCTTCTAGCCATAGTCTGGGCGGTCAACTATTTCCGACCCTATTTATACGGCAGACCTTTCGACCTAATGACCGACCACCAACCCCTAAAATGGCTTCAAACTAAACACAAGGGAAAGGATATAAATCCTCGGTTACAAAGATGGCTTCTTAAACTCGGAGAGTACAATATAAATATTGACTACATTAAGGGAAAAGAAAATATCGCAGCCGATTTCCTAAGCCGAATTAATGCAGAAACCGGAGAGATTAATATGGTTAATGAAGAACCAACCCCAACCATGGATCAAGTACAGATTGAAAATATAGGAAACGATAACGCTAGTATAGTCAATACGATTCACTCACAAGAAGAGGATCATAACGACCATTTTCCGATCCTCGACACCGTTATAAATAGGTTTTATACACAGATAATCCTCACAAATAGTAAAACTAGAGAGATAGAAATTGTAAACAATAAGAGGAAAATATATATTTGTTCCAGTGACATTGAACAGGATAAACTTAGTGACATTTTTAGGAGATACATAAAACGAAAAGGTAAAATAGGTATATATTCAGACCTCACTGAATATGAATATAACTTAGTACAACAGAAACTTATTGAACTCTTTGTTCCAAATAAAAACATCAAATTCCTTAAGTGCGCTTATCTAGCAAAGGACATGGCAAACGAAGACGATACGTTTAAGCAAATTGCGAAGTACCACAAACATGAAACAGGACACGGTGGTATTACAGAAAATTGCGAAGGTCTAAAGAAACTCATTTTCTTTAATAAACTAAAGGAACTTATCCAAAAATATATAAACAACTGCGACATATGTAATAAAGCAAAATACGATCGAAACCCCGTGAAACCCAAGTTCAATATCACTGACACACCATCCGATACTAACCTAGTTATACACTTAGATATATACATTAACAGCAATAACAGATTCATAACTTTTATAGACAAATTCTCTAAACATGCAACAATATTCCATGTAGAAGATAGAAGTAGTATAACGATTAGAGAAAAAATACGACTTTTTCTTTCCATCAAAGGAAAGCCAAATAAATTTGCTTTAGATAATGAGTTCAGTAACACCAACATTAAAGATTTCTTAAGGGAAGAGCAAGTTGAAGTACACTTTACGAAGCCGAATTGTCACACGGGCAATTCGGATATTGAAAGATTTCACAACACAATCGGTGAGAAAATGAGAATTCTGTTTACCCAAAAATCCCGATTAACAACAAAAGAAAAAATATATAAGTGTGTCCAATGGTACAATAAGTCCATTCACTCCACCACCAAATTCACTCCATTAGAGATAGAGAGAGGCATGGTAGACAAAGGAATAGTTAAAAGTAATATAGACACTAAAAAGACTCATATTATATCAAAACGTAACAAAGAAAGAGAAGAATATATTGAAGAAAGAGAATAAGGTTATGTCAAGAACTATAAGGCTGTCAGGCATAAGGAACAACCAAAGTTCCGAAAACTTAACCTTTCCAATACACACCCGACTAATATAAAACGCCCCTATAAATTTGCAGGTCAACTGGATGTTAATGATGTTCCTCATGACTCTAACAATGGTGACACCGACAACACAACAGTTTCTTGACTTACAACAAATAAGCGAACAAACAGGTTTTGTAAAATTACATTTAACAGACGTGACGATCGGAAACGAAACGGACATTGTTTTACATATCATAAATCCTTCAGAAATTTTAGAGTTAGTTAAGAATATATCTCGAAATATTCATTCATTACCTAAAGAAGAGAACTATATCCTAAACGAAGATATTAATAACATTTTACACAAAGTCAAAACTCTTATTCCTTTAGAAAACAGACAGAAAAGTGGACTTCTTAATATAGTAGGAAGAGTAGAAAGTTGGCTCTTTGGTACAATGAGTGACGAAGACAGACAAAACATAGACAAACATTTACGAACAATTTCAATAAACAACCATAATTCGATAAATGAACTTAACAAACAAGTAAAAATTAATAACTCCTTTAATAATACATTCCAACTTTTAAAAGAAACAATCGAACGTGATAGAGTTATTATATCAAAACAACTTAATAATATACAGAGAACAGAAAGAGATGTTGTACTAAAACAAATTTATTTTGACCAACTATTTAAACTCAGATATTTAGCTGATAAGGTCGAACATATTCAGGACAATATAATATCAACTAGAAACAATATTTTGCACCCGAACATACTTACCAATGAAGAGATAGATAGATACAAAATAGATTTTTACAAGTTAAAGCAAATTAAGTTAGGAGTAACTGTATACCAAGAAAACACCTTGCTATTCGCAATCAAAATTCCCAGAAACTTTGTAACATTATCACTAAAATTATTAATGCCAGTACCAAACGAATATTTTATGGAAATTAAGGAAGAAAAAGAATTCATTATTGAATATAAAAATAAGGTTTTAAAATATGAAGTTAACAAGAATATAAAGGAATTAGAAGTAAGCAAACACTGTATACTTAAGAACAATTGTAAACTAATAAGAAATAATAAAACTGAAATTATATCTATAGATGACAACACAATCTTTATAAAGAACATTAACTCAAATGTAAACCAAACATGCGATGACAGAGAAATTAAATTAGTAGGAAATTATTTTGTAAACTTTTCAAACTGTTCCATAACTATCCTAGACCAAACTTATTCAAATGTAAAACACATAGAAAAACAAAAATTTTATTACCCAAACAATAAGCTTAATCTTAATGCATCTGAAACTCTAAAGTTCAATAAAATTGTAATGGAATCCTTTGAAAACCTTAATGAGGTAAAAGAAATAAGACTTAAGAAGCTGCTGTCATACAAATTTGATATAATGTACTACTATAGTAACATACTAATCGGTGTAACCATATCTATTATTATAGTATATAAATGTTTCCGAAATAACAATGTAAAAGTACACATAAGGAAACGAATTCAGGGGAATTCTTCTCTAAAGGGGGGAGAGGTTACGTCGACACTTGATACCGAAACTCGTGGGAACGTGTCGACGAACGAACTTCCCACCTTCCGAGAAATTCCTGAGCAGGCACCGAAATTTGAGAGTGCCTTTTCGCGAATAATAAATTCACACAGCATGGAAAGAAATGGTTACACTGCATCAGCAAAATAGAATATTAGAGAAGTTCATAGAAGTTCAACATATTGTATTGTAAGCTCGAGTACTGAGCACAGTTAGTTGCAGTCGAGCGGTAGAACCATTCACATAATAAAGATTCATTTTGCTCCCATTTGTTTTTTTTCGTGTTTCTTTTTAAAAAGTCAAACGCGGAACGCACAAACATAACTCGCACGCCTGTTAGATAGGGTTAGGTCAATCACTTCCTGTCGTCTCGCCGTCACAAAGGTTGGTTGAGAGCCAACATTGTTGATGAAAAGGTCAGACGAAAGAATGAAGTTTAAAAGATGGTTTCCTCTCCGGTTGCATTTGCTGCTGCCCCAAACTGTGTTTTGAGCGTTAGCATCGCAACAGATGATGAGTCCAATCCTTCTGGCTTCACAGTACTCTGCGAGTTCGGAAACCACCTTAGGTAGCGGGGGTAGTACCGAGTCGTAGGGGAAGTAAGCAGACGCCACGACGAAGTGTTCAATTTCTCCGTGCGCCTTGTAGCTCACTTTCGCAGCTACCAGATCTTGACCACAGAATTGACCAAGTTTGGTTGCCGATAGCGTATTCGATATGATGAGGCAGACTCTGGGCCTTTCGGATCGCTCATCATAAAGGATTGTAGCATCACGTGTTCCACCAAGACCACACAGGCGTTTGTTCCACAACCATGGTTCTTGAATGGGTACAATGTGATGATTTGTACTACTGCATGCAATTCTGCTACTTAGAAGAGCGGTAGCAGCCTTGCAATGCTGTAGGTTGATCTGAGTAAAAATCATGGATTCATACTGGGGAACACGTTCCATCCTTCGACTACTTGACATCAAAATGGAATAAAATCCTACCAATGCCGAAGTAGGGACGTGAGTTGTACGCGGTTTTCAGGGCCTCAACAGAGCCATTGTCCATTCCCACTACCAGAGTGAAGCCCTCTTTTTTCAGAGAGTTATTTTTCTCCTTGTAGGAATAGACAGTCCAGGCCCTCGTGCCGAGTCCCGGGTTCTGCGCACGTAGTCGCGTCAGCACTTTCAGCTTGTTTCCGGGTTTTCCCGGAATCCAGCAGATGGCGCGCGTTAGTTTCGGGAGACTAGCTACCTGATAAGTGCTAGTTCTCAGGGGAGGGGGATTTTCGGCACCATGCTTCTGATCCAGGCAGATGTCTGCTGAGAGGAACAGCTCACCACGAAGGTACCATTCATCAAAGCAGACCTCTCCGCCTGAATACAGAAGCCTGTTGCTGAAGCTAGCTCCAGTAGATGATCCTCGCAGTGTTGGCAATCTGCGCTGGTCATTCTGCTGTCACTGCCAACCTTCCCTATCCTGACCTTTTCGGAGGAGATGGCTGCCTCTTTGTAGGAGAGGTGCTTGTCTCGACTCTTTACGGTCATTTGTGTTGGCTTTCCAGAGGAATGGGTTTTTTTGTGTGAAGTGCCCGCCTCCGATGAGCAGCCGTTGGTCCTCTCCGCCTTCAGGTTTTTGCTTTGATCTTTATTGATCGCCGCATCTGCCTTTGGACTCCGATTTCCCGCCGCCATATCAGAGGAGAAGACATCACGTTCTCTCTCCCCAGCAAGGTTGTCCCCGGCGGCCATCTTCCGTTTGCAAGCGCCCTTACCTTTTTCGGTTCGAGCTCCTGCTCCCTTCCGACGCCGCTTTCGAACAGCTTTGCCAGCCTGAGGGTTGTTGTGATCCAAGACCGCTTCGCCTTCTGCGATCAGAGTCTGTCTGCCAGCATCATCACCTTTTTCGGCGGTGGCACCGGCCATGATAGGACCCTGAACATCTTCAGCTCCGTCAGTTTTGGAACTTGGCACGCTCTTATTGGGAGTTTGACCGTCACCAATAAGAGGAGGAATGTTTGAGCGCATGCCGAAAAGGCTGGCATGCTTGTGCCTCCAGCAGCAGCCTATAATAGCCGCCGACGTTTTCTATGCTGCGCGCCGGCAAGAACTGCGGGATCTGCAGGTCAGAGGGTCGGATGGGCTTCGGTAGGGGATACCTCGGCCGATCTGATCCTCTTACCTGCCTTTCCCAGAGGTTCGCCCTCAATTTTCGTGCCTTCGGCTGTGCCAGCCTCTTTGCACGAGTTTCGGGCACGCCTCTTCCTCCTTCTTTTTGGGCACTTAGCAGTACAATCTACAGCACGTCCCAACTCTGGGGCTCGTTCAACCTTGGCGGTTTCCCGTGCCGCACCATCGTCGGTGTCGCTTCTGTCGGTTGCAATGCTCACGCTCAGTCCAACCAGATGGTCGGACAATGAGCCGCAGGAGTCGGTGTCGTTCCGGGCTGCCGGAGAGTTAAGAATGGCTGGTGGGGCCTCCAGAATCCTTGCCCCGGCCGCGATCAGGGAGATCGCGGGTGGATTTGCGATATTGCGGGTGCCACCTGGAGTATTTTCATCCATCTGGTTGTCCATTCATTCATTACTAACTCGGGGTTCTCCGGGTCTTAGTTCGAGGTCATTGACCTCTTAAGCCCCTCCGCCGCGACAAGGCGCCCGAAGAGCGAAGGGGTTGCTGAACGATACTTTTAAGCTGAATTTTAGCATCAGAGCCGTGGATAGCATGTCCGAAAACAGGTTCTTAGGTGCGACTGGCCTAATTAAATTACTAAATTCAGATTTTTTTTTTTGCAGTTTTCTCCGGAGTTAGTCTCTTTCTCTGTTCCCTTGGCTTTGAACCCACTGCCTTGAAGTGGATATCTTCTTATTTGAAAAACCGTTAGATTTAGATTTAGATTAAGGTGGGGGGAGGGACAATGTCACCTAATCACTGCGGCCTCTGATAGGCCTATTGTGATGTCCCCTCAAAAATCCTAGAAAGTTTAAGGAGTTGTTTAGTTCTTGGTTTGTAGGAACATCTTGGCTTGTCTGCTACCTTACGTTTGTGTCCAGTAGTGGTTGGCCGTGTTCCTCAACTTTATGTAGCATTTTATGGTGCTGATATGTATGCCGCAGAATGGTATTGGCATCATGAATGGTGATGCAGAGCCTTTCTTGCTAAAAGGTCCCCTTTTTCGTTTCCTCTATGGCCACTGTGTCCTGGTATCCACATGAGGTGAACTCTGTTTGTATTGGCCAGCTGGCGTAATAGTTGTAAGCAGTCCCTTACCAATTTAGAGGTGACTTCGTAGCTTTTGAGGGCTTAAAGTGCAGCCTTGCTGTCAGAGAGAGTATAAATGTTTTTATTGGTTATAGCTCTGTTTATATTTTCTCTGAGGCAGAGTTCAATAGCGAATATCTCTGCTTGAAATACGGAGTTGTATCTGTCTATGCTGTGATAGATGTGTGTTCCAGTGTTGGCTCCGTATACTCCAGCCCCAACACCTTCGTTCGTTTTGGATCCATCTGTGTACCATACATAGGATTGACGATCGAAGGAAGTTCTATTTTGCTCCCAGGTGTGTCAAGAGTGAATTGAGACCTTAAAATTTTTGCTGAAGTTATACCTTGGAAGACAATTGTCTATATGGGGTATTTTTAGGTTTTCATGCCTGTTTAGTTCATTAAGAATGTCAGGATGAAAGAGCCTGGAATTAGAATCATCCTCCGCGATAAGTTTATGAGCGAATATTATTGGTTCTTTTTTAAGTTGGAGGTGTACGGGTGGTAGGTCCGTGATGACTTCTAGCGCTGCTGTGGGGGTTTTTCTCATAGCTCCTATTATACAGATACAAGCTAGTCTCTGTAGTTTGTTGAGCTTGGATTGTACTGATGTTTGCTTTGTTTTGTGCCACCAGACGGGCGCAGCATATGTGAGATTTGGTCTGGTGATGGCTGTGTATAGCCAGCGAGATATCTTAGGATTAACGGCCAAAGTTTTTCCAGTGAGATTTTTGCGGGTCCATAGAGAGGTGCCGGGTTTCTCAATGGTCTTTGTGATGTGAGAGTTCCAAGTGAGCTTTTCGTCTAGTTTTGCACCTAGATATTTGGCTTCGTTTGAGCCGAAGGCACGAAGATTGAAGGCGAACCTCTGGGGAAAACAGTTAGATCGGCGGAGGTATCCCCTACCGAAACCCATCCGACCCTCCCATCTGCAGCCCCCGCACTTCTTGGCGGCGCGAGTTACGACGCCCATCAGTCACCCCGTCGCCCCCTGAATCGCCAACCAATATACACGACCAGATATCCACGAGTTTCCCCGCAACACCCCACCATAACGATGATCACCGCCACTACCTTCCCATACGCAACCATCAACCATCAAGTCAGCGCACCCACCGACCCAGCGAACACCGTGGGACATATGTATATTAACTGATCAGCGTTTCTTTGTAATTGCACAAGTGAAACGATTATCTTGCAACGTCAACGTCTGGTCGACTTCCGACCCAAAATCCATATTGCAAGCTCATCGAATCACTTGCACAAAACCGAACTTTCGTATGTAAAAGAAATGAAAATTGTGACAGTCCATTTGCGGGATTGAACCTTAAAGCACGAATAAAATTATAACGTGAAGAAAACTTGTCTTTTTTTTTATTGAATGGCGAATTAGAAAACGTAACTGGCGCAGTCGTCCGGATCGGTGACGGTTCTCAAACCATGGGTTTTTACCCTTAATCACCGAAAAAAAAGAACCACCGAAAAGTGATCAAAATATAAACAAAAACCAAAAAAAAAAAACAAACAGTGAAAAAGAAACGAATTAATAAATTAAAGTGAATACTAACAAAACAGTGCATGGAAAAGAAAATATCAGTGGAAACATCAGAAACAATCAGAGAGCATCAGAAATCAGCAGGAATCAACAAGAAGACAAGATGATCCTCCTAGTTTTTGGGTGCATGTAAGTTGTATAATAGTGTTAAATATTGATCATTACGTAATACAGAATTACAATATAAACCCGAACATAAGATAAACCTAGTGTCCTAGTGCCATACTGTTTTATATATATATGTGTAAAATTAGAGTTTAAATGACAAAAGATAAAAAGGCAAAAGAGACGAAATCATTTCTGCCTTATAATTTAAGACGACTATCTAAGAGACTACATCCTTTAGTAAAAGAAAGCGAGTTGAACGAAACCTTTGATTCCTCCTCGTCAAGTTTTTGTTCAGACAACATGAACCCTGATCAGACAAACATTTCGGGTTTACAAAACCTTCCCCCCCACACAACACATAACCACCCCGGCACTTTCAAATCATATCGACATTTTTAATGGCCTGAGAAGCCCCGATGCCAACAAAGACCTGCCGAAGTAGCATAACCATCCTCAAGCACATGAAACAGTTTGTAAGCCTGTACGGCATCCCAAAAAAAGATCGTGTGTGACCAAGGATCAGAGTTCGTTGCGAATATATTCCAAGACTTCTGCAAACAACATGGAATTACTCTGCACTTCACATCCTACCAGCAAACTTCCAGCAATTCCACTGTAGAGAGACTACACTCAACCCTAACCGAAATATATAGAATTATACTTTCAAAGAAAAAAGAAAATAAACTAACTATAGACCATGAAGAAATGTTAACGGAAACCTTCATAACGTACAATAATGCTATACATTCCATCACAAAACATACCCCATATGAATTATTTTTTGGTAGACCCTTCAAATTTTCTAAAACACTTAGTCACTCTAACGAACATGAATATTTGAATAAACTAAACGAATTTCTGGACAACCTGTACCCGAAAATACAGGAAGAAGTCAAAGCTATCACCACACGCAGGATCGAAAATCTGAATAAGAATAGGGAAGATCCAGAGGAAGCAAAGGTCAATGATACAATATTTCGAAAGGAAGCTAGGCGCAATAAATTGACACCCAGGTTCTCAAAACAAATAGTAAAGAAAAATAATAAGTTTACAATAATTACACGAAACAATAAAAAGCTTCACAAAAGCAAAATTAGAAGGAAAAATACTAACACCCACTAACATCCTCGCCTATCACTTACTCACACAACCCGTCTATCAAACTCACCTCTTATCCATATCTACCTATATCCATCTACATATATCTACCTATATCTATCTACATATATCCACCTATATCTATCTACATCTATATTCAGAATATGCACAATTAGAGCATGGCGTGATTGTGACATCCAATAAGAGCATATTGAATAATCAATGAATATGGTTGACAATATTCTATACATATGTACATACATATATATACACATATATACCAAATAAAATCGAATATATATATATACATCTAATAATAATAATAATAATAATAATAATAAGAATAATAATAATAATAATTTAAAATAAAAACATGGTGTGATTGTAAACAATCACTACCTCGAGAATATGTGACCAGGGCATATGGTTAATATTACTCGAAATGGACATATAACCAAGGCATATATGGTTAAAAACAAAAAATAAAGAAAGAAAAATTTAATAAACATGTAACCAGGGAATATGGTTAACATGATTCAAAAGAAAAACAACATTTTACCTAGAATTAAGAACATATGATTTAGATTAAGTCCATATATATAAGTTAGCAAATAAGTCACAAATTTATTGCACAAAACTAGCATAAGTCGAAAAGAAAACAAAAAATACCCATTCTTCTCTTCCTCACTATAGCTAATTAACTTTACAATTTAACTTTAACACTAACTTCTCCCTTCCTACACTTTTAGCATACCACTCATTTCCTCCCAACTAAAAGAAGTTCACAATATCCCAAAAAACCGCAGCATACTTCCTCTGCGGCTGGGAACTTCAAGAACTATTACTAACTTTCACAACCTTATTCATATTATTAACCTGGACGAATATGAAACTAATATAGGAAAAATAACTAACACCTTAAATACCTTTCAAAAGAATACAGCCTACACCAATTCAATCCAAATAACTCAACTCAAACTAGCCGAGCTAGAAAAGAAACTTCGTACGATATATCCCATAGTTAGAAACAAGAGAGGGTTAATAGATGGATTAGGTTCCACCATTAAGTTCATAACAGGAAATATGGACGCACAAGATGCGCGAAGAATAAACAGTCAAATAGAAGCTATAAACACAAACATACAAAATTTCACATATATGATAGGAAGACAAGATACGATAAATTTCCACATAATAGATAGGCTCAAAAACATAACGAACCATATAAACAATGAACAAAATACCATTAAATCCTTTTTAGAGAATACAGCAAATAAAGTAAAGAAAGAACAAGACATTCTTCTTTTCCTTTTTCCGGCGTTGCTATGGTCAGAAGTGTAGGACCATAACCTTCCCACTTAACTGCATTCCTACTGATCCGCTTGTGAGGTCCGCCGGTTTTGCCTCAGAAAGTAGCGGCAGGCTTCCCGGTTTGGGATTACTTCATCGCTGAGGCCAATCAAATGCTGGTGTTTTTGCATTTTTTTGCACCAATTGTTTTTCGGCCTGCCTTTTTTTTTGTGACATAGGCATGCTCCTGATTTTTTTTTGGTTGATCTTACTCTTACAACACCGGTGATCTCCAGTCGTGTCAACCCACTGATTTGCATGTACACTTTTGGGGCAGTTTAATGGTGGTATATGTGTCCCTAGACTCACCTTGGTGTTTTCTAAATTGCCTAGATGTGATTTTTGTTTACCTTTGTTTTAGTCGCCTTTTACGACAAGCGAGAGGTATCGCTGCAGGGATATTCTTAACGCGTCCCTGCACGGAATAAAGAAAGAACAAGACATACTGACCGAAAATCAATACCTTAAACAAATTAACTTTAAAATTGACTTACTGACAGACCATCTATCTGATATATCTGAAGCCTTTATCCTCAGCAGACTAAATATAATCCCAAAATTTTTGCTAAACACTAAAGAACTAGAACTAATACAACGAAAATTAATTGATCAAGACATTAAGATTACTTCCACAGAACAGTTATACGAACTATTAAGACTACAGGGTTATTATAATGGCACAAAAATAATATTTAATATACAAATCCCTAATTTCTCCAAACTAAAATACTCCCTATACCATATCATACCTCTTCCCGTAAACGAGACAAAACTCATAATAACAAAACCATTTATTGCATACAATGATCAATATATACAACACTTTAACACAATTTGCCCCAAAACTGGAGAGATCTACATCTGTACTCAACCCGAACTAGTAGAGAAAACACCAGGATCCAGATGCCTAGTTAGAGAACCAGGTCGCTCATTGTGGGTTCAACGACGTGGGAAAAATCGAATCGATAACGCAGATTCAATCTAATTACATACTTTTTACTAATGCACCCCAAGTCTTTTTTAATTCTTCTTGCAGTCCGAAAACAGGTACAATACAGGATACAGCCTTGCTGCACTTCCGAAACCGCAAAGTACAGATTAACGGCATCACATACGAAGACAACCCCTCAGTCTATTGGGATGACGTTAGATGATTTAGATAATTTTGATTTCAGATTTTTATAAAATCTCATTATATATCCGAAAACTCTATTATTCTTTTCAAAACTACTGAACCGAGGAAAGGCTGCGCTGAAGTTAATAATTTCGTCTATCTTCGATAGTTTTCATAACTCTGGTACAAGAATGTTGGTCCGCTAAACCAGATACTACTTATGAGCTCCGAGCTAAAAGCCCCTCGCGACACGATATCAGCTGGATTGGCCTTAGTATTCATGTATCTCCAATTAGCTGAGGGTAATGAGGACTGAATAATCGAAACACGGTTGGCAAGATAAATGTTTTCAATCAACAAGCTAAGATTGGGGAGTACCTTCAAAACTAACTCGACGAGTAGTGTAGCAGCACAAAGTTCCAACTTAGGGAGGGATTTTGTTTAATGGGAGCTACTTTTGATTTAGCACTAAGTAACGTGCATTTTATGTTCCCCAACGAATCAATAGTCCTAAGATAAAGACAGCAACCATAAGCTCGCAAAGAAGCATCCGAAAACCCATGTATCTCAACGGTGTAATTTTTTGAATTCGGGAATGAAATGTATCTCGGAACTCTAATGCGATCGATATTCGCTATTCCTCTTCGGAACTCCTCCCAGCGAGTTTGTATTTCCATGGGAAGTGATTCTTCCCAAATAGCTTTGATGATCCAAATATCTTGCATCACTATTTTACCCTTAACCACTATGGATTAATAAGACCTAGAGGGTCAAAAATTTGTGCCAGCTCGGATAATATTGTTTTTTTTGTAATTGTTTTCGAATTTCTTTCTTTTGGCTTAATGTATTGAAGTTCATCATCTGCCGGATTCCAAATAATACCTAGGGTTTTGATGATATTACCGTCATTTATCCTCAAGGGCGACCTGTCTACCTTCTCCTCGTCCGAAATTTTATCCATTATCTCTATACTATTGCTGCACCATTTCCTGAGCTCGAAGCCAGCACTCAACAATATCGTTTTGACCTCTGAATAGATTTTATATATGGTCTCTAGGGAGTCTCCTCCCGTGATCAAATCATCCATATAAAAATCCTCACTAATTGCTTTAGCGCCTAAGGGACATCTATGTAAATTTTGATCCGCCAAATACTTAAGACACCTTGTTGCAATAAATGGGGCGGAGGTAGTGCCATACGTCACTGTTCGCAACCGAAATGCGTCTATTTCCTCTTGTTCCGAATATCTCCACAAAATGCATTGATAATTCCTATCTTTTTCACGCACAAGTATTTGCCGATACATTTTCGTGATATCTGCAGTAACAACGAGTTTATACGTACGGAAACGAAGGATTATATCGTATAAATCATCTTGAATAATTGGACCCTTTAGTAAGAGATCGTTCAAGGAAAAATTCGTAGTTGTCTTGGCACTACAATCGAAAACAACTCTTATTTTTGTAGTCAACGAATCAGGTCGAAGCACAAATTGGTGAGGAGCAAAGTATTTTATTTGATCAATTTCTTCTTTGGGTACCCTTTCCATATGACCCAAACTTTCATACTCCCTCATAAACTCTATGTACTGTGCCCTAACCTCGTTGTTCTTCCGCAATCTTCTCTCAAGGTTAAGAAATCATGTTTTTGCTTGACCTAATGAATCTCCTAAATGATCGCTATATGATTTCAACAACAAACTCACCAAAAATCTCCCGTCTTCCTGCCTGCGCACACTTTTAGCGAATTCCTTCTCACATTCCTCCTCTTCCTTTGATAACCATGAGGGTTTTTTATTCACCTCTTCTATTTCCCAAAACTTTTTCACTATTTCATTAAGTGACGCATCATTGAAATCGGAACAGGAAACAAGACTATATGCGGCTTCAGGATTAGAGGAAAGTTCGTATCTGCCGGAAACAATCGAACCAAACAATGTTTTTGAAGAATTGGTAACTGCGGGCTCAATGTTATCTGACCGACGCATAACAGTTGAAAAAAACTATCCGCTCCTATAAGCAAGTCGCGTGGCTTGGATGGTGAAAGTTCGGATCAGCAAGTGAAATGTTCTTAGGTATCTTCCAATTCGATACATCCAATTTGCTGGCGGGAAGAACATTTGTAATATTTTTAGCACGAGGAGATCCAAGATGACTTCGAACTCCGAAACTCGAGATTTACAAGTAGCTTGTGTTTTGTAATTTATGGCGGCGTTCGCTTTTCCAATACCAGAAACTATTGAATTAGTTTGAGTTCTCTTCAGCTTCAACCTTTGTACCAAGTCTTCCGTGATAAAATTTAATTGCGATGCGGAATCAAGAAGAGCACGCACAGGATACAACTGGCCAACGAAATTCCGTAAGTATAGCTAATATTATATTAGCAGTAGCTAATATTACCTGAGAACAGTTTTTCTCAAACAGGTTTGAAGCTAAATGTGTACTACCAGATGTAGATTGTACCGATTCATCAACAGATTTGCTAGCGATAGGAGAATGTTGCTTTATCGTAAACCTGTGTAGCAAGTGTTGATGTGGCATTGAACAAACCTTGCATTTCGCTGCTTGACATCTACGCACTGAATGCCCTTTTGCGAGGCAATTTATGCAAAGAACCCGCTTCTTCACTTCTTGAAAACGGGTGACTACTGGAAGCTTATTAAAGGACTCGCATGTACTTATGTTATGAGTATTTAGGCCGTAAAAGTCCCAGACTTCCGATTGTGCAACTAATGTGGATTGAACCACTAAATTTCTTCGATGATTGTTTCGAAAATCCGGTCGACTTCGTCCTGGAGTAGTACTAACATCCTGACATGGGACCTTCGATTCCTTCGCCTCAAGGGTCTGACAACGACGATCTATGACTTTTACAAACTCAGTCCACATTGGAAGTGTGGAATAGTCAACTGATTCATCCCATTTTGGCCTGGTATCAGCGTCCATCTTATCCAACGCTAACGAGATAAAAAACGCATCACAAACATTTTCGTGACTTCCAATAGAAAGCATAGCTGCTCTATGCGAATTAAAGCTATCTTCTAAGTAGCGGAGATTCTGAGCAGAACATTTTGAAATTTTATTTAAACTCATTATTCCATTTAAATGTTCCTGGAACATCAAGGTTTTACTATCGAAACGCGTTTTTAAACGTTCCAAAGCCTTCTTATAATTTACGGCAGTTAGATCGAATTCTTCAATTGACTTCAAAGCTGAACCAGATAAATACTTCCTCAAATAATTAAATTTCTGCAATGCATCTAAGGAATCGTCCTTGTCAACGAGAGTTGTAAATATACCGATGAAATTCGGGAATTCCGAAAATTTACCAGAAAAACTTGGTAGCGTAATGCGTTCCAACTTCGAACGCGACATGGGCTGTTGTGACATGAAGGATGTATTTAACCCATCGGAAAAAGTGAAATGTCCCTTTTGCTCGATCAACAACGACTGGATCATGGATTTCGTAGACACATAGATATCTTCTAACTCCGCTCTATGATTTGCCTTTTCTTCTTCCACAAAATTTATTTTGTCCAACGACAGCTGCACATTGAGTCCCTGCTTGAAATACGACTCAATTATGCCTAACCGACACTCTAATTCTGCATGAGACATACCAGAGCCCTTTGTCGTAATTAGATTTTTAATCCTAGTTATATTTCCCTTCGTTGAAGATCGAATAACTTTTAACTCAGCCAATGTTCGCTGTTGACTATCTAACCCCCCGCTTGAAAGCTCTTCTCTTCCTTGCGCAATGTTTGCGTCTTGATTAGCCATAGTGTTAAAATGATCAACTGCCAACTATTTAAAATCAACGAAATAATTCTAGCGCTATCCAATTGAAAGAGAATTCGAGGTAGGCTTCGCAATCCGAATTGAAACAGCAAACGATTGGCAGCAACAACGATGAATAGTAATTACCGATTTGATATTTATAAGGTGATGATATGTGAATGTACAATGTACATACATATAATCCAACGAAAATATCCAATGAGGAAAGTCCAACAAGTTAGCACGACTGTTATTCCATAATTTAAGCAAGCAAAAAAAAACCAACAAATCTGATAAAGCTCTCTTTCCAACGAACAACCACTATCAGCCGGCACTGTTAAGACCAAAATCCAAGCTCCAAACCAAATTGGTAATTCAATTTTTCTCTCATGCGAGAAATGTCCGCCCACGACACAGTTTCAGTAGCAAATGTTCTGACGATGCAACAACTATGCAAGTATTTATCTACATATGTACATACGTATGTATATATGTATATGTATATATGTATATATATATGGTATGATAATACAACGGATAGTTTAAGGTGATACAGCAATTATATATGTATAAATATGGATAATAATAATTACATATGTTGTTTTAATAATCGCACCGATGATCTCGCCATCCAATTTTTTTTTTTTTTGAACTAGGATACTTTGTATACCATACATACGAGTTGTGCTTCCCTGGGTGCAATCGGCCAGCCAGATATTTAATTTCTTGATTTTTTGAAAAATATGTATATCGTATGTTCTTGATTTGTTGATATATGTTCTTGATTAAAGTACACAAATATTTAATCCCGGGTTTCGGCACCAAAAATTATGTTTCCAATAGTTTTTGGAAACTTCGCAACAAACTTGCAAATTCTTAATTTCAAAAAAAAAATACAAAACGAAATTACTTTTTTTTAATACGTTATAACAACTATATTCGGCTGCAGTCGGATCAAAAAAGAGACCTTAGCTCCCACAAACCGGGGCTTTTAACAATGTCTTTTTGGAAATTTCAACGCAAATTATAGGGAAATCCCCAGGGAAAGCTTTTACGAATTTTGGAAATTTAACTTAACTCACAATAATCATTTCGATAAATATTTTCAACAATTTTAGATTAAACAAATTACAAATGGTGAATTATGAACAATGTGAGAGTTCCAAGTGAGCTTTTCGTCTAGTTTTGCACCTGGATATTTGGCTTCTTTTGAGCCGAAGGCACGAAGATTGAAGGCGAACCTCTGGGGAAAGCAGTTAGATCGGCGGAGGTATCCCCTACCGAAACCCATCCGACCCTCTCATCCGCAGCCCCCGCACTTCTTGGCGGCGCGCAGCGCAGAAAGCGTCGGCGGCTAGTAACGGCTGCTGCAGGAGGCACAAGCATGCCAGCACTTTCGGCATGCGCCTCAAAAACTCCTGCTCTTATTGGTGACGGTCAAATCCCCAATAAGAGCATGCCAGGTTCCAAAACTGACGGAGCTGGAGGTGCTCCAATGAACCCTGAATCCATTTCCCGTATGCTGGAAAGTGTTTATTCGAATATTAACTTCGATTTGAACCGCAGCACTACATGCCTAAAACTCTGTCTCCTCAATAGCCTTCCCTTCTCCCAATCATAGTTTCAAAGGATCGCGCCCACCCCTCCACCCTTTTATATTTTTTTTTTCTATTTTTCTATTTTTTTTTTTCTATTTTTCTATCCCTTTCATTCCATTTTTCTATTCCTTCTTTTCTATTTTTTTTCCATTTTTCTATTCCTTTTTTTTCTTTTTTTCCATTTTTCTTTTCCTTTTTTTCTATTTTTCTATTCCTTTCTTCACCTCACTAACCCCAAACACCATATCCACACCACTACACTACACTACAGCAACTGAGCACCTCAGTCTGAATACCCATATTTATAGAATAACAAACAAAAAAAGTTGAATTTATATTGCAGTGTTTCTTGGCAAGTGTTTTTTTTACAGTGTTTTTGGCAAAGTTTTTTTTTTAAATGTTTGATCACATGGGGTTGTTGAACAAGACTCTCTGGACCCTGTGTTGTTGACGTATGCGCTGACATAGACATCTTGGATACGATCGGCCTTTATATATTATCAATTCATACATTGAAAGCTTTTTAAAATTGCCTGTTGTTACAATCGCGGATAGTGCACATTTACGTAAACTCGTAGACGGGGCCGATGAAGTTGTTCGGGGACTTACAGCTATCAAATCAGAAAGCCGGGACCCATGGCTAATTTACTTGCTTATCCAAAAGATCGATACCGAATCGCGTAAAGCCTGGGCATTGCATAATAAGAGCTCTGAAGAAGCGATAGTGTATCAATTGCTCGAATTTCTAGAGAATCGGTGTAGTGCTTTAGAAACAAGTGAACCTAAGGGCCGTAGTAAAATCCGACCATCTTCAAACAATAATTCGAAAATTAAAAGTTTCGCGGTATCTAAATCAGAGTGTCCTAAATGCAAAGACAATCACTTACTGTTTCAGTGCTCACAGTTTTTAGCATTGCCAATCGTTGATCGTCGTAGTTTCGTGAGAGATCATAGACTTTGCTACAATTGCTTAGGATCGTATCATTCGTCGTCGCGTTGTCGTGTATCCGCTCGTTGTTCTCGTTGTCGAGCGCGTCATCACACCTTAGTGCATTTAGATAATGCTGGTCGTGTTCCCGAGAAGGCTCGTGACATTAGCGCTCCAATTAACTCTGCATCCACGGAAGCTTCGTCAATTGGTCAATTGGCGTGGTCAGCAATCACAGCGTTCCAGGGAATCCATCGTCGGGTATTTTGCCAACAATTATGGTGAAAGTTAAGGATGCTCTTGGAAATTTTCATTGTTGTCGCGTACTTTTGGATACCGGATCGCAAGTCTCTTTTATAACTAGCCGTATGGTTAAAAGATTAGGCCTTCAGCGTCGTCATGCTCGATTGCCTATCTCAGGAATTTCCGCTTTACAAGCCTGTATTACTCATGGTGTCGTATCAGTTAGCTTGCATTCTCGATTCGATTTAAATAATATTATTGAAGCCGATGCCTACATTTTGAAAACTATTACCTCTTTCACACCCTCTTCACCTATTGATGTTGATAATTCCTTTACCGTAAAATTGGCCGGTTCATGGGCCGACCCTAGGTTCAACGTACCTGGGCCTATCGATATGTTACTCGGATCGGATAAAGCTTGGAGTATTTTGCGTAATGGGCATCACTCTAGCATAGAAGGAAATCTATTTGCTCAAAATACGGTTTTTGGATGGGTAGTCGCTGGAAGTATGCCAAGAGAGAATATTGTGTCATTGCATGTGGGAATAGACGTCGATGTTATCTTGAAATCATTCTGGGAAGTAGAAGAAGGACTTCATCAGACTACTGCGTCTCAAGATGAAGATGCTGCCGATCTGCACTTCGTCAATACCTTTTCTCGTGCCACAGACAATAGATATATAGTTAAATTGCCGTTTCGACAAGGACGAAAACTCTCTCTGGGGCCTTATGTCGGTTATACGCCCTGGAACGTCGTTTCTCATGCTCTGATAGTCTTCGCATAGATTATTGTGAGTTCATGAAACTGTATGAACAATTAGGACATATGCAACGCATTTCTTCCCATGAAATTGAACCTACGTCTGGGAAGGTGTTTTATTTGCCGCATCATGCCGTCGTTACAAATAAGATGCGAGTAGTATTTGACGGGTCTCATAAGGACTCACACGGAGTGAGTTTAAATGAAAGTTTGCATATTGGAACACCTCTTCAACGAAATCTATTAAATGTTTACGTTCGATTTCGCTTATATAGATACGTTTTTTGTGCGGACATAGTTAAAATGTTTCGTCAAATTTGGGTTGATCCTGAGGATCGTGATTTTCAACGTATTGTTTGGAGAGAATCTCCTGAGAAGCCAATAGAACATTTTCGGCTTTGTACCGTTACATATGGCACATCGTCAGCGCCTTTCTTGGCGATAAGAACTTTACGCCAACTAGCCAAAGACTATGGACATAAATACCCCAAGGCTTCGTATGCGGTTTTAAACAATTCGTATGTCGACGATTTCGCGGCTGGTTGTGATACAATTCCGGACCTATTAGAGCTAAAGAAGCAATTAGTCGGACTTCTTGCGTGCGGTAGACCAGAGCTTGATAAATGGTTGTCTAATTGTTGGGAGATTGTGAGTAGCATCGATTCTAAATCAAACATATCGTTGGACTTCGAAGGTCTAAATAATTGGAAGAAGGTGTTAGGATTGGTTTGGAACCCATATCATGACCATTTCACATTTAAGATATCGTTAAATGATCAATTTGAATCGACTAAGCGCAGTTTACTATCGGAAGTGTCAAAAATCTTTGACCCTATGGGCTTTCTTTCTCCTTCAACCTTACTATTGAAGATCCTTTTTCAAGAGTTTTGGATGACTAAAGATGGTGTAGGGTGGGATGATCCACTACCAGCGGAAGTAGCGGGTAAATGGCTTTCATATAGGCAGCAGATTCACGAGTTGGAAAGATTAACGATTTCTCGCAGATATACAGCGAATTCTAGATGTTTTGATTTAATTGGATTCTCGGATGCTTCTGAGCGCGCTTACTCAGCTATAGTGTATGCGCGTAGCGTAACAGAAAATGGTGTGGTAGAGGTTAATCTCTTAGTTGCCAAGGCTCGTGTTGCTCCAGTAAAACAGATTTCGATTCCTCGGCTTGAATTGTGTGGAGCTCTTCTTTTGAGTCGGTTAGTTAAACTTATTTGCTCGTCGTTAGATACAATGCCTAAACGAATAATTGCTTTTACGGATTCGAGAATTGTTCTGGCCTGGCTTTCCTCTTTACCTCGCAGATGGAATACGTTCGTAGCCAATCGTACGGCTGAAATTTTGGACACTTTACCTCGTTCTGCCTGGCATCATGTTCGGTCACAAGAAAATCCTGCCGACTGTGCTTCGAGAGGAGTTAGCCCGGACAAATTAGGTCAGCTGGAAACCTGGTGGAAAGGGCCATCATGGATGTCTACGGATTTTGAACGCTGGCCTCTTGGATCAGAGGTTCCTTTAGCAAAGGTGCCTGAAGAAAGATCACGACCGACAATGGTGCTAACGTCACAACCTATCCGTCATTTTTTGGATGATTTATCGAATAAAATATCGTCTTGGCCCAGGCTGATAAGAATTGTGGGTTACATTTGTCGCTTTATTCGAAAGTGTCGGAACGCAGTTAGTGATCCCCCTCATGATAGCATTTCACTTCCTGAGTTCCAAAAGGCTAAGGCAATTTGTCTTCAATGGGCTCAGAATGAATTCAAAAGGGAATATCAGGAGCTAAGTGTTTTAAAACACGTGTCGAAGCGCTCGAAGCTAGGTGCGTTGTCTCCTTTTATTGACGAAGTAGGACTTCTACGTGTGGGTGGAAGAATTTCAAATGCTAATGTACCTTTTCATATAAAGCATCCCATCATCTTGCCAAAGCATCATAGCATCACGCAACTAGTTCTCCAAGATGCCCACATAAGATTCCTTCATCCAGGCGTGTCGGAAATGTTTTCTCTAGTTAGGCAGGAGTTTTGGATAATAGGAAGTCGGAATCTTATTAGGAAGATAGTACATGACTGCATAAAATGTTTTCGTTTGCGGCAAGCTACATCCACTCAACTCATGGGTAACTTGCCCCCATGTCGTCTTTCACCATCGTTTCCGTTCACTCACACTGGATGCGACTATGCTGGTCCCATCACTCTTCGTCTGTCGAAAGAAAGAAAACCGAAATTTACAAAAGGATACTTCGCACTATTTGTTTGCATGGTAACGAAGGCGGCGCACCTGGAAGTTGTCAGTGACCTTTCAACCGAAGCATTTTTAGCAGCTTTGAAGCGGTTTATTGCAAGGCGCGGTAAATGTAGTGTCATATATTCGGACAATGGGACCAACTTTCGTGGAGCTGCTCGTTTATTAACAGAAATGCACAAGTTACTGAGGTCCAAGGAACACAACGAGTTAGTCTCATCCACATTGGCCTCGGACAACATAAAATGGGAATTTATACCTCCCCACAGTCCGCATTTTGGGGGCATGTGGGAGGCGGGAATTAAATGTGTTAAACAACATCTACGTCGCATAATCGGAAATAATATTCTCACGTTTGAAGAAATGTATACGCTGTTGACTCAAATTGAGGCATTATTGAATTCCAGACCGCTCTGTTTAATATCTGATTCCGATCTAGATCCATTAACCCCCTCTCATTTTCTCATAGGTAGACCATATACCGCGGTACCGGAAACTAGTCTCCTGGACGTTCCTACAAATCGACTAGGTAGATGGGAGCTCGTGCAAAACATGCTACAAGGGTTCTGGAAGAGATGGCATCAAGACTATCTAACGTCGCTACAGCAACGGCCTAAATGGAGACAGACTGAGCGAAATATTCAACTTTCTGATATCGTCGTCATAAAAGAAGTAGATGCACCTCCTTCAAAATGGTCCTTGGGACGAGTCGAAGAGCTACATCCGGGGAAAGATGGTCATGTGCGAGTAGTGTCAGTTCGTACCAACGGCGGTCTTTTCAAACAGCCTATTACAAGGTTGGCAGTATTACCCATTCCTGAAGTGCCCTTCAGGGGCGGCGGTGTGTTGAGAAATGAATGATTCAAATTGTAATTTGCGTTTATAGTTTAAATTAATCAGTTCATATTGAAAGATCGGATATGTACATGAATTATCTTCATATTTTTATATTATTATAATTGTTAATAAGCATAAGCCGATATTTCATAATTTAACCTATTGTTAAACATAATACTTATATACACAAATGATCTATCAATGCAAATGTTGCTAACGGCAAGGTCGTACGTTTCATGCCCATGTTCCACCTCACGCAATTGTCAGCAGAGGCTACCGCAACGGATCATGAAAAGTAATTCGTCACTTCTTCGCTAGCAGCCACCACGGGTAGTACTTGTTGTCGCGACCGGCTCGATATTTGCATTGATTATTGATTGATGAGATTAAAGTTCGCGCTAAAATACAGTCCACACATTTTATTCGATTTGTTTTTATTAATCTCTATCACTTGGTTTGTAGGAACATCTTGGCTTGTCTGCTACCTTACGTTTGTGTCCAGTAGTGGTTGGCCGTGTTCCTCAACCATTCCTTTATGTAGCATTTTATGGTGCTGATATGTATGCCGCAGAATGGTCTTGGCATCATGAAAGGTGATGCAGAGCCTTTTCTTGCTAATATGTCTGCTTTTTCGTTTCCTCTATGGCCACTGTGTCCTGGTATCCACATGAGGTTAACTTTGTTTGTATTGGCCAGCTGGCGTAATAGTTGTAAGCAGTCCCATACCAATTTAGAGGTGACTTCGTAGCTTTTGAGGGCTTAAAGTGCAGCCTTGCTGTCATAGAGAGTATAAATGTTTTTATTGGTTATAGCTCTGTTTATATTTTCTCTGAGGCAGAGTTCAATAGCGAATATCTCTGCTTGAAATACGGAGTTGTATCTGTCTAGGCTGTGATAGATGTGTGTTCCAGTGTTGGCTCCGTATACTCCAGCCCCAACACCTTCGTTCGTTTTGGATCCATCTGTGTACCATACATAGGATTGACGATCGAAGGAAGGTCTATTTTGCTCCCAGGTGTGTCAAGAGGGAATTGAGACCTTAAAATTTTGGCAGAAGACAATTGTCTATATAGGGTATTTTTAGGATTTCATGCCTGTTTAGTTCATTAAGAATGTCAGGATGAAAGAGCCTGGAATTAGAATCATCCTCCGCGATAAGTTTATAAGCGAATATTATTGGTTCTTATTTAAGTTAATTTATTTATTTATTTACTTCATCAATTTGAGTTAACAAACTCAGTTAGACTGACATAACAAAATACAAAAAAATATCGCTTAATTAACTAAAAAGAATGAACTTAAAATATTTTTAAATGCTTCTCTCGAAAGATCAAAGTCAAAGTCGATAATGTTAGATAGCAAATTAATTTCTCTGACACTGCGAGTTATCGGTTCAATAATACTCCGGAGAACTTCGTCGAGTAAAGACGTGTGCTCACAAGCAGTAAACATTTATTGTGAAAAATAACATAAAGTGCTTATTATTTCTTGAATAAAGTGTTGTACCGAACTACATACTGTCCCACGTGATAACTTAACATATCGATTTAAAGAATCTTAATTGCTAAATCCACTTTTCTTTAATATTTTATTTAAATATTTCTATTTGTGAGTACATACATATCTGTATACATCATACATATATTCAACCGCAATGTCTAACGCCAATATAAGTGAGCAAGAAAGAAAATTACGATCTGCTGAAAAATGTTCCAACTGTCTCGCTCCGCGCTCTGAGTCTCCTGCAACGGCGCTGTCGTCAGCTAAACTTTGGAATAAGTTTGAAAGTCGTTTTGAAGAGATCACGAAAAATATAACAGCATCAGTAGTTTCTCAACTGAAAGCGGAATTTGACTCCATGTTCACCACCGTGTTAAAGCGTATGTCTGCAATGGAAAGTGATTTCAACTCCAAATTGAAATTGCGATTTTAAAGAAAGGTATACCTCTATCAGCACCATGGTTTTAAATTGCCAGAGCAGTGTTGATGCTGTAGAAAGTCATTGCTCCCACATCGACTTACTCCCGAATGAAATCTCTCTTATAAAAGCGCAACAGCTTAAAAATGATAATTCCCAGCTGAAGTCGCAAGTTCATGCTCTCGCGAGAAAAAACTTATCGGGAGACCTAGTATTGCACGGCATTCCAATAACTGCTGAAGAGAATCTTTCCGAAATTTTCCAAAAATTTTGTGCAACGATCAACGTTAATTCATTACCACCGAACTATATTTTACTCACAAAACCGTTAAGAAATACTACGAGCAGTGCAATCATTGTTAAACTACCACATGAACAAATTAAAAGTCACGTATTAAGGAAAGCCGCGGAATATTACAAGAACAATTGTAAGTCAGTTACTCTAAATGATCTTGGGTTCACAAGTACGCGTTTCGTACGTGTTTATGAAAACCTGACAAAACTGAATCATGCTCTTTTTCGGAGAGCGAATGTATTACGACGAAACAAATGCTTGCATTCCGTCTTCACAAGAAGCGGGAGAGTTTTCGTTAAGGAAGCAATTGACAAGCCCCCAATCTGCATTGTTGATATGCTCTCACTGGAATCCTTTTCCTCCAATGGCCAACGCATACGCAGCACATCTGATGCCTACAAAGAACCCACTGATGCAATTCATATGGAAGCTGACTCCAACTGATACTTTTTTGTTAATCTCTTTGTTTTCTTTTATTTACTCCATATGCTCTCAAATGTTTTTAGTGTTGCCACTATATGAATTTTTATTTTTAAATGTAATTTTTTCCTTTTATTATTATTTTTTTAATTTTTATTTTCTTTTTAACTCATCTTTTAATTTATTATTAAGTCTAATTCATATAGGTATTTTTTCTGCCGAGTGTGTGGTGATGTTCTTAAAAATTATTTTATATGATGAATCTATCTGATCCTGATATAGTTAGGACCGTTCTCAATGTGTTGTGTAGCGCCTATAATGGGTTAAATGTATGTCATCTGAACGCAGGCAGTATTCGCTCCAAGTTTACAGTCCTGTATCAAATACTTAGCACTTCTAAATTAGATATCAGAATCGTGGCTGAATCTTAATATTTTATCTCAATCTGTGCAGATCCCAAGTTATAAACTGTACAGAAACGATCGTGTCAATAGGAGTGGAGGTGGTGTATGTATGTATATTAAAGAACACATCTTCTCAAAGTGTATATATATGTCATCCATGTCTGATATCCAGTTCCTGTGTGTTGAGTTGAATGATCTCGTTGAGAAACATTTGCTTGTGGTAGTGTATTGTCCCCCCAATAGCTTTAAGGAGGATAACTTAATTGAACTGGAAGAAACTCTAACGAGGTTTAGCCCTAGGTATAATAACATACTAATTGGTGGCGATTTTAATGTGAACTACCTAGTCCACAATAACACTGTCAAACTATTCCGTTACTTCTGTGATAAAACTAGTCTATATGTTATTAACTCTCGTTGGCCTACCTCTTTCCAGTCTAGTAGCAATCCGTCCTTGATTGATATGTTCTTGACAAATTCCCGACGCGCTGTTCTGGGAAGCGATCAGGTTAGACCTACTTCTGACTTCATCCATGATTTCCTATTTTGTTCTGTTAAATATAACCGCACTCCTCCTTGTAATGACAAAATAATAACTTACAGATCTTACCAACATTTTAACCTTACCGACGCTCGAAGAAACTGTGACTCTAATACCTGGGACTCTATTTATTTTACATCTGACATTGATAATAAAATTAGCATATTTAGTAACCTATTAAATGAATTGTATGACGTTTGTATACCAACAGTGACTAAGACAATTAAGCCCAAACCTTGTCCATGGTATAACAATATTATTAGAGAATATATCCGCGAGAGAGAACGATTTTTTAGACTTTTCAAAAGAAATCCCACTGACTACAATAGACGCCAATACAACGTTGCTCGAAATAAAACAGTTGCAATGATACGCTTCTACAAGCGTGCTTACATCGTGCGAAAACTTGACCTTAAACAAAGCTCTAGAGAATTATGGAAAAATTTAAATAAACTTGGTGTAACTGACGGGAAAAATATAGCTGAGTGTTCTTTTAGCCCTAGTACAATGAACACTGTTTTTGCACCTGTCTCTACAATTCCATCAATTCTTCCAGCAAGTTCAGAGGACTCTAGTGTAGGATTTAGTTTTGAATGTGTCCAGTTAATTGATGTTCATGATTCGATTCGTAGTATCAAATCGAACGCTACAGGTCCTGATTGTGTGTCGCCTAAGATTATAAAGTTAGTTTTGCCCATAATACTTCCGTATATGTTGAATATCTTCAACTTTTGTATGTATAGCTGCCAATTCCCAGAGAAGTGGAAAGAAGCCACCATCGTTCCTGTTTCGAAAATATCCAACCCGTCAGTTCCGTCGGATTTCAGGCCAATCAGTTTACTCTGTTTTCCAGTTAAGGTGCTTGAAAAGATTATGGCTACCCAAATACAAAAGTACTTAGAAGCAGGTAACTATCTATCCAAGTGGCAATCAGGTTTTCGCCATTTACATAGTTGCGAATCTGCGGTTATCAAAGTTACTTCTGATTTGCTTACAGCACTAGACGCAAACAAACTCGGAATCATGGTTCTTCTCGACTATTCCAAAGCCTTTGATTGTATTAACCACTCAATCCTTTTGTCTAAACTGAAAAACTTATTTGGTTTTAATAATACGTCTCTCAGACTCCTTGCGCAATATCTAAGTAACCGCGTTCAAATAGTCAAAACGGAATTGGGAACTTCAAGTCCTACTTCGGTTAACTCTGGTGTACCGCAGGCATCTGTCTTGGGCCCGTTACTTTTCTCTATGTTCATAAATGATCTTCCAAACTCAATCAAAAACTGTCAAATGCATATGTACGCGGATGATGTCCTTATTTATCTATGTCAGTCTGTTGGTTTAATAGAAGATTGTGTAGCCCGTATAAACGAGGATCTCTTAAATGTCCAACAGTGGTCTAATAATAACAAGCTTAAACTGAATCTTTTAAAGACTATGGGAATGATATGTTCACGACAGAGAATTGACCATTCTGATTATCCTGCTCTTGTCCTGAACGGAAACATTATTAGCTATGTCGACAAAGTTAGGTATCTAGGATATCAAATTAATAGCACTTTAACCTGTTGCGATGCTGTTTCGGATACAATAAGAAGAATATGCCATGGCCTATCCAGGTTAAGGTCGTCATCGCATTCACTACCCACAACAATCAAATACCGTTTGGTTAAAAGCTTGTTACTTCCTTTTTTCACGTTTAATTGTTCTGTGTATCCTTGTCTTGATTATGATTGCAACTGCAAAATAAATGTAGCTTTTAATGATTGTATTCGGTTCATTCATAATGTTCCAAGGTATAGTAGTGTGTCCCACCTAAATGGGTCGTTGTTCGGTTTAAAACTTGACACGTATTACAAGTTTAGAAATATTATAAAGCTTTTTAACATCATCCACGGTAAATGTCCTAGTTACTTACGTGAAATGATCCTTTTTGCTCAGTCTCGCAGAGGGTTAAAATTAATAATTCCGCGTTTTGCACACATAATTGGAGAACGGTCTTACTTTGTTCAATCTGTTCGTCTGTGGAATAATCTTCCTCAGGAACTACAGAACATCACATCACCAGCCACATTTCGCAGAAAACTATTTTCAATTCTGTCGAATCAAAGCTCATAAGTAATACCTGTAATATACCCGTAAGTTAAAATTTAGCTTAAACTTCTCTTTGTTTTTTCCCCTTTTTCTCGATTTGATGTAAAATTTATTTGTAATATTAACTTTAGATACTTAATTATAAGATAAAACATCTTGTAGTATCAAGTTAAATTATAACATCAATGAATAAATGAAATGAAATGAAATATAGGCGTAATTGACTCTATGACTATTTTCTCTGAGTAATGATCGAATTCTGAGATCTCTAGAGGGAGCATATAGATGAACATGTTCCAAAAGATACGGACAATTGATTCTATAAGATAATATATCTTTAATAAAGAGTAAAGCAAACATCTTGCGTCGGTTTTCTAAAGTCCGAATTCCAATGAGCTGGCATCTGACACGATACGTAGGCATTTCTATGTTCCAATTTAATTTTTTTATCACTAGTCTTGTAAACTTTTTTTGGACATTTTCAATTCTATTAATGTGACTATTGTAAATCGGATTCCACACTATGCAGCAATATTCGAGCCTAACAAAAGCAGTATATAGAGATTTTATTGTATAGGGATCCCTTAAATCGAATGAATTGCGAGATATAAAACCTAGCATAGAATTGGCTTTATTTATCATAAAATCAAAGTGATTGACGAAGCTAGGTTTGGTATCAAAGATAACTCCTAGATCTTTTTTTTACAAAAACTCTTTGAAGAAGGCAATTTACGATTATATAGTCATACCTAAGGGGAAATAAGCTTCGAGAAATGGTGATACATTCACACTTTTTGGTATTTGGGCTTAAGTGGTTTTGTTCGACCGTTGAACTTAGAATTGTGGTAGAATCACACATGTACTACGTCGTTTCTACGTTGTAAAAAAAATATGCAGATAAGAAAATAAAACACCAGTCTCTTCTACGAACAGCGAACAAGTGATAATTTATTTTACATATAATGCAACAGAGTAATGAAGGGTATATTTTCCCCGTATAGCATCAAATTTCCCACTGAGGCGTCATCCGCGAACATTAGTTGCATTGAATTGGTTAGAATATCGGGTAGATCATTTATAAATAATAGAAATAACAAGTGGCTACCTTGTGGAACGCCTGATGTTACTAAGATAGGGTTGGACATAACGGACTTTATCTTTACATATTGGTTACGACCAACAAGGTAAGTCTTCAACCATTCTAACATGCTTTAATGAAATCCGAAATTTTCAATTTTTTTTTTAATAAGAGTTTATGCTGAACTTGTCAAAGGCTTAAGCAAAGTCCGTGTAGATAACATCTACCTGGTAACCCTTTTCAACTGAATTAAGTATATAGTTTGTAAATATACTAAGGTTAGTTGAAGTAGATCTGCCTGACACAAAACCATGCTGGACTGGAGATATTATCTCTTTTAGTAAAAAGTTTAGTTTGCCAGAAATTATCTTCTCAAATAATTTGGGTATTGAGGATAACTTACTAATAGGATGGTTGTTGGATATATCTTGTTTCGACCCGTTTTTATGAATTGGAGTTATAAAAGATGTTTTCCATTCTGGAAGAAATACTCCAATTGTTAGGGTGCTGTTAAAGATACAATCCAACACTCTCGTGAAGGCGTTAGCACATTTCTTTAAAACTATAGGTGGAATACCATCAGGGCCCATATTATTGTCTTCTTTAAGGCCAGAGAGCGCGGATTTTATCTCCGAAGCGGAAATACTTAAGTAGCCTATATTAATATTATTTTCTGCTGAGTTTGGCGGGAAGTTTGATATATTATTTAAATCCAAGTAATTGGATTTAAAGAATTCAGCAAAGGCATTACAAATTGATGGTAAACTATTAAACGTTGAACCTAGATATTGCATAGTTAAGGGGATTCCGTATGATTTTCATTTATCTTTAATAAAACTCCAGAAATATTTACTATTTGTTTTTAACTTCGATTCCATTGAGTGAATATAGTTTCTGTATAAAAAGTTGTTTAGAACATTGAATTTTTTTTCAAGTACTAAGTAAATACTACACAGATTAGTATTGGACGGAAACTTTTGCAAAGACTTATAAGCTTTGTTTTTTTTGTTGCACAAAATTATTAATCTTTTATTGTACCACATGGGCTTCGAAGCATTCTTCGTTTTTGTTATGGGAACATATTGATCAAAAGCTGCCTTCAGAGACCTAGGAAAGCTTACGTAAAAAGTGGATAATTCGCTCCTATCGGTAAAAACTGACGGCACTGTAATATTATCTATAAGATTCGCAATGCCATTTATATTAGCTTTTTGAAAATTGTTTTTATAATTAGCAATATTTTCGGAATTAAAACAATTCTATAACTTAAAATCGAAAACTAGAGCATTGTGGTGAGTAGAGTTTGGACATATATATATTGGACATAGAGATTTATTAACAGAAAGATATGTCTTTATCAGCAAATAATAAGTCAAGAGTTCTGTTTAGGCTATTTTTAAAGTTATTCAACTGAATTAAATTGGAAGTTGTTAACGAATCAATAAACAGAGATTCACATTCATTATTTACATTATATGGAACCAGATAGCCTTCATCCAGATCAAAAACCCAATTAATATTTGGCAAATTAAAGTCACCTACAAAAATTACATGTTGTTTACAATTTGACTTGGTAGCATAATAAATACAATTATTTACATGTTCTTTGTATAATTCTAACGAACTTTTTGGTGGTATATAACTTACTATTATGAAAATATTGTCACTACAATTTAAGAAAACTTTGATAACTATTTGATCAATATCTAGAGTTGCATTATTCGAAGATGGCAAAACCATTTCAGTACAGGCGTAAGAAGAACTTACTGCAAGAGGCACACCTCCTCCCCTTTGGAGCCCTGTTGATTGGAAGCATCTGTCTTTACGAAATACGGAGTATTGAGTACTATTGAACATTTCAGCATTGCTGTGATTATTATTTAGCCATGTCTCGGTAAAAGCTAGGAAATCATACTGCTCAGAAGATGATGCCAGTAGTATTTGTTGCATTTTAGATCGCATTCCCCCAACATTCTGATAGTAGCCGAGGAAATTATATGAGTTGGATAGAAAAGGAAAATTGGTGTTATTGTTGGTGCGTTGTGCATTGTTATTGTTACAATGGGGAGAAGAGCTCGATGACGATGATGTTGATGATGATGAAGATGATGATGATGATGACGATGACGATGGGATCGGTATTAGTGATGATGGTGACGAAGGAGATAGCAGTGAGGGCAGTGGCGGCGGCGGCGGCGTTAGCTGTGGCGATGACAGTGTATTATATTGTGACAGAGATGGCGAATAAGAGAGTGAAGAAACCGTGAGAGTTGATCGTTTAGTTAACGATAGATTGAAGGAGAATGATGATGATGCGGAATATGACGAAGATGATGGTGATGGTGTAGTTGATGACGATGTAATTAAGAATCTGCCGAGAGTATTGGGGGCGCGGGTGGTGTTTCCTTCATCTTCTTTTTTTTGCCCACAGGTAAAAAATATTTAACTTGGACATGACGAGGCCAAAGTGAGGAGTCCATTATGGTTGTTAAATGGTCAGATGCTACACTCAATTTAAATGTTACGTATTTTAGATCTGAAACAATTGAGTCTTTTTTAACAAGCATATACCATTTGAATGAACTCGAAGATAAGTTTGACTTTTCTGATATAAATTTGATAATGTCATCTGGAGTAGTAGAGTTAGCGAACCGAGATAAATGAAGCCATTTGATTTTAGGTAAGGCACAGAGATTGGATGACGTAGCAGTGCCTATTATTTTTTTTTATTTCACTACTCTTTCTTGTTTTTTTTTTTTTTTTTTCTAATAAGTTGAGATTAGAGTTTGTTAATGACGCTAAATTAACATTGTTAGATGAAGAGGGAATGACCTTAGTTTTTTGATTATCAATAGGAGAATCCTTTGAGGTTGATTTTTTTTCCAAATTGACATACATTTTGCTAATTTTACCAGGCGTTTCAATAATTTCACAATTAAGCTCAGTATTGGTTCGTTCTGGCAAAGACTAGAGCAAAGCGTTTGACTTAGCTTGTTTGCGAGGTGGTGAGTTAGAAAACGAGTCTCTAAAGGAAGAGAACTCTTTTATGAGATTATTGACATTGGAAGAGAGTTCATTGAAACTGTTTATTACTTGTGGGAAATTAATGTTTAGACAAAATTCACATTTCCAGAATAATCTTTTTTCAGATAATGTATCAAAATCACTGTCACTAATGTTAGTACAGTCTTTATGAAAAAAAAAACGACCACAGAAAAATTCACACTTTACGAATTTATTATCTTTGGATCGTTTGATTACTAGTTCACATTTAGCGCAAACTTTTGACATTATGAATTACTAGAAATTGAGCTCGTTGATATCTTTGATTATGGTTACCATTACCATTAGATTCCATCCATTTCTTGATTTCTTCTTGTCCCACCACCACCCTCAGTCACCACCATTTGTTTTTGCTCCATTTCTTGTTTCTTGGTCCATTTCTTGTTTTTTGATCCATTTTTTTATTTCTTCTTGTCCCACCACCACCCTCAGTCACCACCATCAAAAACCATCAAAAACTCTCATCTCTCTCTCACTCATCAATCAATCCCTCACATTAAAATGTACTAATAGTTGAGATAACACGGTATCTACTCAAAATAATAATTTCCCACATTAAAATGTACTAATAGTTGAGGTAACACGGTATCTACTCAAAATAATAATTTCCCACATTAAAATGTACTAATAGTTGCGATAACACGGTATCTACTCAAAATAATAATTTTCCACATTAAAATGTACTAATAGTTGAGATAACACGGTATCTACTCAAAATAATAATTTCCCACATTAAAATGTACTAATAGTTGAGGTAACACGGTATCTACTCAAAATAATAATTTCCCACATTAAAATGTACTAATAGTTGAGGTAACACGGTATCTACTGAAAATAATAATTTCCCACATTAAAATGTACTAATAGTTAAGGTAACACGGTATCTACTCAAAATAATAATTTCCCACATTAAAATGTACAAATAGTTGAGTGCTTGACCTTGAGTGGTTACAGACATCAAGAAAATCTCTATTATATTATGTGATGTTAATAACACGTCCGTACTGTGTGATCGCTGATTAACGACTGAGGTGTTGGAGGTGTACGGGTGGTAGGTCCGTGATGACTTCTAGCGCTGCTGTGGGGGTTTTTCTGATAGCTCCTATTATACAGATACAAGCTAGTCTCTGTAGTTTGTTGAGCTTGGCTTGTACTGATGTTTGTTTTGTTTTGTGCCACCAGGCGGGCGCAGCGTATGTGAGAATTGGTCTAGTGATGGCTGTGTATAGCCAGCGAGATATCTTAGGATTAACGGACCAAGTTTTTCCAGTGAGATTTTTGCGGGTCCATAGAGAAATGCTGGCTTTCTCAATGGTCTTTGTGATGTGAGAGTTCCAAGTGAGCTTTTCGTCTAGTTTTGCACCTAGATATTTGGCTTCGCTTGAGCCGAAGGCACGAAGATTGAAGGCGAACCTCTGGGGAAAGCAGTTAGATCGGCGGAGGTATCCCCTACCGAAACCCATCCGACCATCTCATCTGAAGTCCCCGCACTTCTTGGCGGCGCGCAGCGCAGAAAGCGTCGGCGGCTAGTAAAGGCTGCTGCAGGAGGCACAAGCATGCCCCAGCACTTTCGGCATGCGCCTCAAACACTCCTGCTCTTATTGGTGACGGTCAAATCCCCAATAAGAGCATGCCAGGTTCCAAAACTGACGGAGCTGGAGGTGCTCCAATGAACCCTGAATCCATTTCCCGTATGCTGGAAAGTGTTTATTCGAATATTAACTTCGATTTCAACCGCCACACTACATGCCTAAAACTCCGTCTCCTCAATAGCCTTCCCTTCTCCCGATCATAGCTTCAAAGGATCGCCACCCTTTCATATTTTTTTTTTCTATTTTTTATATTTTTTTTTCTATTTTCTATTCCTTTTTTTCTATTTTTCTATCCATTTCTTTCCATTTTTCTATTTTTCTATTCCTTTTCTTTCTTTTATTTTTTTTATTTTTCTTTTCCTTTTTTTCTTATCTTTTTCTTCTATTTTTCTATTCCTTTCTCCACCTCACCAAACCCAAACACCATATCTACACCACTACACTACAGCAACTGAGCACCTCAGTCTGAATACCCATATTTATAGAATAACAAACAAAAAAAAGTTGAATTTATTTTGCAGTGTTTCTTGGCAAGTGTTTTTTTTTACAGTATTTTTGGCAAAGTTTTTTTTTTCAAATGTTTGATCACATGGGGTTGTTGAACAAGACTCTCTGGGCCCTGTGTTGTTGACGTAAGCGCTGACATAGACATCTAGGCTTATAGGCTTATTGATAGGCGTATTTTGTGTCCTTCTTTCTCTTCAAGCCCATTTGTTTATGCTTTGCTGAACGTTACTTTTAAGCTGAATTTTAGCATCAGAGCCGTGGATAGCATGTCCGAAAACAGGTTCTTAGGTGCGACTGGCCTAATTAAATTACTAAATTCAGATTTTTTTTTTTGCAGTTTTCTCCGGAGTTAATCTCTTTCTCTGTTCCCTTGGCTTTGAACCCAATGCGTTGAAGTGGATATCTTCTTATTTGAAAACCCGTTTGATTTAGATTTAGATTATGGTGGGGGGAGGGACAATGTCACCTAATCACTGCGGCCTCTGATAGGCCTATTTTAATGTCCCCTCAAAAATCCTAGAAAGTTTAAGGAGTTGTTTAATTCTTGGTTTGTAGGAACATCTTGGCTTGTCTGCTACCTTACGTTTGTGTGCAGTAGTGGTTGGCCGTGTTCCTCAACCATTCCTTTATGTAGCATTTTATGGTGCTGATATGTATGCCGCACAATGGTCTTGGCATCATGAATGGTGATGTAGAGCCTTTTATTGCTAATAGGTCTGCTTTTTCGTTTCCTCTATGGCCACTGCGTCCTGGTATCCACATGAGGTGAACTCTGTTTGTATTGGCCAGCTGGCGTAATAGTTGTAAGCAGTCCCATACCAATTTAGAGGTGACTTCGTAGCTTTTGAGGGCTTAAAGTGAAGCCTTGCTGTCAGAGAGAGTATAAATGTTTTTATTGGTTATAGCTCTGTTTATATTTTCTCTGAGGCAGAGTTCAATAGCGAATATCTCTGCTTGAAATACGGAGTTGTATCTGTCTATGCTGTTATAGATTTGTGTTCCTGTGTTGGCTCCGTATACTCCAGCCCCAACACCTTCGTTCGTTTTGGATCCATCTGTGTAAGATTGACGATCGAAGGAAGATCTATTTTGCTCCCAGGTGTGTCAAGAGGGAATTGAGACCTTAAAATTTTGGCTGAAATTATACCTTGGAAGACAATTGTCTATATGGGGTATTTTTAGGATTTCATGCCTGTTTAGTTCATTAAGAATGTCAGGATGAAAGAGCCTGGAATTAGAATCATCCTCCGCGATAAGTTTATGAGCGAATATTATTGGTTCTTTTTTAAGTTGGAGGTGTACGGGTGGTAGGTCCGTGATGACTTCTAGCTCCTATTATACAGATACAAGCTAGTCTCTGTAGTTTGTTGAGCTTGGCTTGTATTGATGTTTGTTTTGTTTTGTGCCACCAGACGGGCGCAGCGTATGTGAGAATTGGTCTGGTGATGGCAGTGTATAGCCAGCGAGATATCTTAGGATTAACGGCCCAAGTTTTTCCAGTGAGATTTTTGCGGGTCCATAGAGAAATGCTGGCTTTCTCAATGGTCTTTGTGATGTGAGAGTTCCAAGTGAGCTTTTCGTCTAGTTTTGCACCTAGATATTTGGCTTCGTTTGAGCCGAAGGCACGAAGATTGAAGGCGAACCTGTGGGGAAGGCAGTTACATCGGCGGAGGTATCCCCTACCGAAACCCATCCGACCCCCTCATCTGCAGCTCCACACTTCTTGGCGGGGCGCAGCGCAGAAAGCGTCGGCGGCTAGTAAAGGCTGCTGCAGGAGGCACAAGCATGCCAGCACTTTCGGCAAGCGCCTCAAACACTCCTGCTCTCATTGGTGACGGTCAAATCCCCAAAAAGAGCATGCCAGGTTCTTTTTCTGACGGAGCTGGAGGTGCTCCAATGAACCCTGAATCCATTTCCCGTATGCTGGAAAGTGTTTATTCGAATATTAACTTCGATTTCAACCGCAGCACTACATGCCTAAAACTCCGTCTCCTCAGTAGCCTTCCCTTCTCCCAATCATAGTTTCAAAGGATCGCGCCCACCCCTCCACCCTTTTATATTTTTTTTTCTATTTTTCTATTCCTTTTTTTTCTATTTTTTTTCTATTTTTCTATTCCTTTTTTTCTATTTTTCTATTCCTTTCTTTCCATTTTTCTATTCCTTTTTTTCTATTTTTTAAGCTATTGCATAGCTTTTATCTCGCGCTTTGAGCGCGGCGACCGAATCAAGAAATTCCGTAACGAAAATAAACCTAGCACCCCCCACTCCGACCGGCACAGCGGTACGGCGTTGAAAGCCGTGCATCGTCTAACCTCGTTTCAGTGCGGCAGACTTCGACACGGTGTTTGTGTGCGTGCGACTAGACGTATGCGTGTAGACTATACGAAGCTCGCACGGATCGAGACGAGCTGCTCCGAAATCGAACGAATACGTAAGCAGCTGTTTGTGAGAAAGTATAATATAGGTGTTTAGGTATCTACTATCTATGTATAACAGTGAATAGCTGTACGCGTAAAATTTGTGTATAAAGTGTTTTCAATATGAATAAACAAAGTGCATTTATTAATGAAGAAAGTGATGAAAAAATAGTGGAAGAAAATGAGTGAGTACTCTATATACATACATTTTATTATTACTGCTATAAAAATAACCTGCTATAAATATAACCTAAATAACCTGATCAAACTATCGTTCTTTTTGTTCAATTTTTTTATAAATTGCATAATGATATTATTTCTGATGATCATTACTACAATATTATTCGTGCTGGTATGAATAGACCAAAATTATTCTATAAAAGGACACCAGCAGAAAAATGGCACAACACTTTCAATCCATTCGTATTACATCATTTGAAATCGAACATGGATTTTCAGATTATACTAGATGAATATGCTTGTGCAACATATGTTGTTGAATATGTCAATAAGCATAATAGAGGGATTAGTAATTTGCAAAGACAAATAATTGACATAATGGACGAGCATCCAGAATTCAACATTGTCGATATCACAAAAATAATGAGTATTGACATACTTCAGTCTGTTGAAATGCCGGCACAAGAAGCTGCTTGGTATTTATTAAGAGAACCTATGGCTAAGTCATCGGTGGTGACAGTCTACATTCCAACGGTATTTCCTACTGAACGCGCAAGAATTAGAAAATCTATGAAGGAACTTGAAGCTTTAGATGATGATTGTACGAACGTTTGGAAAGAGAATTGGTTCGATAAGTATGAGAAAAGACCTGAAGAACTCCGCGATGTTAGGTTAGCACAATTTGTTGCAAAATATTGCCTAAATAAAAAGGGGACTTACACTAAAAGAGATACTGCAAGAATAATAAAATACAGGAACTACGATATGGCTGACAATTATTTATTTTTATTTATTTATTTATTTATTTATTTATTATCTACTGAAAACAAATTTCTTACAGATACTTTACAATATTCTTAAAACTACTTAACAATTCATTATTAATTAAAAATTTATAGAACAAAAAGAAAAAATAGCAAAATAAACAAAAGTTAAACAATGTATTCGTTTTCAAGACGACGTTTTAATTGATTTCTATCCATGTTGAAGTCAATTATGCCGCTGGCTGTATTATATAATGAAGAGCATCTTAAGATTGCTTCATTACGAGCATGGTTAGTTTTAACGAGTTGAATTTGGAGGAACGGGCGTTCCCTTAAAATTCCTTCTGGGGCATATATGTATGTTAAGAGAAGAAAGAATTTGGGGACAGTGAATTCGACTAGTGAGAACATCATGCACGAACAAGATGCCTTGGATCTTACGTCTTTTTTCTAATGGAACTAAGTTTATTAAGCTACATCTCGCGTTATAAGATGGCATGAAAGGCCAGTTTAGCCTTCTAAAGGCGAATCTTGTAAACGACTTCTGAACACGTTCCAACCTGTTTATATGTACTGCGCAGTATGGATCCTATATTATCGAACAGTATTCTAAAAACGGGCCAACTAAGGCAATATACAATTATTTTAAGGTGTAGGGATCGTTGAAATCCTTGCAGTTACGCTTTATGAAACCTAATAAGGAATTTGCTTTTGCAGCTATATACTCAAAATGAGGAACGAAGGACATTTTTGAGTCGAATATAACCCCTAAGTCGGTAACTTGGTTAGTTAAAGCTAATTGTTTATCACCAATGTAGTAGTTGTAACGAATGGGAAAAGAACAACGATGAACAGAGAAAACTTTGCATTTCTCAATATTTAGAGATAAGTTGTTTATCTTGCACCACAGAACAATGTTGTTCAGATCCATTTGCAAATTCTGGCAATCCGTTTCGGTATTAACTTTACAAAATATCTTTAAATCGTCAGCGAATAACAAAGTTGAAGAAAAATTTACAACTTTGGAGATGTCGTTTATGAAAAAAATAAACAGTAATGGGCCTAAATGGCTACCTTGAGGGACTCCTGAGTAAACCTTAATGGGTGAAGATGTTATGTTGCCGATCTTTACTTTTTGATGTCGATTTTTTAGATAGCTGGAGATCCATTTTAAGAACAACATGTTAAACCCAAGCTGTTTTAGTTTAAGAAGCAACAAATTGTGATCTACTGTATCAAAGGCTTTAGAAATATCTGTGTAGATCACATCAGTCTGTGCCCCAGATTCCAGGGCATCGAAAACAAATTTCGAGAACATCACAAGATTGGTGGTAGTCGACATACCGATCATGAACCCATGTTGGGATGGACAAATCAGATTTTTTGTATAGAATATCAGTTTTTGTTTAAGTAAGCTTTCAAATAGCTTTGGGATTGCAGACAATTTCGATATTCCTCTATAATTTTTTACATGTTGTCTGTTCCCCGATTTAAAAATTGGAACAATGAATGAAAGTTTCCAAGTATCTAGAAACTTTCCACAAGAAAGCGACAAATTAAATATTATTCGAAGGGGAGTAAAAAGAGAATACCTAAAATTTTTTAGAAAAATCGCGGGAAGTTTGTCAGGACCGGCGGTACTATTAATTTTTAAGGCACTTAAGCCAAGAAAGACATCTTCGTCAGTATGAACAAGATTAGGAATTTGTGGATAGAATTCGGAATTATTTTCAAAGTTCTCGGAATAATGGGTAGTCGCCGGTTTGTGATACACGGATTGAAAGAATTCCGCAAATAGATTACAAATACCTTTTAAATCGGTAGATACTTTATCATTATATTCTAGTGAAGAAGGGAAACTACTGGATTTATTTTTCGACTTTATAAATTTCCAAAAGTATTTTGAATCGGTTCTTATACAGGATTCAGTTTGCATAATATACTGTTTGTATAGAAAAGAGTTTAAAAATTCATATTCACGACGCAATCTTCTAAAATGTTCACGATCAATATCTGCGTTCGTTGTCTTGTATCTTTTAAAGGCTTTATTTTTAACGTTTTTAAGATTCTTTAATCGTTTGTTAAACCAATTCTTGTTCTCCTTGTTTACATTACAACGATTATAGGCGTGAGAGGTTCTGTTGCATGTTCGTTTTCAAAGTGAAGAAAATGATATTATTGCTGAAAATAAGTTCATTCAAATATACGAGGACAACAAACATACGATATTAGAACGTAGGAAAGAATTTGAATCAAAATTGGACATAGAGAAAACTTTAGAAATTTGTAGACAGTTGTGCCGAGAAAACGATGAAGAACAAGAAGCCGAAGAATTATTAAGAGCGGTTGATATATTGCATGAAAGAGATCATTATGACTTATTGCTACGTGATCCAAACTCAACTGCTAACGTTGATTTACAAAATGCATCTCTGCATAAACTTGGCGCTGTAGCTAAAAAAAGACAAAATTTAATGGATTATCAACAGTTCTAGGATTTAATGCGAATGGCAAATGATCAACAAAGAGATATTCTTATGACTATAATTCATCATTTACAAACTTCAATTCAAGAACCATTTCAAATTTTTTTTACGGGACCAGCTGGTACGGGAAAATCATTCGTTATCAAACTGATTATGGATATTTACAACAGGTTCACTGATAATGATGGTTACTGCAATGCCTATATTACATGTGCTTCAACCGGCAAAGCTGCCGTGGCTATTGATGGTACAACTGTTCATACAGCTCTCAAAATTTCTCTTTCAAAACTTTTGCCTCTGTCATCAGAAACGTTGCAATTGTATAGATCTCTTTTCAGATATGTCAGAGTACTGATCATTGATGAAATTAGCATGGTTAGTGCAGAACTTCTACATAAAATTGATAATCGTCTAAAACAAATAACAGGAAAAAACACAGATTTCGGAAGTATAGATGTTATTTTGATCGGAGATTTACGGCAATTGCCACCAGTAAGATCGACACCAATTTACAAGACAATCAGAACGAGCATGATTGGACCGCATTTATGGAGAAAATTAAAATTTTATCAACTTACCACAATAATGAGACAAGCTAATGTTGCATTTTCACAAGTTTTGACAAAAATAGGTAATGGAGATGTACTAGATGAGCATGAGTTTCAACTTATTGAATCGAGATTTTTCAAAAAAGAGGATGTTGCTACATTATGTCCTCATGGAGTTCGTTTATTTTTGAAAAATGAAGATGTTGCCGCCTATAACAATTTGATTTTGAGCCAATGTGAAAACAAAGTTCTTTCAACGTCCGTAGACGTCATTATTGGCGCTAAAAGTACTGAGCAAAAAGCTAATTTTAGACTTAAATTACATAAAAAAATTGTTATTGACACTGGAGGACTGCCTTATCACATTACTTTTGTTGTTGGAAAGCATTATGTTATTACCAACATCGACGTTACTGATGGTTTATGCAATGGTGCTGTTGGGAAATTGGTACATCTAGAATTTGATGAAAGTAACACTGTTCAGGGTAAAGCTGGTGACTGTACCGATTTCACAAAAAAAGAAAAATCGAAACTCTTTCTTAGAACGTTATAATTTATTGTGTGTCCTCGCACAAGGTCTGATTTAGAAGAAGCTAACAATAAAATCCTGGCTTGTATTTATAATCAGCTGTTTTTTTGTTTTTGTTATGAAAATGGGGTGAATAACCCAATGACCTACATTTGTTACATTCTGTGTATGTGTACGCTCTGCCATTTCCCCAGGTTTCGGAATGCATTGGGAGAATGGCAGATCGCATTACAATCCACATTCCACAAATTCGATTCAGATAAAGTGGGTGGAAAAAAAAGGCCACTCTAGCAGTGCAAAATAGAGTCGGCAATCTCGCTGTTCCCATTGAATTACGAACAGCAAATATTTCATTAACATCGGATAGAAAATGTATAGCCAAACGCAAACATTTTCCATTAACTTCAGCTCTTGCTCTAACTATACATAAGTCGCAAGGTGGAACTTTTGACGAAATAGTATATGAATATAGTAAAGCACATTCTCAGGAACTCGTTTATGTTGCGCTTTCTCGGGTGACTAATATTGAAAAATTGTATATCACGACAAAAAACGATAATTCTACATTCAAGTTTTATCATAATCGAAGGCAAGCTGCATGGACTGCATCTTTGTTGCAAGAATTCAAAAGATGTCTTTAAATAGTGTTCAGATGATAGCTCAAAGTGTCTTAGATTTCATTAGTAATAGAAATGGCATTTCAATAATGACTTTCAATTGCCAAAGTCTAAATAGTCACAAATACGATTTACAAGATTCAGTTACGAGACAAACAAATGTGTTACTTCTTACCGAAACTTGCATGACGGGTGATAATCCGATTGAAATACCTAATTTCAATTGTATTGTTCAATTCAAACGAGATACTGTTCCAAAAGGTGGGGTAGCTATTTACCAAAATAATAATAATGTTACTAATATTATGACTCCGAATATTGAAATAAATATTGCACACGTTAACGACGTTAATGTTAGGCACTCATTTCTTGGAGATATTTGTGCGTACTTATGCAAACTTAGAAATGGCCTACACATAGTCATGGTAGCAATTTACATTTCTCCAAATACAAAATTGGACGAGGTTGAGCATTTTATTCATCGCACTTTACTGGAGTACACTGAAGAAGGGTCGAAAATACTTGGTACAAATGCTAATAAATTTCCACTTATCTTGGCTGGCGATTTCAACATCAACTTCGCTGATAAAAAATCAGAGCGGTTGACAACTTTTCTTTCGGAAAAGTTCAATTTGAAAATGAATAATGATCCACAAGAATCCACAACAAAATATGGGACCACCATTGACGCGGTATTTTCCAGATATTTAGAGGATATCAAGTGTCAAACTTATGTTCCTTATTTTAGTTACCATAAACCTATAGTTTCAATGATAAAAATTCCTGAATAACCTACATAGATTGTAAGATAATAAAAATATTTTAAACAATATTAACTTCTCATTTATTCAATAAAAGAAAATTTTTTTTTTCTTATCGCTCACCACGCTCAAAAATATTGCATAAATATTATAAGTGCATAAGCTATGCAATAGCTTTACCGCGGCAGTCCCCGAGTGACACACGTATTTTTTTCTTCTATTTTTCTATTCCTTTCTCCACCTCACCAACCCCAAACACCATATCCACACCACCACACTACACCACAGCAACTGAGCACCTCAGTCTGAATACCCATATTTATAGAATAACAAACAAAAAAAGTTGAATTTATTTTGCAGTGTTTCTGGGCAAGTGTTTTTTTTTTACAGTGTTTTTGACGTAAGCGCTGACATAGGCATCTAGGCTTATAGGCTTATTGATAGGCTTATTTTGTGTCTTTCTTTCTCTTCAAGCCCATTTGCTTATGCTTAGCTGAACGTTACTTTTAAGCTGAATTTTACCATCAGAGCCGTGGATAGCATGTCCGAAAACAGGTTCTTAGGTGCGACTGGCCTAATTAAATTACTAAATTCAGATTTTTTTTTTTTGCAGTTTTCTCCGGAGTTAATCTCTTTCTCTGTTCCCTTGGCTTTGAACCCACTTCTTATTTGAAAAACCGTTAGATTTAGATTTAGATTAAGGTAGGGGGAGAGACAATGTCACCTAATCACTGCGGCCTCTGATAGGCCTATTGTGATGTCCCCTCAAAAATCCTAGAAAGTTTAAGGAGTTGTTTAGTAGGTTTGTAGGAACATCTTGGCTTGTCTGCTACCTTACGTTTGTGTCCAGTAGTGGTTGGCCGTGTTCCTCATCCATTCCTTTATGTAGCATTTTATGGTGCTGATATGTATGCCGCAGAATGGTCTTGGCATCATGAATGGTGATGCAGAGCCTTTTCTTACTAATAGGTCTGCTTTTTCGTTTCCTCTATGGCCACTGTGTCCTGGTATCCACATGAGGTGAACTCTGTTTGTATTGGCCAGCTGGCGTAATAGTTGTAAGCAGTCCCATACCAATTTAGAGTTGACTTCGTAGCTTTTGAGGGCTTGAAGTGCAGCCTTGCTGTCAGAGAGAGTATAAATGTTTTTATTGGTTATAGCTCTGTTTATATTTTCTCTGAGGCAGAGTTCAATAGCGAATATCTCTGCTTGAAATACGGAGTTGTATCTGTCTAGGCTGTGATAGATGTGTGTTCCAGTGTTGGCTCCGTATACTCCAGCCCCAACACATTCGTTCGTTTTGGATCCATCTGTGTACCATACATAGGATTGACGATCGAAGGAAGGTCTATTTTGCTCCCAGGTGTGTCAAGAGGGAATTGAGGCCTTAAAATTTTAGCTGAAGTTATACCTTGGAAGACAATTGTCTATATGGGGTACTTTTAGGATTTCATGCTTGTTTAGTTCATTAAGAATGTCAGGATGAAAGAGCCTGGAATTAGAATCATCCTCCGCGATAAGTTTATGAGCGAATATTATTGGTTCTTTTTTAAGTTGGAGGTGTACGGGTGGTAGGTCCGTGATGACTTCTAGCGCTGCTGTGGGGGTTTTTCTCATAGCTCCTATTATACAGATACAAGCTAGTCTCTGTAGTTTGTTGAGCTTGGCTTGTACTGATGTTTGTTTTGTTTTGTGCCACCAGACGGGCGCAGCGTATGTGGGAATTGGTCTGGTGATGGCTGTGTTTTTCCAGTGAGATTTTTGTGGGTCCATAGAGAGATGCTGGCTTTCTCAATGGTCTTTGTGATGTGAGACTTCCAAGTGAGCTTTTCGTCTAGTTTTGCACCTAGATATTTGGCTTCGTTTGAGCCGAAGGCACGAAGATTGAAGGCGAACCTCTGGGGAAAGCAGTTAGATCGGCGGAGGTATCCCCTACCGAAACCCATCCGACCCTCTCACCTGCAGCCCCCGCACTTCTTGGCGGCGCGCAGCGCAGAAAGCGCCTCAAACACTCCTGGTATTATTGGTGACGGTCAAATCCCCAACAAGAACATGCCAGGTTCCAAAACTGACGGAGCTGGAGGTGCTCTAATGAACCCTGAATCCATTTCCCGTATGCTGGAAAGTGTTTATTCGACTATTAACTTCGATTTCAAAAGCAGCACTACATGCCTAAAACTCCGTCTCCTCAATAGCCTTCCCTTCTCCCAATCATAGTAGACATAGACATAGACATGTGTGTCAAGAGGGAATTGAGACCTTAAAATTTTGGCTGAAGTTATACCTTGGAAGACAATTGTCTATATGGGGTACTTTTAGGATTTTATGGCTGTTTAGTTCATTAAGAATGTCAGGATGAAAGAGCCTGGAATTAGAATCATCCTCCGCGATAAGTTTATGAGCGAATATTATTGGTTGTTTTTTAAGTTTATTTATTTATGTATTTACTTCATCAATTTGAGTTAACAAACTCAGTTAGACTGACATAACAAAATACAAAAAAATATCGCTTAATTAACTAAAAAGAATGAACTTAAAATATTTTTAAATGCTTCTCTCGAAAGATGAAAGTCAAAGTCGATAATGTTAGATAGCAAATTAATTTCTCTGACACTGCGAGTTATCGGTTCAATATAGGCGTAATTGACTCTATGACTATTTTCTCTGAGTAATGATCGAATTCTGAGATCTATAGAGGGAGCATATAGATGAACATGTTCCAAAAGATATGGGCAATTGATTCTATAAGATAATATATCTTTAATAAAGAGTAAAGCAAACATCTTGCGTCGGTTTTCTAAATTCTGAATTCCAATGAGCTGGCATTTTTTTATCATTAGTCTTGTAAACTCTTTTTGGATATTTTCAATTCTATTAATGTGACTATTGTAAATCGGATTCCACACTATGCAGCAATATTCGAGGATGGACCTAACATAAGCAGTATATAGTGATTTTATTGTATAGGGATCCCTTAAATCGAATGAATTTCGAGATATAAAACCTAGCATAGAATTGGCTTTATTTATCATAAAATCAAAGTGATTGACGAAGCTAGGTTTGGTGTCAAAGATAACTCCTAGATCCTTTTTTACAAAAACTCTTTGAAGAAAGCAATTTACGATTATATAGTCATACTTAAGGGAAAATAAGCTTCGAGAAGTGGTGATACATTCACATTTTTTGGTATTTAGGATTAAGTGGTTTTGTTCGACCGTTGAACTTAGAATTGTGGTAGAATCACACATGTACTACGTCGTTTCTACGTTGTAAAAAAAATATGCAGATAAGAAAATAAAACACCAGTCTCTTCTACGAACAGCGAACAAGTGATAATTTATTTTACATATAAGGCAACAAAGTAATGAAGGGAATATTTTCCCCGTATAGCATCAAATTTCCCACTGAGGCGTTGTTCTGGGATTAATGGTGTTGCCAGATCTTGTTGGTCTTCAACATCCTCCCCCTCCGTGAACGAAGTTCTCAGCTGACTCATAAATATCGAAGTTATCCTTTAATTTGCTCTGTTAATCGTAGTTCTCAACATGCATAGAATTCACATGAAAAGAAAAACAGTATTAGAAAATATATACATGTGTAATATGCATTACATAGAGGACAACGAAACGGGTCAGAGAAAAAAAAGGGAGAGCAATTCGATCGGCGATAATGTTCCTGGTTTGCTCTTACACATTGAGGAAGATCCCGTCGATTGCTTGGTGCATAGATTTCGCCGGGTAGTTCGTAGACAATATGACGGTGATTCGTTGAGTAGTTTCCAATTGGCTTGACGTGAAACCATGTTATGGGGAATTGTTGTAATTAAATCATTAGAATTCATGTAAGTAATTGTTATTTCATTGTAGTATTTTTATTGTGATATATTCTTCAGCTACTTACGTTTTGACTATTGTGATTTAGATAATTAGGTATCTGCTTGACTAATTGCTTGGCTTTATTGTGTGTGTGTGTGTGCATTGAGTATAAATTGAGTTGACTTAATTCGGAGAATGCTTGCTTGAGTTACGCATGAGTAGTGTGAGTGCTTGATAAACGCCTTTTGTTGGATGTTGTGTCCTTGGTAACATATAAATTGAGTGTTTGATTTTGTGTATGAATGATCCCACCATATGAATGATGTGGTTGTCTTGTTGAAATTATGTATTTTGATGAATTTAATTATTGTGTCTAAGTTGTTTCGGGTTAATTTATTCTTTGTCCTAAGTATTGTTTTTGTTGATTGGTAGAGGGCTGAGTTTTGTGATTGGTCTTTTACACTCTCCCTTATCTGTTAAAAGCTTGACGACGCGCGTAATATTATCTGTTCCAGGATACGTTTGAATAATGCGACCTAGTTTCCATTTCGCTGGGGGTAAATTATCGTCCCTTATTAATACCAAATCGTTTACTTCTAGCTGGGGCTGAGGTTTTAGCCATTTCGGTCGCTGCTGAAGTCGGGTCAAATATTCTTAGTGCCATTGTTTCCAAAAGGTTTGCAGGTGTGATTGAACCATCTTCCATCGATCTATAAGGTTTTGCTTATGTATGCTCAAATTTGGTTCCGGAACTGTGAATATTGTAAGTGATCTGGGGTTAGCGCTTGGAAGTCATCAGGATTTTCTGAAAGTGGACATAAAGGCCTCGAATTTAGACACGCTTCTATTTGTGTTAAGAGCGTCGAAAGTTCTTCGTATGTGAGAGTCGCGTTGGAGATAACTCTTTTTAAATGGTGTTTAACACTCTTAACTCCGGCCTCCCACAATCCTCCGAAATGTGGAGCTGCTAAGACTTCGGCCACTTCCTTCTAATCATGTCCCGCACCCTTCATAAGACGATGTAGCTCAGCATCTGCACCCACGAAGTTTCTCCCGCAATCACTATAAATCTGACCACAGATACCTCGCCGTGCCCCGAATCGTCTAAGAGCTGCTAAGAATGCTTGCGTGGTTAAGTCTGTTACCGCTTCTAAATGGATTGCCTTTGTAGCTAGACAGATAAATATGGCCAGGTATGCCTTGAAAGTTTTTGCTCCGCGACCCTTCCATGCTCTTATTGTTATCGGTCCAGCATAATCGATTCCAACGTGAGAAAATGGTCTTGACATCGTGATCCTTGGAGTTGGCAGATTTCCCATTAATTGATGGACTGTCTTCTTGCGGTGTCGATGACAGATTACACAGCTATTCAGCATCTTTTTGATGGATCTCTTGGCTTCTAGTATCCAGTATCGTGTCCGGGTATATGCCATCATCAGCTGGATTCCTCCATGCAGCGTCTTTTCATGAGCATTGCGAATAATAAGGGTCGTGAGATGGTGTCTTGGTTCAAGAATAATCGGGTGTTGCAGATCAAAGGTTAGGTTTGCGTTTTGGAGCCTCCCGCCTACTCTAAGTATACCTTCACCGTCAATGAACGGACACAGTGAAATCATTCCTCTACCCTTTTCGATTCCATTTGGAAACATCTCTTGCTGGGCACAGCGAGCGAGTATTCTTGTGGCAGTGTGGAGTTCCGTTATGTTGAGAGGACCGAAAGATCTAATAGCACCCCTCCTTAGATTATTGATAAACCGTAAGCAATAAGCAGTCGTCCGTGTCAGTCGTTTATAATTTGACATTCGATGAATCAGATGAATTATTCGGCAGTCTGTCACACCTACATGATGAACTTGGATAACTTCGAAATCTTCTTCTGTGTTGAAATCCGTAGATTGTTTCGGATTTTGAAATGGAGCCTCTTCTTTCTCCCAGAACTTCTGGAGTTGTGTATCCATATCAGCTATTTGGTGAAGGCCTTTGATTAATTCCGATTGTACTGGGGCCTTGCCAAACAGAATCCAGCCTAACTTGGTTTTCTGAAGAACTGGCATATTTGTTTCCGCTGGCCTAATAAGTTCAGGCAAGAAAATCTCAGCAAGAACATCACTTCCCAAAAGAAGATCCACTTTGGCTGGCTGATAAAAAAGTGGATCTGCTAATACGAGTCCGCTGAGACATTCCCAATGTAGAGTTGGAAGGCTTCGGGCCGGAAGATGGCCAGACAGTGACTTAAAAACGAAAGCCTGTGTGGAGGTCTTGAAGGTAGAATGATGTGAGGCGAATGTAATTTCCACCACTCTTTGACAAGTGCCGCTGCTGACCAAATCCACATGAGTGGATTTTGCTCTCAAGTTTAGCAGTTGTACAGCTGATTCATTAATAAAACTAGCTTGAGAACCCGTTTCAAGTAAGGCTCTAAGCGATAATGTTTCACCGGACGACGTTTTTACTTTCACCAGAGCCGTTGCTAATAACACCTGCGTCGCCGTGTTCGGCATGGAATGGAAGGTGTTGACGGCTGAACTGTTAGTTGGCTGAGTTCCGTAATGTGGCTGAAATGTGGAGGCTGTCGCATCCATGGCTGAGGTCAAGTAGTTTTGTGAGCGCCCACGAGATGGATTAACTGAGACAACGGAAGTCGTTTCATTTCGCTCTATTTCAAATAGCGCCGTATTGTGGTGGATTAGCGAAACAAATAAGTCTCTGAACGTACGCCATGACTCATAACTGCCTGAGAATACTGGAAGGTTAATTTTTGGGAGACGAATATCAACCCTCCTGGATGACTGGTCCGACTGATTATTCTCGCCGTGGGTTTCGGATGCCTTTAACTTGTCCATTGCATCTAACAAATCGCTCCGATAATCGAAGTAACATTCTCGAATGCAATCGATGATTTCTTCCAATTCATCCGTTTGCGTTGCGTCGAATTCCTTTGCCGCTACTTCAAATCGGGTCGTGGCATTCTCCATGGTTTTCTCCAATAACGACAATCGACCGAAAAGATAGTTTCCCGTCCGTCCCGCAAAACCACGTTTAGCAAAGTTGGAGATATCTCTCTCCAATTGTTTGAGGATCACTCTCAATTCGGCTGTCATTTTGTTTTTAATAATAAAAATAGTCCTTTTGTTTTTAATAATAAAAATAGTCCACTTACTTGTCTCTGTGGTGCGAAATTAAATCAATGTCCAGCGATGAATTTCCTGCTGATGAATTTGTTGATTTTTTTTTTTTGTAACTGCGCACGTCGCGTAAAGGTAGAACCACACACACACAAGTTAAATTATTAAGTTTATTTTGTTGTTTTTTTTTGGAATATTATGATTTTTTTTTTGAGTTAGCCGCTATCGGGCTCGAAGGACCAAAATGTTCGACCGTTGGTCTTAGAATTGTGGTAGAATCACACATGTACTACGTTGTTTCTACGTTGTAAAAAAAATATGCAGATAAGAAAATAAAACACCAGTCTCTTCTACGAACAGCGAACAAGTGATAATTTATTTTACATATAAGGCAACAAAGTAATGAAGGGAATATTTTCCCCGTATAGCATCAAATTTCCCACTGAGACGTTGTTGTGGGATTAGTGGTGTTGCCAGATCTTGTTGGTCTTCAACAGGTTTACTTTACACCGGTTTGTCATACTAATGACATCGTTTTGGAGATCAATGCAATCGGTTTGTGATTTTATGCTTTTGAAAAACTTGAGGTCATCCGCGAACATTAGTTGCATTGAATTGGTTAGAGTATCGGGTAGATCATTTATAAATAATAGAAATAACAAGTGGCTACCTTGTGGAACGCTTGATGTTACTAAGATAGGGTTAGACATAACGGACTTTATCTTTACATATTGGTTACGACCAACAAGGTAAGTTTTCAACCATTCTAACATGCTTTAATGAAATCCGAAATTTTAATTTTTTTTTTTAATAAGAGTTTATTCTGACAGAGGCTTTAGCAAAGTCCGTGTAGATAACATCTACCAGGTAACCCTTTTCAACTGAATTAAGTATATAGTTTGTAAATATACTAAGGTTAGTTGAAGTAGATCTGCCTGACACAAAACCATGCTGGACTGCAGATATTATCTCTTTTAGTAAAAAGTTTAGTTTGCCAGAAATTATCTTCTTAAGTAATTTGGGTATTGAGGATAACTTACTAATAAGACGGTAGTTGGATATATCTTGTTTCGACCCGTTTTTATGAATTGGAGTTATAAAAGATGTTTTCCATTCTGGAAGAAATACTCCAATTGTTAGGGAGCTGTTAAAGATACAATCCAACACTCTCGTGAAGGCGTTAGCACATTTCTTTAAAACTATGGTGGAATACCATCAGGGCCCATATTATTGTCTTCTTTAAGGCCAGAGAGCGCGGATTTTATCTCCGAAGCGGAAATACTTAAGTGGCCTATATTAATATTATTTTCTGCTGAGTTTGGCGGGAAGTTTGATATATTATTTAAATCCAAGTAATTGGATTTAAAGAATTCAGCAAATGCATTAAAATTGATGGTAAATTATTAAACGTTGAACCTAGATATTGCATAGTTAAGGGGATTCCGTATGATTTTCTTTTATTTTTAATAAAACTCCAAAAATATTTACTATTTGTTTTTAACTTCGATTCCATTGAGTGAATATAGTTTCTGTATAAAAAGTTGTTTAGAACATTGAAATTTTTTTCACGTACTAAGTAAATATAAAGACTTATAAGCTTTGTTTTTTTTTGGTGCACAAAATTATTAATCTTTTATTGTACCACATGGGCTTCGAAGCATTCTTCGTTTTTGATATGGGAACATATTGATCAAAAGCTGCCTTCAGAGACCTAGGAAAGCTTACGTAAAAAGTGGATAATTCGCCCCTATCGGTAAAAACTGACGGCACTGTAATATTATCTATAAGATTCGCAATGCCATTTATATTAGCTTTTTGAAAATTGTTTTTATAATTAGCAATATTTTCGGAATTAAAACAATTCTATAACTTAAAATCGAAAACTAGAGCATTGTGGTGAGTAGAGTTTGGACATATATATATTGGACATAGAGATTTATTAACAGAAAGATATGTCTTTATCAGCAAATAATAAGTCAAGAGTTCTGTTTAGGCTATTTTTAAAGTTATTCAACTGAATTAAATTGGAAGTTGTTAACGAATCAATAAACAGAGATTCACATTCATTATTTACATTATATGGAACCAGATAGCCTTCATCCAGATCAAAAACCCAATTAATATTTGGCAAATTAAAGTCACCTACAAAAATTACATGTTGTTTACAATTTGACTTGGTAGCATAATAAATACAATTATTTACATGTTCTTTGTATAATTCTAACGAACTTTTTGGTGGTATATAACTTACTATTATGAAAATATTGTCACTACAATTTAAGAAAACTTTGATAACTATTTGATCAATATCTAGAGTTGCATTATTCGAAGATGGCAAAACCATTTCAGTACAGGCGTAAGAAGAACTTACTGCAAGAGGCACACCTCCTCCCCTTTGGAGCCCTGTTGATTGGAAGCATCTGTCTTTACGAAATACGGAGTATTGAGTACTATTGAACATTTCAGCATTGCTGTGATTATTATTTAGCCATGTCTCGGTAAAAGCTAGGAAATCATACTGCTCAGAAGATGATGCCAGTAGTATTTGTTGCATTTTAGATCGCATTCCCCCAACATTCTGATAGTAGCCGAGGAAATTATATGAGTTGGATAGAAAAGGAAAATTGGTGTTATTGTTGGTGCGTTGTGCATTGTTATTGTTACAATGGGGAGAAGAGCTCGATGACGATGATGTTGATGATGATGAAGATGATGATGACGATGACGATGGGATCGGTATTAGTGATGATGGTGACGAAGGAGATAGCAGTGAGGGCAGTGGCGGCGGCGGCGGCGTTAGCTGTGGCGATGACAGTGTATTATATTGTGACAGAGATGGCGAATAAGAGAGTGAAGAAACCGTGAGAGTTGATCGTTTAGTTAACGATAGATTGAAGGAGAATGATGATGATGCGGAATATGACGAAGATGATGGTGATGGTGTAGTTGATGACGATGTAATTAAGAATCTGCCGAGAGTATTGGGGGCGCGGGTGGTGTTTCCTTCATCTTCTTTTTTTTGCCCACAGGTAAAAAATATTTAACTTGGACATGACGAGGCCAAAGTGAGGAGTCCATTATGGTTGTTAAATGGTCAGATGCTACACTCAATTTAAATGTTACGTATTTTAGATCTGAAACAATTGAGTCTTTTTTAACAAGCATATACCATTTGAATGAACTCGAAGATAAGTTTGACTTTTCTGATATAAATTTGATAATGTCATCTGGAGTAGTAGAGTTAGCGAACCGAGATAAATGAAGCCATTTGATTTTAGGTAAGGCACAGAGATTGGATGACGTAGCAGTGCCTATTATTTTTTTTTATTTCACTACTCTTTCTTGTTTTTTTTTTTTTTTTTTCTAATAAGTTGAGATTAGAGTTTGTTAATGACGCTAAATTAACATTGTTAGATGAAGAGGGAATGACCTTAGTTTTTTGATTATCAATAGGAGAATCCTTTGAGGTTGATTTTTTTTCCAAATTGACATACATTTTGCTAATTTTACCAGGCGTTTCAATAATTTCACAATTAAGCTCAGTATTGGTTCGTTCTGGCAAAGACTAGAACAAAGCGTTTGACTTAGCTTGTTTGCGAGGTGGTGAGTTAGAAAACGAGTCTCTAAAGGAAGAGAACTCTTTTATGAGATTATTGACATTGGAAGAGAGTTCATTGAAACTGTTTATTACTTGTGGGAAATTAATGTTTAGACAAAATTCACATTTCCAGAATAATCTTTTTTCAGATAATGTATCAAAATCACTGTCACTAATGTTAGTACAGTCTTTATGAAAAAAAAACGACCACAGAAAAATTCACACTTTACGAATTTATTATCTTTGGATCGTTTGATTACTAGTTCACATTTAGCGCAAACTTTTGACATTATGAATTACTAGAAATTGAGCTCGTTGATATCTTTGATTATGGTTACCATTACCATTAGATTCCATCCATTTCTTGATTTCTTCTTGTCCCACCACCACCCTCAGTCACCACCATTTGTTTTTGCTCCATTTCTTGTTTCTTGGTCCATTTCTTGTTTTTTGATCCATTTTTTTATTTCTTCTTGTCCCACCACCACCCTCAGTCACCACCATCAAAAACCATCAAAAACTCTCATCTCTCTCTCACTCATCAATCAATCCCTCACATTAAAATGTACTAATAGTTGAGATAACACGGTATCTACTCAAAATAATAATTTCCCACATTAAAATGTACTAATAGTTGAGGTAACACGGTATCTACTCAAAATAATAATTTCCCACATTAAAATGTACTAATAGTTGCGATAACACGGTATCTACTCAAAATAATAATTTTCCACATTAAAATGTACTAATAGTTGAGATAACACGGTATCTACTCAAAATAATAATTTCCCACATTAAAATGTACTAATAGTTGAGGTAACACGGTATCTACTCAAAATAATAATTTCCCACATTAAAATGTACTAATAGTTGAGGTAACACGGTATCTACTGAAAATAATAATTTCCCACATTAAAATGTACTAATAGTTAAGGTAACACGGTATCTACTCAAAATAATAATTTCCCACATTAAAATGTACAAATAGTTGAGTGCTTGACCTTGAGTGGTTACAGACATCAAGAAAATCTCTATTATATTATGTGATGTTAATAACACGTCCGTACTGTGTGATCGCTGATTAACGACTGAGGTGTTGGAGGTGTACGGGTGGTAGGTCCGTGATGACTTCTAGCGCTGCTGTGGGGGTTTTTCTGATAGCTCCTATTATACAGATACAAGCTAGTCTCTGTAGTTTGTTGAGCTTGGCTTGTACTGATGTTTGTTTTGTTTTGTGCCACCAGGCGGGCGCAGCGTATGTGAGAATTGGTCTAGTGATGGCTGTGTATAGCCAGCGAGATATCTTAGGATTAACGGACCAAGTTTTTCCAGTGAGATTTTTGCGGGTCCATAGAGAAATGCTGGCTTTCTCAATGGTCTTTGTGATGTGAGAGTTCCAAGTGAGCTTTTCGTCTAGTTTTGCACCTAGATATTTGGCTTCGCTTGAGCCGAAGGCACGAAGATTGAAGGCGAACCTCTGGGGAAAGCAGTTAGATCGGCGGAGGTATCCCCTACCGAAACCAATCCGACCATCTCATCTGAAGTCCCCGCACTTCTTGGCGGCGCGCAGCGCAGAAAGCGTCGGCGGCTAGTAAAGGCTGCTGCAGGAGGCACAAGCATGCCCCAGCACTTTCGGCATGCGCCTCAAACACTCCTGCTCTTATTGGTGACGGTCAAATCCCCAATAAGAGCATGCCAGGTTCCAAAACTGACGGTGCTGGAGGTGCTCCAATGAACCCTGAATCCATTTCCCGTATGCTGGAAAGTGTTTATTCGAATATTAACTTCGATTTCAACCGCAGCACTACATGCCTAAAACTCCGTCTCCTCAATAGCCTTCCCTTCTCCCAATCATAGTTTCAAAGGATCGCGCCCACCCCTCCACCCTTTTATATTTTTTTTTCTATTTTTCTATTCCTTTTTTTTCTATTTTTTTTTCTATTTTTCTATTTTTCTATTCCTTTCATTCCATTTTTCTATTCCTTTTTTTCTATTTTGTTTTCCATTTTTCTATTCCTTTTTTTCTATTTTGTAAACTATTGCATAGTTTTTATCTCGCGCTTTGAGCGCGGCGACCGAATCAAGAAATTCCGTAACGAAAATAAACCTAACACCCCCCACTCCGACCGGCACAGCGGTACGGCGTTGAAAGCCGTGCATCGTCTAACGTCGTTTCAGTTCGGCAGACTTCGGCACGGTGTTTGTGTGCGTGCGACTAGACGTATGCGTGTAGACTGTACGAAGCTCGCACGGATCGAGACGAGCTGCTCCGAAATCGAACGAATACGTAAGCAGCTGTTTGTGAGAAAGTATAATATAGGTGTTTAGGTATCTATCATCTATGTACAACAGTGAATAGCTGTACGCGTAAAATTTGTGTATAAAGTGTTTTCAATATGAATAAACAAAGTGCATTTATTAATGAAGAAAGTGATGAAAAAATAGTGGAAGAAAATGAGTGAGTACTCTATATACATACATTTTATTATTACTGCTATAAAAATAACCTGCTATAAATATAACCTAAATAACCTGATCAAACTATCGTTCTTTTTGTTCAATTTTTTTTAATGAATAATTGTTTTGGTGTGTAATTACACTATTTATACCTAATTATTTATACCTATTATTTATACCTAGCTATTAAGCTATTGCATAGTTAAGCAATTGCATAGCTTTTATCTCGGGCTATGAGCGCGGCGACCGAAGTTAGCGCCAATGAAACTGGCTGGGAAAATTTGTTGAAATTATTGTACAAATTGAAAAACGAGGGAGCGGAAATTTCAGATGAGTTTTTAGCAGAAATGAGTTATGTGCATAAAGCTCAACTTGTGAATGAAGATGCCGTAACTTGTGCTATTTATTTTAATAAAATGGTAAATTGTCTGTTAAAAGTTTTGCAATCAAAGAAAAGAAGTCCATTCGGAAAATATAGAGTAGTACATTATTTCAAAAGAATAGAATTTCAACATCGTGGTAGCCCACATGCTCATATTCTTCTTTGGTCGGAAAACGTTCCTGAAGATTTATTAAGCAATGATCCTGAGGTAATTAAATTAATCGACGAATTAGTTTCCGTGTCAGCGTCAGAGGCGTCTGGAAATATAAAACTAGTAACACACAAACACACATTCACGTGTTATAAAAAAATGAATCCTAATAAAAAGCAAGAATGTAGAATTGGTGCACCATTTATGCCAACAAAAAAAACTATTAATTTGATACCTATGAAAGACACTGATCCCGATTACTCAGAAGCACTTTTCAAAGAATATAGGGAACGATTTAAATTTATAAGAAATAATCTCGAAAATTTTAACTACACGAATTTTGATGAATTTTCCTCGCATAATGATATTATTTCTGATGATCATTACTACAATATTATTCGTGCTGGTATCAATAGACCAAAATTATTCTATAAAAGGACACCAGCAGAAAAATGGCACAACACTTTCAATCCATTCGTATTACATCATTTGAAATCGAACATGGATTTTAAGATTATACTAGATGAATATGCTTGTGCAACATATGTTGTTGAATATGTCAATAAGCATAATAGAGGGATAAGTAATTTGCAAAGACAAATAATTGACATAATGGACGAGCATCCAGAATTCGACATTGTCGATATCACGAAAATAATGAGTATTGACATACTTCAGTCAGTTGATATGCCGGCTGCTTGGTATTTATTAAGAGAACCTATGGCTAAGTCATCGGTGATGACAGTCTACATTCCAACGGTATTTCCTACTGAACGCGCAAGAATTAGAAAATCTATGAAGGAACTTGAAGCTTTAGATGATGATTGTACGAACGTTTGGAAAGAGAATTGGTTCGATAAGTATAAGAAAAGACCTGAAGAACTCCGCGATGTTACGTTAGCACAATTTGTTGTAAAATATTACCTAAATAAAAAGGGGACTTACACTAAAAGAGATACTGCAAGAATAATAAGATACAGGAACTACGATATGGCTGACAATTACAACGATTATAGGCGTGAGATGGGTCTGTTGCATGTTCGTTTTCAAAGTGAAGAAAATGATATTATTGCTGAAAATAAGTTCATTCAAATATACGAGGACAACAAACATACGATATTAGAACGTAGGAAAGAATTTGAATCAAAATTGGACATAGAGAAAACTTTAGAAATTTGTAGACAGTTGTGCCGAGAAAACGATGAAGAACAAGAAGCCGAAGAATTATTAAGAGCGGTTGATATATTGCATGAAAGAGATCATTATGACTTATTGCTACGTGATCCAAACTCAACTGCTAACGTTGATTTACAAAATGCATCTCTGCATAAACTTGGCGCTGTAGCTAAAAAAAGACAAAATTTAATGGATTATCAACAGTTCTAGGATTTAATGCGAATGGCAAATGATCAACAAAGAGATATTCTTATGACTATAATTCATCATTTACAAACTTCAATTCAAGAACCATTTCAAATTTTTTTTACGGGACCAGCTGGTACGGGAAAATCATTCGTTATCAAACTGATTATGGATATTTACAACAGGTTCACTGATAATGATGGTTACTGCAATGCCTATATTACATGTGCTTCAACCGGCAAAGCTGCCGTGGCTATTGATGGTACAACTGTTCATACAGCTCTCAACATTTCTCTTTCAAAACTTTTGCCTCTGTCATCAGAAACGTTGCAATTGTATAGATCTCTTTTCAGATATGTCAGAGTACTGATCATTGATGAAATTAGCATGGTTAGTGCAGAACTTCTACATAAAATTGATAATCGTCTAAAACAAATAACAGGAAAAAACACAGATTTCGGAAGTATAGATGTTATTTTGATCGGAGATTTACGGCAATTGCCACCAGTAAGATCGACACCAATTTACAAGACAATCAGAACGAGCATGATTGGACCGCATTTATGGAGAAAATTAAAATTTTATCAACTTACCACAATAATGAGACAAGCTAATGTTGCATTTTCACAAGTTTTGACAAAAATAGGTAATGGAGATGTACTAGATGAGCATGAGTTTCAACTTATTGAATCGAGATTTTTCAAAAAAAGAGGATGTTGCTACATTATGTCCTCATGGAGTTCGTTTATTTTTGAAAAATGAAGATGTTGCCGCCTATAACAATTTGATTTTGAGCCAATGTGGAAACAAAGTTCTTTCAACGTCCGTAGACGTCATTATTGGCGCTAAAAGTACTGAGCAAAAAGCTAATTTTAGACTTAAATTACATAAAAAAATTGTTATTGACACTGGAGGACTGCCTTATCACATTACTTTTGTTGTTGGAAAGCATTATGTTATTACAACCAACATCGACGTTACTGATGGTTTATGCAATGGTGCTGTTGGGAAATTGGTACATCTAGAATTTGATGAAAGTAACACTGTTCAGGGTAAAGCTGGTGACTGTACCGATTTCACAAAAAAAGAAAAATCAAGAACTCTTTCTTAGAACGTTATAATTTATTGTGTGTCCTCGCACAAGGTCTACAATAAAATCCTGGCTTGTATTTATAATCAGCTGTTTTTTTGTTTTTGTTATGAAAATGGGGTGAATAACCCAATGACCTACATTTGTTACATTCTGTGTATGTGTACGCTCTGCCATTTCCCCAGGTTTCGGAATGCATTGGGAGAATGGCAGATCGCATTACAATCCACATTCCACAAATTCGATTCAGATAAAGTGGGTGGAAAAAAAAGGCCACTCTAGCAGTGCAAAATAGAGTCGGCAATCTCGCTGTTCCCATTGAATTACGAACAGCAAATATTTCATTAACATCGGATAGAAAATGTATAGCCAAACGTAAACATTTTCCATTAACTTCAGCTCTTACTCTAACTATATATAAGTCGCAAGGTGGAACTTTTGACGAAATAGTATATGAATATAGTAAAGCACATTCTCAGGAACTCGTTTATGTTGCGCTTTCTCGGGTGACTAATATTGAAAAATTGTATATCACGACAAAAAACGATAATTCTACATTCAAGTTTTATCATAATCGAAGGCAAGCTGCATGGACTGCATCTTTGTTGCAAGAATTCAAAAGATATCCTGCAACAAATATCTCGCATCGTGGAAAATTGGTCTGATCAGCTACAAAGTGTGAAACTGACACTGCAAAACGTCCAGTCACGTCTTGACAAATTGGAAACCCCAACTTCCGAGCCAACAAATCTGAACGTGCATATCCTGCAACTAGAACGGAGGTGTGATGAACTCGAAAAGAAGAACGTTGCTACCGATGCGATTCTTTTCGGCGTCCCAGTTATGGCTGATGAAAATTTAAAATCGATCTACAATCATCTTTGCCACACTATCAACTGTAAACCTCCGATAATTTCATCTATTTTCCGCGCAACACGCAGTGCAAATGATCCTCCCATCATAATCAAATTTACCACCTCCCAAGACCGGAACAATGTGCTGAGATCAATTGCCGAATATCGTCGCAAAGAGAAGCGTCAACTTCACCTAATGGACATTGGACTTGATTCGACATCCAACATCTATGTCAATGAAAGTTTGACAAGGAAAAAACCGAGCTCTTCTACAACAAGCCACTCGTATGAAACATCGTGGACAGTTGTTCTCCGTTTCAACAAAATTTGGTTCTGTAATGGTAAGAGAGAGCCAGAACGGAAGGCCGATACCGATCGAAAACGAACAAGCCCTAAATGCCATTGCGACGAGATGTCAGGTTGGAGAACAGACACACATCGACGATGGACACATACAGCATCCCTAACATTAGGTCTGTTCCCGTACTTTTTGGGCAGAAATTCACAGATTCTCATTTTTCCAAGAGTGGGGATGAAATTCTCTCAAAGAGAAGTGGAAACACAAAAAAGTACGGGAACGCGTTGAACCAAAAAAGTTGCACACATTTTAAATGTCAAAAACATATGTTTGAATTTGATACATTCTTGGATTCGTAAGCAGGTGCAATATACTAATTTGCAAAAACATACATATTATTTTCAGATTACTATTTATTAGATGATTCAGAATATCCATTCATCATTTAATAACGCCATATAGAGACAATGCACATCTTAAAAATGCACAAAAGAATTTTAATATAAAATTGAGCTCTTGTCGTATGACGGAATGACGGAAATCAGCTGATTTCACAAAGCTGTGACATCCTACCCACATAAATTTCTTGGGCTGAAATTCGCAGCATGGGAAAATTTTTTACTCTCTCGAGAGCGCTCTCTTTTGTCCAAAAGTGTGAATTTTTGGAGTACGGGAACAGACTTTCGTAGTTTTTCGTAGTTTTTCGTAGATTTGGACTGTTTTTGTCAGGTACGGGAACAGACCTATTGTAATTCCATCTCTTTCTATATTTTGTTTTATTTTTATTTTTACTCATATTTTTATATTCACTTTAATCCATATTTATTTGTACGTCCTCCACTCTCTCTTTTCTCATATTCCTTCTGTCTTTCTGGTTTTTTTATCTTCCTTTTGTTGTTTTTCTTTAATCCCAGCACTTTTTGTCCTACCTATTTTCTCTCTCCATTTCCAATGTTATTTCTCTGTTGTATTCGTGATCCCCACCGTTTTTCTTCGTTTAAGCTTATTACATAAAAAATTTATTTCGCCCATAATTATGCTACATGATTTATTTGTTAATATTTACGCAATAACGTATTCGTTCTACTTGTCGCCTTTGTTGCTATTGATCGCGTTTTCCTCAAAATGAATACCATAAGAAGGGGTGATTTTATGGTTGAAACGAAAGTATTATTAAATATATTATGTAATTTCAAACAGGGACTTAATGTATGTCATCTGAATGCCCAAAGTATAGTTAAAAAAAATGATGAACTTAAGTATACTTTTGATGATAGCATGGTTGATTTCCTCTGTCTGACTGAAACTTGGCTAAAACCGGAGATGTGTTCCAACATGTTTAAAGTTCAATATGAGGGTCATCAGGGCTGATAGAGTTCGTAAAGGGGGCGGAGGCGCTGCTAAATATATTAAAAATTGTTACAATTTTAAGATATTATTGAGATCTGGACCAAATGATCTGGCCGAATTCGTCTTTGTCGAACTTTCTGGTACTTGTGAAAAATTAGTTCTTGGTTGTGTTTACATGGCTCCCGATAAAGCTAATGTAAATATATTAAAGGATATTTTTGAGGAGCTTGCTCCGTACTATCCTAGGATTGTTGTTTGTGGCGATTTAAATCTCAACATTTTGCATAACCATAACACATCATTAAAATCTATGATAGAAACGTTTGGCTTTTCTTTAGTGAATAGCACACAACCTACACATTTCTCAGTAAATGGTACGAACTCGTTGCTCGATATTGTCTTGACTTCACACCTGTCGCTAATTTCACATTACGATCAGATCCTTGCACCTGGTTTCTCTCATCATGATATGATTTTCCTTAAAATAAATTCAAACTTACCAACTGTTGCTGAGACGACTTTCAAATCATACCAGTTCAAAGATACCAACATGGAGTCGGTCTTTGACGACTGTCAAAAAATGAACTGGCTGCCAATCTACAGCACAAATGATACGACATTTCAAGTTGAGTTTCTCACTGCAAAAGTTAGATATCTCTTTGATAAATATGTTCCTTATAAAACAATTAAAATAAAACAGAATAATACACCGTGGATTACTCCGGAAGTCTGTAATCTTATTGAATTACGTAACGCATTGTATGCTAGATGGAAGCGGTTTCGATGTTTAGCCCTACGAGAGCATTTTAAAAAAACCCGTAACCTCGTCACTTCTCTTATACGTAGAAATAAACAGCACTTCTATGAGAGGCAATTCGGCTCTAACTACTCCAACACTGAATTTTGGAAAAAAGTTCGGAATATTCAAATTAAATCAAAAAATTTACCACCAATTAATGTAGATTTGAACACTCTTAATAAGAAATTTGTGTCGACTAGCCTAACCGGAGGCTCCGCTTCAATGACCTTTTCGGCTGCACCCAACATTAATCAATGTACGAGTCCATTCTCACTCCACTGTATTGATGAAACTCTCGTTGCTAGTACGATTTTGAAAATAAAATCCAATGCAATAGGTTCGGACAATATAAATCCGAGGTTCATAAGAATGCTTCTTCCTGGTATAATTCACCAAATAACACATACTGTAAACACTATTATAACTACATCAGTTTTTCCCAACTCATGGAAAATAGCAAAGATACTACCTCTTCCGAAGGGTCCTGCACACAATTCAGAATACAGACCAATCGCAATTCTGCCTTTTCTAAGTAAGGTCTTCGAAACAATTATAAGCCAGCAAATTAAGTTGCATTTCCATAATAATAATTTAGTCAGCAAATACCAATCAGGCTTTCGTGCTAAGCACAGCTGTGTAACGGCCTTATTGAAGGTTATAGAAGATCTTCGTCAAGACTTAGATTCACGTTCTGATAATTTGGGTTTAATGGTATTTTTGGATTTTTCAAAGGCATTTGATAGTGTAGATCACAGTATTTTAGTTAAAAAGATTATGATGCAATTCCTGTTTGATATAAGTCTTTGTCGGTTAATATCATCGTATCTTACCAGTCGTTCACAATATGTATGTTATAAAAATGAGTGTTCTTCTATTCTGCCAGTTCCGACAGGTGTTCCACAAGGTTCAGTGCTGGGCCCGCTCTTATTTATGTGTTTTATAAATGATATTTCAAAATGTTTTTCAAGTTGTCATCATCACATATATGCAGATGACGTTCAAGTTTATCTCGCCTTCCCGAAGTCAAACATTCTCGGTGCTGCAAACATTATGAACCAACAACTTATAAGGGTATATGAATGGTCGGCTCAAAACAAACTGGACCTAAACCTCGCAAAGACTAAAGCTCTACTAATAAATTGTGGTAAAATTAAGGTCCCACCTCCCGCCATCCACCTAAATCAAACGCCTGTGGAATTTGTGAGCAATTTTAAAAACCTGGGTATTTACTTTAATGAATACTTTAGTTGGAATACACATATTAATAAGACAGTCTCAAAAATATACGGCGCACTTCGTGCTTTAAGTCCCACAGCACATTATTTACCAACCAGTGTGAAACTTAAATTGGTCAAGTCCTACATCCTTCCCATCATTCTGTATGGTTGTGAAATATATTCTTATATGGATTTCGAATCTAAATCTTGGCTTGCCTGCTACCTTACGTTTGTGTCCAGTAGTGGTTGGCCGTGTTCCTCAACCATTCCTTTATGTAGCATTTTATGGTGCTGATATGTATGCCACAGAATGGTCTTGGCATCATGAATGGTGATGCAGAGCCTTTTCTTACTAATAGGTCTGCTTTTTCGTTTCCTCTATGGCCACTGTGTCCTGGTATCCACATGAGGTAAACTCTGTTTGTATTGGCCAGCTGGCGTAATAGTTGTAAACAGTCCCATACCAATTTAGAGTTGACTTCGTAGCTTTTGAGGGCTTAAAGTGCAGCCTTGCTGTCAGAGAGAGTATAAATGTTTTTATTGGTTATAGCTCTGTTTATATTTTCTCTGAGGCAGAGTTCAATAGCGAATATCTCTGCTTGAAATACGGAGTTGTATCTGTTTAGGCTGTGATAGATGTGTGTTCCAGTGTTGGCTCCGTATACTCCAGCCCCAACACCTTCGTTCGTTTTGGATCCATCTGTGTACCATACATAAGATTGACGATCGAAGGAAGGTCTATTTTGCTCCCAGGTGTGTCAAGAGGGAATTGAGACCTTAAAATTTTGGCTGAAGTTATACCTTGGAAGAGAATTGTTTATACGGGGTATTTTTAGGATTTCATGCCTGTTTAGTTCATTAAGAATGTCAGGATGAAAGAGCCAGGTAGTTACAGATCACTTGCCAATCAAATATTTGAACAAGAGATACACGGGTAAAGAGTTTAGCCAGAGGAATCAAAGGTGGTTACTTAAACTCCAGGAATTCCAGTTCGACATCGAGTACGTGAAAGGGAAAGAGAATAAAATAGCAGATTTCCTTAGTAGAATTCCTGAAGATATTGGAAAAACCAACACCCAAACCGTAAATAACCTATCCGATAACGCTACGATTCACTCACAGGAACAGCAATTACTAGATCACATACCCATAAAGGAAACCATAGTCAACAAATACAAAACACAATTAATACTAGTCAATGATGCCGACGTAGCTACTCTTGTAAGGCAGGTACAGCTAGGAAAAGAGAAAAGAACCCAGAAACTAAACCAGAATAGGGAAGTATATAAAGAAACAAGAGAGGTCATACCAGTGAAGAACTACAGAAGGAATTACTACAAAAATGAGCCTAGATACAGGATTAAGAAAATGGACAGAGAACATCCGATAAACATTAAAAGACCACGCTTATTTGCAGATGACGGTATCAGTGTATCTAATACTCACGACAATGACAGCACAGACTCTAGCGACATTGATAATTGACCAATTGACAACAAGAAACGGGTATACCATAATTAACATGGGACAGACAAGGAGGTTTTTATTTGTGTTTTTCCTTCAATTTATTGATATTATTATTTATAGCGCAACCAAATTATATTCGTAAAATAACTATTTCAGAAGTAAGATACTAGCTATCATATCTCTGTATTGTAAAATGTGTGATAACTCCAACTTTTGTCATTATACACGAAATAAAGATCTATCTATCTATCTATCTAACATGGGACAGACTGAAGTAATTCAGGACACCAAGACTATATTACATATTATTAACACCAAAGAAATAATGCAAACTATTAACACGTTCGCTGAAGATACCAGAAAGCTTAAAATAGATAACGATCCAATTATAAAACGACAAATAGGAACACTGTATGCTAAAATAACAGCCATAGAACCGGGAAAAAGACAAAAAAGAGGACTGGTCAACGTTATAGGGATAGGACAAAAATGGTTATTTGGGACGATGGACGACAATGACAGACAAGAAATAACAGATCACCTCACAGTATTAGGAAAAAATCAGGAAAATTTAGCAAGCCATCTTAATCAACAGATAGAAATCAACCTACATCTAAATGAAAGTATTTCCCATCTTAAATCAGAAATAGAATCAGACAGAAAAGAATTAAGCAGATCATACGTAGAATTAACTGAGAACGAAAGAAGATTTATCCTATAACAGCTCAAAATAGATCAGTTAGTAAAATTAAGAATGCTAGAAGAAAAGTTAAACCAAATAATTGATAACATAGCCTTAGTTAAACACGGGTTAATACACCCTAGCCTTTTGACGACAGAGGAAATAAACGAGACGGGACTGGACTTCTACAAACTAAAAAATGTAAAAGTAGGACTACTTAAATACAATGTAGATACCTTAGTATTAGCAATAAAAATTCCGGATAAATACCAGCAAGTTGACCTAAAATTACTAACAGCAATACCGACAGACAACAAAACAGAAATAGAAGAACGAGACCAGTACTTTTTCGAACTAAATAACACAAAATATGAATCCCTAGATAATGTGCAATATGTAAAAGATCTTAAACCTCTTAAAAGCTGTATTGTAAACAAAAATTGTAAAACAAAGCGAAATGAATTAATAGAAATAAAAGAAATTGACGATAGCACCATAATTTGTAAAAATTTAAGAAACCAAGACATAATTAACAATTGTGATGACAGAAAAATAAAACTAAGTGGAAACTATCTAATAGTTATTAACAATTGTACAATTAAAATAATGAACAAAACATTTACTAATTCCAATATAAAATTTAAAGAAAGATTTTACTACTATGATGAAATTAACTACAATTTCACTAAAAATGTAAATTTCGAGGATATCATTATAAGAAATATTGAAAACTTAAAACACATAAACTTATTAAAATTTCATAGAAATGTAAGCTACTTTGCAAGCTCAGCCGTTACCTGTATCCTGATCATAATCATAATTTTCATTTCAAAATTAGTAAAGAAAAATAAAAATCTTAAGATGTCAATTAACACACACAGTGAAAATAAACAACCCCCCTCTTAAAATCCAGGGGAATTTTGATCTTAAGGGGGGAGAGGTTACATACTCGACACATTCCTCAACCCGCCAATCTATTTTTCCTAAGTAATGCACGGGAAAAAATGCGAAGAAAAAATGCGCCGAATTCAAAGCGAAAAGCATGGAAGGCCTCTATCAGGAGTTGGAAGAAATATCGTCTTCCGCGTCTGACAGGAACCAGGCTACCCAGGAGCTTCGACAAAACAATTTGAACAAAGGAGCAAATATCTTTAAGATAGCCGCCCAGAGAAGAAGAAATGCTCAGGAGATTCGTTTCCCAAAGTTTATTAACAATGCTGAAGGCCAACTCCTTGTGGAAGACGAAAAAATTCTCCACAGATGGCGACAGTATTGCGAGGAACTTCTGAAAGAACAGTCTCCCCGAGTGTACTTTCCAAGAGCCGCCCCGAATCATGCCGAAATACCCGACATCACAGTCGAAGAAGTTCGGTACGCGGTTAAAAACTGCAAGAAAAGAAAAGCTGTTGGGCCGGACGGGATACCCTCTGAGTTCTGGAAAAAGATGGGAGACATCGGGTCTAGATGGCTCATGGTTCTTATCTCTAAACTTATGAGAGGCGACACTATGCCTAATCAATGGAGGGAAAGCTATCTTCTTCCATTGCACAAAGGAAAGGGTGATACGCGAAATTGTGATAACTACCGTTCTGTCAAGCTGATGTCGCACACCATGAAGATCGTTGAACGGGTATTAGATAGCCGACTGCGGAAAATAATACGACTATCTGATGACCAGTGCGGGTTTGTCTCGGGTAAATCAACAACAGATGCAATCCAAAGTATAAGGATCATGATGGAAAAGCATCGTGATTCTTCAAAGGACTTGCATATGGTGTTGGTTGATTTCGAGAAGGCCTTTGACCGGCAACCAAGAGATCTTTTATGGGTAGCGCTAAGACAAAAAGGAGTTCCAGAAACCTACGTGCGAGTAATTATGGACATGTACGAGAGAGCAACGACAAGAGTAAGATGCACCGTAGGAGTCACCGAAGAGTTCGCAATCAAAGTCGGTGTACACCAAGGGAGCGTCCTCAGCCCACTGCTTTTTATAGCAGTCCTTGATTGCTTGCTTGAAGGAAAAGTGACGGACCCCAATGTGCACCAGCTATTCTTTGCTGACGATGGGGCCATTATAAGTGATGATCAGGCGTCCCTACAACGAGCACTTGATGTGTGGGTGGACATTTTTGAGGGACACGGGTATCGTATTAGTTCAAAGAAGACAGAGTATCTGTGCTGCCCGTTCTCTGACCCTCATCAGCCTATACCAGACATTTACTTGAATGGAAGAGTGCTTCCCAAGTGTGAAAAGTTTAAATATCTGGGATCTATGATTAATAGAGAAGCAACTTGTGATGACGACATCAAACATCGCGTAAGCGTAGGGTGGATGAAGTGGCGGGAAAACTCCGCCATCTTCTGTGATCGAAAAATGCCCCCTAAGCTGAAAGGAAGGCTCTACACTTCAGTTGTACGTCCGGCGCTCACATACGGTTCACAATGCTGGACAATGCACAAAAAGTATGAGAGCAAATTAACGGCAACTGAGATGAAGATGCTTCGCATGACAGCGGGAGTAACAAAGCGTGACAGAATTAGAAGTTCAAAGATCCGAGGAAGCCTCCACGTAAAAGAAACCATCACAAGAAATATAGAGCGCGACCGACTCAGTTGGTATTGCCATGTTCAAAGGAGAGATCCTTTGAACCCCGTCCAAAAGGCGTTATCAATCAACATTCCAATTTCAACACGCAAAAAAGGCAGGCCGAAAAACAATTGGTGCAAACAAATGCAAAAACACCAGCATTTGATTGGCCTCAGCGATGAAGTAATCCCAAACCGGGAAGCCTGCCGCTACTTTCTGAGGTCAAACCGGCGGACCCCACAAGCGGACCAGTAGGAATGCAGTTTAGTGGGAAGGTTATGGTCCTACACTTCTGACCATAACGACGCCGGGATAAAAAGGAAAAGAAGAAGAAGAAGAAGAATGCACGGGTACATTCACTTCTGTCATTCGCGCAACCTTGCGTTTCCTTTATCTTTTTTCCCATTTTCCTTCATTCCCCGGATACCTTAAAGTACCAAAAAAGCTGAGTAAACAGCTCACGCGGTCCCACAGTGACCAGGTAAGCTGATAATGCAAAGTAGCCGTAGATATAAGAGAGTGGATAACCTCCACTGCAGTTAGTTATAGATCTGATTGTGATCTGTATCAAACAAGATGCACAGGTTTGACGAATAAAGTTTTTTTTCCGCCGATCGGAACGTCTTTTTTTAAGTTATGTTAAACGAATTGTGTGTTTTGTATTCTTTGTTTCTTTGTTGTGTGCCTTCGTTGGCTGATTGTGTAATAATATTTAATTGTACCTTGGGTTGCTTGATGCAAACCCTCGGTCAGCTGGTTTCCAGCTTTGTTATGTACAATATTTGTTGCGAAACATTATGTGTTTGGATTGGGTTGATGACCCATATCCCTAGTGCTTCTATACAATTCAATGTTGCTGCAGCTTGATGTTGACAAGGCTGCAGTTGTAGACTTTCTTTGGCGATGTGATTGTGAACTTACCTTGCACATTTGACAGTTCACGTTTTATTTACAAGTGTGATGTGGTGTGAAAGTTAAAGTGTTTTCATTCTTATATTTTGTGATTTTTATGTTTAATTAAAATATGATTGTTTGTGAGATGTTTTAAATTGAGGTGGGCATGTGCGTTTTACCATTTGGAATAGCATTCTGCCGCTATGCCACCAATTTATATATTTCCAAACATGAACCTCAAATGTGCAAAGTGTTTGTGTTGAGTGTTGTTTTGTGGTGCAGCAACAGCTCCTGTAATAATATATTCATAAATATTAATTTAAATTAATTACGTTTAATAATTTATTTGTTTTGTTAAATGAGTAATGATTAAGTTCATAATGAATGAAGTTCCTGATACGGGATCTCGTTGTTTAATATTTATGCAATAATCGTCTTGTCCCTTCCAGAACATTAGCGGATATTGGAGAGCGTCATATGAACGGTGTGTATCAGCACTGAACTGAAGATAATTATTTCTTCTACGAATCAAAATTTCTCGTGCACCTGTACGATCGTGAACCATGATTCCAGCAACGTCGTCAACAGCAGGTGCATTGAATCTACGAATGTGCTCTGCAGCTGGTGTTTTATCAGGATTAATAGCAATAGCGTGATTATCGCTTTGTAATTTATCCATGTGTGATTTGAATATTTTCAACAATTCATTGTGCTTATTCAATAGGGCGTCCAGCTCGCCGACGATGCGTCTGGCAAAAAATGAATCAAGATTATTGTAGCCACAACGTGCATCCACGCGATTGTCAAGTGCGCTTCCGGAATCCTCGCCGCCCATAAAGTAGATCTGTAAAAACGTATGTAGTTCGTTTGGCATTGGCAGCAATGAGCCCATTTAATGATAAACTTGCCTTCTGATTTTGAATGTAGAATTGTATTGTTAACTATTTGCATTAGTATTTCGAACTATTTCTGTTGCTTCGTAAGATCTCATTTGAAAACGTGAATTGAATGTTCGAATTGACTTCAGGAACACGTTAGAACCTGGATCCGTGCCGATAAGTAAACCGTTCAATGGTTCAGGTGGTGTTTTAATTTCAGATAGTTGCACCTTTCCTGACGCGCAACACATCCCGGCTGGCTCATTTTTGAATTTGAGAGCATGACAATGCGGGCATTCCTTGTCCATAGCACCAATTACCACTTTTGAATGAGCATAATATTCAATATCGGGCTCATACTGGAATGCTAGACGCAGAATGAATCAGATGTAAATGCTCGATGTACCTGTTGGTGATGTTGCTCAGTTCTGCGTCTATTGACTGTGAAACGGCGTGATTGTCGTTGTTCTAATCTTATTACTTCATTGCGTTCAGCTCGTGTATCTTCTGATTGTTCCTGACGGAATTGCACCTGGCTCACACGCGCATCAGTATTTTGTTGCTGGATTTGTTTTTCGGTTCTTTGGCTCTTCAATTTCGCATGCTTCTAGATCTACTTGTATTACGGTTCAAATTAGGCCCTTTGCATTTTGTTGGCATTGTTCACTGCACAAAACACACATAAAGAGAACTAATTGAATTACATAATGATGAAAAACATTATGGTAATAATGTATTTAATATTTGATTGTACACACATACATATACATATACATGTAAATATTAGAGTGTTTTACGAAAGCGAAAAATTTTATTTTTCTTAACTATTAACATATTGTTAGAAATGGTGAAAAAAAATTCTGTAGAAGTTAGAGCTCTTATTAGTGAAGAAAAAATTCTGTGGAAGTTAGAACTCTTATAAGTGAACACAAAAAAAAAATTGCCCAATTGTAATAAAAATCTAACTTTCACCGAATTTTTTTTTCCGTCGTGTTTTTTTTAGCATCCGCGTCACATTCTTCTTTATTCTGCACCCGGTATACTTCCTGGATTTATCAGTATACTTTTCAGAATTGTACCTTATACGAGAAGAAAAGTGAAGTGTTAATTGAATTTGTTGGTAAAAGCGCGGTAGTATTACCTGTGAGAGTGGAATCCAATTTGAGGTCAGGTGTGTCGCTTTCAGCAACATTTGCGTGATCGGAAAGAAGTCCTTCATTATATCCAAGAAGATATGACCTTAATCTGTATTTAAATTCTTGGCGATCAGGGTGGTCCTGAAGGCCCCCTTTGATGCGAATTACACCAAAGAAATTCTCCAACACGTCCTGGTTAAGGCGATATGTTAATACATAATTGAAATCAAAACGATCTTTTATTTCAACTAGGAGCATTTTTAATGCATTATTTGTTTGAATTATGCCTGAAAACGAAAGTTATGAATATCATTTTAAGTTAGACATAATATGTAATGTCTCAAATAAGCAATAAGCTTTCCTTTCCAATTATCCTCATTTCCTGCATGAGCTTACTCATTTCATCCAGAATTGGATCTTGTATATCCAAAGCCAAACCGTACTCATGAGTTTGCGTTCTAGAATCTTGAAATGGAACTTTGATGTTCATAACATCGAACCAGTCATTTGTCTGAAAAAGACCAAAAAGATGTCACAACTTTTTAAAGCAAATATTGTTGGTAAATATTACAGCTATGAATAATTTGGAGCATTCTTCCCAATTGTAATTGCTCAAATGGCCCAAACTTGCAGCCCTTGTTATTGCCTGAGCAATCGTATGGGAGAAAAGTTTTGCTGCCATTTTAACTTTTTGCCTCTCTGTTCCAGCAACATTAAGGTAGCCTGTTATTATTTTGAGTGTAATAGAGAGATCCTCGGAAGTTAAGGGAAGCAGAGTCAAAATGATCTCTTTTCTTACTTCCTTACCATTTATTGTAAAACCATGATCAATAAAATGATTTCTGATGAGTTTTATTAAATGGATCACATCGTAAAACACGAAAACTTTATTTTCGTTGTAAATAAATTATATTTTATATATATTATATATAATTAGTAAATAATAATTTCATTCCGTGTTTGTTATTGTTTACCAGGGTTTCTCCATGATGACTTCAAGATTTCTATACAGTGCCCTGTTTCCTTCCCCTAAATCACTGACAATAGCCAGCATTATAGCCAGATTCTTTGACTTTGAATATGGCGTATAATTTCCACTGATATCTGACAATCAAAGGCATAGAAAACAGGTTGTTTACATTTGCTGATTAGCCCTACGAGTGATTATTAAAATTAGGCTTGATATCTTTTATAAGTATTCATATTTACATACCTCTTAACATTGCCACTTGTGCATAATTAGCAGGAGATAATGTGGTATCTGAAGATCTGTCATAGTAGAAAGCCTTACGAATTTTCATCTCATCGAAGCTAAGGAAACAAATTTTCTGGTCCCCGCTAAGTTGAGTTGCTGCTGACAGGATCTTCATTACAGGTGCAATTATCCCAGGTGAAATGTCCAGTTTATGTGCCCAAATTTGTAGAGTTCGCACGCCAGGAAGAGGAAAATTTCTTTCTTCTGAGCAGATTGTACGCTTTTGCTCTTGTAGAATGAAGCGTGATGGGCTACTTTATATCCGCCTCAGTCCACTGTAAGCGTTTTACGCCATTTTTCAACTTGTTGACTTGACCTTAAGTTATAACAGCCTAAATGCATATACTATTTTCTACTTAGTCAAAAAATTTGCCTGCTGTGAATATTTCCCGAAGTTTTTTTTCCATATTGAGACGTTCAAATTCGGACTTCTGTAACTTTTCTTTGAGAGAAATTAACTGCTTTTGGTAATTCGATTTTTTCTCTTGCATAATGCACATGTCCTTCTTCAAGTCTTCACTAAAAGTCCGTAATTATTGTTATGAATCTTGGTATAAGCTATAAGATAAACTTACTTAAGATTGTTATTCTCTGGTTTGATTCCCCTGTATTATTAATTTCCTCCGGAAATTTATTTTCTACCGCAATGCCGACTTTACTGTCAATTGTGGTAGTTTCAGGATCATCAATAGCATTTAGTTTGCCTTTTAATAGACTTGCTATTACCTACTTCTTTTTCTTTAATTCCATTCTGATATCACGAGATGAAGTGGTAGCTGTTGATTGCGGTTGAATTGTTGGAACAGTTCCCGTCTTCAACCTGTATCAATTGTTTTTGCAAAGTCCTGCAATTATAATTGCAATTAACCGTTATGTAAAAGAAGTAACAAAATATTAACTTACCCATTTCAAACTGTAAATTTCTTTCCAAGTCATCGGCAGTGAAATGTGCAGAGCAAATTTTAGCTGAACTTGGATTGAAACTATCTTTCCTTTTGCAAAAATGAATCCATTGCTTTCGCAAGATATTGCCTTTTGGGAAGCAATAAAACCGAATATTTTTCTTTCCCTTGTTATTATTTTCGTCACAATTGTAAACTGCACTCCTCATTTTGAAAAATATTATTATGATATATCACACAATTACCATACACAAACTTCCACTTTATATTTTCGAATTCAAGGCGCGAAAACCGTAAACAAAACTTCGTTTGTATAGAAGTGAATCGCGCTGGTCACGGCCTACGTCACAAAACATTGACAGATGGGTAGCAAACATGGCGGACATGCGCAATGCGTAATCTGTAATATTTCACGTTGTATCTGGAATCCAGGAAGGCCCGCATGCCCGCGGGCAACCCCCTAAATGTACCCACGGGTGGTGTATGGCTCCTGAACAGAGCAACGGTGCATCCTGAGCTACTAATTTTGACGCCTAGATCGAGACCATTACCGAAAAAGCGCCCTGACAATTCTTTTGGAAGAACTTCATATTTAAGTGAAACAACCTAATGCCTGGCCGGAAGCCCTGGCAACCACCGCAGCGTATACTGGACAGCCCATGCTTAGCATGTAGTGTCCAGCCGGGGCACCTTTGAAGTCGCAGTCTCGACAGTGGATTCCATTTGGGCAATCCCTTTTCGGGTGGCCGGATTGACCACAGCGCCAGCCGACTCTTTTGGTTTGCCTGCATTTTGACGCGTGGTGATCCAGTCCAAGACAGCGGCTGCACCACTGCACCTGGGACTTTTCCTTAACCGAGAATGAAAAGTGCTTGATATAGCACATACCTTGTCTGAGTAGCAGCTCAGCAACCTTGGGGGAACATTCGAGGACGACCTTAAATCGTACATTTCGCACCTTCCACGGGTTCGGTAGCCGAACCTCGCCCTCAAGGTCAACGCCAAGGGCCTTGTTTAAGTTGAGCCTATTCAGCTCAACTAGGAAGTCCTCAGCAATCTTCCAGATTGCTCAGAAAGTAAATCAAGACTGGCCAGAGAAACGATCCTGTGAAGTATAGTCTTAAATTCCTTTTCCACACACGATGGGTATTGATTCGAGGAATGTACGAAGTGGCTGCGAATTATATGATGGAATTCAAGTATTGTAAGAAACCACGTAGGAATGATGTCAGATTTCAATTTGAGTGGGGAACTGGGAAAGACGTCAAATTGTTTCTTGTTACCGCACTTGTGCGCGATGTTCGACATCACCAGTGTTGATTGGCATTAAATTTTAGCATTGTTCTTGTGGTTTGTTCTAAATGAAATATGAGACACGTGGCCGGGAAAGTGGAATTTTGAAATTATTGTGTCGTTTTACATATTTTTGGAATAATCTATTCACATTATTAGTCATGAAAAATTTTCAACCAAATCAGCTTTTTTGTGGCGGGTAGTGACTAACTACTGGAATGGCAGGAAATATGAGAATATACAGTCTTGGCAAAACGTGTTTGGCTACTAAAATTGTTGGTTTTTTTTGTAGTTTTCAAAGTTATTGTCCTTTTGATAAGCTAATAAAGGTGTAAAGACTTTGAAAGGTTTTTGTAATTAGAGAAATTCTTTTACAATTCTCTCTGTGTGTACTGAACACCGAGATCAAGTTAGCATTTGCCCTTTTGCTCTATGTGTGGTTTTTGTCCGCACTGAGTTGGCCTTGGGACACCTCCGTTATTATTTGAGAGATGTACCGCCCCAGTCAAATTCCCCACCTGGCAATGTCCTTGAATTGCATCATACCTGACGGTTGGAGCTATACCAAATTCAATTAATATAGTAAAGTATTACTCCATTACTATTTCATCGAAATTTGTTTATAATTATATAACAAACTCGTGGTACTTTGACCAAGAAGCTTGCATCAAGAACTGATAGCATAAGACTATATATATATATTCGTATAATGGCTAGAAAATGATACGCGTTCCATTTAATCAAGTAAGTAAGGAAACATTAATAGTAGTGGTATTTCATTGTTGATAATTAACCGAAATTAATTATCTCCCACTTATGCCACACCTCTTAGGTCTCCTTACACTGCCAGACTAGAGTCAAGCTCAACAGGGTCTTCTTTCCCCGCTAATTATTCCAAGCCCGTTCCCTTGGCTGTGGTTTCGCTAGATAGTAGATAGGGACAGATTCCTCTGTGTGTTTAACGTGAACACCTGCCTTGTCGGCCTAATTTTACTGTGGGCCATCTCACATGGGGTTGATAGCGTCAACCAACGCCCTTCAAGTGACATAGTGCCACCATCAGTATAGCCATGTACAGGGGTCATGAACGTCCCCCTTGTTGGGGGCGAGACCTATCTAAACCTCTTCCGATCTAAGGGTCACGGCACCACAACCACCACGATACTCCCACTAGTTGGCTTACCTCAGACAGAGCCAGGACGAGAAAAAAAAAATGGTCGCCGACGTTTGCCTACAAGCTCGGGCGAGCAGGTGGAAAACTCAAGTGCTGTCAAAATTTTGTAAACAATCACGCACATTATTATCATTCCAAGAGTAGCCACACACACTTTTGTACACTGCGGTAAAATGAAATGAGCTCCACGTATTCAAGATTAGAGTTTGCTTGTAACGGGTTTTGTCGCTACGAACCTGAACTTCTTTCAAAATTTCAGGGTGTCACGGGGGAAGACGTACGAAAGACGCACGTCTCATTCTGGTTTCTGGCCAGGACATTGCTGTCCCAGGGGCCCCTGTCTCCCGTGGTACCAGATTTAGGACTCCGGTCGAACCTCTCAACCCTAAAGGGTTGCTCCCAGTATGGGTTCCCTACACCATGGACTGGTAGCCATTCTGGAAGAGGGAGGAGAAGGAGACAAAAGGAATGAGGAAAGGAGGAAGGAATGGAAGGGGAATTGGGATGGGAAGAAGGGAGAAATGGAATGAGGGCAGGAGGTGACGTTAGTTCCTCCTAGCCCATCGCCTAGCGAAAACTGAGTATGCGTATGAACGCATCCTGTCAATGTGTGACGGCGCAGTGAAGACGCCGCTCACATCACATACCTAGCCCCTTGAATCTAGGTCCCTAAGATCTGAATATAATGGGCACCCAATCCTCGAAGGGAGAACCACACTCATGGACCCATGTCCCGTCAGGAGGAAACCGAAACTGAGGCCGAAACTGAGTTCCGGACTCCTGCTCATGAAGGAGACATCCTCCAAGAAACCATATGTAACCCTACCCGTCTGGGCATCGTTCCATCTGGTCTGCCACTAGAACGCAGCCACAAAGCAGGGTCTCACGCTCCCCGGTCGATAGCCCCTCCATCGACCTGTCAAATAACCAGTCTCCACTGGTTTACTGCAAGCCCCTTTTTGCCTTGAAGTCAATACCTCTTCTCATGACCTCAAGAGGAGGGACTCCCAGGAGGACCAGCAACGCGGCAGTGGAAACTGTCTATCACACAGGCAAACAGGATAGAAGTGCCTTCCTCTGGCTTTGCAATACGCGGTTACGGCCCGATACAGAAATGACTGAATCATACCACACCGATGCTCCAAAAGTTGTACAAGCAACCAGGAGACCAGAGTATATGGTACGAACAGCACGCTTACTCAGGCCCCAGTCCGTCCTAATAACTTGCCTAATCTGTTCAACCACGCCACACATACGGTCACCCAGATTCACAAGATGAGGCATGAACCTCATCCTTTCACCCACTGTGGTACCAAGATATTTGACTTCCGTCACATACCTGATACTCATCCCATTCATGCATACCGTCGGATATCGACTGTCTGCCAAGTTGCCCTTAAGCAACATTGAGACAGTATTTTCCTCGGCCACACTCACTCTAACGCTTATGCCCCAATTTTTAACGATAGGGAGAACCCGCTCAGCCTTCCTTTCGAACTCGGCTCTAGACTGAGCTTCAAGATGAATAAGCAGGTCGTCTGCATACGCACAACACTTAGAGTGTGCGCTTAGAGGTTCTTCATGAGGTTCCATATAAATGGACCGCAAATGGATCCCTGCTACTAACCGACTCATTCACACCAGAAACAAAGGCTCTCCTACCGGAAAAATAACTCTCCCGGAGACTAATTTCCCGGCAGCCTAGCTCCTGTAGCCTAGCTAGCACCCTATCCCAACTCAATTAATCAAAGGTGCCTTTAAAATCAATAAAGACGCCCAGTATGTACTTGGACCTATTGATCGCGTCGTTAACATGGGACTTAACAAAAGTCCATGCATCATAAACGCTCTTTCCTTTCCGGAAACCGAATTGAAAGGGGGAAATATCGACCACGATGTTCTGGAGTTTTTCCACCATAGTACTTTCCAGCACTTTTCCAAGTACCGGAAGCAGACTGACGCCACGATAGGACCGCGGATTGCTCCTCGGTTTCTCGGAGGACTTCAGCAGAACAATGACCTTAGCCTCCTTCCAGCTCGACGGGAAATAGCCCTCGCCAACGCATCCCCCATACAAGGATACCACGTATTCGGGGCACACCTTCCAGATGGTTTTGACCATCTCTCCGGTGATTCCGTCACGACCAGGAGAAGCGAGACAGCGGTGCTTATCTCGCCCAGATTGACCTGCGGCGGTGTTGGTAGCTCCTCCGCCGAGGAGACCTCGACACCGTCCGACCTAGAAAGAATTCCCCTAGCAGAACCCTAACATTATCTACCCAACCATAAACTATGGAGTTGCCATCGTGTAAATAGCCTATGCTGGAATCCCTGTTAGAACTCTTGGAAATCCTGTACACTTGGCCCCAAGGATCATCCCTATGTCTATGAACAAATCCTTTCCACTCATTCTCCTTAGTATCTACAATCATACTTCCGAAGTACGCCTTCTTTTACATTCAGTTCATGTGTCCACCATTTCACTCCTTTTCGATTCGTCTTTCGACTCCTCTCAAAGAGCTCATCGTTGACACTTCACACGCATTCAGTGAGATGATCACCTTCTGATCAGAACTAAAGCATTCATATTCCTGAAGTGACACAGATGTGATCGCCGCATTAATATGAGCACCGTATGAGTTCCAATCAGAACTTCGCGTGCACCATCTCTTCACATTCAGACTGGGGGTGGGGCTTCGCTCTCTGTCGATTACCACTCGGATAAGACTATGGTCGCTAACTCCAGCCTTGACATTCCAGTTAAAACTAAAAGCCCTAACTGCCGCCTCATTAGCAAGAGTGACGTCAATGTCACTCCTGCCACCTCCAACCACCTCGAAGGTGAATACATCGCTTGGTTCATTAAGGATGAAGATGCCTTTGGCGGTCATCCAGTCGCTTAGCAGATCTCCCCGTTGTTCGGACGTAAGTCCGCACATCTTGCTGAACCATGCTGAGGAAACCGCATTCGCATCGATACCAAGGAACAGGGGGCTATTACCAGCAAGCAACAGCACCCCATCCATGTATTCAATGAAGGACTCCATGTCCTGGCTAAACTTACAGGAGACACTGGCAAAGAAGGTCTTGCCAAGCGTTCCTTCAACACACACGCAGACTCCGCAATCGCTAGAATCAACCATGAATAAAGAAAACAAGATTGCGCCCTCGGGCGTTCGTTTTTGTTTCATTCTGCGCATGTACGCGTGACTAGGTAATTTGACAGCTGGTCGAAGCTGCTGTTTGTTAACATACAAATTGGGAAATGAAAAGTTGGAAATCATATTTTTTTATTAAATAAATCTCGTTTTTGATCGCAAATTGTTTGCCTAGCTTCGAGTGATAAACGAATACCAGCAAATTAAATATACTGTGGCAAAGCAAAACTAATCTTCAATTGGAATTAAATGTGCAGCGCGTCGCATGTTGTCTATGTATATGGTATACGAATGCAAAAAAATTGGAATAAAAGATTAATTTTCCTTTTAATGAAATGTTTTATTGAATTTTCTTATCCTTTTATATTTATTCTCTATAATTTCTTTGTTTAATTTTCTTATTCTAAAATACATCCTTGCTCTAAAAAAAACTGCCTTTTAACTCTCTCCTCGCATCCTATCTGTTTTGTAAATTCCAGATGCGTTTTTATAAAATTATTGGAGATAGCAGGTCATCTCCATTAATTTCTTTAAAGACGTTCTTTGGCTTGGATAAACCGCCCTCATTTAGGTGATTTACCCAAGTGAAAGAACTAGCCACTTGCGCGAAGGAAGGCCTCCCCGCCGCAGGGACCCCAAGGGGGACGCCCATTGATTTAATGGGCGCATCTACGCCCCCTCGTCGCCCGTTGGGCGTCTTTGCCACACCGAGAGCAGCATGGGTGGAAGCCGCGGTCCCGTTGGACGCCCGCGCAGACGCTCATTTGTCCCGGATAGTCCCAGGACAAGCGCCTCATAGCGCCCGGCCAGCTCCGCAATGCGGCCGCCGAACTCCGGGCACTCAGAAATTAGGCCTACAACGGCCGCCTTAATTTCGGCACATTTGCCGATCACGCCGTGAAGGCTCAAGCCATCACTCGCCGATGTGCCAGGCTTAGGGGCAGATACCCTCTGCACCGGCACTACGTGGGCGAGCTGGCAGACGCCGATGGCGTCGTCTTGTTGGCCTTTCCCTTGGAAAGGGCCATCCTTATGCGCGGCAGGGGCTTAGGAGGCGGCACAATTGCCGAAGCCACGGCAACCACCTCCCTCAAATCGCCCGCCCACAGGGGACGTATAGTCGGATGGGCCGGAGGGCCCATCACAGCCTCCGAGCCCGTCGTTGGCAGAACAATGCTGCCCTTCTTTACCCGGGGTGACCTAGGCCTCCTTTCGGCCTTCCTGTCCTTACCCTGGTAAGTGTCATCGGAGTCCATAGCAGACTCCTCAGCCGTCGACACGGGAGCAATAATTTGGGGCGAACCGCTCTTGCTCCTCTTCTTCTTCTTGATTTTTCTCTCCTCCTGTAGGGGAGCCACCTCATCGGTCCGCCTCTTGAGGTATTTATACCTCTCCGAGGGAACGGACTCGTTCCTGCCTAATTCCGGAGCCTCACTCTCGAAATCCGAGGTGAGCCCGACCATGGCTTCATGCCTAGATTGCGTCATTAAGAACGCACACAAGGGCTCAATAGCCACTGATAATATAATATATAGTAATATATAATATAATAATAATATATAGCAATAATAATATAATAATAATACGATACGCTCACCCTGTTAGTACACGTAAGCAGAGGACGCGCACTCAAAATTCGTAGAACGACACCAACCGAAACAATTCCGAGTAGCAAAGGACGCCACTCAGATTCGGTAGAACGGCACCAACCGAAACAGATTCCTAGAAGCAAAGGACGCGCACTCAAAATTCGTAGGAAGACACCAACCGAAACAATTCCGGGTAGCAAAGGACGCCACTCAGATTCGGTAGAACGGCACCAACCGAAACAGATTACTAGTAACAAAAGACGCGCACTCAGAATTCGTAGGACGACACCAACCGAAACAATTCCGAGTAGCAAAGGACGCCACTCAGATTCGGTAGAACGGCACCAACCGGAACAGATTCCTGGAAGCAAGGGACGCGCCCACAAAATTCACTGGAAAACAACCGATACCGAAAATACGGTAGCGTAACGCCTTTCACACGTACGCACACTGGTATTTTGTTGTTTCACTTAACTTACAGTAACACTAATATTTAATTCACAATTATTTAATACAATGCAATATTATGTATATAATATTATATAATATTCATAAGCAGCAACAGCAGCAGATAATATCACCACGACTATGTGCTTTTTTTTATTGTATTTTGCCTTTTTTCTTTTCCTTTATTCTCTTTATTCTCACCCGATTCTCAACCAATTTAGCAGCGAACAAGCGCACGACCGTGTAGTTCGATTGTCAAAATCAAACTGAGTAGATAGGGACAGATTCCGCAATGTGTTTAACGTGAACACCTGCCTTGTCGGCTTAATTTCACGGTGGGCCATCCCACATGGGGTTGAAACGTCAACCAGCGTCCTTCAGGTGACTTCTATTAACCGGGATTAAGTCACCGTCCGTACCAGTTCGAAGCCATGTACAGGGGACATGAACTTCCCCCTTGGCGAGGAGCGAGGCCTATCTAAACCTCTTCCGATCTAAGGGTCACGGCACCCTGTTGCAAGCAACAAATTTCCCGCGATTTGGGACAACCACAACCACCACGATACTCCCACAAGGGGGCCTACCTCAAGACAGGCCGGGACTGTCATTCATATATCTGACATTAGTGTCCCGGGGGCTCCTGTCTCCCGTGGTACCAGAATTAAGCTTCCGGTCGAGCCTCGCAACCGTAAAGGTTGCTCCAGTTGGGATGCCCTACACCCTGGACTGGTAGCCATTTGTTTGGAGGGGGAGGAAGAAGGAGAAGGGGGGAGGAGGAGGAAGAAAAGGAATGAGGAAGGGAGGAAGGAATGGTACGGGAATTAAAATTGGAAGAGATGAGAGTTGAAATGTGGGCAGGAGGCGAAATTAATCTCCCCTAGCCCGCCGCCTAGCGAACACCGAATTCGCGTATGACCGCATCCTATCGATGTGTGACGGCACAGTAAAGACACCGCTCACGTCACACACCTCTCCCTCGTAAATAACCCCCATAGCAGCTAAGTCCCTAAGGTCTGAGTATAATGGGCACACGCACAGAACATGGACCCAATCCTCTAAAGGAAAAGCACACCTACAGCCAGCCTCCTGACTGAGACGCATCCTATGCAGAAACGCATTCATGGACCCATGTCCCGTCAGGAGAAAACCGAAACTGAGGCCAAAACTCAGTTCCGGGTTTCGGCTCATGAAGGAGACATCTTCCAGGAAGCGATATGTAACCCTACCCGTTGGGGCGTCGCTCCATCTGGTTTGCCACTCAGATAGAACGCAGCCACCAAGCAGGGTTTTACGCTCGCCAGCAGACAGTCCCTCCAATGACCTATCAAATAACCAGTCGCTACTGGTTAACCGCAAGCCTCTTTTTACCTTAAAGGCAATACCCCTCTTTGTGATCTCGAGATCAAGAGGGGGGACTCCCAGAAGTACCTGCAATGCCGCCGTGGAGACTGTGCGACACACGGGCAGGCAGGCCAGAAGTGCCTTCCTCTGGCATTGCAGTACGCGGTTCCGGCCCGATACCGAAGCGACAGATTCCTACCACACCGATGCTCCAAAAGTTGCACAAGCAACAAGGAGACCGGTGTATATGGTACGAACAGCTCTCCTGCTCAGGCCCCAATCTGTCCTAACAATACGCCTAACCTGTTCGACCAAACCGCACATGCGGTCGCGTAGGTTCTCAAGATGGGGCATGAACCCCATCCTCTCACCCACCGTGATACCGAGGTATTTGACTTTCGTCACATACCTGATACTCACCCCGTTCATACGAATCGTCGGATGTCGACTGCTCGCCAGTTTGCCCTTGAGTAGCATCTGGACAGTCTTGTCTTCAGACACTCTCACTCCAACGCTTATGCCCCAGTCGTGAACGACCGGGAGAACCTGCTCAGCCTTCCTTTCCAGCTCAGCTCTAGACTGAGCCTCAAGAAGGATGAGCAGGTCGTCTGCATACGCACAACACTTAACGTGTGTGCTTAGCGTTTCTAGCAGGGGGTCCATCATGAGGTTCCATATAAATGGACCGCAAATGGATCCCTGCGGGCACCCATGTTCGACAGTCACACCGACCGATTCGTTCGCGCCCGAAACAAAGGCTTTCCTACCGGAGAAATAGCTCCTCCAGAGACTCATTTCCCGGCAGCCCAGCTCTTGTAGCCTAGCTAAGACCCTATCCCAACTCAAGTAATCAAAGGCGCCTCTAAAATCAATAAAGACACCCAAGATTCACTTGGACCTATTGCTAGCATCGTTAACATGGGACTTAACGTACGCCCATGCGTCTTCGACACTCTTACCCTTCCGGAAACCGAATTGAAAGGGAGAATCGGTCACAATTTACTAATTGTTTTAAAAATTTATAATTTGTAACGTCTGGAAAACTATACTTTTAAAAGATATCTAATCTTGTAGTATAAATGTAACTATAATTAAATAAATATCAATATCAATATCAATATCAAAATGTTCCGCAGCCTTTCCACCATAGTCCTTTCCAGCACTTTTCCAAGTACCGGAAGCAGACTAATGCCACGATAGGACCGCGGATTGCTCCTTGGTTTCTCGGGAGACTTCAGAAGAACAATGACCTTAGCCTCCTTCCAACTCAGCGGAAAATAGCCCTCGCCAACGCACCTTCCATACAGGGACACCAGGTATTCGGGGCACACCTTCCAGATGGCTTTCACCATCTCTCCGGTGATTCCGTCACGCCCAGGCGATCTCCTGGATCGGAGAAGCGAGACCGCGGTGCTTATCTCATCCGGGTCAACCTGCGGTGGCGTAGGTAGTTCCTCAGCCGAGGAGACCCCGACACCGCCTGACCTAGGAAAGAATTCCGCTAACAGAACCCTAACACTATTTGCCCAACCATAAACTGTGGAGCCACCGTTGTGCAAGGAGCCTATGCTGGAGTCCCTATTGCAACCCCTACATATCCTGTACACTTGGCCCCAAGGATCGTCCCTATGTGTGTGAACAAACCTGTTCCACTGATTCTCCTTGGTTTCGACAATCATACGCTTGTACTCAGCCAGGCACTGCCTATAGGCCATTCCCAGCTGAGCCAAGCTCTCAGCATTGGACACCCGGCCGCTCTGGCATTTTTTCCTTAGCTTCCTGAGTGCCCTTCGCTTCACATTCAGATTGTGTGTCCACCATTTCACCCTTCTTCGATTTGTCTTTCGACTCCTCTCAAAGAGCTCATTGTTGACACTCCAAACAGACTCAGTGAGGTGAGCAACCTACTGATCGGAACTAAGGCGCTCATATTCCCGCAGCGACACGGATGTGATCGCCGCGTTAACATGAGCACCGTATGCGCCTCAATCAGAGCCCCGCGTGCACCATCTGTTCACATTAAGGTTCAGGGCGGGTCTCCGCTCCCCGTCAATTATCACTTGGATAAGACTATGGTCGCTAACCCCCGCCTCGACGTTCCACTGAAAACTAAACGCCCTAAGTGCCGCCTCATTAGCAAGAGTGACATCGATATCACTCCTGCCACCTCCAACAACCTCGAAGGTGAATACATCACTCGGTTCGTTCAGGATGAAGACGTCACTGGCCGTCACCCAGTCGCTTAGCTGTTCACCCCGCTGTCTGCTTCGATGCTCGGACGTAAGTCCGGACATCTTGCTAAACCATGCGGGGGAAACAGCATTTGCGTCGATACCAAGGAACAGGGGATATTACCGGCAAGCAACAGCACCCCGTTCATGTATTCAATGAAGGGCTCTAGGTCCTGGCTAAACTTACAGTAGACGCTGGCAAAGAAAGTCTTACCCAGCGCCCCCTCAAAACAAACACAGACTCCGCAGTCGCTGGAGTCGACGATCATGCACTCCGCATTCACGTCATTTACAATAACTGCAGCGTTGCATCTGGTATCCAGGAAAACCCGCATGCCAGCGGGCAACCCCCTGATGCGCCCACGGGTGGTATATGGCTCCTGGACCAGAGCAACACTGCACCCTGACCTTCTAATCTCTGCTCCTAGATCTACCATAACCGAATAAGCGCCCTGACAATTCTGCTGGAAGATCTTCATCTAGTGGAGAAATAGCCTAATGCCTGGCCGAAGCCCTGGCAACTGCCGCGGCGTACACCGGACAGTCCATCCCTAGCATGTAGTGTCCAGCCGGGGCACCCCTGAAGTCGCAGTCGCGACAGTGGATTGCATTCGTGCAATCCCTTTTCGGGTGGCCAGATTGACCACAGCGCCAGCAGACTTCCTTCGTCTGCCTGCACCTCGACGCGTGATGGTCCAATCCCAGGCAGCGGCTACACCACTGCACCGGGGACTTTTCCTTAACAGGAAACGAAAAGTGCTTAATATAGCACCTTCCGTGTTTGAGCAGCAGCTCAGCAACCCTTTCGGAGCATTCGAGGACGACGTTTAGTCGTCCTTCGCCCACCTTCCATGGGTTCGGTATCCGAACCTCTTTCTCCAAGTCAAGGCCAGGGGCCTTGTTCAGGTTGAGCTTCTTCAGCTCAACCATAAAGTCCTCAGGGCAGATTAACTTCTCAACCCTTTGGATGAGGACCCTCTGCCTTGAGGATTCAGCCGTCAGGCCGACCTCCCCAAGTTTTTCATGCCCAGCAAGGGCATCCCTTTCGGCAACCGAGGGCATGCGGATGAGCACGCTTCCCTTTTTGCCGGGTCGTAGAGTGTGCACCCTGATCCCTATGGCAGGGACAAGCTCCTCAACGACCCTCTTCTGAATCTCCTTTGTGGTCTCGTGCTGCTTACCGCGCACAACCACTGACCAGGTTTCCTCCGGCCTCTTGGTATTCGCTGGAATACCAGCCGGGGCAGCGACCCTGCTGACGGGGCCAGTTCTCACCGCAGTGGAACTAGCCACTTGCGCGAAAGAAGGTCTCACCGCCGCAGGGACCCCAAGGGGGACGCCCATTGTTTTAATGGGCGCGTCTACGCCCCCTTGTCGCCCGTTGGGTGTCTTTGCCACACCGAGAGCAGCATGGCTGGAAGCCGCGGTCCCGTTGGAACCCGCCTCCAGACGCCCGCGCAGACGCTCATTTGTCCCGGATAGTCCCAGGACAAGCGCCTCATAGCGCCCGGCCAGCTCCGCAATGCGGCCGCCGAACTCCGGGCACTCAGAAATTAGGCCTACAACGGCCGCCTTAATTTCGGCACATTTGCCGATCACGCCGTGAAGGCTCAAGCCATCACTCGGCGATGTGCCAGGCTTAGGGGCAGATGCCCTCTGCACCGGCACTACCGTGGGCGAGCTGGCAGACGCCGATGGCGTCGTCTTGTTGGCCTTTTCCTTGGAAAGGGCCATCCTTATGCGCGGCAGGGGCTTAGGAGGCGGCACAACTGCCGAAGCCACGGCAACCACCTCCCTCAAATCGCCCGCCCACAGGGGACGTATAGTCGGATGGGCCGGAGGGCCCATCACAGCCTCCGAGCCCGTCGTTGGCAGAACAATGCTGCCCTTCTTTACCCGGGGTGACCTAGGCCTCCTTTCGGCCTTCCTGCCCTTACCCTGGTAAGTGTCATCGGAGCCCATTGTCTCAGCCATCGACACGGGAGCAATTATTTTGGGCGAACCGCCCTTGCTCCTCTTCTTCTTCTTGATTTTTTTCTCCTCCTGTAGGGGAGCCACCTCATCGGTCCGCCTCTTGAGGTATTTATACCTCTCCGAGGGAACGGACTCGTTCCTGCCTAATTCCGGAGCCTCACTCTCGAAGTCCGAGGTGAGCCCGACCATGGCTTCATGCCTAGATTGCGTCATTAAGAACGCACACAAGGGCTCAATAGCCACTGATAATATAATATATAGTAATATATAATATAATAATAATATATAGCAATAATAATATAATAATAATACGATACGCTCACGCTGTTAGTACACGTAAGCAGAGGACGCGCACTCAAAATTCGTAGAACGACACCAACCGACACAATTTCCGAGTAGCAAGGGACGCCACTCAGATTCGGTAGAACGGCACCAACCGAAACAGCTTCCTAGAAGCAGGGGACGCGCACTCAAAATTCGTAGGAAGACACCGACCGAAAACAATTCCGGGTAGCAAAGGACGCCACTCAGATTCGGTAGAACGGCACCAACCGAAACAGATTCCTAGCAACAAAAGACGCGCACTCAGAATTCGTAGGGCGACACCAACCGAAACAATTCCGAGTAGCCAAGGACGCCACTCAGATTCGGTAGAACGGCACCAACCGAAACAGATTCCTGGAAGCAGGGGACGCGCCCACAAAATTCACTGGAAAACAACCGATACCGAAAATACGGTAGCGTAACGCCTTTCACACGTACGCACACTGGTATTTTGTTGTTTCACTTAACTGACAGTAACACTGATATTTAATTCACAATTATTTAATACAATGTAATATTAAATAATATTATATAATATTATATAATATTCACAAGCAGCACAGCAGCAGATAATATCACCACGACTATGTGTTTTTATTGTATTTTGCCTTTTTTTTTTTCCTTTTTCTTTATTCTCTTTATTCTCGATTCTCAACCAATTTAGCAGCGAACAAGCGCACGACCGTGTAGCTCGATTGTCAAAATCAAACTGAGTAGATAGGGACAGATTTCTCTCTTGGTTTAACGTGGACACCTGCCTTGTCGGCTTAATTCCACGGTGGGCCATCCCACATGGGGTTGATTTTTTGGACGACAACCAACGTCCTTGCTCACAGACCTGTAAGTAAGTACCAAATCGAATCATGCATAGGTACATAGTCCCCCCTTGGTACAAGGCGAGGCCTAACTAAAACCTCTTGCCGATTTGAGGTCGAACACCTCCGAACTTCCACTAATGTTATCGTTCGTTTTTTCCCGCATTTGGGACAACCACAGCCCCCACGATACTCCCACAAGGGGGCCTACCGCAAAGACAGGCCGGGACTGTCATTCCGATATCTGACATTAGTGCGATTTACCAGTCTGACATTATTGTCCCGGGGGCACCTGTCTCCCGTGGTCCCGGAATTAGGCTTCCGGTCGAGCCGTTACTCACCAGCTATGTTATCCTATACATCAGCTGAGAGCCTTATGTTTGCTAATGGCCGAAGGGCAGACCATAGTTGCAATACATATGCCTTTCCAATGGATTATCAGTCACTACGACAGCATAACCAATCAGTTATCGGCATTATGCGTTCAAATTAGCCATAAACAGCTAATCAGAGCCTTATGTTTGCTAATGGCCGAATGACAGACCATAGTTGCAAAACATATGCCTTTCCAATCGATCAGCAGTCATTACGACAGCATAACCAATCAGTTATCGGCATTATTCGCTCAAATTAGCTATAAATAGCTATGTTGGCCGAGAACCTCGTGGCCCTATAATGTTGCCCCCCAGGTACGTGAGCCGCATATTGAGGATGCGACCCGGTGTAACCCACGGGGCGTAAAGTAGATAGGGACAGTAGGAATCTCGTTAATCCATTCATGCGCGTCACTAATTAGATGACGAAGCATTTGGCTATTTTTTATTTTTTTTGTCCTGCGGAAAAAATGCATTTACGCATACCCGAAGCTGAAGCTGTTGGCGCTTCGGGTTATGTGGGACTCAACTGTTGGGATTTCTCCTAATAGCTCATACCCACTAAAACAACCGCAGTCTATCACTACGCCTAAGAGGCGTGTGTCGGCTTAATTACTTGCTGCCGTTTGGATGTTAGGGCGCAAGTTACCCTGGGTTTGGGGATTAGCTCACCAGCTTATCCGACGCCAAGCCTGGGCCACTGCCGGTGTTGTTGGGTGGTCATTTTATTCCACCTGGACCAATTGGTATGGCTGCCCTGGAGGACTCTTAGGGTAATAAATCCCAAGAGCCTCCGCGAAAGTCCCATGGTCAGTAGAAAGTCAGCGGATTTCGGGGCCCAAACTCCTCTCCAGGAGAGAGTGCAGGTGGAGAAGTTAACGTCGGCTGGTCTAACGTTGTATTTGCGAGCAATGTCTGACCTAACGTCAGCGTTGTCGGCATAATACCTTCTCTTCCTTTCATGGGCCTCGTTTAAAGATGTTGCGCCGCTGACTATCTGGCTGTCAATGACGTTGACTTTGCCATCGCGAGCCACAATAAGGTCAGGTTTACGAACACCTTCGGATGTTTGGAATTGTGGCTCGTGCTCCACTGACCATCCCTTATCACGCAATCCTGATGAGAGCACTTTGCAAACTGCATCGTGCCTCAAAATATGCCCGCCGTGCGTCCTGAAGCAGTTTTGGGCTATGTGCGCGGATGTTTCGGTGGTATGGCAGCCGTCGCGACATAAGACGTCTCTGTTTGCTCGTCGGACGCCACGAGATGTTCTTATTAGTGAAGGGAGGCAGTTGATCCGGACGTGGTGGTATTGGACATAGTCCCGTCCGGAGATGTACATGCCACCGTATATCCAGGAGCTTGAAAAGTTAGTTTTTCCACTCTCACGTAGTTCGTGGCCGTCTACGGAGTTATATAGGGACTGGGCCCACCATCTTTCTGCCTCTTGGGTGTTGCTGAGGGTGGTGCCCTCTGACTTGGTGAGGGCGCGGTCAGCCCATTGGATCCGTTTCTGGGCCCAGATGGTTTACACATGCGGCTCTCACCGTTGGTGAGGTAGAATTCCCCAATGCCTGAAGTCTGCCACGCATCAGACAGGGTACAAAGGTTTCGAAAGATGGCAGTCCCAAGCCGCCATCGGTGGTTGTTGTGTGGAAATAAGCTCGTGGAATATCGTGTGGCAAGCGGAGCCATTTGCGCACTGCAGCATGGATTTGAAGGTCTAGGGCCTTGAGTTTCCCCAAGGTTGTACCGGCTAAAACTAGTTTGTGATAGAGGCGAGGCATCAGATAGCTCCTGGTGATGAGGAGCCTTTGTTGTGGTTTAAGGGGGGCTTTAGTCAGGTTGTCGAGTTCGCTTGCTAGTGTACCGCCAGCTTTTTTGGGGCCGATGGGCCTGAAGTCTACTCCAAGATACCGCCATTCTCTAGACGCCGTCAGTTGACTGACAGCGGAACCATCGAGAAGTTGGAATCTTGGAGTGTTGAGGACTTTGATTTTCTTGTCCCGACCCGACGGGACAATGGACAGGGCGGTGCATTTGGCAGCGTTAAATGACAAACCGAGTTTCTGTGCCTCGATCTCGGCAGTGCGCAAAAGTTTTCTCATTCCAGGTTCGGTGCTGGAAATGAGGATGGCATCGTCTGCGTGAGCAGTGCATTGACGCGCGAACCGTTCAGGTCGTACCCTATGTCGTTGGAAAGGGCACGCGTGACTTCGTCCAGAACGAAGCAGAAAACGAAGGTGGAAAGTGGGTCCCCCTGGCGTACTCCTTTGGAGACTCGAATGGGTTCGGATGTTTCCCCATTGACTTCGAGTACTGTTGAGCTGCGGCCGTATGTGTTGGCGAGGTATCTGACTAGGCCTGCTGGAAGACGTCTCCTTCCCAAGATAGCATTGATCGCCCTGTGGCTGACGCTGTCATATGCCTTGGCGCAGTCAATAGAAACGACGTGAAGTTCCTTCATCCTGCGCTTGGCATCATCTAGCAGTGATGCTAGTACAGCGATATTTTCCGCACATCCATCATCGAGACATCTCTGGCGGATGTCGATAAGGCCAGAGGAATGGAGGCGTGAAGCCAAGATTTTGTGAAGGTGGCGGACAGCCACTGAGGGGATACTGATTGGTCTAAAGTCTGATGGTGTTTGACTTGAGCTTTTCTTGGGGAGGAAGACGGTTCTTGCGCTCAACATCTCCTCCGGAAAGCATCCTGTCTTCATAGTCAGGTTGAAGAAGAGTGCTTGGATTGCCTGAGGGACCTTTCTCCATCGTCTGAACGATAGTCCGTCAATACCGGTGGCGGTGTTTAGTGGTAACTGAATGGAAGAGATTTCCTGGATGGTGATGGGGTGCCAGAGGTGTTCGTACTCGGGGTTGGATGGGTTTTCCGAGTTGGGGATGTACTCTTGGGATTCTGAAGAGAAGATGGGTCCCCAGTAGTTGACCATTTGGTTAATGCCTGGCATTTTGGACTCATTTCTTCCATCTAGTATCTCCTTTGCAGCTCTGCCAACGGAACGTTGGAATAGATTCTGCATCCTGGCATATTCTCTCCTCCGCAGTTTCCACTTAGGGATATTGACGGTAGGCGGCACTCGCTCGTGTCGAGAAGTGCGAAGTCTTGGTCGGGGGCTATTGAAGTTTGCCCTGAACTATGCTGCGAGGGAGGCGGTTGTGTCGTTGCCTTCTAGGCATCTCGTGGCGATCTCGATGAGACGCCGGGCGTCAAACTGCTCGCATTCGAGAGCCGCAGGAATTAGCTCCCTTATGGCTACATCGAACTGGTTCTCGGGCGCAGGTTGGGGGTTCGTAGCTTGGTTAAGAGGAGACTCAGGTGTTTCGGGGTGTGGGTGTTGGTTCACCGCTTCGAGGTGGTCACTGTGCCGGAGTTCGGCGAGAAATTGTGTGACCAGGTCTTTGTAGGCTTGGTTCTGGCGGGTCTTCTTGATTGCCTCAAGAGTTCGACCATCGCCAACCCTGGCTAGAAGGTATTGGTTAATAAACCTAGCCCCTTCTAGTTGACCTTGGGCCTCGAGCCTGGCTAGAATTCTGAGTTCCTCTTGGGACCAGCGTTTCTTAACCCTCCCGACGTCGACTTCGGCGTGTACTTCGTCGGGGTGTCGTTGTGAGCGGTGCACGCCTAAGCCACGTTTTGTCCTAAAAGCGCGATCGCAATTAGGACAAGAGAACGGTTCAGCGCCAGCCAGTTCTACAGGTGGAGGTGGAGATGGTGGTGGCGAAAACGCCTGCCTGGCTGGAGCTGGTGAGCTAGGGGGGCTTGTGAGACCGGCAGTCCGAGGCCTCTGCCGGAGATTACGAACGTTTCTTTGTATGTTCATTGCGAGCTCACAAGATGCGACGCCGGGTTGCAAGCCCGACGTCACCGTAATCGCTTCCTCCTGATAAAGACTCGTCATCACCCGCAGGCAGGAGGTCAACTTGGCCGGAGCCCGATGACGAGGTTCGCCATGCACTGTCAGTCCATCTTGCCCATGAAGGGCTCGGCTTGATCAGCGGTACCACGAGAAGGTAGTGCATGACTTGGTGCAGAGAGGCTATGTATTCGCATCAACACCCTTGTGAGTAATATGACCCTCTATATACCTAAGATACTTAGGAGACGTAAGAAATACCTACGAAACCTAAAAATACCTAGGACCCAACAGACCTACGACCGGAGAGACCTAGGATACCTAAGATACTTAAGGGAGGACGCTTAATGTTGTTGGTGTCCCGCTCTGTCTGTTTGGGGTATTTACCCGTTATAGGACATTATTATGAGCGGGACGCCTATTGGTTCCCAGTCGGTCATCTTCTGGGTTGAAACCCGCGTTCAGATCCCGACTGGGGGTGTCATAGTTACATGCGCCCTTCCGTTAAGAGAGTCATAGTTACTCCCGCCGTTTACCCGCGCTTACTTGAATTTCTTCACTTTGACATTCAGAGGACAGAAATCACATTGTGTCAACACCCGTTAGGGCCATCACAATGCTTTGTTTTAACTAGACAGTCGGATTCCCCAAGTCCGTGCCAGTTCTGAATTGATTGTTAATTGATAGTCGTTATGAATCAAAAGAAAATATCATAGATATATCTTAAGATTTTTAGCAAGAAAATTCCACAATTGGTTACGTAAACTACTATACGGGGGACAAAATCCGAAAATTTCTTTTTACCCAGAACGAGTACATAAACCATATTATTGCTTCCAATTCAAGCCCGACTATCTCAATCTTCAGAGCCAATCCTTATCCCGAAGTTACGGATCTAATTTGCCGACTTCCCTTACCTACATTATTCTATCGACTAGAGACTCTTCACCTTGGAGACCAGCTGCGGATATCGGTACCATAAATTTTCAAGGTCCGAGGAGAAAATATCGACACAACAGTAAATGTCATGCTCTTCTAGTCCATCTACCATATCTCTCTTCGAAAGACTTCCATGGTAGTACGACTATAAAACAGAAAAGAAAACATTTTCGATACCTCTCGACGGCTTCTTTATGGTCGTTCCTGTTGCCAGGATGAGCAAAATGCCCATTTTTAATAACAAACGGATACCCAACAGGTTACGGAATTGGAACCGTATTCCCTTTCGTTCAAAAAATTATCAAGTATATTAATTTAAAAAAAGATTTTTTTAAAAAAAATTCCAAAAAAAAAATTAAGAAAAAAACAAATAATAATAAAAAACAAATATAAAGAAAAAAATTAATTTTTATTTTTTTTTTTATTTTTATTAATTTTGTTTTTCTTTTTATATATTTATTATTATTTTTTTCTTTTTTTTTTTTTTTTCTTTTTAAAAAAAAACTTGAAAATTTTCGGCTTTCGCCTTGAACTTCGGACCGACTAACTCGTGATCAACCACTGTTCACACGAAACCCTTCTCCACTTCAGTCCTCCAAGGTCTCATTCGATTATTTGCTACTACCACCAAGATCTGTACCAATAGCGGCTCCATGCAGGCTCACGCCAAACACTTCAAAGCACACCATTGTACCCTCCTACTCACTAAAGTTTCAAAATTTATATTCAATCGAAATTAAATATAAATCATCTACTTCAGCGGTAATGTATAGGTATACAACTTAAGCGCCATCCATTTTAAGGGCTAGTTGCTTCGGCAGGTGAGTTATTACACACTCTTTAGCGGATTACGACTTCCATGTCCACCGTCCTGCTGTTTTAAGCAACCAACGCCTTTGATGGTATCTGCATGAGTTGTTAATTTGGGCACCGTAACATTAAGTTTGGTTCATCCCACAGCGCCAGTTCTGCTTACCAAAAGTGGCCCACTGGGCACAATATATCACAACCTAAACCTTCATATCAAGAAAGGCTAGGTTCTTACCCATTTAAAGTTTGAGAATAGGTTAAGGTCGTTTCGACCCTAATGCCTCTAATCATTCGCTTTACCAGATAAGATTATTTTACATAATCTTTAAATGCACCAGCTATCCTGAGGGAAACTTCGGAGGGAACCAGCTACTAGATGGTTCGATTGGTCTTTCGCCCCTATACTCAATTCTGACAATCGATTTGCACGTCAGAACTGTTTCGGTCTTCCATCAGGGTTTCCCCTGACTTCAACCTGATCAAGTATAGTTCACCATGTTTCGGGTCACAGCATATATGCTCAAGGTACGCTCTAGTTAGAGGCATAAATAATGTAAATATTATTATACATAACTATATAGAACGCCCCGGGATTGAATTAATATTTCATAATAAAATATAAACTAATCCCATATTAAAAACAGTTAAGTTAATTATGCCTTTGGGTTTTATTAAAAATACCCAATGACTTGCACATATGTTAGACTCCTTGCTCCGTGTTTCAAGACGGGTCCCGAAGGTATCCTGAATCTATAGCATTGTTAATCATATAAGCGCATACAATAAATAAATAAATGAAAATACATTTATAAATTATTGTAAAATTCAATTAAGAATTTAAGCACTATATATAAATAAATCTGTCAATGATTTATCAAATTCAATTAAATTTATTCTATGTTAGAAATCGGAAAATAACTAATTTGAATAAACTTTTATTTATTGAATCTTATGATAAATATTTATTATTATTACCCGAATTTCTGGAATTTCGTCCACCAGCTTGTGGCAAATGTAACCTGCTAGGTTTTCCAATCCGTCGTGTGCTATAGCATCCACTTCACATTCTACTTTACTCTGCACCGGTGTGCTTCCTGGATTTATCAGTATACTTTTCAGAATTGTTCCTAATACGAGAAGAAAAGTGAAGTATTAATTGTATTTTTTGGCAAAAGCGCGGTAGTATTACCTGTGAGCGTGGAATCCAATTTGAGGTCAGGTGTGTCGTTTTCAGCAACATTTGCGTGATCGGAAAGAAGTCCTTCATTATATCCAAGAAGATATGACATTAATCCGTATTTAAATACTTGGCGATCAGGGTGGTCGTGAAGGCCCCCTTTGATGCGAATTACACCAAAGAAATTCTCCAACACGTCCTGGTTAAGGCGATATGTTAATACATAATTGAAATGAAAACGATGTTTTATTTCAACTAGGAGCATTTTTAATGCATTATTTGTTTGAATTATGCCTGAAAACGAAAGTTATGAATATCATTTTAAGTTATACATAATATGTAATGTCTCAAATAAGCAATAAGCTTTCCTTTCCAATTATTCTCATTTCCTGCATGAGCTTACTCATTTCATCTAGAATTGGATCTTGTATATCCAAAGCCAAACCGTACCCATGAGTTCGCTTTCTAGAACCCTGAAATGGAACTTTGATGTTCATAACATCGAACCAGTCATTAGTCTGAAAAAGACCAAAAAGATGTCACAACTTTTTGAAGCAAATATTGTTGGTAAATATTACAGTTATAAATAATTTGGAGCATTCTTCCCAATTGTAATTGCTCAAATGGCCCAAACTCGCAGCCCTTGTTATTGCCTGAGCAATCGTATGGGAGAAAAGTTTTGCTGCCATTTTAACTTTTTGCCTCTCTGCTCCAGCAACGTTAAGGTAGCCTGTTGTTATTTTGAGTGTAATAGAGAGATCCCCGGAAGTTAAGGAAAGCAGTGTCAAAATTATCTCTTTTCTTACTTCCTTACCATTTATTGTAAAACCATGATCAATAAAATGATTTCTCATGAGTTTTATTAAATGGATCACATCGGAAAACACGAAAACTTTATTTTCGTTGTAAATAAATTATATTTTATACATATTATATATAATTAGTGAATAATAATTTCTTTCCGTATTTCTTATTTTTTACCAGGGTTTCTCCATGGTGACTTCAAGATTTCTATACAGTGCCCTGTTTCCTCCCCCTAAATCACTGACAATAGCAACATTATAGCCAGGTTCTTTGACTTTGCCAGGAATATGGTGTATAATTTCCACTGATATCTGACAATCAAATGCATAGAAAACAGGTTGTTTCCATTTGCTGATTAGTCCTACGAGTGATTATTAAAATTAGGCTTGATATCTTTTATAAGTATTCATATTTACATACCTCTTAACATTGCCACTTGTACATAATTAGCAGGAGATAATGTGGTATCTGAAGATCTGTCATAGTAGAAAGCTATACGAATTTTCATCTCATCGAAGCTAAGGAAACAAATTTTCCGGTCCCCGCTAAGTTGGGTTGTAGCTGACAGGATCCTCATTACAGGTGTAATTATCCCAGGTGAAATGTCCAATTATGTGCCCAACTTTGCAGAGTTCGCACGCCAGGAAGAGGGACATTTTTTTTTCTGAGCAGATTGTACGCTTTTGCGCTTGTAGAATAAAGGCTGCGTTATGTCCGCCTCAGTCCACTGTAAGCGTTTTACGCCATTTTTCAACTTGTTGACTTGACCTTAAATTATAACAGCTTAAATGCATATACTATTTTCTACTTAGTCAAAAAATTTGCCTGCTGTGAATATTTCCCGTAGCTTTTTTCCATATTCGGACTTCTGTAACTTTTCTTTGAGAGAAATTAACATGATTTTGGTAATTCCATTCTTTCTCTTCCATAATACAATTGTCCTTCTTCAAGTCTTCACTAAAAGTCCGTAAGTATTGTTATGAATCTTGGTATAAGCTATAAAATAAACTTACTTAAGATTGTTATTCTCCGGTTTGATTCCCCTGTATTACTAATTTCCTCCGGAAATTTATTTTCCACCACAATGCCGACTTTACTCTCAATTGTGGTAGTTTCAGGATCATCAATAGCATTTACTTTGCCTTTTAATAGACTTGCTATTACCTACTTCTTTTTCTTTAATTCCATTCTGATATCACGAGATGAAGTGGTAGCTGTTGATTGCGGTTGAATTGTTGGAACAGTTCCCGTCTGCAACCTGTGTTGTTTTTGCAAAGTCCTGCAATTATAATTGCGATTAACCGTTATGTAAAAGAAGTAACAAAATATTAACTTACCCATTTCAAACTGTAAATTTCTTTCCAAGTCATCGGCAGTAAAATGTGCAGAGCAAATTCCAGCTGAACTTGGATTGAAACTATCTTTCCTTTTGCAAAAATGAATCCATTGCTTTCGCAAAATATTGCCTTTTGGGAAGCAATAAAACCGAATATTTTTCTTTCCCTTGTTATTATTTTCGTCACAATTGTAAACTGCACTCCTCATTTTGAAAAATATTATTATGATATATCACACAATTATCATACATAAACTTCCACTTTATATTTTCGAATTCAAGGCGCGAAAACCGTAAACAAAACTCATCCGTATTCCTTTGTATAGAAGTGAATCGCGCTGGTCACGGCCTACGTCACAAAACATTGACATGGGTAGCAAACATGGCAGACATGCGCAATACAGTCCAAGACAGCGGCTGCACCACTGCACCTGGGACTTTTCCTTAACCGAGAATGAAAAGTGCTTGATATAGCACATACCTTGTCTGAGTAGCAGCTCAGCAACCTTGTAGACATGAGTCGATCGTGATTGATTCGTTCGTTTTGACCGAATCACCGAAAAGTATTGGTGATTGCAATCACACAACTACGAACCAATCAATCACAGAGTCAATACTTTTGTAATGACCGATTCGGTTGTTTCGGTCATTTGACCGATACGAACGATATGAAACAATATGACACATGGAACGAACGAAAATAAAGTGTTGAAGAAAAGCGAATTGTTAATTCCTTATGCTCTTTCGCATCTTTTGCTATGACTTCGTTAGTATATATACTTGTTTCGTTATAGTGTTCTCACTCTATTTGTTCGTTCAATTCTTTGCCGTTTCATTCATTTTCCGATGTGTTAGTTGTTTTCATATTCTAAGCAAATACATTTATGTCAAAGTGTCACTTTCTTCCCTTTTTGAATCAGCTGTAACTCACAGCTCACAACCGTTTAAAAGAACGTACACAATTACGGACATCTAAGGGATCGACAATAACCGTTAGTTATTTCATCCAATACAAACATATTTGCATTTTCAGATCGATCGCATTGAACCAATACAGTGAATAGGTTTCTATCTTTATTCAACGATTGATTGAATGTGGTATTGACCAATACAATGAATCGATCTCGATATCTGAACGAACGAACGATTGTAATATTGATCTAATATATCGGTCTCTATCTTTAAACGAACGATTGATTGATTGATATGACCGAATCGTTTTTAAAACCAATACTTGAACGATTCGTTCGTTGAATTTGAACGATTGACCCATGTCTACAACCTTGGGGAAACATTCGAGGACGGCCTTAAATCGTCCATTCCGCACCTTCCACGGGTTCGGTAGCCGAACCTTGCCCTCAAGGTCAACGCCAAGGGCCTTGTTTAAGTTGAGCATATTCAGCTCAACTAGGAAGTCCTCAGCAATCTTCCAGATAGCTCAGAAAGTAAATCAAAACTGGCCACAGAAACGATGCTGTGAAGTATAGTCTTAAATTGCTTTTCCACATACGATGTGTATTGATTCGAGGAATGTACGAAGTGGCTGCGAATTATATGATAGGATTCAAGTATTGTAAGAAACCACGTAGGAATGGTGTCAGATTTCAATTTGAGTGGGAAACTGGGAAACACGTCAAATTGTTTCGACAGTACTAGAGTTACTGCCTACTCAGACGTGCGTTTGACAGATGACGAGTGTGTTTCATTGTATTTATTTTGTTCGAGATTGTATGGACAGCGCCATTGATAGCCCTGCAGCCGCCAGTCAACGCTGTACAACGGCTTCCTAGCAAGAGGGTTGTTTGTCTCGTGACACCGTGCGGTTGTGCGATCTGATGAAAAGGACATCTTCTACTGCTCCTTTCACATCAGGTCATTCTTGGTTTTGGCGTCCCTCGTCAAACTCAATTCGCGGACCCAGTGTTGCCTTTCGGATCGTCCTCTTTTTTGTTTTATTGCTAGTATGCCAGCATATCCCACAAGACCAAACAATGCAAAATCAAGAATATCTTCTTGTAAATCCATTTTCAGCTTAGCTCACAAATATAAACTCATGTCATAAAAGTGACAATAGTTTTGAATTGAATTGTCTTTTAGCAAAAGCGAGTAACGTATTGTGCTCCGAGTTGTTCGTTTCAATATGCATAGCTTATTATTGGACTTTTCGATACAAACTAATCATGATGGAGGTTAGAGAAATAAATTCTTTTCTTTTTTTCATATTCGTAGACCTTTATTTGAGCTGATTTTTTATGTTTCAATTAAATCATATAAATAATAATAACACCAGTCTACACTTCTTTCTGCACTGAAATCATACGTAAAGATTTTGAGGAAACCGAACTTAGTGTTGTCATATTCCTAAGTTCTATACGCGCTCCTGTGTCAAAGCCACATTGTGAATGCGAATTGTGGGTTACCGGCGTTTTAACACATTTTATCGTAAGAAATCGTAAGTCGGTGCAAAGCCTGTCAAAAGTCGGCGCGCGCGCAAGCCAGATTGTGTTTCCACTTTAAAGATGTAAAGACTTTGAAAGGTTTTTGTAATTGGAGAAATTCTTTTACAATTCTCTCTGTGTGTACTGAACACCGAGATCAAGTTAGCATTTGCCCTTTTGCTCTATGTGTGGTTTTTGTCCGCACTGAGTTGGCCTTGGGACACCTCCGTTATTATTTGAGAGATGTACCGCCCCAGTCAAATTCCCCACCTGGCAATGTCCTTGAATTGGATCATACCTGACTGTTGGAGTTATACCAAATTCAATTAATATAGTAAAGTATTACTCCATTACTATTTCATCGAAATTTGTTTATAATTATATAACAAACTCGTGGTACTTTGATCAAGAAGCTTGCATCAAGAACTGATACCATAAGTGTTAGGATTATGCCGATTAGGCTTGATTCAAACGCCACGCAATTTAATGTGCTACAACTTTATTCAGCGTTAAAAAGGGAAGAGAAGTATAGAAGGAAACGGAAGTGTTAGCTAAACCAACTTAGTACATTATTGTAGTAGAAAATTAGTACAATGCAGTATTACCAAATAAATTCAATTTTAACACCCCAACTTATTAAAAAATTAAATCTTAATTGACAAAAATTACATATGTAAATTCAAAAAAAAAATCGAATTAAAACAGATTTAATTTTTAATACAATCCCATTTGCTTGTTGCAAAATAAATGTTTTTCTTTAGGTACCGCTTTGGTTAGATTATCAGCCACCATGTTGTTAGTAGATATATATTGGATAGCAATTGATCCACCGTTAACTCGATCTCGTATGTAGTGGTGACGAACATCGATGTGTTTGGATCTTGCTCTATAGCTGTCTGACTTTGCCAATGCAATTGCACTCTGGTTATCGCAGTTAATTTTTATAGACTGATTTTTAATAGTTTCGTCGAAGTCCTGTCCCAGCTGCCTGAGCCAAAATGTCTCTTGAACTGCAGATGACAGGGCCAATTACTCAGCTTCGGTAGTAGACAAGGCCACTGTTTGTTGCCTCTTACTGGACCAGGAAATTGCACCACCGGATAAGGTAAACAAATATCCAGTACAGGAACGCCGCTTGTCTATGTCAGAATCCCAATCAGCATCCGGAAAACCGGTCAACTTCTCTGCACCTGAATAAAAAAAATTATATTGAATTGTACCCTTCAAGTACCTCAAGATTCGTTTGACAGCAATCCAATGAGCCCTCGTATAATTATTATTGAAGCGACTGACATCACTTACAGCAGACGTTATATCAGGCCTAGTTCCTTGCGAGAGATAAAGTAAGCTGCCCACAACTTCTTGATATGGAACCCACTCAAACTGCTCTCTATCCTCGTTAACATCTTGACCCATGTTCACCGAAAGTTTCTGATTTGGATCGCTTGGAGTAGATACTGGCTTACAATCACTCATACCATATCTTTCCAGGATGTCCCGTATGTATATATCAATATATATACCCTTAGGATTCTCACTATATGTAATATTTAACCCTACGCAACTCCTGGCTGTTCCCATATCCTTCATGTCGAATGCTTTACACAACAATGCCTTCAATTTGTCCCTAATGTCAGAATTTTTCCAAAAAATTAGTAGATCGTCAACGTATATAGCAACAATAAGTGACGAATCTCTGGTATGATAGACGCAAGGATCAACTGAAGACTTTTTTAAATCGAATGATGTTAAGGCTTCTTCCAGTTTAACGTTCCATTGGCGTCCGCTTTGCTTTAGACCGTACATTGCCTTATGCAGCGTGCATGCCCTGCCACTCCCATCATCATGACCTTCGGGCTGCTGGATGTAAATATCTTCCACAAGATCCCCTTGAAGAAAAGCTGTAATGGCGTCCATTTGATCAATTTTTAAGTCCAGCTTTGCAGATAGTGCAATGAGGAACCTGATCGTAGTATACCTTACCACCGGCGAATATGTTTCAGTGTAATCGATTCCACACGTCTGCGCACAGCCCTTAGCCAACAAGCTCATTTTATATCGAACAATATTTTTTTCGTTCTCTTTTGGTATTAAACACCCACTTCGTTGGAATTGCTTTTTTCCAATTGGCAGGTCTGTGAGTGACCACGTTTTATTTTCTTGAAGCGATTTCAGCTCACTCTGCATAGCTTTCTTCCAATGGTCGGCATCTGAACAAGATAAGGCTTCTTCTAAAGTAAGTGGTATACAATTGAGATCATTGTGCACCAAGTATGATGAGTTTGTGTAACGTATTGGTGGTTTTCGCTCGCGAGTAATTATGCGCATCTTAAAGTCGGGCGACGTTTCCTTTTTATCGATTGTGATTTGATTTTCACCATTATCAAGGCAAGGATTATCTTTTGTTGCAATATCAATTTTCGGTGAACTTAACATATGATCTTCGTCCCCAACTGAAATCGCATCCTCTTCAATAAATTGTATCCTTCGATCACTTTCATTTGGTTTATGCTCTAAAAACACAATGTCCCGACTAATGACGATTTTGTTTGTATCCGGGTCAATACAACGAAAACCCTTTGTCGTGTCGCTAAACCCAACAAATAACATCTGCTTGGCCTTCACATCCCACTTGCGACGAAGCTGTTTTAGAACGTGAACCATTACGCGAGATCCAAAGATTTTCATATGGCTTAGACAAACTTTCGAATCCATCCAAACTCCTTCTGGCGTATTATTTACTAAAGATGAGCATACAAAACGGTTAATCACATAAGGTGCCATATTTACCGCCTCAGTCCAGAATGTTTTATTAAGTCCAGCATCAAGCAACATGCACTTTGCCCGTTCAACTATGGTGCGGTTCATGCATTCCGCTACACCGTTCTGTTGGGGGGTGTAAACATTCATTGTCTGGTGAATGACACCGTTTTCTTTGCAGAATGCTTCGAAATCAAGTCCACAATATTCTGTGCCATTATCCGTGCGTAGTACCTTTATTTTGCGCTCCTTTTGAGTCTCCACCATTTGTTTGAACTCCTTGAAGTAATGTAGAACTTCAGATTTATACTTTAAAAAATAAATAAATATTTTGCGGGAGAAATCATCAATGAAACTCAAAAAATACTTAGCACCACCAATTGACGCATTTTCCATGGGTCCACATAGATCGCTATGTATGAGATCGAGTGGATGCTTAGCTCGAATTCCAACATGCTTAAACGGCGATCTTGAAAGCTTTGCCTGTATGCAAACAGTACAACCGCGTATCCCACCACATCTTTCTTCAAATTTAACACCATCAACCACACCATTTTTCATCGCACACAGGTCGTTGTAATTTATGTGACCAAGATGTCTATGCCACGTCATCAGATTATCCTCAGTCTCAATTGCTGCCATACCGCACAAATAATCGCGATTAATTCTGTAAACACCAGCTTCAGGTTTAGTACGCACTAGTAACTCGTTGTTTTGATTAAAGATTTTACATCCTTCTTTATCAAATATCACTGAATTTCCTTTTTCTACTATTTGTGCCACGGACAACAAATTTGCTGACAGGTTAGGCACGTGCAATATGTCATTTATGCTAATGTCAAAATTGTTTACTTTCAAGCATGTTGTGCCTAATCCGGTAACTGTCATTCGACTATTGTCAGCTGTTAGAATTTCTTTAATTGTGGTATTCCCCATTTGTGACAAACAGGTTATTTATGAATCATGTGACGGGATGCACCACTGTCGATGAGCCATGTATTTGTTTTTACATTTTTGTTGCTTGTTAAAATTACATTAAATGCATTCTGAATAAATTTCGCACTCGGCTTAGAAGAAGAAGCATTCGTGTTTTCTCCTTTACTATGTCTATTCGGACAATCAAAACCCTTGTGCCCTTTTTTCTTGCGTGTGTAGCACTTGATATAATTGTTGGATTGATCCATTTTTTGTTGCGTTTATTCGCACCAAGAAAAGCACTTTCAGATTTGATCCCAATGTCCATGTCAATAAGTTTTAATTTAATTGCGTCACCACTGATTTGAATGCCACTGCTCTCAATTCCCATTATTAGCGGCTCAAACCCTTCTCCCAAACCAGCTATATAGCTGGTATAGCGCCTATCCACTCATCGGTTATTTGAAAGCCAATTCCGATTAACTTGTTTGCAGTACTTGTTATCTGACTAATGAAATCCGACATGGAAGAACACTCATCCCGCCGTATAGTGATGAGTTTTCTTAGCAATCCAATCATGCGAATCAAACCTTTGTCATCAAACATTGTTTTTAATATATTCCAAATCGCCAAGGCTGAGTTTGCGTTTTGGATATGAACATAAAGTGATTCATCCACTGAAAGTACTATTTTGGCCTTCGCCTTCTTGAGTTTGATTGCATCTTCTTCTTTAACTGGCTCCGATATACATCCATCCAATCCCGAATATTCTAGAACATTCCTAATAGCGAATTGCCAAGTATGATAGTTTCACTCCCTTTTAGTTTTTCAATTCCTATAATGTTTTGCTCACCAGCTTTCTCCATTTTACTTGATATTTTTATTTTATCCTTCACGAAAGTCAAGCAACTACAATGTTAAAAAAAACACAATATTCTAATTTAATAGTTTCGCGTTGCCTGGGCCCATAACCTGTTAGGATTATGCCGATTAGGCTTGATTCAAACGCCACGCAATTTAATGTGCTACAATTTTATTCAGCGTTTAAAAGGGAAGAGAAGTATAAAGGAAACGGAAGTGTTAGCTAAACCAACTTAGTACATTATTGTAGTAGAAAATTAGTACAATGCAGTATTACCAAATAAATTCAATTTTATCAATAAGACTATATATATATATTCGTATAATGGCTCGAAAATGATACGCGTTCCATTTAATCAAGTAAGTAAGGAAACATTAATAGTAGTGGTATTTCATTGTTGATAATTAACCGAAATTAATTATCTCCCACTTATGCCACACCTCTTAGGTCTCCTTACACTGCCAGACTAGAGTCAAGCTCAACAGGGTCTTCTTTCCCCGCTAATTATTCCAAGCCCGTTCCCTTGGCTGTGGTTTCGCTGGATAGTAGATAGGGACAGATTCCTCTGTGTGTTTAACGTGAACACCTGCCTTGTCGGCCTAATTTTACTGTGGGCCATCTCACATGGGGTTGATAGCGTCAACCAACGCCCTTCAAGTGACATAGTGCCACCATCAGTATAGCCATGTACAGGGGTCATGAACGTCCCCCTTGTTGAGGGCGAGACCTATCTAAACCTCTTCCGATCTAAGGGTCACGGCACCACAACCACCACGATACTCCCACTAGGTGGCTTACTTCAGACAGAGCCAGGACGAGAAAAAAAAATGGTCGCCGACGTTTGCCTACAAGCTCGGGCGAGCAGGTGGAAAACTCAAGTGCTGTCAAAATTTTGTAAACAATCACGCACATTATTATCATTCCAAGAGTAGCCACACACACTCTTGTACACTGCGGTAAAATGAAATGAGCTCCACGTATTCAAGATTAGAGTTTGCTTGTAACGGGTTTTGTCGCTACGAACCTGAACTTCTTTCAAAATTTCAGGGTGTCACGGGGGAAGACGTACGAAAGACGCACGTCTCATTCTGGTTTCTGGCCAGGACATTGCTGTCCCAGGGGCCCCTGTCTCCCGTGGTACCAGAATTAGGACTCCGGTCGAACCTCTCAACCCTAAAGGGTTGCTCCCAGTATGGGTTCCCTACACCATGGACTGGTAGCCATTCTGGAAGAGGGAGGAGAAGGAGACAAAAGGAATGAGGAAAGGAGGAAGGAATGGAAGGGGAATTGGGATGGGAAGAAGGGAGAAATGGAATGAGGGCAGGAGGTGACGTTAGTTCCTCCTAGCCCATCGCCTAGCGAAAACTGAGTATGCGTATGAACGCATCCTGTCAATGTGTGACGGCGCAGTGAAGACGCCGCTCACATCACATACCTAACCCCTTGAATCTAGGTCCCTAAGATCTGAATATAATGGGCACCCAATCCTCGAAGGGAGAACCACACTCATGGACCCATGTCGCGTCAGGAGGAAACCGAAACTGAGGCCGAAACTGAGTTCCGGACTCCTGCTCATGAAGGAGACATCCTCCAAGAAACGATATGTAACCCTACCCGTCTGGGCATCGTTCCATCTGGTCTGCCACTCAGATAGAACGCAGCCACAAAGCAGGGTCTCACGCTCCCCGGTCGATAGCCCCTCCATCGACCTGTCAAATAACCAGTCTCCACTGGTTTACTGCAAGCCCCTTTTTACCTTGAAGTCAATACCTCTTCTCATGACCTCAAGAAGAGGGACTCCCAGGAGGACCAGCAACGCGGCAGTGGAAACTGTCTATCACACAGGCAAACAGGATAGAAGTGCCTTCCTCTGGCTTTGCAATACGCGGTTACGGCCCGATTTGAAAATTACTGAATCATATCATCCAACAGCTGTAAAAGAAAAAGTATACGATTTAGTGAAAACAGTTTTTAGCCCAAGCGATAGGTATTTATATCCGGTAAAAGATGAATTTAGAATGAAGATAGTTTTATCTAAAGATATTCCTTTCCATTGCCCACCCAGAAGGCTTCCGTATTGTCATAAAATAAAGTTGCAAAAGATACTTGATGGCTTGCTTAGGAAAGATATTATTCGTGAATCCTCTTCAGAGTTTGTCTCGCCCATAGTCTTAGTCGAAAAGAAGACAAAAGAACTTCGGCTTTGTGTTTATTTCAGGGAATTAAACAAAATTACTCTTCGCGATAACTTCCCGTTGCCCTTAATTGAAGACCACATTGATCGACTTAAAGATAAACGATACTTTACAACTCTGGATCTAAAAAATGGGTTTTATCATGTTCCATTAGATCCGGAATCAATGAAATATACCTCCTTTATCACGCCGCTAGGGCAATATGAATTTACAAGGATGCCTTTCGGTCTCAGAAATGCACCTTCTGTGTTCGAGCGTTTTATGAAGCACGTTTTTGGAAAATTAATATTGGAATCCAAGATTCTTACTTATATGGACGATATTTTAATTGCCACAAAAACGGTTGAGGAGCACTTAAATATTCTTCAGGAAATCTTTGAAGTTATCACATCACGAAATTTGCAGATTAGATTCGACAAATGTTCTTTCCTACATAACGAAATTGTGTACTTAGGATACAAGATAGATAAAATAGGAGTCAAGCCAAATGATACTAATCTGAAAGCGATCTCTAGTTTTCAAATACCAACTTGTGTCAAAGATGTGCATAGTTTTCTGGGACTATGTTCCTATTTTCGCAAATTTATTAAACAATTTGCAAATATTGCTAAGCCCCTTTATGATTTAATAAGGAAGGATGCATTATTCATTTTTGGTGTTGAAGAGATTGAAGCATTTGAGCTATTAAAGGAAAAGTTGATGGAAGCACCTGTCTTGTCTATCTACTGTCCACATAATGTTACCGAATTGCACTGTGATGCGAGTGCTATTGGCTTTGGTGCAGTACTGCTACAGAAACAAGACGACAGTAAATTCCATCCCATATTTTACTTCTCTAAGCGTGCGACAGAACCAGAGAGCAGGTATCACAGTTACGAATTGGAAACACTGTCAATAATTTATGCCCTAAGAAGATTTAAAGTGTACCTGTTGGGCATTCCCTTCAAAATCGTCACGGATTGTCAAGCACTTACGTTAACATTAAATAAAAAACTCCTTAACCCTCGTATTTCGCGGTGGGCTTTAGAATTGCAGTCTTTTGATTACACAATCGAACATCGGAAAGGTGATCGAATGACCCATGTAGATGCACTGAGTAGGTCGTTTAACATTCTTTACATCGATAACGAGTCGTTTGAGTTCATATTGGCAGCAGCACAGAAACAGGATTCGCGTATTATGGAAATCGCGTCTGAATTGGAAAAGTGTGAGAGCTCTCTTTATGACATGATTGACGGACTAATCTACCGCAAAGTGAAAGGCAAAGTTATTTTTTATGTCCCGTCACATATGGAAGAACGCGTAATCCAAATTCATCACGATGCTCTTTGTCACTCAGGGGTCGAAAAATGCTTCAAACATTTGTCCAGTATATATTGGTTTCCAAAAATGAAGGATAAAATTAAAATATTCGTTAAGAGCTGTTTGAAGAGCTTTTTCTCACCCGAGTCAGGGAAAGTTGAGGGAGTCTTACATCCTATACCAAAAGAGAATTATCCATTTGATACGCTACATATTGACCATCTAGGCCCAATGTCAACTTCAAACTCAAAAAAATGCCATATCCTCGTCGTAATTGATGGTTTCACTAAGTTCGTCAAGTTGTATTCAGTACTCTTACGCAGAGCAAAGACAGTATCTTGTGTCTCAGTTCTTATTTCCAGAACTATTCCAGACCAAATCGAATTGTATCCGATCGCGGTTCTTCATTTACTTCATCCGAGTTTACTAATTTTCTGAAAGAAAATAACATTGTTCATGTTAAGGTCGCTACACATTCACCACAATCAAATGGACAGGTGGAACGTTTCAATAGGACTCTTATACCAATGCTAGCTAAAGAATGTGAGGGAAATACAACAAGTGATTGGGACAAACACATTGTCAAAGTAGAGTTTGCTATAAATAATACTATTAATCGTAGCACAGGTTTTACTCCGAGTACCTTATTATTTGGTAGACATCAGAAGGGAGGGTTTTGCGATGAAGTCCAAGAGTATCTGAATAAGGAACTAAATTTAGGATGCAATGATCTACAAAAAATTAGAGAAAAGGCAGAGGAAAATATTGCTAAGGAACAAACTCTTAGTAAGGCTTACTATGATAAGAGGCATAAGAATCCTAAACAGTATAACGTTGGTGACTATGTAGTCATTAAAAATATTGTTACAGTCCCGGCCATTAATAAGAAACTTTTAGCAAAATTTAAGGGTCCATATGAGGTCAAGAAGGTTCTATCTAATAATAGGTATGTAATTGGCGACATAGACGGCTTACAGTTAACACGATTGCCGTATAGAGGGATTTGTTGTCCAAGCAATATGAGACCATATGCAGTTTTAAGGGAAAGTCCTGATTGCGATGAAGATAGAGACGCTGAAGGGGGCGAGGATGCAGACGATCATGGGGAAACAAACTGAAGAAGAAACATTATTGATTGTTTTAACTTAAAATGCCGATGGTCCTAAGAAGATCTCCTCCCAAATATCTTAAATTTTGTAAAACCCAAAGTGATCATAGTTGTACTGATTTTCTGAGCCTATAATTTGAATTGAGCGAATGTTTATTTTTACTATGAATGTACTTAGTTTTCGGAAGTCCACTTTAATTTTAAGATACATTGAAATTTGTTTTTTTATCTTCAAAGAATGAATTATTATATTATTATTATTTATAAGTAATTACACATAATCGATGGTTTTTGTTTGTTAAATAGAATTAAGTTTGATTATGTAATCGGGTCGATTAGGTGGTCAGGATGGCCGAATTGTGGTGTTTTTAATAATAAAGAGACAAAATACGAGTAGTACCACTCGTTTTTTTTTTTTTTTTTTTTTTTTTATAATTCGTGCAGGTTCAAGAGTTACGCTCTTTTGATGTTTGTCACACAACCTGGACGGGGTGCAGATGGTTTGTGTCGAAGATGTTCGTTCACTACTCTCCGGGGGTGGTTGTCTTGGGATTCGAGAGATTCGACTGAATTTGTCGCGTTGATTGTAGTTTTACAGTAACTTTATTCCATGCCATTAAGATCTTATATTGGAAATGCACACGCAGAGTATGAATTTTGAAGTGATCTTATACTGCGAGTGTTATGCCTTCGTCAGCATTTTTTGATCATCTCTCATTCACAACCGGTGTTGTTGCATGGGTTTTTTCCGTATAGGAATTTTTCTTGGCTATGGTCAGACTTGAACTACAGACCTTCCGCTTAACAGTCGGTGATGATTACCATTGCACCACTACCACCCCAAGGAACGATTGGCACCATCCAGATCACTTGGTCTTCCCGTTTCGTTTCACTCTGTGAATGTATAAAAGGGCTCGCCCAATTGGAATGAGTTGAGTCTTCAGTCAGTCCTTAATAAAAACACACATCCGACAGCAGCAAATAGTTTTTTTAATCAACGCCTTCATTATATGTCCTATGGTATTAGTTCTTGATGCAAGCCTCTTGATCTTCGTGATACCACGAGATTGTTATATAATTATAAACAAATTTCGATGAAATAGTAATGTAGTTTTTTTTTACTTTACTATATTAATTGAAATTGGTATAACTCCAACACTCAGGTATGATCCAATTCGAGGACATTACCAGGTAGGGAGTTTGACTGGTATCTCAAGGCCAGCTCATTGCGGACAGAAATCACGCATAGAGCAAAAGGGGAAATGCTGACTTGATCTCGGTGTTCAGTACACACAGAGATTATTGTAAGAGATTTTCTCTAATTACAAAGACCTTTCAAAGTTTTTATATCTTTATTAGCTTATAAAAAGAACAATAACTTTGAAAATTACCAAAAAAAAAAAACAATTTTAGTAACCAACACGTCTTGCCAATATTGGACATTCTCATATTTCCTACCATTCCAGTAGTTAGTCACTATCCGCCACAAAAAGCTGATTTGGTTGAAAATTTTTCTAATTTTTCTGTCTGCCGCGCATGAGATCGGCCCTTTCCAAGGGAAAAGCCAATAGCTCGATGCCCTACGCCCTCGCCCGCACAAGTTCCAGCGCAGAAAGCATCGAAGCCAGGCACACTGCCTAGTGACGGCTTGAGCCTTCGCGGCGTTATAAATAAATGTGCTGACATGAAGTTGGCCGTTATCGGTTTAATTTTGGACCGCCCGGAGTTTGGCAGCCGCATTGCGGAGCTGGTTGGGCACTACGAGGCGCTTGTTCTGGGATAGTCCGGAACGAACGAGCACCTGCGGGGGCGGCTTGAAGCACCCTTCCTTCTCCTCCCTCTTCCAGAATGCCTGCCAGTCCAGGGTGCAAAAACCAGAATGAGACGTGCGTCTTTCGTACGTCTCCCCCGTGACACCTTGAAATTTTGAAAGAAGTTCAGGTTCGTAGCGACAAAACCCGTTACAAACGTCTCAATCTGGTTTCTGGGTGTAAGGCACCCCAACTGGGAGCAACCCTTTAGGGTTGCGAGGCTCGACCGGAGGCCTCATTCTGGTCCCACGGAAGACAGGGGCCCCCGAGACAACAATGTCCTGGCTTTGTCTGAGGTAGACCCCAGCGTTCCAGCGTTCCCACTTACACTATAATGTGTTTCACTTCACTTTTTTACTTTTTAATATTTTCACCACGCCATGCCACTACGAAGAATTCCAAAACACTACGATTTGAGAAAAAAAACTATGATATCAAAAAAATGCAATAATTGTAGTACAATGTTTAAACAATTCGATATTTCGAACTAAATCTATTCAAAGTGATCTGAATGCAAACATTTCACTATGATATTCAGCTACATTTCGCTCTACAGTTCAGTGAAATATTTTGTAAGCTGCACACAACTCAAATGCTCAACATACAAATAACGGTTGTCGTTATTTTCGTGGAATGCACTCATAGAAATCAAAAATGAAGCGATATTTTCAATCAACTCATACACGTACTACATATTACTTTTTTTCAAGTAAAGAACTGAGAAGAAATCTGCTGTTTCCACGTCATTGCAAGTGGCAAGTTCTGATACAAATTTATTGACGTATATGTACGTATCACATACTAAATTCCCTGTCGTAGTTTGAAATAAATATTTTCCAGTAAACGTAGTAAGAATATGCAAATGCAATCTGCAGTTGAAAGTAAAAGTGCAGATAAGAGCTTCACCAACACTACAAATAATCACCCATCCACCAAAAAAGACAGGTTCGTTTAATTAGCGTTCACGAAACGAACCCATATATTTAAAATAATATTGTTCCAGCAAGGTAATTTCAAATCCATCTACCTCATCCGCATGCCTGGAAAGTGAAAAGCACAAAGAAAGGGACAGGTTGATGTAATTCATATTTATTATACGTATTTATCCAAGGCTTCATTATCCTAGAGCTGCAAATTTGACTTCTTCTACTTTATATGAGTATTCAGAAAGTGAAGATGAAAACAATAGCGAGATACCAAGCGATCTTTCCCCTGCCAAAAGCAACAGGTTATTTTAAGAAGGAAACACAGTCAGTGAAGATTACGATGATGATCACAAACAAAAGAGAAATATATTCGAGCAAAAGTTTGTTGAAAAGTGGAGATGTGGTAGGCCATGGCTTTCAGTAGTAGACGGAAAATCTTATTGGACGTGGTGTAAAAAGTTGTTAAGCAATAATATATCCAATTTAGATAGACACACTTACTCAAATCGACATCAATCCAACTCTGAATTTCAAAAAACACAATCGAAGATTGATGTTTCCTTCAAAAATAGTTCGGCATATATAATAGTTCGGCAATTATAAAAGAAGAACAGTTAAGAAAAGAAATTTCCGCAGTCATGTTTTGTGTATCCCATAACTTGCCTTTGACGGCGATGGATCATTTGCCTGATCTTCTCCATTCGCTTTACCCAAAAGAATTAAAAATGAAATGTAACTCTACAAAATCAAAGCAATTAGTTGAACTAATTTCATTGCCAAATCAGAAATTTCAAATGACTTAAGAACTAGTAGATTTTCTCTTATCTTAGATGAAACGACAGATATATCCACCAAAAAGTGTCTCGTTATTGTAGCCAGATACTTTAAATTTAGTAGAGTTATAGACACCTTTTTTTGGTTTGATCGAACTAGAAAACTGCTCTGCTAGTTCAATCTCAAAAGTCGTTCAGGAATATCTGGATATAAATCAAATTCCGCTTGCAAATTTCATTGGCTTAGCCACGGATAATACATCTGTCATGCGAGGAGAATTAAATGGGATTTGATCGCAACTTCAACAACTTGTTCCTAATTTATTTTATCTGGGATGTACGTGCCGCCATTCATTGCACTTATGCGCATCAGCCGCGGCAAAGGAAATTCCATCTGAAGTAGAACAGCTCGTCAGGAATATTTATTGTTTTTTCGCACATAGTACAAAGCGGCAGGCAGAGTTTAAGAAGTTTCAAAAATATTTCCAAAATCCAGAGAATAGAATTTTAAATGTATGCACGACACGATGGCTTTCATTTCTTTCAGCTATAGACAGATTACTGGAACAATGGGTTCCATTGCACCACTACTTCCTTCTTCTTTTAAGTGAAGACTTAACAAGCTGGAAAGTATCTGCAATGACTTTAGTAATAACAACAAATGTTATTTGTACTTTTTGTCATATATCCTTCTGCAAATAAACAAAATGAATAAAATATTTCAATCGAAAAAAACAGTCATCCACCTACTTTCGCCAATTTTAAAAAGCCAATTTTGTGCATTATGGGTTACTTTGTTCGATCTAATAATCCTAAAAATACCCCATATAGACAATTGTCTTCCAAGGTATAACTTCAGCCAAAATTTTAAGGTCTCAATTCCCTCTTGGCACACCTGGGAGCAAAATAGACCTTCCTTCGATCGTCAATCCTATGGATCGTCAATCCTATGGATCGTACACAGATGGATCCAAAACGAACGAAGGTGTTGGGGCTGGAGTATACGGAGCCAACACTGGAAAACACATCTATCACAGCATAGACAGATACAAGTCCGTATTTCAAGCAGAGATATTCGTTATTGAACTCTGCCTCAGAGAAAATATATACATCATAAACAACATAAAAGCATCACCATTCATGATGCCAAGACCATTCTGCGGCATACATATCAGAACCATAAAATGCTACATAAAGGAATGGTTGAGGAACACGGCCAACCACTACTGGACACAAACGTAAGGTAGCAGACAAGCCAAGATGTTCCTACAAACCAAGAACTAAACAACTCCTTAAACTTTCTAGGATTTTTGAGGGGACATCACAATAGGCCTATCAGAGGCCGCAGTGATTAGGCGACATTGTCCTTCTCCCCACCTTAATCTAACGGTTTTTCAAATAAGAAGATATCCATTTCAACGCAGTGGGTTCAAAGCCAAGGGAACAGAAAAAGAGATTAACTCCGGAGAAAACTGCAAAAAAAAAATCTGAATTTAGTAATTTAGTTAGGCCAGTCGCACCTAAGAACCTGTTTTCGGACATGCTATCCACGGCTCTGATGCTAAAATTCAGCTGCTTGAAGAGAAAGAAGGACACAAAATACGCCTATCAATAAGTCTATAAGCCTAGATGTCTATGTCAGGGCTTACGTCAGCAACACAGGACCCAGAGAGTCTTCTCCAACAACCCCATGTGATCAAACATTTGAAAAAAAAAACTTTGCCAAAAACACTGTAAAAAAAAAAACACTTGCCAAGAAACACTGCAAAATAAATTCAACTTTTTTTGTTTGTTATACTATAAGTATGAGTATTCTTTTTTTTATATTTTTTTTTATTGGTGGAGGCTTCTGCTATCTGTTGGAGCACTCAGACACAAACACTGGTCCATTGTACTGCCAGACAGACACCTTAGATGGCGTTAGCCAAGCTTCTTTTTTTATTCACTTATGTTGTGTGCCATTTGTTTTTCCACACAAGTGAACGAAACCTAAAGCTTATTGCCGATTCCGAACGGCGAAAGCCGAGAAGCTTTTTCAAGGCAAGTGTACAACGGGGGGTTTTGCCAGTACCCCGCCGAGGAGGGACGCCGCGAAATAATCATTCGATGGCGTTGGTGTTATCGGGATCCGAACTCGCTCACCTTGCGTCAGCGGCCGACACACTACCCACTGCGCCACGGCGCTCCCAGTATGAGTATTCAGACTGAGGTGCTCAGTTGCTGTAGTGTAGTGGTGTGGATATGGGGTTGGTGAGGTGGAGAAAGGAAAGAAAAATAGAAGAAAAAAAATAGAAAAAAAAGGAAAAGAAAAATGGAAAAAAAGAAAAAAAAGGAATAGAAAAATGGAAAAAAAATAGAAAAAAAGGAATAGAAAAATGGAATGAAATGGAGAGAAAAATAGAAGAAAAGGAATAGAAAAATAGAAAAAAAATAGAAAAAAAGAAATAGAAAAATAGAAAAAAAAAATATAAAAGTGTGGAGGGTGGGCGCGATCCTTTGAAACTATGATTGGGAGAAGGGAAGGCTATTGAGGAGACGGAGTTTCAGGCATGTAGTGCTGCGGTTGAAATCGAAGTTAGTATTCGAATAAACACTTTCCAGCATACGGGAAATGGATTCAGGGTTCATTGGAGCACCTCCAGTCAGTTTTGGAACCTGGCATGCTCTTATTGGGGATTTGACCGTCACCAATAAGAGCAGGAGTGTTTGAGGCGCATGCCGATAGTGCTGGCATGCTTGTGCCTCCTGCAGGAGCCTTTACTAGCCGCCGACGCTTTCTGCGCTGCGCGCCGCCAAGAAGTGCGGGGGCTGCAGATGAGAGGGTCGGATGGGTTTCGGTATGGGATACCTCCGCCGATCCAACTGCTTTGGCCAGAAGTTCGCCTTCAATCTTCGTGCCTTCGGCTCAAACGAAGCCAAATATCTAGGTGCAAAACTAGGATTTTTGACTACGAAACATCTCTCTTTGATATTGAAGGGTACTATTTTATATCCTGTTGCAACAACAGCTATGCATCTGGTGGTGTTGCCGCGTTCATTAAAGACTCTTTACGTGTAGAATATTACGGTCACAATCTGACTAGTTGTGATGTCCTGAAAGTTGTAATTCCTGACTTAAAACTTACATTGTTCTGTGTTTATAAATTTAACAACCTGTCTTTATCTGTTAATGTATTCAGTGACGAATTAAGTTATTTGTTGTCTAATGAATCAAATGATGTTATAATTTTGGGTGATATCAACATTGATATTTTACAGAACTCTACGCAGTCAGATTACTACTTGTTTATGTTATCGTCTCTTGGTTTTGAGTCTTGTATTAATAAACCGACTCGTATTACGGATTCCTCCTGTACTTGTATCGATCATATTATGGTACGGTTCTCTAAAACCAAAGTAGCGAATCTCTGGAGCTCTGTTTGTGACCTGCAAATATCCGACCACTGTATGACTTCTCTAAGTGTTCAGTGTTCTCCTACCTTGACGTGTGCAAAACAACGATCTAGTTCTTCTTCTTTTTTCAAAACCGATTTCTCCCGTCTTAATAATTACCTTCGTCTTGAATGTTGGGATAATGTTCTTAATGAAAATGATCCTTCTGTTGCGTTTTCTAAATTTATTGCTACTCTTAACGACCATGTTTTACAGTGCACCCTTGAAGTTATTAAAAGTAAAAATAATTTTAAAAAACTCAAGCCTTGGATATCTCTTGATTTGGTAAAGAAAATCAATTTAAAGAATAAGCTTTATAAAAAAAGGGCAAAAAATCCTTATAACACAAAAATCGCTATAGACTACAAAAAATTATGTAAAGATATCTCCAAGGAAGTTTCTGTGTGCAAAAACAATTTCTATATAAATAAATTTACTGAGTCTAAAGGCAACCCTAAAAAAGAATGGGAACTAGTTAAAACTATACTTAACAAACCAACACAGAATTCAGAAATTTTTTGTCTACAAGTCAATGAAGTTTTAATATCCGATAATAAGATTTTAGCAGACACGTTTAATTCTTTCTTTTCCAAAATAGGTACCAAAGTAGTCTCTGACAATTGTGAATCGTTCTGTAATTGTACATGCTTATCCAATGAAGTGACGTGTTCTAATAGTTTTTTCTTCGATCCAATTGCGTCTTGTGAACTGTTCAAAATTATCATGTCTCTTAAAAATTCAAACTCTAAAACTTCTGACGGTTTTTCAAACAACTTTATTAAAAGAATTGCTTTTAATATTACTGATATTTTGTGTTATGTTTTCAATAAAAGTGTTGAGTGCGGTATCTTCCCTAAATATTTAAAACAAGCTGAGGTAATACCTCTGTTCAAAAAGGGTGATAAGACTTCAATAAACAATTACAGGCCTATTTCTTTACTATCTGTATTCTCAAAAATCTTTGAAAAAGCCTTGAAAGTAAGAATGATCCGGTTCTTAGATAAAAACAGTTTTTTTAGTAAGTGTCAATTTGGGTTTCGGACAGGTCATTCCACTGAAAGCGCCCTTCTAGATTTCTGCTCACATATATATAATGGCCTTGATAAAAGAAAACTTACTGCTGCGCTTTTTGTTGACATAACCAAAGCCTTTGACACTGTTGATCACGAAATACTCTTGGACAAATTACTTAAGTGTGGCTTTAGAGGCAGTGTCCACTCTTGGTTTAGATCGTATTTATCCAACCGTGCTCAAAGAGTAAGAATTGATGGCAAGTTAAGTTCTATACGCATTGTGCCTATAGGTGTTCCCCAGGGCTCTGTACTTGGTCCTTTACTTTTCCTAATATTCATCAATTCACTATTTCTACAAAAATATAGCAGCAAAATTACAGCATTTGCCGACGATATGGCTTGTGCCTTCTCTGAGGACTCTGCTTTAAACCTTTCTGCCAATATCAATCATGATCTTGAAGTCCTAAGCCACTGGTTTAAAGTCCACAAATTGGTCATAAGCGATAAAACCAAAATCATGTTTTTTAATCCTAGTGGTAAGGCTATAAACTATGAACCTTTTCTTTTTCACTGTGGTAATTGTACAAGATTCAAGCATAGCAGTAACTCTTGCACTTCAACTTGCAATTCCCAGACTTATTTTGAGGAACTCAAATGTTCCGATAATTGTTTTTATGTCGAGGATGTTAAACAATTTAAATATCTCGGAGTTCTACTAGACTGGAAAATGAATTGGTCCGAGCATACAACTGCTCTTAAAAAGTATTGTATGGCTGCTACTAGGCAAATTTACCATCTTAAACCTTACTGCTCACCTACACTTCTTAAATGCATTTATTACAGCTTAGTCCATTCTAAACTTGAGTATGGTTTATCTTCGTGGGGCTGCACTTATTATAATAAAATATATCCTCTTCTTGTGTCTCAAAAGCACGTCATTCGTATTGTCTGTAATAAAAATCGCCAATCTAGTAGCCTACCACTTTTTCGAAACCTTAATATTCTACCTTTGAAACATTTATACTGCTACAAAGTTCTTAAAATATTTTTCGAAAGATCTGGATATTTACTAAGCAGAAGTTCATCTACCTATGATTTACGAATTAATGTCCAAAATCTAGCTCAAGTACCTCACCACCATTTGCAAATCTTTCGCCAATTTTTCACTGTGGTTGCACCAAGACTTTTTAACTATCTACCCAGTAACATAAGGTGTATTCGAATTAAATCACTTTTCCTTAAAAAGGTAAAATCGTGGCTTTTAAACTTTAGTTATGTAGACATTCTTAATTTATTTTTGGTTTCGACCTAGCTGAGCCGCTTTAATTATATTTTATATGTTATTACTTTTATTTTCTGCTACATAGTTATTTATATTTATTTATGTTTAGATTATCTAAGACCCCATTTACACTCACATTTGGAATCTTGTTCTTTCTATATTTGTCACTGTACTTTTAGCTGCTTTCAATTCTAGTTCCTTCTGAACTATAGATTGCAGACTACTTTTTAACTTAATCATTGTTTTAATATTATTGTACCTTATTGTTTATATTGTCATTTGTTATTATAATAATTTTAATAAAATAATAATAATAAAAAAAATAATAATAAATAATAATAAAGTTCACCTCATGTGGATACCAGACCATAGAGGAAACGAAAAAGCAGACCTAATAGCAAGAAAAGGCTCTGCATCACCATTCATGATACCAAGACCATTCTGCGGCATATCAGCACCATAAAATTCTACATAAAGGAATGGTTGAGGAACACGGCCAACCACTACTGGACACAAACGTAAGGTAGCAGACAAGCCAAGATGTTCCTACAAACCAAGAACTAAACAACTCCTTAAACTTTCTAGGATTTTTGAGGGGACATCACAATAGGCCTATCAGAGGCCGCAGTGATTAGGTGACATTGTCCCTCTCCCCACCTTAATCTAAATCTAAATCTAACGGTTTTTCAAATAAAAAGATATCCACTTCAACGCAGTGTGTTCAAAGCCAAGGGAACAGAGAAAGAGATTAACTCCTGAGAAAACTGCAAAAAAAAATCTGAATTTAGTAATTTAATTAGGCCAGTCGCACCTAAGAACCTGTTTTCGGACATGCTATCCACGGCTCTGATGCTAAAATTCAGCTTAAAAGTAACGTTCAGCAAAGCATAAACAGATGGGCTTGAAGAGAAAGAAGGACACAAAATACGCCTATCAATAAGCCTATAAGCCTAGATGTCTATGTCAGCGCTTACGTCAACAACACAGGGCCCAGAGAGTCTTGTTCAACAAGCCCATGTGATCAAACATTTGAAAAAAAAAAACTTTGCCAAAAACACTGTAAAAAAAAACACTTGCCAAGAAACACTGCAAAATAAATTCAACTTTTTTTGTTTGTTATTCTATAAATATGAGTATTCAGACTGAGGTGCTCAGTTGCTGTAGTGTAGTGTAGTGGTGTGGATATGGTGTTTGGGGTTGGTGAGGTGGATAAAGGAATAGAAAAATAGAAGAAAAAAAATAGAAAAAAAAAGGAAAAGAAAAATGGAAAAAAAAGGAATAGAAAAACGGAAAAAAAATAGAAAAAAAGGAATAGAAAAATGAAATGAAAGGGATAGAAAAATAGAAAAAAAGGAATAAAAAAAAGAAAAAAAGGAATAGAAAAATAGAAAAAAAAATATAAAAGGGTGGAGGGTGGGCGCGATCCTTTGAAACTATGATTGGGAGAAGGGAAGGCTATTGAGGAGACGGAGTTTTAGGCATGTAGTGCTGCGGTTGAAATCGAAGTTAATATTCGAATAAACATTTTATACCATACGGGAAATGGATTCAGGGTTCATTGGAGCACCTCCAGTCAGTTTTGGAACCTGGCATGCTCTTATTGGGGATTTGACCGTCACCAATAAGAGCAGGAGTGTTTGAGGCGCATGCCGATAGTGCTGGCATGCTTGTGCCTCCTGCAGCAGCCTTTGCTAGCCGCCGACGCTTTCTGCGCTGCGCGCCGCCAAGAAGTGCGGCGGCTGCAGATGAGAGGGTCGGATGGGTTTCGGTAGGGGAAACCTCCGCCGATCTAACTGCTTTCCCCAGAGGTTCGCCTTCAATCTTCGTGCCTTCGGCTCAAACGAAGCCAAATATCTAGGTGCAAAACTAGACGAAAAGCTCACTTGGAACTCTCACATCACAAAGACCATTGAGAAAGCCAGCATCTCTCTATGGACCCGCAAATATCTCACTGGAAAAACTTGGGCCGTTAATCCTAAGATATCTCGCTGGCTATACACAGCCATCACCAGACCAAATCTCACATACGCTGCGCCCGTCTTGTGGCATAAAACAAAACAGACATCAGTACAAGCCAAGCTCAACAAACTACAGAGATTAGCTTGTATCTGTATAATAGGAGCTATGAGAAAAACCCCCACAGCAACGCTAGAAGTCATCACGGACCTACCACCCGTACACCTCCAACTTAAAAAAGAACCAATAATATTCGCTCATAAACTTATCGCGGAGGATGATTCTAATTCCAGGCTGTTTCATCCTGCCATTCTCAATGAACTAAACAGGCATGAAATCCTAAAAATACCCCATATTGACAATTGTCTTCCAAGGTATAACTTCAGCCAACATTTTGAGGTCTCAATTCCCTCTTGACACACCTGGGAGCAAAATAGACCTTCCTTCGATCGTCAATCCTATGTATGGTACGCAGATGGATGCAAAACGAACGAAGGTGTTGTGGCTGGAGTATACGGAGCCAACACTGGAACAGACATCTATCACAGCATAGACAGATACAACTCCGTATTTCAAGCAGAGATATTCGCTTTGAACTCTGCCTCAGAGAAAATATAAACAGAGCAATAACCAATAAAAACATTTATACTCTCTGTTCGATAATGAGGGACAAAATTGTACAAAATCACGACAACACAGTTTATTATTTTGAGTCCACTCTGACCGATAGTTCACTTAAGACTAATGTGACAAATTTTAATTTTTAGCAACGGATCTCGAGTGCTCACGAATAAATTCAAATTCGTAAACCCTCGAATTTCACAAATGAATTGAATTCGAGTGTGGGAACAGACAGTACCGTCGCTCGGAATCTGATATTCGTGAGCGACCTAGTAATGACCGTTCGCACACTTACAATTAGTGTCAACGCAGTAGAATGCGTGAGAATATAAATCTTAACACACTCCCCTCCTTAGAGGGTTCTTAGCCTCTAACTTAAAAACAAACCCTTTATTATTTTTATCTTGGGCTAAATATTCTTTGAATGAAGGTTAAACAAATGTGTTAACGAAAGATACTAATATATTAACAATCATAGCAATAAGAAAAGAGAGAGAGAAGAAAAAAAATGAAAATAGTGACCTAGACATTCACTTGAAAACGAGAGGATCTGGGAGCCGGCTTAGGCTTCCGTCGTCGATGACAGCAATATATGACCACCGCCCCAATCATGCCAGCCAGTAATAGATAGCCTAATCCGTAGTGATGATAGTCATGCCAGTTAATTTTTTCCCGTGGTTCCTCGGACTGCTGTATTACTGTGTTGATTTGATCCTTTAATTTTACAAATTCCACTTCATCAATGTCATGTATCTGCGGGAGGTCACTGGTACTTGGTTTTGAAGGCTTTAGGATCCAAGTGCTTATGTTGGTGTTTGGAATGAATGAGTTTTTGATGGTGACAGTATTATTGTACTCCAATATTCCCCTGATAGATATAGTTGGCATTTTGAGCATACAAGGTTCCTTAAATTCAAGCAAGCCATTTCCGACCACCGTTAGACCTTCCGTGAGTTCGTTGCATATTATATGGTCTGTTACCCGAGATCTTGTAGAGAACATCCACCGATTAGAACCCTTCAATGCCTTCCAGTAATCTCCATCGGGGATTTTTTTTAACGTGCACTCGTGAAGGGCATTGTTCTTATGATTCTCCAGTGCTATTTCGCAGGTGCTCGTGGCAGCTTGTTTGGTGTAAGTGGGATGTACTTTTTTACAGAGAAAATGTTGCGACGATAATTCCTTGCACAAACTTAATTCGAAATTGGAGAGCAAAAAGAATTCATCCCTTGTTATTGAAATAGCCAACAATTGTGAAGACGTTTCCACTAGATAACTATACGAATGTTGTAGAATCGGAATAGGAAGTAGATTAAACAATTGAAATTCCGCGCTATCGGCAAGTGGGAGCCGCATTTCAAAAACAACCGCCTCTTTTAAAACTCGTCCCTTCACCGAGGCCATTCTGTACAGGTCCATTGTTGATCCCTTCGCTGGTGTTAGTGTAGGCGGTAGATGTGCCTTTATTAGCATGATCTGTTCGGTAAGTTGGTGAGGTGTTATTATTTGAGGATTGATCCTTGCATGATTCAAATCTAAAAGTACATCTAAGAGTAGTTCTTGAATCTTTTCGAGATTTGAAATTGCCAGGATCAAGTATGAAGTTAGAGAGGCGATATTTTATTTCACATCATTTTCCACCTGTTTTTCTTGAATTGCGTTTGCGATTTTGGCCAAGTAGGCATTTAGAGCCTGAGATTGCTGATTAATTTGAATTACACTACGCTTTAGAAGATTTGACGTAGAATCGTCGATGGAACTTTGTTTTTGGATGAGTTCCATCAGATGCTGCTGGTTTTGCTTGGCTTTGTATATTTGACTCTTAATATGCTTGGCATCATCCTGATCAAGAACCCCGAATAGGCTATTAGCCACTTTTCCCACAATATCCAGAGGGAATCTTATTACTCGAGTCCTTTCCTGACCTCCCATATTGTAGTTGTACAGAATCTCGTTGTTGTGATTTATGGCTGTGAACCTGTGTGTTATTGCATCGATCGTTGGTTTGCAATTTACCTTGTGAATGTTTTCCTGCGCACAAAATTCTTCTATTTGCTGAAGACACGACTCAATTTCACGCAATTCCAAGAAATAGGCTGTAAGGTTATAATACACATATATATTCCAGTAGCTATTAATAGTTTGTATTTTTCCAATGTCTTCGAAATAAATACCAACCGCTTCATCTAGTGGATTTATCTTTACTCGGTCTGTTTTTTGAGCTATTGCGGAAGGGAAGCTTAAACACACCATGAGAGCAATCGACAACAGTGATGTTACAATTTTTTTGCGTTTCGGCGTTGGTTTCTCAAGGCAATTAGTTTGGAAAGTACCCTTAGTGATTTGGCTGTTAGTTTTCAAGTTTTCTGGTCCATTTACCGTATTCGTCTCTGTTGGTATAGGTAGCGGGCACAGGTTGTGTATTGCTCGTTTAAAGATGCCGTTTTGCGTTTTTACGGTGGCCACCCGAATTAAATCATCATTACCCTTTATAACCTCCTCTATACGTCCTAGTTTCCATTTCATACGCGGAACATTTGCTTCCTTGAGTACCACCAACGTTCCAGGCACCAAATTGGGTGATGGCTGGGTCCATTTCGATCTTTGTTGTAGGAGATGTAAGTATTCACATGACCATCTTTTCCAGAAATGCTGTTCGATGTGTTGTATTTGACGGAATTTTTTAACACTGTTAATGTTGCTGTCCAAAACGTTTGGCTCGGGCAATGTTGTAAGTGGTTCTCCGATTAGGAAATGACCAGGTGTCAATGCCTCTAAGTCATTTGGATCAGATGTGATTGGCGTGAGAGGGCGTGAATTTAAAATCGCTTCTGTTTGTATAACCACTGTTAGCAACTCCTCGTATGTCAATGATGTTTCACGAAGAAAGCGTATTAACAGACTCTTTGCGGACTTAACTGCAGCCTCCCAAAGTCCTCCAAAATGCGGTGCACGCGGCGGAATATATTTCCAATTTATACCATTTTCCAAACACATACGATTGATAACCGTTTGGTGGCTTTCGGATTCAAACGCTTTTTTTAAGTCTATAAGTTCGGCTTTTGCGCCCACAAAATTGGTGGCGTTGTCACAAAATATGATATGGCATATACCTCTTCTACCGACAAATCTTTTCAAAGCGTGGATAAATGCCTCCGCAGAGAGATCGCCCACCATTTCTATGTGAACTGCCTTTGTCGAAAAGCATACAAACATCGCTAGGTATGACTTTGTAGGAGTTTTACCTCTGACCTTATAGTGCGTTTTTATAGGACCCCATAAATCCACTCCACAGTAATAAAAGGGGCGAGAGGGAGTGACTCTCTCCTTCGGCAAGTTGCCCATCATTTGTGCGACAGGCCTGGGATTTGAACGAAAGCATTTTATGCAACTGGAGGCTATTTGTCGCGCCATTCTTCCTACACTTAGAATCCAATATTTCTGTCTTGAAATTGCAATCAACGCTCGAGGTGCTGCGTGCATGTGTGATTGATGCAAATATGCTAGAAGTAGTTTTGTTATGCAATTATTTTTCGGCAGCAAGATCTGATGTTTGGCATCAACTACAATAGATACATTTTTTAACCTTCCACCCACTCTAATTAGTTTAGTTTTTTCATCGAAGAATGGCGACAACGACGCTATGTTGGAACCTTTATGCACATTTGCATTCCTCTGCAAAGAGCGATAGTCATCCGGAAATTCTCTTCTTTGCACGCATACCCAAATAAAATTAGTCCCACGATGAAGTTCGTCCACTGTTAACTGTCCTATATTTCTCAGTGACTGTTCTTTCTGCAATTACTATAAAATAAAAAGGAATTTTTATGATTAACTTCTTCAACCAATATTTCGTTGCTAACTGTTGTCGTTGCTAAAACGGACTTCTTCTTACGACGTTCTGGAACATCTTCTGGAATAACATGCTGCATTGCTTCCCATAAACTCTCATCTTCGGAAAGGAAGTCAGGACCATTGAACCAGGCGGGCGTTTTAAGAAGCGTTTGTAATCCCATCCCTCTAGAGACCATATCAGCCGGATTGACGCTTCCCTTTATGTAGTTCCATTGTTGTACATATATCCGTGTTTGCTTGGATTTTAGCCACCCTATTTGCGACGTAGTTCTCCCATGTGTAAGAAGGTGATCTAATCCATGCTAGTACTGTCGTGGAGTCGGTGTAATAACGCACTTTGTTTATTTTAACAGTTAGCAATTGCAATAGTCTTGTTACCAGTTCCACCATGAGCACAGCGCCCTGCAATTCCAATCGTGCTATGTATGTTGCTTTGAGGGGCCCAATTCTCGACTTCGAACATAGCAATTGTGAGTAGATGCATCCACTGTCATCACCAGATCTAAGATATACGCATGCCCCAAAGGCACTCAGGCTACTGTCCGAAAATGCGTGCAGTTCAATATCGCTGCAAGGACGGGAAGCATATCGTGGGATGCTTAGCTCGTTCAACGTGGAGAATTCTTTCAGGTACTTATGCCATTTATTAGCTTGCTCTTCCGGAAGTTGATCATCCCAGGATAGCTTTGTTTTCCAAAGTTCTTGCAGAAAAAGCTTCCCGAGGACTATTGCAGGTCCAAGTAATCCCAACGGATCAAATAACCGGGCAAGATCGGCGAGTACAGTTCGTTTGCACACAGGTCCGTTCACTCTGTAATACCGGACGAAAGGATGACGATCAACTGAGGCTTTATTGTTTGCACGTACATGTCATATATAATATTACATAACTGAGTACTCTAGGAGTTACCCTTTATGTATTGTAATGTTACATCTCCCTTTCAATAGGTTTGTTTTTAAAATATTGTAATACATACCTAAAGATATAATGCAAATCGAATTAAGATTACTAATACAATATTTCAAGTAATACATTGTTTAAATATTTAATTATTGACTTCATCAAATTTTTTTTTTTTTTTTTTTTTTTGTGTAATTCAATATCAATTATAAAAAAAAAAAAAAAAGTTAAACAGGTGTTGGCTTGTACCTAACGACTGGTTTTACTGTTCTACCGGGATTGGTGACGTAAGGCTTAATCTCCGAGGTGATCGTTGTAGTTGGTTCAACATTACTTGCAGGACTCGCTGTTGTTGTTATTTTGTCATTAGCTGTTGGATTGATTATGGCATCTGTTGGATCGATTATTACGTCTGTTGGATCGACTAAGACATCTCTATCTGGAACTATGGTGGCTCTCGTCTTATGCAAATGATTGCTGTTTCTGCGATAGGTTGATCCATCATCGGTTTGTACCACATACGAGCGTGGTGTGTTTGCTGGTTTTACAACAGTTCCAGAGATCCAGTTTCAATTAGGTTGTTGTATACGAACTTTTTCACCTGGCTGAAAGGGTTGTTTTTGGTGGCTTCCTTTGTCAGCATAGAACTTGCTTCTGTTCCGGGCTTCAGTGAGGTGGTGGTGTACGTTTTGTACGATGTTAGGTTTAAGCGATTGTTTGGTGGATGGTATTGTTGTTCTGGTTTTTCGGCTCATCAATCGTTGATTAGGCGATAGTAAACCTTTGCTTCGAGGCGTGTTGCGGTAATTAAGTAATGCAAGATAAACGTCCGACTGGTCTTTGTGGCATTTTTTCAGAAGAGATTTTGCTACCTGGACAAATCTCTCCGCAAGTCCGTTGGATTTAGGGTATCTCGGGCTTGATGTCTGATGAGTAAAGTCCCATTTTTTGGCAAACGCTTGAAATTCTTTAGAGGAAAATTGGGGACCGTTGTTCGATTCCAAAACAAACGGTATACCATGGACTGCGAACATCTTTTTAAGTTGGAGAATGACTTCTGCGCTGGGTGACAGCTTTAACTGAACAAAGTCAAAGTAACCGGAGTAGCTATCTTCAACGAGAAGATATTCATTAGCTTTGAAAAAGAATAAATCTACTGCATTTATCTCCCAGGGCAGCTCGGGAATGTTTTTGATAATAATTGGCTCTTTCGGTTGAGAACGTGGCTGGCTTTGGCAAATGTTGCAGGATTCGACATATTTTGTGATGTCGCTCGCCATCTTGATCCACAAAAGTTGTTCGCGTGCACTGTGGTGTGTCCGCTCAATGCCAAAATGACCTTGGTGGACTTTTTGCATCATGTCCTTCTTCATGCCATCTGGAACGATGACTTTGGATCCCTTGAAAAGTAGACCTTCATTGCTACTGAGGGATTCTCGAAATGTCCAATAATGTTTTATCTCGTTCGGGATATGTTGAATTGTATCAGGCCACTCAGTATTAACATACTTAAGAACTTTTTGTATATTTTTGTCATTATTTGTTGCTTCTTGTAGTCGTTTTTTTGTTATATCTGTTAGTTGTAAAATTTCGTGTATCTCTAGCTCGTCATCTTTTTCTGAGTTTGTTGGGTTATGACAGTTACGGCTGAGTGTGTCTGCGACAGGTTGTTGGGTTATGACAGTTACGGCTGAGTGTGTCTGCGACACACTTTTTGAATAAATTACCTTTGGTTGATACTGAAGAACTTGGAGCATGATTTTTTGTAAACGAGTAGGAGCGAAATGTATAGGCTTCTTGAAAATCGTTTCCAGAGGTTTATGATCGCTTTCAATGGTAAGAGGTTTGCCGAAAATTAGGTCATGAAACTTTTCACATGCAAATTTAATAGCGAGTGCTTCTTTTTCGATCTGAGGAGCTAATTTCTGTGTCTCTGTGAACGCTTTGGATGTGTACGCCACTGGCTGGTTATCTTGAAGCAATACGGCACCTGCACTAGACTGACTGGCATCTACTTGAAGTATGACTGGGCGATTTGGATCATAATATTTTAAAAGTGGTGTTTTTGATAAAGACGATTTAAGCTTATTAAAAGATTCTTCTTGTTTTGCGCTCCACTGCCATTGTGTGTCTTTTTTGAGAAGTTGGCGCATCGGATCTGTTATGTCGGACAAATTATTTATAAACTTACCTAAGTAAGTTGCCATACCAAGCAATCTTTGAAGTTCGGTTTTATTTGTTGGTTGTTTTAAGTTTTTTTATGGATTCAATCTTTTCGGGATCTGCTGTAATCCCGTCCGATGTGATGATGTGTCCTAAGAAACGTGCTTTCGTTGCAGCAAATATGCATTTTTGCTTATTTAATTTTACACCTGCTTCATCGAGCTTTTTAAGCACTTTCTTGGTATGCAACTTTAGAGTCTTTTCATCAGGAGCATGAATCAAAATATCGTCCATTGAGACTTCTGTATTTTCACAGTCATACAATAAATCGGTCATAACCTTTTGATAGATTTCTGGAGCGGAAGCAAGACCAAATGGAACGCGCAAGAATGTAAACTCTACCCCAAGGTGTAGCCATGGTCACATAACCTTTAGTGCGGTCGGTTACTCTGATCTGCCAAAAACCCTGTTTACAATCCAGGATTGTGAAAACTTTTGAATTTTGAACCTTGGTTGCAATCTCATCCATGTATTTAAGAGGATGAAATCTTTTCACAATGTTTTTGTTTACATCTGTAGGGTCGAAGCAAATTCGTATTTTCTCTTTCTTGCGAACAATTACCATGGGAGAGGTTGCTGAAGTAGCGCCTTCTGTTTTTTCTATGACACCCAATTGAATCATTCTTTCGATCTCTTTCTTCACATCCTTTTGTAATGCGTGTGGTATTTTTCGGGGCGCATAATTCTCAAAGACTGGATTCTCGACAAGGTCTATATCATAAACAATTTTTTTTAATGCAACCCAGCCCTTCAAACATATTTTCGTCAATTTTAAGTTCTTCTACAAGTAATATCAACTTTAATTTCTCGCATGCTCTTTTTCCTAATATTGGACAGACAGCTTTGTCAACCAATTTGAAAGACAACATGTGTTTCATATTTCGCACTTTACAACACAGAGACACTTCACCGATAACACTGATTTTATCATTTGCAAATTAACTTTTTTGTGCTTGATTTATTCAATTTAATGTCATTAAGTTTAGCAATAATTTTTTTTCGGTAAGACGTTGCACTGGGCACCTGTGTCTAGTTTGACATTTACTTTTTGATTTTCGATGATTATTTCTTCCACATAATTATTATTGTCGTCTTTGTTTGTGTCTACTGACAGGACCAGTAAACTAGTGTTATCACTGTCTTCGCTATCGTTCATTATGTCGTTTGTAATTGCATGCACGTTTCTAACTCGATTTCTTATTCTTGTCTTACAGACTACGGCTAGGTGTCCTTTTTTTTCACATTTGTTGCAGATTTTATTGAAAGCTGGGCAGTTTTTTCTTGAGTGAATAGTTCCACACTTTCTACAATGAAACTTATTTACCTCTACTGGGTTATATATCACTTGCTTCTTTTTCCCGCCTTTTTTTCTGTATTTAGTTACTGCATTTACAGCTTCTTCTTTCCTATGTAATTTTTTGAGTTGATTTGCCGCTATTTCGCTGGCTCTACAAATTTTAACTGTATCATCTAATGATACCTGTGCTTTACCTAATAACTTTTCTCGTATTGAGTCACTATGTATGCTCACTATAATTTTATCACGTATTAAGCTATCTAATAACGTGCCAAACTCGCATTTTTTAGCCTGATTTTTTATTCGGGTAAAAAATTCATCGAAAGGCTCTTCCTCGTTTTGAGTCATTCTATTGAAGACATATCTCTCAAAGGTGATACTTGTTTTGGGGGCGAAATGTTCTTCGAATTTGGACATTACAATTGCTAAATCTTTACTTTCTTCTAGCGTAAGCGTGAATGAATTATAAATGTCTACTGCATCAGGCCCTAAGACAGACATGAAAGTGGCAACCTGTATTTCGGCAGATTTTTTATTTAGCTGAGACGCGGTTTCAAACCATTTATATTGTTGCAACCATTTCTTCCACGATAGAGCGACATTTTTATTGTTCACTTCGAATGGTTTTGGAGGTTTGATATTAATACCCGATTCATTAGGAATGTTGTTAGTAGGCATTATCGCGAATTAATTACTATTCGATTCATAAGCGGAACTTCTGACACCATGTAATACCGGACGAAAGGATGACGATCAACTGAGGCTTTATTGTTTGCACGTACATGTCATATATGTATAATATTACGTAACTGAGTACTCTAGGAGTTACCCTTTAACATAGATAGTATAATATAGTACAGAGTATCAAGTATTGTAATGTTACATCAAACTTATACTTAAATGCATCGGAGGACGGGTCCCAAATTAGTCCCAACGTTTTAATCACTTCGGATTGATGAAACCCAACAAGTTGTTCTTTATGTTCTTCCGGGATTTTTTCTAGTATTCTGGGGTGGTTGGCGCAAAACTTTCTTAACTCGAAGCCTCCCAGTTTCAAAAGATGACGGATTTCAGTCAACAATTTTTCGGCATCTTCTACACTCTCTGCGCCCGTAAGGCAATCATCCACGTAAAAACACAATCTTAATGCCTCGGCAGCACGGGGGTATTCACCTTTGTTATCATCTGCCAACTTCATCAAACATCGTAGCTAGATATGATGCGGATGCTGTGCCATACGTTACAGTATTAAGCTGATATGTTTGCAATGGGTGGTCATGTTGTGATCTCCACAAGATTAATTGCATCCTTCTATCCTTAGAATCTGCTAATATTTGTCGGTACATCTTGCTTATGTCTCCAGTAAAAACATACCTATATGATCGAAAGTTAGTTATAATGGAAAATAGATCTGGTTGGACTGTTGGACCAACCATTAATAAATCATTGAGCGAGTGCCCGGAAGTGCTTTTGGCAGATGCATCAAACAGCACTCGAAGCTTGGTGGACGAGCTTTCTGGCTTGACAATAAAATGATGAGGGATAAAGTAGTGTGTTTTTGGAATTTCTTCGGCAGATACTGGGCTCATATGACCCAAAGATTCGTACTCATCCATGAACCTTACATATGATTCTTTCAATAGCGCATTTTTTTCCAATCTTTTCTCTAAGGAGAAGAATCGCTTTTTTGCTGACTCCCATGATTCCCCAAGTAGGAGATCTGGTTCACGTTTGAAAGGCAATCTTACTGAAAACCGTCCACCTGGTAAGATCTTAGTATGCGTTGTGAAATGTCTCTCGCATTGGTGTTCCTCTTCACTTAGGACATTAGTGGGGTTGTCATGCGATTCCGTCTCCCAGAACTTGCGCACTAATCTGTCCAGTGATGCGAATGAGGGCCTTGTCGCTAGGTGAGAATGAGCTGGGGTATTTGTCGGTGAGGCACTTCCAGCCACAATCCAACCCAATTTCGTGTTGCGTAGGACTGGTAGATTATTTGATATTTGGATATCTCCTGGTATGAACAAGTCGAAAAATACTTCTGCTCCCAAGAGCATATCAATGCGTTGGGCCTTGAAACACATGGGATCCGCAAGTTGCACATGCGGCGGTAAATTCCAATGCATATGTCTATTTCTTGAGTAGGTTGGTATTCACTGATACGAGGCATGATGCTTGCCTCAATTATTGACCTATATGATGAGGTCCTGGATTCAATTGTCACACTAGTGACGTATTCAGCCTTGCATTCCCTACCTCCTATACCACTGATTGGTATATCCATTCGACGCTTCCTATGGCCTAACTCGTGAGCAAACCTTGTCGTTATGAAATTTAGTTGTGAGCCAGAATCTAATAGGGCACGGCAAGGAGTACGGGACCCACACGCAGAAATGACATTGACGATTGCTGTGGCGAGATAAACTTCACGGTTTCTCGGCTGGCGACCTATTGCTGCATTGGCAGAATAGCTTACGAGGCTTACCAGGCTGATGTTCTTGGTCATCCTTTTTGTGGAGTTGATGTTGCCGCATCTGACTTGATTCTTGAACTTGTTGATGATGACTTGCTTGCTGAGTGAGTTCTTGCTGTCGGTTATTTTTTTGTCTTCTGATGATGCTGCTTTTGATAAAGAAGTGTGTTATGTTTGCTGCCACAATTTTGGCATCCTCGGGACTGGCATGATTGGGAGAAGTGGCCCGGTTTAAGGCAGTTCCTGCATAGCTCTAGTCGTCGCACCGCCCTTTCACGATCTTCACCTGAAAGATTAAGAAAGTTTGAGCAACTGAAAATCTTGGGCTTACCTGAGTTGCACATGTAGCAATTGATGCAATCTGGGCGTGTTGCAACAGTGGCCGTCTTTCTGCCCTCGCCTGGTCTACTGATGGCCTCCAGGGTTTGGAATCTGAGCTCTTCGAATTTTAGGAACACTCCTAGGGAGGGGCTGCTCCTTGGGTCACTTAGAGACTGTTCGAAGAGCATTCTGCTGTCTTTGTCCATTCTCTGCAGCATTAAGTGAACCACCAGTGGGTCCCAGCTGCTGACGTTGAAACCCAAACTAGTAATCGCCTTTTTGGGGTTCGCGTAACTTTCTGAGGCTAGCTGCGGTGCCAGTTGTTATAGTTTGCGAAAGAAGCCGGTTAAGTTGAGCAATAAGCAACAGCCTGTTATTATCGTATCGCTCCACTAGGGTTTTCCAAGCAATGTCGTAGTTACTGTTGGTAGCTTGGAAATGCTGGATAAGGTTGTGCGCCTCTCCAGTAACATTGGCTCTCAGGAAGTATAGCTTTTGAGCGGCTGGTATCGGCTGGTCATGAATTAATTGCTTGAACAGGTCGTAGAATTGACGCCAGTTAAGATAGCTGCCGTCAAACTTGGGGAGTTCTATTTTTGGTAGTCTCATTGTGGGATTAACCGATGCTTCCGTCTGCTGTGGACGATGTGCAGGAGCCCCACATTCAAACAAAATTAGTAGAACTTCTTCCACTCGCTCTTGTGTTCTGAAATAACACTTGAGTTCTTCAACGGTTAACTGCTCTTCAACCTTTCTGTAGGGACACGTTATCTCATCCCAGTTCTGTTGAATGGTTCTTAATTTTATTTGGTAAAAATGCTCTGTACGCACCTCCGCCGCCTCCACTACGCACTTGTCCAATGATCTTTTTAGGATGTTCATCAGCATTTGGAACCTATCCTTATGCTTCATTAGACCTTCTGTCAAACACTGTGTTGGAAGCGGGTTAGCGGTTGGTAATGCATGTTTCTGCTTGGAAACAGTACCCTGCTGCTTGGCTTCGCCCATTGTGGTTGAATCACTTGCTGCACCAGATACTTCCCGATCTTCCTCGAATGTTGACCGATCCTTCGATTGTGGTGTGAGTCGCCGCTCGATATTGCTTCGCATGCGATCCGTTACCTTTCGCACTGCTTCATAATAGTCCTTCTTGAAGTACGGGTGCTCCAGTTCAGCAGGAAATTCTTCCCGAATCTTACTATCAGTGTCATCAAATTCTTTCCAGAGATTTTCCAACGCTGTCAAGCGCTCAGCCAAGTATAATGGAGTCTTTCTCAGATCTGAATCCTTCCCATAGTTGCGCGCCAGTCGACAGAGTTCCTCACCGACCCTTTCTTGTTGGCTTGCGTACCCTTCAATTGATGACATTTTTTATTTTTATCTTTATCTCACTGCACTATTTTCACAGGTATTGCCAAACGTTAGCAAAAGGTGTCCTGTCACGGTCGCCAATTTTTGTTCGATAATAAGGGACAAAATTGTACAAAATCACGACAACACAGTTTATTATTTTGAGTCCACTCTGACCGATAGTTCACTTAAGACTAATGTGACAAATTTTAATTTTTAGCAACGGAACTCGAGTGCTCACGAATAAATTCAAATTCGTAAACACTCGAATTTCACAAATGAATTGAATTCGAGTGTGGGAACAGACTGATATTCGTGAGCGACCTAGTAATGACCGTTCGCACACTTACAATTAGTGTCAACGCAGTAGAATGCGTGAGAATACAAATCTTAACAGATCCAATTCAAGGACATTGCCAGGTAGGGAGTTTGACTGGGGCGGTACATCTCTCAAATAATAACGGACGTATCCCAAGGCCAGCTCAGTGCGGACAGAAACCACACATAGAGCAAAAGGGGAAATGCTGACTTGATCTCGGGGTTCAGTACACACAGAGTTTATTGTAAGAGAATTTCTCTAATTACAAAGACCTTTCAAAGTTTTTATATCTTTATTAGCTTATTAAAAGAACAATAACTTTGAAAATTACAAAAAAAAAACAACAATTTTAGTAACCAACACGTTTTGCCACGACTGGACATTCTCACATTTCTACCATTCCAGTAGTTAGTCACTACCCGCCACAAAAGGCTGATTTGGTTGAAAATTTTTCTAATTTTCCTAAATTTTTCTCACTAATAATGTGAATAGATTATTCAAAAAATATGTAAAATGACACAATAATTTCAAAATTCCATTTTCCCGACCACGTGTCTCATATTTAATTTAGAACAAACCACAAGAACAATGCTAAAATTGAATGCCAATCAACACTGGTGGATGTCGAACATCGCGTGGTAACAACAAACAATTTGACGTCTTTTCAGTTCCCCACTCAAATTGAAAACTGACATCATTCCTACGTGGTTTCATACAATTTGAACTATTGTTCAACTATTGTTTTGAACTATCATATAATTCGCAGCCACTTTGTACATTCGTCGAATCAATACCCATCCGACTATCCTTGCCCTGCTGGCGGGCAGCGTGCGTGATGGGCGGTCCAGGCGTCGACGATCGCGCCGCCTCCCAAACGTCTGCCGCGCATGAGATCGGCCCTTTCCAAGGGAAAAGCCAATAGCTCGATGCCCTGCGCCCTCGCCCGCACAAGTTCCAGCGCAGAAAGCATCCAAGCCAGGCACACTGCCTAGTGACGGCTTGAGCCTTCGCGGCGTTATAAACAAATGTGCTGAGATGAAGTTGGCCGTTATCGGTTTAATAGTAGAAACACAATGTGGCGTTCGCGCGGTCGCGCGTTGGCAGATTGACTAGAAACAATGGTATCTTATGGGGATACACATAATACGACCTTAATAGTGGAAACACAATCTGGCTTTGGCGCGTGCCGACTTTGACAGCATGAGTAGAAACAACGAAATCCTATGGAGCTGCCTACAATGTTACCTCAGGCTTTTGCTCGACCTCATATCGTAAATATCGTAAAGTTAAGCAAAGCGCCAGAGTAGAGCTACTGCCTACTCAGATGTGCGTTTGACAGATGAATTGTCTTTGACTTGTTTGATTTTAGCAAAAGCGAGTAACGTATTGTGCTCCGAGCTGTTCGTTTCAATATGCATATATTTTCATAGCTTATTATTGGACTTTTCGATACAAACTAATCATGATGGAGGTTAGAGTAATAAATTCTTTTCTTTTTTCATATGTATTCGTAGACCTTTATTTGAGCTGATTTTTTATGTTTCAATGAAATCATATAAATAATAATAACACCAGTCTACACGTCTTTCTGCACTGAAATCATACGTAAAGATTTTGAGGAAACCGAACTTAGTGTTTTCATATTCCTAAGTTCTATACGCGCTCCTGTGTCAAAGCCACATTGTGAATGCAAATTGCGGGTTGCCGGCGCTTTGACACATTTTATCGTAAGAGATCGTAAGTCGGTGCAAAGCCTGTCAAAAGTCGGCACGCGCCAAAGCCAGATTGTGTTTCCACTATAAGCGTTTGATCGGCTATTTATCGTAAATATCGTAAACTCGAACTCAACATCGAAGTAGAGCTAGTCTCTACATTGTCGCGCGTTTTGACAGATTACAGCTGTTTTAATATTTCGTATTTTTAGACTTGTTTGATTTTGGCAAAAAGGTCATCTACTATGATGTGTTGGTACTCAAAGTAGTTCGAATTTAATATGTAAAAATTTTGGTTGTTTGTTAATGCTTTTAAAACACAAACTAAATTTCCAAAGATTCAACAAAAGTAAATACTTTATTTTATTTTTTATTTATAAACCTTTATTTGCACATATATTTCTAATATTTATGTTTCCTAATTGAATCATATGAACTAAGGAACACATTTCTACTCTTCTTTCGGCAATGAAATCATATTTGAGAATTTTGAGGAAACAGAACATAACTATATCATATTCCTGAACACTCAGCACGCGACCGACTTGAAGCTACATTGTGTGTTACAAATTGTAAGGTCGTGCGTTTTGACAGAAATTATCGTAAGTCGGTGCAAAGCCTGCCAAATGCGCGACCGCGTGAACGCCACATTGTGTTTCTACTATTATTTTGGACCGCCCGGAGTTTGGCAGCCGCATTGCGGAGCTGGTTGGGCACTACGAGGCGCTTGTTCTGGGATAGTCCGGAACGAACGAGCACCTGCGGGGGCGGCTTGAAGCACCCTTCCTTCTCCTCCCTCTTCCAGAATGCCTGCCAGTCCAGGAGTTACAAGAGTAATTCGCTCTTACACCTTACTAAAGAAAGACCCAAATAATTTTTTCTGAGATCTTTATTTTCCAACGTTCAAACACAGAATGCCTTAATTCTAAGCTTAAACTACAAGCTAGACTGTACTATCCCAGCGTTGTTTACGATTTTTCAGCATGTGCTTAGCAACATATGGCTTGGCTTGGCATCTTGTTTACTCACTGCGAGAGCAAGCTTATCACCAAGCCGGCTTGGCTTCGGTTGCAGAGGAAGGTGTCAGAGATGTTTTTTGGTTTGTTGTTTTTATATACATATATGGTGCAGTCATACCAAGCGCGATGATTATGCATTGTATATGACTCCTCCCACCAAAGACTTGGGAATACTTTGAAGGTATTCATCAAGGGGATGATGACGGCTACCTCGGCCTCTGCAATTTATGTATGTTGTAGGAACATTGTGCCTCTGATTGTGAGTCATATTCGTATTGTTATTATTTGGGAAAAAGTTGGTTAGTTTCTAATATCTTAATATGAATAGTATGTTTACATATATTCGTAGTTTTTGGTTTTCGTCTTATCGCTATAAATGTGGTTTTATGAGAATTGACAAAATTAAATAAACGTAAATGTTTAACACTATCTATATATTCTGTGATACTTATTTTTATGGGAAAGAAAATTGTGATATACAGAAATTTGATAATTGTATGAATTTAAAGGTATTTTCCTTAACATATTTATTGACTTAGCTCTAGTTTCTATGCTTATAATTCTATAGTATTATTCTATTCTATTACTATAATGAGGTTGATATACATATTTCAATATCTTACTTTATTATTTTATTTACAAGAAGAAAAAAAATCTTATAATTTTTTATTTAGTAGTCCACAGTATGCGATAGATAAGGGCAAAAAGTTAAAGATTCTTATTGAAAGAGAATGATGAATAGGAAAAGCAAACGTAGGTTGGTTTCGAAGGTTATAGTTAGTTAGAACTCTTTTTTTTTGATTATTTTTCCTTTTTTTTCGAGTAGTCTCTGCCTGTTAATTTTCGGTCGAACCTGATATCTTTTATTGATCCTTGATACTTATATCTTCGTTTTATTATTTGTCTGTCCCGTTTCAATCCTTTTTGGTCTTTAAAGTATGTTCTCCCTTTTTGTTGCACATCTTTAATTATATATCGAGGTAAGGGTTTGATATTATGAAACCCGAGGTTTTTAACCAACTCCCTATCGTTGAAGTCTGGCGTTCTTATCCGTTTTGCGTTAAGTTTGTTTATTTGTTTTTCCTTGACTTGCTGGCGTAATTTTTTCAGATTTTCCCATTCTGAGGAGCTAAGATTGGAATATAAGAGATCAAATGGTTTGTATTTTGTGTTTGAGTGCACAGTGTCATTATATATCTCAACTGCTTTAAAAACAAGGGCTTTGTCATCGATGTCTTTATTGTTTTTATTAAGTTTTAGTAGCCTAATATGCTCATTTAAGGTTGAATGAAAGCGCTCTATTACTGAGTTACCAGTGTGGGTATTAGGAGATGTAAAATGATATAGTATCTGCTCTTGGTTTAAAAAGTTTTTTATGTAAGCTGTATTAAATTCGTTGTCTGCAACAATCTTTTGCGGCCTCCTTAGCGCTGAGAATCTTTGCTTTAGAATGTCTACAATTGTTAGAGAGTTCCTGTCGGCAAGAGTGTAAATAGATGCGTGTTTTGTGAATTTGTCGATGCAGGTGAGGAACATATTATTTTTGTTAAGATACCAGATGTCGATATGCACGATTTCGTTAGGGCTATTGGGAGTCTCGGAAATCATAAATTCTGGTTTTATGGGGTGTCGGTCGTATTTGCACATGTTACAGGTAATACAGTTATTTATGTATTTGTGGATCTCCAACCTAAGATTTGGAAAATAGTACCTATCTTTTATTTCCAAATAAGTTTCATCGATACCTCTGTGGTTTCGATCTAGATGTGCTTTCTCAATTAGTGTCATTAGCTTTTCCTTACATGTTATATCAGGTAGTAACTTTGTGCATTTTATTACTTTCATAGTTCCGGAATTTGAAAAATATCTAACTATAGTTTTTTGAAACTCAATAAACAAGTTGTCATCTTTACAGTGGATTGCAAGAATTCCTTTGATTGGTAGAAGACCTTTCAAGATGTCCAACACGAACTCCTCACAATAATCAGATAATGAAATAATTGATCTCCTTTTCTTTTGATACAGAAGCTTGCTTGTATATGAATTCGACTTGCTTTTCTCTAAAACTATCTGGTGTTTGTATATGTTTAAGGGCGTCTCAGTGATATAGATATGGTCGTTTAAGTTTTCTATTCCGCTATGAATGGTAGCTACGTCTGATCTTGCGTCTTGAATATCGTTGTGATTGATATCAAGGCGACTTAAGAAATCGGCAACTTTATTTTCTTTGCCTTGTATATAATCTATCTCAAAGTCAAATTCATTGAGTTTAATTTTCCACCGCTGTAACTTGCTATTGGGTTCCTTAAGCGAGTTTAACCATACTAAGGGGCGGTGGTCAGTGTGAATTTTAAATTTGCGTCCGAATAGGTATGGTCTGAAATATTTTGTCGCCCAGACTATACAGAGGAGTTCCTTTTCGATCGTGCTATAATTTGTCTCATGAATGTTCAAGGTCCTAGAGGAGAAAGCTATGGGATGGTGATTTTGGGAGAGAACTGCTCCTAAAGCTGCGTTACTTGCATCTGTTGTCAGAGTAAACGTCTTTGTAAAATCCGGATACGGTAGGACAGGACAAGTACATATAAGATCTTTAAGTTTCCTAAAAGACTCAATATACTCTCTGTCATTTATATTCAGTCTTGTACCTTTCTTGAGATACTTCGCCATTGGAAGAGCTACTTTTGAATAGTCCTTTATGAATTTCCTATAGAATCCTGTGACCCCCAGAAAGGATTTAATTTGCTTGGATGTACGGGGTAGTTCTATTTTTTTAATCACATCGATTTTATTAGGATTGGGTTTTATACCATCCTTTGAAATTATATGGCCAAGATACTCGGTTTCGCGCCTCAAAAAACTGCACTTATCGATCTGAACTTTCAGATTGTATGCATTTAATCTGTGTAGTATTTTTTTTAACGAGTCTATATGCTCTTGGAGGGAGGTGGAAAAGATGAGTATATCGTCCATATATACCACGCAAATTTTGTTTATAAATTCGGCTAGGACCTCGTACATCATTTTTTGGAAGGATGCCGGTGCATTTTTGAGGCCGAATGGCATACGTTTAAATTCGTAGTGGCCAGTTGACGTTGAAAATGCGGTTTTATGCCTATCTTTTTCGCAGATTGGTATCTGGTGGAATCCTTTTGCAAGGTCGAGAACTGAGAAATACTGAGCATTTCCTAACTTTGACAAAATATCGTCTATGATAGGAATAGGGAACCTTTCTTCAATTGTTATGTCATTTAACTTCCTATAATCTATTACGATGCGCCATTTTTGCTGGCCTGTGTTGTCAATTTTCTTTTTGACGACCCATATAGGTTCGTTATAGGGGCTAGTGGAAGCGGTTATAATGCCTGACTTGAGCATGCTTGAGATCTGTTCATTAACCTCATTTCCAAGTGCCTCAGGATACCTATATGCTTTTGAAAATATAGGGATATCGTTTTTTGTAGGAATTTTATGAGTGTATTTAATGACAGAAGAAAGAGTGTCACCTTCGATGTAAAATACTTTCTTGTACTTCTTAATAGTACTAATCAACGCTTCCATTTCCTCCTTGTTTAAATTTTGTAACTTAAGTCTTTCGACTATTTCGCTAATATCTGGTTTTTCGAATTCGACGTCAATTGCATTCTGATGTCCATAGATCTTGGTTTCAATTAACTGTTGTGGGATGGAATCGAATACTAAGGGCAATATAGCTTCTTTTGTTTGAAGTTCTAACTTTTCGAGGTCAATTTTTGCTTGCAATGGTCTTAAAACATTGCAACCGAGAATTCCATCGAAATTTCCGGTCAAATCTGTTTCGAGCATATCGATTATTGTAGATGGACTGTTGAATTCTTTAAACAAAGGAATTGTTACTTTTGAATTGACAGCAACACTTGAACTGATTGATTTGAGTATTATAGGTTTTTCAAGCTCCGATTTGAAGGAACTGTGAAAAATACCCTTTTTGATTAAAGACGTACTTGCGCCAGAGTCTATTAATAATTTTATAGGGGTAAACATGGTTTCGGCTATTATACAGGGAAGTGATCGTAGGTGCCTGACGGAAAATTCTGAAATCTAAAGTCGTCCGGGTTTTCAGTGTTTTGCGGGGATTGGGCAGAAGCCGTTTCCGGCAGACTTTGTGCTTGGAAATGATCAATTTCCATTGGTCGCTGATATGTTTGCGAGGAGTTTGCTGTAGGAACTGGTTGCCTAATATTGCTCAATGTAATATTATTAAACTGACCTAAATTATTGTAGCCGCAATTACCTGATGCGTTAGAATTTATTGTGTTTTGGGAATTGGCATGTTGGTATTGTGGGGGGTTGTTACTGCGATAATTGCGAAAATTATTATTTTTCCGGTAATTATAGGAATTGTTTCGTGGATTGTTTTTGTTTTGCGATGGTATACCCTGATAGGCATTCGGTACGAAGGATTGTCTGTGACTGTTTTGGTTATTGAAATATGTTCTATGAAAATTGTTCGTATCTACTAGAATAGCTTTAGCTTCTCTAAATCCTGATGGATTTCTAGCCTGAAGGATCAATTTTGGTTCGCTGGGCAGTTTGCTAATGAAAAATTTAAGAACCATTTTCTCGTTTTCTTGGCTATTGAACCAATTCGGAGTATCTTCGGAAAACTCGGATTTAATGTTTAACTTCGTAAGCAAACTTAACGAAGTTTCAAAAAAATGTTCTACCGACCCTTCAAAAGAAACCACTTTAATTTCATTTAAAATAGACTCGAAACTTTCAGTGATAGAGCAATTAGCTTGTAGAATGCTTTTTACTTCGTTCCAAGAAATTGGATTATTGTTATTGATCAAAATAATATTAGCTTTACCTTTAATTTTTTGCCTTATTTTAAAATCTAAAAGTGTCCTAGAAAGTTCATCCATATGTGGGCAACTATTATACAGAAAATCTACATATTTAACAAACAAACTGAGTTCTTCCGGTAATCCACAAAATTCGGGTAAATCTCTTACTGCGTCTATAAGCGTTGGTGGGTTCGCCATGCCTGGGATTTTCTTCTTATGCTGTACTTTTTCACCAAACTGTTGCTTGTTTTTTTTTTTTTGCACTTCTTTTTTTTTTTTTTTTTTGCTTCTTTTTTTCACTTTTTGGCACTATTAAGTTATCTTCTATCTATCTATGAATCTTTTCTTTCATTAATCATTAATAATTTGTTGTATTAGTTTATGGTTATTTAGCTAGTTAGAATTTTAATGTCGTTATCACTTATCACACATATATTAATTTGTTCTTTTTTTTGTTTTTGTTATTGAATATGATACGCGTAGCTTTAACCGACTGCGCCAGTTACAAGAGTAATTCGCTCTTACACCTTACTAAAGAAAGACCCAAATAATTTTTTCTGAGATCTTTATTTTCCAACGTTCAAACACAGAATGCCTTAGTTCTAAGCTTAAACTACAAGCTAGACTGTACTATCCCAGCGTTGTTTATGATTTTTCAGCATGTGCTTAGCAACATATGGCTTGGCTTGGCATCTTGTTTACTCACTGCGAGAGCAAGCTTATCACCAAGCCGGCTTGGCTTCGGTTGCAGAGGAAGGTGTCAGAGATGTTTTTTGGTTTGTTGTTTTTATATACATATATGGTGCAGTCATACCAAGCGCGATGATTATGCATTGTATATGACTCAGGGTGCAAAAACCAGAATGAGACGTGCGTCTTTCGTACGTCTTCCCCCGTGACACCCTGAAATTTTGAAAGAAGTTCAGGTTTGTAGCGACAAAACCCGTTACAAACGTCTCAATCTGGTTTCTGGGTGTAAGGCACCCCAACTGGGAGCAACCCTTTAGGGTTGCGAGGCTCGACCGGAGGCCTAATTCTGGTCCCACGGAAGACAGGGGCCCCCGAGACAACAATGTCCTGGCTTTGTCCGAGGTAGACCCCAGCGTTCCAGCGTTCCCACTTACACTATAATGTGTTTCACTTCACTTATTTACTTTTTAATATTTTCACCACGCCATGCCACTACGAAAAATTCCAAAACACTACGATTTGAGAAAAAAAAACTATGATATCAAAAAAATGCAATAATTGTAGTACAATGTTTTAACAATTCGATATTTCGAACTGAATCTTTTCAAAGTGATCTGAATGCAACCATTTCACTATGATATTCAGCTACATTTCGCTCTACAGTTCAGTGAAATATTTTGTAAGCTGCAAGCAACTCAAATGCTCAACATACAAATAACGGTTGTCGTTATTTTCGTGGAATGCACTCATAGAAATCAAAAATGAAGCGATATTTTCAATCAACTCATACACGTACTACATATTATTTTTTTTTCAAGTAAAGAACTGAGAAGAAATCTGCTGTTTCCACGTCATTGCAAGTGGCAAGTTCTGATACAAATTTATTGACGTATATGTACGTATCACATACTAAATTCCCTGTCGTAGTTTGAAATAAATATTTTCCAGTAAACGTAGTAAGAATATGCAAATGCAATCTGCAGTTGAAAGTAAAAGTACAGATAAGAGCTTCACCAACACTACAAATAATCACCCATCCACCAAAAAAGACAGGTTCGTTTAATTAGCGTTCACGAAACGAACCCATATATTTAAAATAATATTGTTCCAGCAAGGTAATTTCAAATCCATCTACCTCATCCGCATGCCTGGAAAGTGAAAAGCACGAAGAAAGGGACAGGTTGATGTAATTCATATTTATTATACGTATTTATCCAAGGCTTCATTATCCTAGAGCTGCAAATTTGACTTCTTCTACTTTATATGAGTATTCAGAAAGTGAAGATGAAAACAATAGCGAGATACCAAGCGATCTTTCCCCTGCCAAAAGCAACAGGTTATTTTAAGAAGGAAACAAAGTCAGTGAAGATTACGATGATGATCACAAACAAAAGAGAAATATATTCGAGCAAAAGTTCGTTGAAAAGTGGAGATGTGGTAGGCCATGGCTTTCAGTAGTAGAAGGAAAATCTTATTGGACGTGGTGTAAAAAGTTGTTAAGCAATAATATATCCAATTTAGATAGACACACTTACTCAAATCGACATCAATCCAACTCTGAATTTCAAAAAACACAATCGAAGATTGATGTTTCCTTCAAAAATAGTTCGGCATATATAATAGTTCGGCAATTATAAAAGAAGAACAGTTAAGAAAAGAAATTTCCACAGTCATGTTTTGTGTATCCCATAACTTGCCTTTGACGGCGATGGATCATTTGCCTGATCTTCTCCATTCGCTATACCCAAAAGAATTAAAAATGAAATGTAAATCTACAAAATCAAAGCAATTAGTTGAACTAATTTCATTGCCAAATCAGAAATTTCAAATGACTTAAGAACTAGTAGATTTTCTCTTATCTTAGATGAAACGACAGATATATCCACCAAAAAGTGTCTCGTTATTGTAGCCAGATACTTTAAATTTAGTAGAGTTATAGACACCTTTTTTGGTTTGATTGAACTAGAAAACTGCTCTGCTAGTTCAATCTTAAAAGTTGTTAAGGAATATCTGGATATAAATCAAATTCCGCTTGCAAATTTCATTGGTTTAGCCACGGATAATACATCTGTCATGCGAGGAGAATTAAATGGCATTTGATCGCAACTTCAACAACTTGTTCCCAATTTATTTTATCTGGGATTTACGTGCCGCCATTCATTGCACTTATGCGCATCAGCCGCGGCAAAGGAAATTCCATCTGAAGTAGAACAGCTCGTCAGGAATATTTATTGTTTTTTCGCACATAGTACAAAGCGGCAGGCAGAGTTTAAGAAGTTTCAAAAATATTTCCAAAATCCAGAGAATAGAATTTTAAATGTATGCACGACACGATGGCTTTCATTTCTTTCAGCTATAGACAGATTACTGGAACAATGGGTTCCATTGCACCACTACTTCCTTCTTCTTTTAAGTGAAGACTTAACAAGCTGGAAAGTATCTGCAATGACTTTAGTAATAACAACAAATGTTATTTGTACTTTTTGTCATATATCCTTCTGCAAATAAACAAAATGAATAAAATATTTCAATCGAAAAAAACAGTCATCCACCTACTTTCGCCAATTTTAAAAAGCCACTTTTTGTGCATTATGGGTTACTTTGTTCGATCTAATTTAGTAACAATAGAATGCGATATTGAAGATGCTGGTTGTCATCTTCCGCTGGAGTCCATGTTTTTTGGTGGAGAATTTATTAAACACGTGAGTCAAAACAAATTTTTTTGGCACTGAATTGATTTTTGTTAGAACTTGTTTCAAAAACTATTACATAAGTTTACTTAGACAAATAAGAAAACGTTTCGACTTTTCAAATCAAGGCAAATTAGAATTTTTAAAGTATATGAGTCCAAAAAAAATACAAAATGATATTGGCCTTCAAGGTGTATCATGTATTGTTGACGTATTTCCATATTACAGTGGATGTATTCGTGAATTAAGTGCAGAGTGGAGGCCCTTTATAAATTATAATCGAGATGTAATTGCTGATTTTGATGATGACATTGTTAAATTCTGGTCGGACTTAAAGTCTCAAAAGAATGGCTTAGGGGAGTATATGTTTACGAACTTATCAACATATATGCTAAATTTAGCAATATTACCGCATAGCAGTGCAGCAGCCGAAAGATGTTTTTCGACAGTTAACAATATAAAGACTAAATTAAGAAACAATTTAAATGTAAAAACAGTAAACAACCTATGTTAACGCCATCTATCTGGTAATAGTTGAATTAATTACTATCTAAAATGTAAACTCACCCTACTGTTAAATATTACCATTATTATACTTGGCATGTTACCATTATTATATTTCACTTTCACTTCCGAAAATAAAGACAAGGAGTCAAGAAGCCTGACGAGAGTGTTCATCCTTTTTTTATTCACCAAAATCCATTCCATCCACTGATAAACCCAATAATTAAGGTGCTTAATAGATTGTGTGCGTAAACATTTTTTTTGGTCCTTCGAGCCGGATCGGTATTGAGATCACGGATTTTAATTCATCTAATAAAAAAGACTCACATCCGCGTGGGAGGAAAAACGCAAAAGGAGTAGGAGCTGGAAGTCAACATAGGAAAAGGAAAAAGGAATTTCAAGGAGGAAGGCCGAGAATTAAACAACATTCAAATCAAAAAAGGTTTTAAATAACTAAGGAATTAAGTCGCAGTGAGTAGAACAATTTCTCACCTATAATACACACATAAAAATATATATCCTACGCCAATACGTATATTGTTGCAATTCTTGGAATGGAGGTTTTGCGAAAGAAACGTGGTGTGCTTAAAGGGCAACTAACACGGATAGAAAGAGCAATTTCGGAGGAATTAGGGGAAAATATTACTGCAATCGACGCAAAGGCAAGGTTAGGGAAAGTGGAGGACATAATGAAATCGTTTGAGGAGGTACAGATGGAAATTGAGCTGCAGCTTCCAGATGAGGATGCTGCAAATGAGGTTAGCGTTAGGGAAGACTTTGAAGGGAAATATTACTCTTTAAAGGGTAGGTGCTTGCGAAAGATGGCACGCGGTACTCCAGTGGCGGAATCGTCGGTATGGCCGAACGACACAACTCTTTCTTCAAGGTCAAACGAACTCGATGAAACCCTTAGGCAATTAGCTGGAAGTCAGGCAACAATCGCTGCGGCACTTACAAATCTATCCGAAAGCAATAGGTCAGTTAGGGCTTCAGGGGGTCACTCGGATACGAAACTACCGCCGATATCGTTACAGTCCTTTAGCGGGGATTATAGGGAATGGCCAACATTTAAGGATCTGTTCAGAACGATTGTGCATGAATCCAGTGTTTTGTCAGGGGCGCAAAAACTACAATATCTAAAGCTATCACTAAAGGATGATGCCGCTTCGGTACTGAAGCATACAAACATATGTGATGCGAATTACGAACAGGCCTGGTCAGATCTATGTCACATGTATGACAGAGAAAAGGTAATCATCGACGCACATTTGAAAACGATAATGGAACAACCGGAGTCGAGCTGCCCACCAACCGCGCCTGGAATACGTAAACTGCACAGCACAACTAACGAATCTATATCAGCGCTTAAAGCATTGGGAGTGCCAGTAGAGTTTTGGGATGCGTGGCTGATATATGTAGTGTCATCTAAGTTAGATCCAGAGTCAAAAAGGTTATGGGCTCGATCATCGGCAGCGAATCCAAAACCTGCCTTTAAGGACATTATGGATTTTTAACAAACAGACATTTCGAATTGGATTCAGTACCTGCTAGTAAGGGACAACTTGGTTCTAAAACTAAAATTAATCGATATTCCGTTTGTACGACAATCTCACATTCCTGTTCTATGTGCAAGGGTTCCCATTTTGTTGCTGTTTGTCCTCAGTATACGAAACTTGATCTCAACGGGAAGCGGAGTTTTATAGGACAGGAGAAGTTATGCTATAACTGCCTGCATAGGGGGCATTCTGTCAAATCATGCAAATCTGGAACATGCAGAAAATGCAAGGCACGTCATCACACTACTATACATCAAGATGGAAATACCGAAACGAAGGTCATGTCTTGTTTGGTAAAGGAAATACCTATGGGATCGCACGGTGAAACCAAAGGCCTTATTGAAGAAAAATTACTCTCTGCATCTGCTTTATCAAAGAACGTTAGTCAATATGCTCCTTTTAGCAACGAAATCAATCTCTTACCTACCGCTGTTGTTTTGATTAGGAATCGCTGGGGGGAATTAAAACCCTGCAGAGCATTGTTAGATTCAGGATCCCAAGTCACATTGATAACTGAGTCGTGCATGCAGTTTTTGGGTTTATCACGAATCAAAGGTTACACAGCTATAGATTCCGTAGGTAACACAGAATCCAAGGCACAAGGATTGACGTGGGTTAGTATTCAATCACGATTAAATGGATTCAGCATCTCGTCGCCAGCCATAGTGCTGAAGAATATAACGAAACAAATACCACAGCGTAAGGTTAGTCGTAACATTCGTTATCAATTTAAGGGCATTGAGCTAGCGGATCCCTCCTTTGATGAGCCAAGTAATGTAGATATTTTATTGAAGGCCAGCATCCTTTTTAAAGCTTTAAAGGAAGGCAAAATCTATGATTGTAATTGCGGCATAATAGCTCAAAATACAGAATTCGGGTTCGTGCTCACTGGCGAAGGTCAGAATATAGATAATAGGCTCAGCACGTTGCATGCCACTGAGGGCGTAGAAGGGATGTTGGAAAGATTATGGGACTTGGAAGAGCCAAAGCCTACGTCACGTTACTTGTACGATGATCATCCTTGTGAGACGCATTTTAAAACTCACTGTAAAAGAGATGAACAAGGACGTTTTGTAGTCAGGCTTCCCTTTAAGGAACTACCGGAGATAAATGGTGATTCACGCGGGATGGCTGAACGTAGGCTCATGTCTATGGAAAGGAAATTTAAAAGGGATCCAGAGCTTTATAAACAATACAAGGATTTTATGGAGGAATACTTAGGATTAGGGCATATGGTAGCAGTGGATACTAATAAACATACGACGGAGACGGCTTGTTATTATTTGCCCCATCATGCGGTCATCAAACCTGAAAGTACCACGACAAGGTTAAGAGTCGTTTTTGACGCAACATGTAAACCGCCAGGAGGAAACTCACTCAATTCCCAACTGCTCACAGGGCCTGTACTTCAGAACGATTTAACGACCATTTTACTGCAATTTGTGCAAAATCCGATTGCATTGAGTGCAGACATTGCTAAAATGTACAGGCAAATTCTGATGCACCCTGACGACCGGAAATTTCAATGTATTCTCTGGAGGGATATTCCAAGCGCTCCAATGAAAACCTATCAGTTGACAACCATTACTTACGGAACGGCGCCAGCTTCATTTCTGGCGACGCGATGTCTTACTCAGTTGGCTGAAGATGGACGAAGAAAGTATCCCGAAGCATCGTTTATGATAACAAACTGTTTTTACATGGATGATTTCCTGGCTAGCTGTGACGATGTTGAGACCGCAGAACGGATAGTCAAAGAATTGTGTATGTTATTGCAGGAAGCGGGTTTCAACCTTCGCAAATGGGCATCAAATTCCAAAGGCTTGTTTGAAAAAATTCCATTGGAAAAAAGGGAGCCCAGTTGGTCGTGGTCGGTTGAATCGGACAAGCCGGTTAATATCTTAGGGCTGCGTTGGCATCCGATAACTGATTGCTTCACCTTCAAGGTCAACTCAAATGAGGTCTCCTGTTATACGAAAAGGAACCTTCTATCCGAAGCATCACGTATATTTGACCCTTTGGGTTTCTTGACGCCATTTTTAATAAATTATCGCATTCTACTTCAGCGTCTGTGGCAAGAAAAAATTGATTGGGATGAACAAATTCCGCTCACATACATAAAAAAATGGGATATTTTGAGAGGTGATTTAAGCGAATTGGCTTCTTTGAAAATATTAAGATATAAGCCTCATAATAAGCAAAATCTTGAGCTCCATGGGTTTTGTGATGCTTCGGAGGACGCTTATGCTGCAGTCATTTATTTACGTAGTATAAATAGCTCCGGCGAAGTAATTGTAAGTTTCGTGACGGCTAAGGCTAAGGTTGCACCCTTGAAGCCAGTACTAGTTATACCCCGCTTGGAATTATGCGCAGCGGTTCTTCTATCTAAATTAATAGGAAAACTACGAACAATCAATGGATATGAAGACATTCCCGTGCATGGATGGACGGACTCTAGCATTGTATTGCATTGGCTCAATGGGCATCCAAAGAAATATGCGAGTTTTATATGCAATAGAATTTCCGCAATAACGAGCATAATTTCTGCTACGAAATGGCATCATGTGAAGGGAGAGATAAATCCGGCTGACTGCGCGTCGAGAGGAGTTAGAGCTGACCAACTCAGATCTCATGCCTTATGGTGGAGTGGACCAAAACCAATTCTTAACGATCCAACTTTAGCCAACTTTATACCTCAGTTTACAGGGGACAGACAAGGTTTAGAAGAACGGCGAATAGTATTAATTGGTATTGCTTCAGGAGAAAGCGAGTTTGCAGAGTTATGGAACAAATTTTCGAACCTTACTACGCTTATACGAGTCACTGCTTGGATTCTACGTTTCTTCCATAATTGCCGAGGTAACAAGATAAAGGATGCATCGAACTGGTTGCGAACAACTGAACTCGAAGGGGCTAAAATTAAACTCGTTAGGCTTGTTCAGCATATGCATTTCGCCGAGGAGATGATGACGTTAAAGAAGGAACGATCCATCCTAAGAGGCCAGCTTAGTAGATTAAATCCGTTCTTAGATTCCGTTGGCTTACTCCGTGTCGGTGGGCGTATAGAAACTGCCCTCCTGAGTTATCAGCAGAAGCATCCTCTTATACTCCCATACTCGTCAACCTTTACAAAACTAGTTATTTGGGACGCACATCACAAGTTTTTACATGCCGGACCACAATTGCTGCTAGCGTTACTTCGACAGGACTACTGGATTTTAAGGGCGCGTAATGCGGTGCGATTGGTCAAGCAGCGATGTGTCACTTGCCAAAGATATAGCGCAAGGCCTATACAGCAGCTAATGGGAAATCTACCAGTATCAAGGCTACAGGCAGAAAAGGCATTCCAAAATGTAGGCGTTGATTATGCAGGTCCCATTATGGCGACACCATGGCGCAAAAGAGGTTGCAGAGGTCAAAAGGTATATGTGGCCTTGTTTATTTGTCTGTGCACCAAAGCTATTCACCTTGAAATGGTTACCAATTTGACGACTGAAGCCTTTTTGGCGGCTCTTAAACGCTTTGTTGCAAGGAGGGGTAAATGTACTAATATTTATTGCGATAATGGCACGAATTTTGTAGGAGCCAAGCAACATCTGAGCGAGATCAACCGATTCTTAAGATCCAGGGAAGTTCAAGATAAATTATGTACCCAAGCAAGCAAGGAAGATATTGCTTGGCATTTTATCCCACCTTCAGGCCCAAATTTCGGCGGACTCTGGGAAGCCGGGGTAAAATCCACCAAACATCATCTACGCAGGGTAATAGGATGTCATCTTTTATCATTCGAAGAGCTTGAGACCCTATTTTGTCAAATAGAGTCCTGTTTGAATTCACGACCCCTGATACCAATGTCAGATTCATTTGAGGATTTTGAAGCACTTACGCCTGCTCATTTTCTAGTCGGAAGCGTTTCCTATTTTTTGCCTGAAAAAGATTATCAAAATGTTAAATTTAATAGTCTGTCAAGGTTTCAGATTGTCAGCAAAACTTCAACAAGCATTCTGGAAGCGATGGCAGCTAGAGTATGTTACCACTCTTCAACAAAGGCAGAAGTGGAGGGTTGTTAAAGCCAATTTAAAACCCAACGACATGGTTATAGTACGCGACGAAAATCTACCTCCGGGAAAATGGGCGTTAGGTCGAGTGAAGGAAGTCCACCTTGGAGCCGACGGACTAGCAAGAGTAGCCACTCTTATAACTAAAACAGGTGTAATCAAACGTCCTATTGCTAAAATTTGCTTACTAGACTTAACAGAATAAATTTTAATAGTAACTACTGAAATATTATACAAATGTAAATGAATTTTAATATTAGTTTGGTACTTAACTGGCATTTAAACAAATTATAAGGTGTGAATACTCATGATAAAATATTTAGTTGAAATTATGTTCATTATTTCAAGGTGGGCGGCATGTTAACGCCATCTATCTGGTAATAGTTGAATTAATTACTATCTAAAATGTAAACTCACCCTACTGTTAAATATTACCATTATTATACTTGGCATGTTACCATTATTATATTTCACTTTCACTTCCGAAAATAAAGACAAGGAGTCAAGAAGCCTGACGAGAGTGTTCATCCTTTTTTTATTCACCAAAATCCATTCCATCCACTGATAAACCCAATAATTAAGGTGCTTAATAGATTGTGTGCGTAAACAACCTGCTTTTGTCTAAAGGTTTACTTTTGGAAAATAATTGTACTTTTGACCCACCATCAAAATTAATATCTTTTGTAAACCAGTACCGATTTATTGATTGCAAATTTGTTAACTACAATTTGAAAATTGTAAATGTTCCCCCCCTAGTGTCTGAGTCCGAAAAGGCGGGAAATTTTTTGCTTGCAACAGGGTGCCATGACTCTTAGATCGGATGAGGTTTAGATAGGCCTCACCCCTCACCAAGGGAGAAGTTCATGTAGCCTGCACATGGCTTGGAATTGGTACTCATGGTGGCACTATATCACTTGAAGGGCTTGACTCTAGTCTGGCTCAATGTTGGAGATAATTAATTTCATTTAATTATCAGCAATGAAATACCACTACTTTTATTGTTTCCTTACTTACTTGATTAAATGGAACGTATATAATTTTCTAGCTATTGGACGAATATATTTATATGTCTTATGGTATTAGTTCTTGATGCAGGCTTCTTGATCTTCGTGATATAACGAGATTGTTATATAATTATAAACAAATTTCAATGAAATAGTAATGTATTTTTTTTTTTTTACTTTACTATATTAATTGAATTTGGTATAACTCCAACACTCAGGTATGATCCAATTCAAGGACATTGCCAGGTAGGGAGTTTGACTGGGGCGGTATATCTCTCAAATAATAACGGAGGTATCTCAAGGCCAGCTCAGTGCGGACAGAAATCACGCATAGAGCAAAAGGGGAAATGCTGACTTGATCTCGGTGTTCAGTACACACAGAGATTATTGTAAGAGAATTTCTCTAATTACAAAGACCTTTCAAAGTTGTTATATCTTTATTAGCTTATTAAAAGAACAATAACTTTGAAAATTACAAAAAAAAAACAACAATTTTAGTAACCAACACGTTTTGCCATGATTGGACATTTTCATATTTCCTACCATTCCAGTAGTTAGTCACTACCTGCCACAAAAAGCTGATTTGCTTGAAAATATTTCTAATTTTTCTAATTTTTCTAAATTTTTCTTACTAATATTGTGAATAGATTATTAAAAAAATGTGTAAAATGACACAAAAATTTCAAAATTCCATTTTCCCGACCACATGTCTCATATTTCATTTAGAACAAACCACAGGAACAATGCTAAAATTTTATGCCAATCAACACTGATGGATGTCGAACATCGCGCGGTAACAACAAACAATTTGACGTCTTTTCAGTTCCCCACTCAAATTGAAAACTGACATCATTCCTACGTGGTTTCATACAATTTGAACTATTGTTCAACTATTGTTTTGAACTATCATATAATTCGCAGCCACTTTGTACATTCGTCGAATCAATACCCATCCGACTATCCTTGCCCTGCTGGCGGGCAGCGTGCGTGATGAGCGGTCCAGGCGATCGCGCCGCCCCCCAAACGTCTGCCGCGCATGGGATCGGCCCTTTCCAAGGGAAAAGCCAATAGCTCGATGCCCTGCGCCCTCGCCCGCACAAGTTCCAGCGCAGAAAGCATCCAAGCCAGGCACACTGCCTAGTGACGGCTTGAGCCTTCGCGGCGTTATAAACAAATGTGCTGACATGAAGTTGGCCGTTATCGGTTTAATTTTGGACCGCCCGGAGTTTGACAGCCGCATTGCGGAGCTGGTTGGGCACTACGAGGCGCTTGTTCTGGGATAGTCCGGAATGAACGAGCACCTACGGGGGCGGCTTGAAGCACCCTTCCTTCTCCTCCCTCTTCCAGAATGCCTGCCAGTCCAGGGTGCAAAAACCAGAATGAGACGTACGTCTCCCCCGTGACACCTTGAAATTTTGAAAGAAGTTCAGGTTCGTAGCGACAAAACCGGTTACAAACGAGATTCTATCCATGAATACGTGTACCCATGAATAAAGAAAACAAGATTGCGCCGTCGGGTGTTCGTTTTTGTTTCGTTCTGCGCATGTACGTCACGCGTGACTAGGTAATTTGACAGCTGGTCGAAGCTGCTGTTTGTTTACATACAAATTGGGAAATGAAAAGTTGAAAATCATATTTTTTTGTTAAATAAATCGCGTTTTTAATCGCAAATTGTTTGCCTAGCTTCGAGTGATAAGCGAATACCTGCAAATAAAATATACTGTGGCAAAAGCAAAACGAATCTTCAATTGGAATTCAATGTGCAGCGCGCCGCATATTATCTATGTACATATATACGAATGCAAAAAATGTGGAATAAAAGATTAATTTTCCTTTAATGCAATGTTTTATTGAATTTTCTTTTCCTTTTATATTGATTCTCTATAATTTCTTTGTTTAATTTTCTTATTCTAAAATACATCCTTGCCCTAAAAAACAGCCTTTTAACTCTCTCCTCGCATCCTACCTGTTTTGTAAGTTCCAGATGCGTTTTTATAAAATTATTGGGGATTAGCAGGTCATCTCCGTTAATTTCATTGAAGACGTTCTCCAGATTCCTCATGTGATTCATAAGTTCCGCTGTTGGCTTGGATAAACCACCCTCATTTAGGTGATTTACCCAAGTGAAGGACTCATCATTGGTTTTCTCCACCCGAATCTCCGGAATTTCGTCCCCCAGCTTGTGGCAAATGTAATAGTCCGGAATAGTCCGGAACGAACGAGCACCTGCGGGGGCGGCTTGAAGCACCCTTCCTTCTCCTCCCTCTTCCAGAATGCCTGACAGTCCAGGGTGCAAAAACCAGAATGAGACGTGCGTCTTTCGTACGTCTCCCCCGTGACACCTTGAAATTTTGAAAGAAGTTCAGGTTCGTAGCGACAAAACCCGGTACAAACGAGCTGCTATCCATGAATACGTGTACCCACGAATAAAGAAAACAAGATTGCGCCGTCGGGTGTTCGTTTTTGTTTCGTTCTGCGCATGTACGTCACGCGTGACTAGGTAATTTGACAGCTGGTCGAAGCTGCTGTTTGTTTACATACAAATTGGGAAATGAAAAGTTGAAAATCATATTTTTTTGTTAAATAAATCGCGTTTTTAATCGCAAATTGTTTGCCTAGCTTCGAGTGATAAGCGAATAACTGCAAATAAAATATACTGTGGCAAAAGCAAAACGAATCTTCAATTGGAATTCAATGTGCAGCGCGCCGCATATTATCTTCTTCTTCTTCTTTTCCTTTTTATCCCGGCGTCGTTATGGTCAGAAGTGTAGGACCATAACCTTCCCACTTAACTGCATTCCTACTGGTCCGCTTGTGGGGTCCGCCGGTTTGACCTCAGAAAGTAGCGGCAGGCTTCCCGGTTTGGGATTACTTCATCGCTGAGGCCAATCAAATGCTGGTGTTTTTGCATTTGTTTGCACCAATTGTTTTTCGGCCTGCCTTTTTTGCGTGTTGAAATTGGAATGTTGATTGATAACGCCTTTTGGACGGGGATCAAAGGATCTCTCCTTTGAACATGGCAATACCAACTGAGTCGGTCGCGCTCTATATTTCTTGTGATGGTTTCTTTTACGTGGAAGCTTCCTCGGATCTTTGAACTTATAATTCTGTCACGCTTTGTTACTCCCGCTGTCATGCGAAGCATCTTCATCTCAGTTGCCGTTAATTTGCTCTCATACTTTTTGTGCATTGTCCAGCATTGTGAACCGTATGTGAGCGCCGGACGTACAACTGAAGTGTAGAGCCTTCCTTTCAGCTTAGGGGGCATTTTTCGATCACAGAAGATGGCGGAGTTTTCCCGCCACTTCATCCACCCTACGCTTACGCGATGTTTGATGTCGTCATCACTAGTTGCTTCTCTATTAATCATAGATCCCAGATATTTAAACTTTTCACACTTGGGAAGCACTCTTCCATTCAAGTAAATGTCTGGAATAGGCTGATGAGGGTCAGAGAACGGGCAGCACAGATACTCTGTCTTCTTTGAACTAATACGATACCCGTGTCCCTCAAAAATGTCCACCCACACATCAAGTGCTCGTTGTAGGGACGCCTGATCATCACTTATAATGGCCCCATCGTCAGCAAAGAATAGCTGGTGCACATTGGGCTCCGTCACTTTTCTTTCAAGCAAGCAATCAAGGACTGCTATAAAAAGCAGTGGGCTGAGGACGCTCCCTTGGTGTACACCGACTTTGATTGCGAACTCTTCGGTGACTCCTGCGGTGCATCTTATTCTTGTCGTTGCTCTCTCGTACATGTCCATAATCACTCGCACGTAGGTTTCTGGAACTCCTTTTTGTCTTAGCGCTAGCCATAAAAGATCTCTTGGTTGCCGGTCAAAGGCCTTCTCGAAATCAACCAACACCATATGCAAGTCCTTTGAAGAATCACGATGCTTTTCCATCATGATCCTTATACTTTGGATTGCATCTGTTGTTGATTTACCCGAGACAAACCCGCACTGGTCATCAGATAGTCGTATTATTTTCCGCAGTCGGCTATCTAATACCCGTTCAACGATCTTCATGGTGTGCGACATCAGCTTGACAGAACGGTAGTTATCACAATTTCGCGTATCACCCTTTCCTTTGTGCAATGGAAGAAGATAGCTTTCCCTCCATTGATTAGGCATAGTGTCGCCTCTCATAAGTTTGGATATAAGAACCATGAGCCATCTAGACCCGATGTCTCCCATCTTTTTCCAGAACTCAGAGGGTATCCCGTCCGGCCCAACAGCTTTTCTTTTCTTGGAGTTTTTAACCGCGTACCGAACTTCTTCGACTGTGATGTCGGATATTTCGGCATGATTCGGGGCGGCTCTTGGAAAGTACACTCGGGGAAACTGTTCGTTCAGAAGTTCCTCGCAATACTGTCGCCATCTGTGGAGAATTTTTTCGTCTTCCACAAGGAGTTGGCCTTCAGCATTGTTAATAAACTTTGGGAAACGAATCTCCTGAGCATTTCTTCTTCTCTGGGCGGCTATCTTAAAGATATTTGCTCCTTTGTTCAAATTGTTTTGTCCAAGCTCCTGGGTAGCCTGGTTCCTGTCAGACGCGGAAGACGATATTTCTTCCAACTCCTGATAGAGGCCTTCCATGCTTTTCGCTTTGAATTCGGCGCATTTTTTCTTCGCGATACCTTTGCAACATTTATATACCTTTTCACGGCGAGCTTTTTCCTCTCCATCAGTAGAAGAGCACTTTGACCAAGCTTGGAAAGCCATTTTCTTTTCGTGTATCACTGCTTTGGCTTCGTCTGTCCACCACCAGGTTTCTTTTGCGTGTTGGCAGGGGCCTTTAGATGTTCCGAGCAGTGATTTGGCTTTCTCCAGCCCAGATTGTTGTAGGGAATCCTACATGTCTTGTGCTCTGTACTCCTCATTACCGACCTCATCGATAATGGAAGAGAGGTAGTTTTCCATGATGGTAATAAAAGCTTCGCCTTTTCCTTTATCCAGCTTATACCACTTGATTCTCTCAGACACCTTCGTTTGCTGCTTTGACTACTTTCTCGCATCCATAAAAAATTCAGTCAGGAGGAGACGGTGTTGAGGGGCGATCGCGTCTCCCAGGATCACTTTGCAATCTTTAGCTCGTGGCTTCATGAAACTGGATACCAAATGATAGTCTATTTGAGTTTCATTTCCGCCGCTGCTATAAGTGATCAGGTGCCGGCTTTGTTTGACGAACATGGTATTTAGCACTATAAGACCGTACGACTTGCACATGTTTAGGATATCTTCACCTGAAGAGTTCCTGGTGCCGTATCCCAGCCCTCCGTGATAGCCTTCATAGTCTTCGCTTGTCTTCCCGACATGTCCGTTTAAATCTCCCCCAACAAACAAAAGCTCTTCCTTTGGGATGATTTTGACAAGGTTGTGGAAATCTAGCCAGAATGCATCTTTTTCTTTTTGTTCGCATCCTACTTGAGGGGCATATGCGCTTACGATGTTCCACACCTCACCATGCATCACCAATTTGAGAGCCATCAAACGGTCACTGGACTTTGAAATGGTTAAGACGTTGCCAAGTAACTCTGCCGCAAGGATGATGGCGATTCCGTTTTTTCCTTGTTCCAATCCATAGTAAAACATCTTGTAGGCTTTTGTTTTAACGTCCAAGAAACGTGCCCGATTACCGGTGTTTCGCCATTTCGTCTCTTGTACGCACAGGATGTCTACTCGCCTTCTAACCATCATTTCTTCAAGCTCATAGCTGCGCCCACTCATGCTTCCAACGTTCCAACTCGCGACTCTTAAATGTGGCTTACGCCGTTGCATTACTTTGCTATCCCCCGGAAATCCCATAGCTCTGACTCGAGCATTTCTGCTCGTCCCAGGATCACGACCATTAGTAGTGCCTGGCGGGGTAGTGCTTTTCCTTTTAGCGTTCTTTTCCATAATGCTACGGTTTGACCGTTTTCATTCTTCCCTTCCTTTTTGACACGGGCATGCTCCAGATTTTTTTATTTTTTTTTGATTGATCTTACTCTTACAACACCGGTGATCTCCAGTCGTGTCAACCCACTGATTTGCACACTTGTGGGGCAGTTTAATGGTGGTATATGTGTCCCTAGGCTCACTTTGGTGTTTTCTAAATTGCCTAGATGTGAGTTTTGTTTACCTTTGTTTAGTCGCCTTTTACGACAAGCGATAGGTATCGCTGCAGGGATATTCTTAACCCGTCCCTGCACGAGCGGCGCCGCATATTATCTATGTACAAATTATATTATTTTTGCCTTTTCCGCTTGTTTTCACAAGTATATGTATTTAATAATAATTGTTTTATTTCTCACGAACGTCAAACGTCACGAGTCAATTACTTCTTTATTCGCTGACCATTGAGTATTAACTAACTATTACATATATGTATATGGCTTACAATATAAACAAATTCACTCACTGATGCGGCGTCGTGATTGCGGAATGCTTACGGTGTGGGAGTAATACTCAAGTTTGAGTAGCACTCAAGTTTGAGTGTTACTTGTTTGATTGTTGAGTTTTATAGTTAACTACTCCCCCCTTTAAAACGCGATTGTCCTCGGTCGTGCCAAGCTCTTGATGACCCGCTTTGTTTTAAATTGGTCTCTCCTCTTCCTCTTACACTTGCAGAGGAAGGTGAAACCGCTTAAAAGTTAGCATACCTTTAGGCTGAGGGCAATCAGCACTAACTCGCCAGTATATTGCTATCTCGTTCGGATGTACGGGTTTGGTACAACATGGTTTGTTCTTGCTGATGGTAACCATTTTCCCTGCACCTGTTGCACCGAGCAATGGGGTTTTTGGCTGTGCTGATGTTATTTTTATCGCCGGATGTACATAGTTGCCAAGTGGTTATTCTGTATGATGACATATTTCGGACACATTGATAGTTTTTAGCGCGCGGGATTTTGGTCACCGTTCTACATAGGTATAGTATATAGCTGACGTCGTGATTAGCTTTTTAACGTTCCGCTCAGTTGCACAATCTCGCCGATATCCACCATCAGGAGGATTACAATTTAAAAAAAAACTTAATTCAATAGCGCATAACTTAAACAAAGCAAACAGAAAAGGTTACAATTATAACAAAACTTAAGTCTATAGTACGTAATTAAAAAAGACACAAAGAACAATATCCATTCTTATTCTAAACAAATCCATTAATTTAATCATGGCTACTTGTGATTGATTTATCTAAACATAATAGACCCAAAATTGTTGTCATTGATAACTGTGCACCGGATCTACAATATTTGATTAAAGGACTTTTTGGATTCTTATAATGTTGTTAGCAAAGTTTCAATGCTGACACGAACAATGGTAAAACAGCAACATCATTGGATTTTAGGTTAAGAGTGAGATTTGCTGTTTATTGTACCTGTCCCCGAAATATGTATATGTCTTGTACTAGAATCGTATCGTCCAATATGAGTAACTAAGGAACTAGTTGTCAGTTTTCTGTTGTTGCTTTGAACATGTCCGGGTAATGTATTTCAAAGGGATTACATCTAAGGGAATAAATTAGTAAGCCAAGGCAATCAATAGGACCTATGACATCGTGGATTTACATATCTCAGCTTAAAATCCATGTGTAAACACAACAGTTCTTAACGCAGATTGTCCTTGTGGACTACCCTCCCCTTAATAAGAACCGTTGTCCCTAAATCTGCTTCTGTTTTTTCGTCCTTATACAGGGGGGTCAACTTATCCAATTCTTCTATTAGTTTTCACTAGCACCTTTTCTCCTACCTCAAAAACTCTATTTTGTCTGTCAGGGTTGTTTCTTGTTAATTGCAACTGTTGTGCCTTTTCAATTCTTTCTTTTATTTCTTTCCTAACCTCATCCGTGGAAATGTGAAACACCTCAATCGGTCTTTTATTGGTGACTGAGTGTATTGTCCGGTTGTACTCATACGTGGCCTGCAGAATAAGATCAATCGTGTCATCAATCTTCTTCTCAAGTTTGAGGCACCTAGCAATTTCAACGAGAGTGTTATGGAGACGTTCTACCTGCCCATTGGAGGTGCTATGAAGGGGTGGTGCGTTTACTAAATCCACGCTAAACTCATTCTTCAATAGCGATGTGATTGTCTCTGAGTTAAAGGATGCCTCGTTATCACAGTAAACAGTTTTCGTTTTTGGAAATACATTCATCAAATGTAGAATGGGTGTTTTAACGTCCGTTATTGTTCGAGAAAGTATCGGCTGAACTATTGCAAACTTGGAGAATTTGTCAATGCAAGTAAGAAATTGTTTCCTGTCGGTAGAAAAAATGTCAATGTAAAGCATTTCGCCTGTATATGACGGTATCGGCGTCACTCCGAGCTTTTGCTTTTTCGGGTGCCGATCATATTTGGTCCTTGTGCACACTTTGCAGTTTGACACTATTTCTTGAGCTAGCTTCGACATTTTTGGGAAATAATAGTCGCACAAAATTTGCTTCACGTTTTCTTGTGCAGCTCTGTAGGCACGGTTGTGTTCAGTAATAACTATCTCCCTCTGTTCGCCTTTTTCTGTTATGTCCGATACCATATTCTTACAGTGCCAAAACTTGGTTGATGGAAAATGTTTTACCAATTCATGCTGAATACTAGCTAGTGTTGGTAGTTCGCAATGAATAGCGTTTACCACATCTGGATTGACGACTGATTTAATTTCCTCAATGAGGGTGTTTTTATCTGTGAAGTGAATGATATGACGGGTTTTTTCGCCGAATAGTATGAAATTTTGAATAAGAGGAAAGCGTGCCTCCTCTAGAATTATTTGGTTTCTAAAACAATTGAGAGGTTTCTCAATTAATTCGATGGTGTAAGTCAGTGATACTTCGCTATGAATTGTAGCGACATCAGATTCGGGTTCATTTTGGAGCGCATTAACGTTTTGTCGGGAGAGCGCATCCGCAACTAAATTTTCCTTCCCCGGTTTGTAATGAATTTTAGCGTTATGTTCGTCAACAAACGCTTTCCATCGTTTAATTTTCGCATTTGGATTTCTTTCGGAGACCGCGAACGTCAGTGGTTGGTGGTCTGTAAAAATGTTAATATCTCTAGTTCCATAGAGATAGTGTTTTAGTTTTCCCAAGGCCCATACTATGGCTAGCAATTCCCTTTCATTTGTTGCGTAATGCATTTCATTATCTTTCAATGTTCTTGAAATCATTGTGATAGGCCTACCATTTTTTGAGAGGACAGCACCGATGCCATATGCTGAAGCATCCGTTGTTAAATCGAACGGCTTTTTATAGTCTGGGTACATAAGCATGACATCTTCGGAGGCTAATATTTTCCTTAGCCTCTCAAACGCATCGCGCTGAATTTCATTAAAATGTATGTCTACCTTCTTGGATGCGTGCTTACTCACGGAACCATTTTCACCCTTTAGAATGTCAGTTAGGGGTCTTGCTATTGAGGCGAAGTCCTTGACAAAACATCTATAATAACTAGCCAATCCCAAGAAAGACCTGAGAGCGAACAGATTATTCGGTTCGACGTACTCTTGAATGGCTTTGACCTTTTCGGGGTCTGTCCTTGCTCCCCCTCTAGTTACTATAAAGCCAAGGTACTCCACGCTTTCTTTAAAAAAATGGGTTTTTTTCTCGGGAAACCTTCATATTGGCGTCACACAGGCTTTTCAAGACCCAATCTATGTGCTTAATATGATCGATCTCATTTTCCGAAAAAATTATGACATCGTCAACATAAACATAGCACGTCTTGCCGATCTGTTCTCGCAAAACGTCGTCGATTGCCCTCTGAAAGATGCTTCCGGCATTCTTTAGACCGAATGGCAATCGGCAGAATTCGTATTTTCCTCCATTAACAGAAAAAGAGGTTTTTTCACGGTCCTTTTCTGCGAGGACAATTTGATGGTAACCCGACTTCAAGTCTAACGTCGTGAAATATTTAGCTTTCCCCAAATTGGCCAGAATCATAGATATGTTCGGCATTGGTGCGATCGTTCAGTTTCCTGAAGTCAATTACCAAGCGTTTGTTTTTGTTACCCAAATCATCGTGGCCTTTTTTATCTACAACCCAGGTTGTATTGTTGTACGGGAATCTCGAGGGTCTAATTATACCGTTTCGAAGCAATTCACTCATCTCTTTGTTGACAAATTCTGCAACTCCCATTGGGTGTGGGTATTGCTTTGAATAAATAGGGTTGTCATCTACGGTACGTATAGTAGCGACAACCGAAGTATTAAATGGCAGTAGCTCTGTAGAATCCATAAATGCCTTAATCCTTTTTAAAATCATTTTTTTAAATTCATCTTGAACTAATTTAGGTACTCGGATATCATTGACATTTGTAAAGTTGACGTTATTGCAAGCATGGTACAGAAGATTCTCCGATGTAGTACCGTAATTTAATTTGTTAGTCTTCATGTCAAGACTTGCGCCTACTTTGGTTAAGAGGTCAAAACCCACGATCCCGTCAAATGATGTTAAAGCATCTAACAAAAAGAATGGGGACGTTGTTCCAAATATGTTTATTAAACATTTTTCTTTAATTTTGTTTGAGCCATGCACAGAGCTCACAGTGAAAGGAGATTCGACCGGCACTATGCACTTAAGCTCCTTTACGGGCTTTACATAGTTTTTGGCCGCTCCTGTGTCGATGAGGAATTTTAATGTTCTCCCAGCCAACTTCCGCTCGACGAACGGCAGTCGGGAGCGTTCTCTAAAAAACTGACAGAGTCACGTTCATAATCCGCTCCATTTTCAGGGTCGATTTCTGCTACAGCTGCTGTAGCTGGATCAGCATAATCCGCGGCGCATTGATCAGGACACTGTTGACATAGGGTATTAACCCGTTGTCTCCTCTGATCAGTCACACGTTCTGAGGTGTTAAGTCTTTTATTACCTTGTTGGTGATTGGTAGGGTAGTGGGAACGTTGGGATCGTTTGTGGTCTGTTGCCTGTCGAAACTGCGACGAAGTAGGGTCTATGTCCATATTTACAAAACTACCCCTTTGGCTATTTCTGCCATTCGAGTGCTGTGTAACTGTACCTCGGTATGAATTATTTTGTCCCTGAACTTTAAAATAATGCGGATTTTTATCCAGATTGGCACATTTATCACTATATTGTGGACAATTATTTCCCTGACGGGGTGAGATTTTATAGTTACCGGCTTTCTGAGCTTTTTCCTCAATGCTTCTAGCATAATTTGTCGCAAAGACGTATCGATCGTTATTCGCCTCTGCCTCCTGGGCTAGTGCCAAAGCGCTTGGCAAGTCCTTAGGTTGAGCTGGAAATACGGCTATCCTAAGAGACCTTTTTAGACCCGACACAAAGGTATGGAGTGCGTCGCTTCTAAACTTTTCATTAAGGACGGCCGCTGCAGCAGCGTCATGGGTCATTAGGGTCTTATTTGTTATAAGTGTTAGCTTTTTTCCTATCTCGTCATAGTACTGTGAAAGAGTTAGATCACCTTGTCGGAGAAAATCTAATTCTTGCTGTATTACGCGCACTGGTGTTTTATCTGCGTATGTAAAATCCAATCTAGCTATGATAGCTTTAAAATTCAACACTGTGTTGAAAGAGGAGAGAACAGCGTTCGCGGAACCTCTAATTTTATTCCGAATGATGGCGACGGCCTGGTAATGTCTAGAACTGCCATTGTATGGCTCGAAAAGCTCATAAGCAGCCGTTGCCGCTTGCCGCCAAGAAACATAGGCTTCTTGTGAACCATCAAACTCTGGAATAGATTTAACAATGTCTAGAGGTTCGTCACAGATTATCCCCGGCACAATAGAAACGTTTTGATAATCTACTACTTCGGGGACAGTGCATTTCAAACTGTTCATCTCGTTTCTAATCTCATTAAGTTTCGCGTCAAAGTCTTGTTTCATTTGCGTTGCCTGTATTGCTAATGCGCTGGATACAGCGGCTTCTATAACGGATCGTAACTGCTGTGAGTCCATGTTTTCTAATGGTTCTCTTACGCTAAGATTTGCAACTCGTCTTATTATTTCAAAAAGCGTTCCGTCGTCGCTACTACAGTTATCTATCTGAGAGTCAAGATTATGGTCACTGGTCAAATTTATCATTTACATATGCTGCTACACAGCAATAGTATAGTTATACGAATAAGAATCCAAAAAAAAAATTTTAATACCGGCAAAATAACGGCAAGAAAATTCTGCTCTAGTACTACTCGACAACAAAGTTAAAGCTATTCTAATTAGTCAATCACTTACATTATTATTTGCTGATGATGACAAATACATAAAAAAAAATCTTCTGACACAGGTAGATGTTGATTGACACAGGTAGTTGTTGGTATCTTCACCGCTGTCCAGAATGCACCCGCGGCTCCGGTGACACTTGTACAAATACTTGCTGATACAGTTATATGTATGTATTGTATGCGTATGTTGTAGCTGTACGTCAGCATACGGTTTGTTGGATTTTAACTGAATTATAACTTTATTCACTTTATGTTTTTGTGGGTTCCAGTTTTTAAGTTGGGCGCCAATTATATTATTTTTGCCTTTTCCGCTTGTTTTCACAAGTATATGTATTTAATAATAATTGTTTTATTTCTCACGAACGTCAAACGTCACGAGTCAATTACTTCTTTATTCGCTGACCATTGAGTATTAACTAACTATTACATTTATGTATATGGCTTACAATATAAACAAATTCACTCACTGATGCGGCGTCGCGATTGCGGAATGCTTACGGTGTGGGAGTAATACTCAAGTTTGAGTAGCACTCAAGTTTGAGTGTTACTTGTTTGATTGTTGAGTGTTATAGTTAACTTACATATATACGAATGCAAAAAATGTGGAATAAAAGATTAATTTTCCTTTAATGCAATGTTTTATTGAATTTTCTTTTCCTTTTATATTGATTCTCTATAATTTCTTTGTTTAATTTTCTTATTCTAAAATACATCCTTGCCCTAAAAAACAGCCTTTTAACTCTCTCCTCGCATCCTACCTGTTTTGTAAGTTCCAGATGCGTTTTTATAAAATTATTGGAGATTAGCAGGTCATCTCCGTTAATTTCATTGAAGACGTTCTCCAGATTCCTCATGTGATTCATAAGTTCCGCTGTTGGCTTGGATAAACCACCCTCATTTAGGTGATTTACCCAAGTGAAGGACTCATCATTGGTTTTCTCCACCCGAATCTCCGGAATTTCGTCCCCCAGCTTGTGGCAAATGTAACCTGCGAGGTTTTCCAATCCGTCGTGTGCTATAGAATCCACTTCACATTCTTCTTTACTTTGCACCTGTATGTGCTTCCTGGATTTATCAGTATACTTTTCAGAATTGTACCTAATACGAGAAGAAAAGTGAAGAATTAATTGAATTTTTTGGCAAAAGCGCGGTGGTATTACCTGTGAGACTGGAATCCAATTTGAGGTCAGGTGTGTCGTCTTCAGCAACATTTGCGTGTTCGGAAGTCCTTCATTATATCCAAGAAGATATGACCTTAATCTGTATTTAAATTCTTGGCAATCAGGTTGGTCGTGAAGACCCCCTTTGCTGCGAATTATACCAAAGAAATTCTCCAACACGTCCTGGTTAAGGCGATATGTCAATACATAATTGAAATCAAAAAGATGTTTTATTTCAACTAGGAGTATTTTTAATTATTTACATTATTTGTTTGAATTATGCCTGAAAACGAAAGTTATGAATATCATTTTAAGTTATACATACATACATATGTAATAATGTCTCGTACCTTTTCGGAAAGGCAATAAGCTTTCCTTTCCAATTATCCTAATTTCCTGCATGAGCTTACTCATTTCATCTAGAATTGGATCTTGTAAACGGTGTCTCAGTAAGAGTGCACTTTTTCATTTTAAAATAAAAACAAGTATTTTATGACAGAGTTGTGATATTTTTATTGTATTGTAAAGAAGACATGTACCGAATAAGTATGGAATAAAATATCCGACAAATGACCCCCACGGCTCCGATGACAGGCCATTACTCTTTTCATGAAATTTTCGATGACTTTTGCATAGAGATGTGGCTGTATCTCACCGATGACGCGTTGGATTTCCGATTTGACCTCAGGAATTGTTTTGGGTTTATTCGCATAAACCCGAGATTTCACAAAACCCCAAAGAAAAAAATCGTACAATCTTGGTGGCCAGTTGACATCAGAATTTCGTGAGATAATGTGTTCTGGAAATCGTTGCTGCAATAAGTCGATTGTTTCATGCGCGGTGTGGCAGGTTGCGCCGTCCTGCTGAAACCACATGTTGTCCAGATTCATGCCGTCCAGTTGAGGCCACAAGAAGTCCGTTATCATATTCCTGTAACGAATGCTGTTCACAGTCACTGCAATTTCGGCCTCATTTTCAAGAAAGTAAAGCCCAATCACGCCGCCTGACCAAAATCCGCACCAGACAGTTACTCGTTGTGGGTGCATTTGTTTCTCATGGATTGCATGAGGAATTTCTGAGTCCCAAATTCGACAACTTTGTGTATTCAGGAAGACATTCATATGGAAATGCGCTTCATCGGAGAAAATTACTTTTTACGAAAAATTGGCATCGACTTCACTTTGCTACATTACCCATTGAACGAATTGCCGGCGCTTTCCTTGGTCTGCTGGTTTGAGCTCCTGAGTTAACTGAATCTTGTACGCATGAAGGTGGATGTCTTTAGTCACAATTCGCTGCGTAGTGCTTCGTGAAATTTGCAGTTGTTGAGAACGATGTCGAATTGATGTTTTCGGGTTTTCGGCGACACTCTCGTTCACAGCAGCAATGTTTTCAAGAGACCGACCGGTACGTTGACGCAAAGGATTCTTATTATCCGTAATTGACCCAGTTTCTTCAAATTTTTTGACCACTCTTCGAATGGTTGACACATTAGGTGGACTTTCTCGGCTAAAAATTTGGCGAAGTTTGCGAGCGGTTTCAGCGTAACTTTCCCCATTTTTGTAATGAGTTTTCACAATTATAACGCGTTGTTCTTTCGAAAAGCGCTACATTTTTAATAATCGGAATAAACAGAGGTGACAGCTGTCAAATTTCAGAGTTGCCACTTGCATGAAAAAAAAAATATTCCAATTTTAAAAAGTGCACTCTTACTGAGACACCCTTTATATCCAAAGCCAAACCGTACCCATGAGTTCGCTTTCTAGAACCTTGAAATGGGGCTTTGATATTCATAACATCGAACCAGTCATTAGTCTGAAAAAGAGCAAAAAGGTACGTCAACTTTTTAAAGCAAATATTGTTGGTAAATATTACAGTTTTGAATAATTTGAAGCATTCTTCCCAATTGTAATTGCTCAAATGGCCCAAACTTGCAGCCCTTGTTATTGCCTGAGCAATCGTATGGGAGAAAAGTTTTGCTGCCATTTTAACTTTTTGCCTCTCTGCTCCAACAACGTTAAGGTAGCCTGTTGTTATTTTGTGTGTAATAGAGAGATCCCGGGAAGTTAAGGAAAGCAGTGTCAAAATTATCTCTTTTCTTACTTCCTTACCATTTATTGTAAAACCATGATCAATAAAATGATTTCTCATGAGTTTTATTAAATGGGGCACATCGGAAAACACGAAAACTTTATTTTCGTTGTGAATAAACCTAGAATGTAAGAATAATCAGTAAATAATAATTTCTTCCGCTGTTTGTTATTGTTTACCAGGGTTTCTCCATGGTGACTTCAAGATTTCTGTACAGTGCACTGTTTCCTCCCCCTAAATCACTGACAATAGCAACAACATTATAGCCAGATTCTCTGACTTTGCCAAGAATATGGTGTATAATGTCCGCTGTTATCTGACAATCAAAGGCATAGAAAACAGGTTGTTTCCATTTGCTGATTAGTCCTACGAGTGTTTATTAAAATTAGGCTTGATATCTTTAATAAGTATTCACATTTACATACCTCTTAACATTGCCACTTGTACATAATTAGCAGGAGATAATGTGGTATCTGAAGACCTGTCATAGCAGAAAGCGTTGCGAATTTTCATTTCATCGAAGCTAAGGACACAAATTTTCTGGGCCTCGCTAAGTTGAGTTGTTGCTGACAGGATCTTCATTAGAGGTGCAATTATCCCAGGTGAAATGTCCAGTTTATGTGCCCAACTTTGCAGTGTTCGCACGCCAGGAAGAGGGAAATTTTTTCTTCTGAGCAGATTGTACGCTTTTGCGCTTGTCGAATAAAGCGTGATGGACTGCGCTATATCCGCCTCAGTCCACTGTAAGCGTTTTATGCCATTTTTTAACTTGTTGACTTGACCTTAAGTTATAACAGCCTAAATGCATATACTATTTTCTACTTAGTCAAATATTTTACCTGCTGTGAATATTTCCCGTAGTTTTTTTTCCATATTGAGACGTTCTGTAACTTTTGTTTGAGAGAAATTAGCTGCTTTTGGTAATCCCATTCTTTCTCTTGCATAATACACTTGTCCTTCTTCAAGTCTTCACTAAAAGTCCGTAATTATTGTTATGAATCTTGGTATAAGCTATAAGACAAACTTACATTTCCTGTTGTAAGATTGTTATTCTCTGGTTTGATTCCTCTATATTATTAATTTCCTCTGGAATTTGATTTTCTACCACAATGCCGACTTTACTTTCAATTGTGGTAGTCTCAGGATCATCAATAGCATTTTCTTTGTCTTATAATATGCTTGCTATTACCTGCTCATTGTTTTTTAATTCCATCCTGATATCACGAGATGAAGTGGTAGCTGTTGATTGCGGTTGAATTGTTGGAACAGTTCCCATCTTCAACTTGTATCCATTGTTTTTGCAAAGTCCTGCAATTATAATTGCGATTAACCGTTGTGTAAAAGAAGTTACAAAATATTAACTTACCCATTTCAAACTGTAAATTTCTTTCCAAGTCATCGGCAGTAAAGTGTGCAGAGCAAATTCGAGCTGAGCTTGGATTGAAACTATCTTTTCTTTTGCAAAAATGAATCCATTGCTTTCGCAAGATATTGTCTTTTGAGAAGCAATAAAACCGAATATTTTTCTTTCCCTTGTTATTATTTTCGTCACAATTGTAAACTGCACACCTCATTTTGAAAAATAATATTATATCACACAATTATCATACACAAACTTCCACTTTATATTTTCGAATTCAAGGCGCGAAAACCGTAAACAAAACTCATCCGTATTCGTTTGTATAGAAGTGAATCGCGGTGGTCACGGCCTACGTCACAAAACATTGACAGATGGGTAGCAAACATGGCGGACATGCGCAATGCGTAACCTGTAATATTTCATTCATGCGTGTACCAATGAGACGTACCACTTAAAATGGCCGCCGACGTCAAGCTCGGGCGAGCACGTGGGTACTTCAAGCGCTGTCAAAATTTTGCAAACAATCACGCACATTGTTATAATTCCAAGAGTGTGTGTGGCGGGAGTACACTGCGGTAAAATGAAATGAGCTCACACGGATAGAAGCTCGCTTGTAACGGGTTTTGTCGCTACAAACCTGAACTTCTTTCAAAATTTCAGGGTGTCACAGGGGAAGACGTACGAAAGACGCACGTCTCAATCTGATTTCTGGGTGTAAAGCACCCCAACTGGAAGCAACCCTTTAGGGTTGCGAAGCTCGACCGGAGGCCTAATTCTGGTCCCACGGAAGACAGGGGCCCCCGAGACAACAATGTCCTGGCTCTGTCTGAGGTAGACCCCAGCGTTCCCACTTACACCATAATGTGTTTCACTTCACTTTTTTTACTTATTAATATTTTCACTACGCCATGCCACTACGAAAAATTTCAAAACAATACGATTTGAGAAAAAAAAAAACAATGATATCAAAAAAATGCAATAATTGTAGTACAATGTTTTAACAATTCGATATTTCGAACTGAATCTATTCAAAGTGATCTGAATGCAACCATTTCACTATGATATTTAGCTACATTTCGCTCTACAGTTCAGTGAAATATTTTGTAAGCTGCAAGCAACTCAAATGCTCAACATACAAATAACGGTTGTCGTTATTTTCGTGGAATGCAATTCAGAGAAATCAAAAATGAAGCGATATTTTCAATCAACTCATACACGTACTACATATTATTTTTTTTTCAAGTAAAGAACTGAGAAGAAATCTGCTGTTTCCACGTCATTGCAAGTGGCAAGTTCTGATACAAATTTATTGACGTATATGTACGTATCACATACTAAATTCCCTGTCGTAGTTTGAAATAAATATTTTCCAGTAAACGTAGTAAGAATATGCAAATGCAATCTGCAGTTGAAAGTAAAAGTACAGATAAGAGCTTCTCCAACACTACAAATAATCACCCATCCACCAAAAAAGACAGGTTCGTTTAATTAGCGTTCACGAAACGAACCCATATATTTAAAATAATATTGTTCCAGCAAGGTAATTTCAAATCCATCTACCTCATCCGCATGCCTGGAAAGTGAAAAGCTTAAAGAAAGGGACAGGTTGATGTAATTCATATTTATTATACGTATTTATCCAAGGCTTCATTATCCTAGAGCTGCAAATTTGACTTCTTCTACTTTATATGAGTATTCAGAAAGTGAAGATGAAAAAAATAGCGAGATACCAAGCGATCTTTCCCCTGCCAAAAGCAACAGGTTATTTTAAGAAGGAAACACAGTCAGTGAAGATTACGATGATGATCACAAACAAAAGAGAAATATATTCGAGCAAAAGTTTGTTGAAAAGTGGAGATGTGGTAGGCCATGGCTTTCAGTAGTAGACGGAAAATCTTATTGGACGTGGTGTAAAAAGTTGTTAAGCAATAATATATCCAATTTAGACAGACACACTTACTCAAATCGACATCAATCCAACTCTGAATTTCAAAAAACACAATCGAAGATTGATGTTTCCTTCAAAAATAGTTCGGCATATATAATAGTTCGGCAATTATAAAAGAAGAACAGTTAAGAAAAGAAATTTCCACAGTCATGTTTTGTGTATCCCATAACTTGCCTTTGACGGCGATGGATCATTTGCCTGATCTTCTCCATTCGCTATACCCAAAAGAATTAAAAATGAAATGTAAATCTACAAAATCAAAGCAATTAGTTGAACTAATTTCATTGCCAAATCAGAAATTTCAAATGACTTAAGAACTAGTAGATTTTCTCTTATCTTAGATGAAACGACAGATATATCCACCAAAAAGTGTCTCGTTATTGTAGCCAGATACTTTAAATTTAGTAGAGTTATAGACACCTTTTTTTGGTTTGATTGAACTAGAAAACTGCTCTGCTAGTTCAATCTCAAAAGTTGTTAAGGAATATCTGGATATAAATCAAATTCCGCTTGCTAATTTCATTGGTTTAGCCACGGATAATACATCTGTCATGCGAGGAGAATTAAATAGGATTTGATCGCAACTTCAACAACTTGTTTCTAATTTATTTTATCTGGGATGTACGTGCCGCCATTCATTGCACTTATGCGCATCAGCCGCGGCAAAGGAAACTCCATCTGAAGTAGAACAGCTCGTCAGGAATATTTATTGTTTTTTCGCACATAGTACAAAGCGGCAGGCAGAGCTTAAGAAGTTTCAAAAATATTTTCAAAATCCAGAGCATAGAATTTTAAATGTATGCACGACACGATGGCTTTCATTTCTTTCAGCTATAGACAGATTACTGGAACAATGGGTTCCATTGCACCACTACTTCCTTCTTCTTTTAAGTGAAGACAAAAGTAACAAGCTGCAATGACTTTAGTAATAACAACAAATGTTATTTGTAATTTTTGTCATATATCCTTCTGCAAATAAACAAAATGAATAAAATATTTCAATCGAAAAAAACAGTCATCCACCTACTTTCGCCAATTTTAAAAAGCCATTTTTTGTGCATTATGGGTTACTTTGTTCGATCTAATTTAGTAACAATAGAATGCGATATTGAAGATGCTGGTTGTCATCTTCCGCTGGAGTCCATGTTTTTTGGTGAAGAATTTATTCAACACGTGAGTCAAAACTCGCATTGAATTGATTTTTGTTAGAACTTGATTCAAAAACTATTACATAAGTTTACTTAGACAAATAAGAAAACGTTTCGACTTTTCAAATCAAGGCAAATTAGAATTTTTAAAGTATATGAATCCAAAAGAAATACAAAATGATATTGGCCTTCAAGGTGTATCATGTATTGTTGACGCATTTCCATATTACAGTGGATGTATTCCTGAATGAAGTGCAGAGTGGAGGCTCTTTATAAATTATAATCGAGATGTAATTGCTGATTTTGATGATGACATTGTTAAATTCTGGTCGGACTTAAAGTCTCAAAAGAATGGCTTAGGGGAGTATATGTTTACGAACTTATCAACATATATGCTAAATTTAGCAATATTACCGCATAGCAGTGCAGCAGCCGAAAGATGTTTTTCGACAGTTAACAATATAAAGACTAAATTAAGAAACAATTTAAATGTAAAAACAGTAAACAACCTAATTTTGTCTAAAGGTTTACTTTTGGAAAATAATTGTACTTTTGATCCACCATCAAAATTAATATCTTTTGTAAACCAGTACCGATTTATTGATTGCAAATTTGTTAACAATGCCACAAAAAGAATGTAATACATAAATGTACTTTAAATAATAAATTTGGAAAAAAAAATATTTTCGCTTATCACTTCAATTTACTGTGAAACACTACGGTTTTTGGAGCTATTCACTACAATTTGAAAATTGTAAATGTCCCCCCCTAGTGTCTGAGTCCGAAATGGCGGGAAATTTTTTGCTTGCAACAGGGTGCCATGACTCTTAGATCGGAAGAGGTTTAGATAGGCCTCACCCCTCACCAAGGGAGAAGTTCATGTAGCCTGCACATGGCTTGGAATTGGTACTCATGGTGGCACTATATCACTTGAAGGGCGTTGGTTGACGCTATCAACCCCAAAATTAGGCCGACAAGGCAGATGTTCACGTTAAACACACAAAGGAATCTGTCCCAATCTACTATCTAGCGAAACTAGGGAACGGGCTTGGAATAATTAGCAGGGAAAGAAGACGCTGTTGAGCTTGACTCTAGTCTGGCTCAATGTTGGAGATAATTAATTTCATTTAATTATCAGCAATGAAATACCACTACTTTTATTGTTTCCTTACTTACTTGATTAAGTGGAACGTGTATAATTTTCTAGCCATTAGACGAATATATTTATATGTCTTATGGTATTAGTTCTTCTTGATCTTCGTGATACTTCGAGATTGTTATATAATTATAAACAAATTTCGATGAAATAGTAATGTAGTTTTTTTTACTTTACTATATTAATTGAATTTGGTATAACTCCAACAATCAGGTATGATCGAATTCAAGGACATTGCCAGCTAGGGAGTTTGACTCTCAAATAATAACGGAGGTATCCCAAGGCCAGCTCAGTGCAGACAGAAATCACGCATAGAGCAAAAGGGGAAATGCTGACTTGATCTCGGTGTTCAGTACACACAGAGATTATTGTAAGAGAATTTCTCTAATTACAAAGACCTTTCAAAGTTTTTATATCTTTATTAGCTTATTAAAAGAACAAAAACTTTGAAAATTACAAAAAAAAAAACAACAATTTTAGTAACCAACACGTTTTGCAAAGATTGGACATTCTCATATTTCCTACCATTCCACTAGTTAGTCACTACCCGCCACAAAAAGTTGATTTGGTTGAAAATTTTTCTAATTTTTCTAATTTTTCTAGTTTTTTCTCACTAATAATGTGAATAGATTATTCAAAAAATATGCAAAATGACACAAAAATTTCAAAATTCCATTTTCCCGACCACATGTCTCATATTTCATTTAGAACAAACCACAAGAACAATGCTAAAATTTAATGCCAATCAACACTGGTGGATGTCGAACATCGCGCATAAGTGTGGTAACAACAAACAATTTGAAGTCTTTCCCAGTTCCCCACTCAAATTGAAATCTGATATCATTCCTACGTGGTTTCATACAATAGTTCAATTCTATCATATAATTCGCAGCCACTTTGTACATTCGTCGAATCAATACCCATCCGACTATCCTTGCCCCGCTGGCGGGCAGCGTGCGTGACGAGCGGTCCAGGCGTCGGCGATCGCGCCGCCTCCCAAACGTCTGCCGCGCATGAGATCGGCCCTTTCTAAGGGAAAAGCCAATAAGTCGATGCCCTGCGCCCTCGCCCGTACAAGTTCCAGCGCAGAAAGCATCCAAGCGAGGCACACTGCCTAGTGACGGCTTGAGCCTTCGCGGCGTTATAAACAAATGCGCTGACATGAAGTTAGCCGTTATCGGTTTAATTTTGGATCGCCCGGAGTTTGGCAGCCGCATTGCGGAGCTGGTTGGGCACTACGATGCGCTTGTTCTGGGATAGTCCGGAACGAACGAGCACCTGCGGGGGCGGCTTGAAGCACCCTTCCTTCTCCTCCCTCTTCCAGAATGCCTGCCAGTCCAGGGTGCAAAAACCAGAATGAGACGTGCGTCTTTCGTACGTCTGCCCCGTGACACCTTGAAATTTTGAAAGAAGTTCAGGTTCGTAGCGACAAAACCCGTTACAAACGAGCTTCTATCCGTGATTTCACAGACACACATCTAGGTGAACGGTCGGTCCTGTAGAACTGTATTTCGAAATTCTTTAAAAAAACAAGTTTTCAAATAGAAAATAAAACTAAATCTTAACAAGTCAGTGACTCCCGAATTATTTATTGCAAAATTATTGTATTTGTGTAATACAGGTTCGTTAAAAGTGTTTTTTTCTTTTCTTGCTCTTTAAAAACTGTTTCCATCATCTCAACAGTAAGTAAAATGCTCGTATGTGATAACTGTAAGGACGAACTGCCTCCGGTGGGCGACATCGTCACTTGTCCTTAGTGCTCCCGAAAACTGCACTATAATTGCACCACGGTGATAGAAGGATCTTGGCGATCAGTGGGAGCAAAAAGAGAAGTTTGGAGGTGTCAATTTTGCAGGAACGCGAATGATAATACATGCAGCGTCTCACTTGACTCCACTTCGCGTCCTTTAACACCATCAACGCCACTTACACCTGAAACGCAAACAATTAAAAGGAATCGCACTGAAATGAACAGCCCAAAAAATATACAAAACACTCAAACAGCTACAAACAACCAGCCAAACAATGATACGAACAACATCATGGCTGAAATCAAAAACATAAAAACAAAAAAATCAAAGGCATCGCGGATTTCTGCAACTTCGTTTCGCAAAAGTTCGATGAAATTAACAAAAGCCTCGAAAAAACAACATTTTTATGGATACATTTATGAGTGAAATCCAAAAATTAAAAGATTCACACAAGGAGAAAGATGAACAAATAGCTAACATGCAAGCACTAATAAACAAACTAGAACAACAACAACTTAAACACAGCGTGGAAATAAAAAATATTCCACCAAAACAAAACGAGAACTTGCTGCATATAATTACATCGATAGGCAAGACAATCAACCATGAAATTACAAACGCGGACATCACTGATATTTACCGCACTAGAAATAAAAACACAGAAAAATCATCAATAATTGCCACTTTTCATAATTATTCAACTAAATCAACATTTATACAAAACGCCCGCACGACGCGTCCACTAACAATCGCCAAACTGAACCAACAATTAGAAAGCAGTGCAAAAATAAGCGAAATTTACAACAACAGCAACATATATATTAATAATCAACTGACAAACGTAAATAAGCAGATTCTTTGGCAAACGAAGAAGAAGGCAAAAGAGGAGAATTGGAAATTTGTTTGGGAAAACACAGGAAAAATTTTCGCGAGAAGAGAAGAAAAAACAGAAGCCTTGTTTATACAAACTCTGAACGATATTGACAAAATTAAACGTCATTAATTTCTTTTTATGTGAATGTTCATGAAGAATAATATTGTTTGTTTAGTATGATGGATGACAATATCGAAGATCTGTTTGATTGGAACTATATGGAGTTTAACAATTTTAACCAAACAAAAGATGAACTAAAGAAAATGAATTTTCGTTGTCTATGTTTAAATATTAGGTCACTGAGAAAAAATTGGAGTGTTTTTTGTGCTCGTGTTTGTCCAATTCTGCATTATGTTGATATAATCGTCCTAGTCGAAATAAATATAAAAGCAGAAGAAAATACGCTTTACCACTTAAGTGGTAGATATTAAAAATAACATCAGTTACGAAAGACTATCTATATATACAACAGCTTGTGAAAACTTAACTATTAAAATATTATCTCCTATAAAAGAAAAATTTATATGCGGAGTATATAGACCTCCAAATCAAGACCCAGCAGATTTCATAGATGATTTTAATAAAATAACAAATGCGAAAGTAGGGGAAAGCGATACGATAATTTTGGGTGACTTTAACATAAATACTGCAGACAATTTAAATACTTTGGCACTTAATTATAAGGATATGGTGGCTTCGAAGGGGTTATTTAATGTCATAAGAGGGTTCACCAGAGTGGACTTAAATATAGGTAGCTCCACTCTTATCGACCACATCTTGGTCAATATTATAGAAACAAGATTCTTTTCAGCAGTAATAGAAAGTGACCATTATAGTACACTGTATGGAATCTACGAACACCAGATAAATGAAAGCGTCATTCGACAAGGCACCACCATTATATCGACGAGAGTAAATGAATTAATTCGAGCTGATTGGAAACCCATACTAGAAGAAATTGATCCAGAAAGACTATTAACTTCACTAATACGGAAAATGGATGATATTTACGCTAATTCAAAAGTAATATGTAAAAGAAAAGGCTATCGTAAAAGTGTTTCTTGGATTAACAGGGACATTTTAGAGAGTTGCAAGGAAAGAGACAGACTATACCGAAAGAGTCTGTCTGACTCTGGTCTGGAGTCTGAAAAGAGACAGAAAAAAGTACAAACTGCTAAGGAACAAAGTTAACAAAAAAATATCTCAGACACGAAACCAATATTACAAAGAACAATTTGACCAAACAACAGGTGATCCAAAAAAAACATGGACGATAATAAATGAAGTGTTAGTACGACGAAAACAATCTCTGGATGACACTATTATGAAAAACTTCTCTTCTAATACAAACACAGCAGCACTGCCAGATGAATTTGGTAAAATTTTCGCGAGACAGGCAGAATTGATCATCCACAAGTGCAGTGTTACAACATCCAGACATCAAAATGAGAGACTGAGCAATTCTATACACTTCAGAGAAACTGATCATGGAGAGGTAGAAAGATTGGTGCAGTGCTTAAACAGCCGGAAGGCACCTGGGGCTGACGGTATCAGGATTATTGATATTAAAGCGAACACAAACATCTTTGTTCCCATCATAACCAAATTAATTAATCTAAGCTTCGATGAGCTAATAATCCCAAAAAAACTAAAAGAGGCAATCATGCGTCCAATTTATAAAGGAGGTATCAAAAACCAAACCACTAACTACAGGCCGATTGCAATCCTACCTGCCATTGACAAAATTATGGAGCAAATCGTCTCAGATCATATATGGAACTTTGTAAAAAATCATAATTTAATCTCCAAGAATCAGTACGGCTTTCAAAAAGGAAAGAGCATCAATGCACTTCTTGGAGGCTTCGCAAATGTCATCAACACAGCACTCAGCAAGCGTCATCATGCCCTCGTCCTGTTTTCAGACTTTAGTAAAGCATTCGATTCGCTTGACCATAACAAACTAATCAACGCTTTACAGGAAGTAGGAATTAGAGGCAGGCTATCCGATTGGTTAACTGATTACCTTGCAGAAAGAACACTTCGCGTAAGAATCAAGACTTTTTGTAGTGATGAATACAAGGTTCAATATGGGGTACCGCAAGGTTCAAAGCTTGGCCCTCTCCTGTTCATTTTGTATACCAATGAAATGCTCAAATGCTTAAAAAATAGCGTACCTTTCGCATATGCTGATGACACCGCAGTTGTTGTATGTCGTAAGACACTGGAAGATGCGACAAAGGTGATGCAGGAGGAGTTCGACGAAATAGCTAAATGGTGCCATGATAACGGGATAGTTATAAATGGGTCAAAAACGAAACTGATACGCATTAGAAGTCCGACGTATCCAACGTCTCCAATTGTTTTGAAAACATTCAAATGTACCAACGCGTATAACTGCGAGCAAATTGAGGTCGTAGATACTTACATATAAGTATCTAGGTATCATCATTGACAGCCATTTTCTGTGGGAGCCTCACATAAATCATCTACGAAACAAACTGAGAGGGTCCTTGTTTGCGCTAGCTTGTCTGCAATACAAAGCCCCACTGGGTGTACAAAAACAAGTGTACCACGCACTTATAGAATCGAGACTACGTCATGGCAAAATAGCGTGGGGAGGTGCAGCTCAAACACATATAGAAAAAATACAGAATATCCAAAACAGTGCCGTCAAATTGCTGTCAAGGAGAAACACCTCTAATGTAAAGGTTCTGAAAGTAAGGCAGACATTTTACATGAGTATAGCACTGGAGTATTACAACGAAGAAAGTTTCCGCAAACCAATTAATTATCAAATCGGTACAAGAAGTCAAGCCGACGGATTGTATCAACTTCCTCCAATCATAAACGAGTACGACAGAAGAAGCCTGATGTACACTGTGCCTAAAGTATTAAACAATCTTCCTCAACGCTTGAGGAACATCAACCAAATAAATGCACGAAAACAACGCCTAAAACAATTTTTCTTGGAATCTACAACTTAAATTATAAACAAATACTGAAATTCGAAATAAACAATTTCAGATTTTTAATGAACTTAAATTAAAGTAAATATAAAGTAAAATGAATGAATTATTGATTGAACATAATGGAAATTATATTTGAATTATTAAGATTATTATTATCATAGCGACACCTATCGCTTGTCGTAAAAGGCGACTAAACAAAGGTAAACAATAATTACATCTAGGCAATTTAGAAAACACCAAGGTGAGCCTAGGGACACATATACCACCATTAAACTGCCCCACAAGTGTGCGTGCAAATCAGTGGGTTGACACGACTGGAGATCACCGGTGTTGTAAGAGTAAGATCAATCAAAAAAAAAAAAAAAAATAAAAAAATCTGGAGCATGCCCGTGTCAAAAAGGAAGGGAAGAAAGAAAACGGTCAAACCGTAGCATTATGGAAAAGAACGCTAAAAGGAAAAGCACTACCCCGCCAGGCACTACTAATGGTCGTGATCCTGGGACGAGCAGCAATGCTCGGGTCAGAGCTATAGGATTTCCGGGGGATAGCAAAGTAATGCAACGGCGTAAGCCACATTTAAGAGTCGCGAGTTGGAACGTTGGAAGCATGAGTGGGCGCAGCTATGAGCTTGAAGAAATGATGGTTAGAAGGCGAGTAGACATCCTGTGCGTACAAGAGACGAAATGGCGAAACACCTGTAATCGGGCACGTTCCTTGGACGTTCAAACAAAAGCTTACAAGATGTTTTACCATGGATTGGAACAAGGATAAAACGGAATCGCCATCATCCTTGCGGCAGAGTTACTTGGCAACGTCTTAACCATTTCAAAGTCCAGTGACCGTTTGATGGCTCTCAAATTGATGATGCATGGTGAGGTGTGGAACATCGTAAGCGCATATGCCCCTCAAGTAGGATGTGAACAAAAAGAAAAAGATGCATTCTGGCTAGATTTCCACAACCTTGTCAAAATCATCCCAAAGGAAGAGCTTTTGTTTGTTGGGGGAGATTTAAATGGACATGTCGGGAAGACAAGTGAAGACTATGAAGGCTACCACGGAGGGCTGGGATACGGCACCAGGAACTCTTCAGGTGAAGATATCCTAAACATGTGCAAGTCGTACGGTCTTATAGTGCTAAATACCATGTTCGTCAAACAAAGCCGGCACCTGATCACTTATAGCAGCGGCGGAAATGAAACTCAAATAGACTATCATTTGGTATCCAGTTTCATGAAGCCACGAGCTAAAGATTGCAAAGTGATCCTGGGAGACGCGATCGCCCCTCAACACCGTCTCCTCCTGACTGAATTTTTTATGGATGCGAGAAAGAAGTCAAAGCAGCAAACGAAGGTGTCTGAGAGAATCAAGTGGTATAAGCTGGATAAAGGAAAAGGCGAAGCTTTTATCACCAACATGGAAAACTACCTCTCTTCCATTATCGATGAGGTTGGTAATGAGGAGTGCAGAGCACAAGACATGTGGGATTCCCTACAACAATCTGGCCTGGAGAAAGCCAAATCACTGCTCGGAATATCTAAAGGCCCCTGCCAACACGCAAAAGAAACCTGGTGGTGGACAGACGAAGCCAAAGCAGTGATACACGAAAAGAAAATGGCTTTCCAAGCTTGGTCAAAGTGCTCTTCTACTAATAGAGAGGAAAAAGCTCGCCGTGAAAAGGTATATAGATGTTGCAAAGGCATCGCGAAGAAAAAATGCGCCGAATTCAAAGCGAAAAGCATGGAAGGCCTCTATCAGGAGTTGGAAGAAATATCGTCTTCCGCGTCTGACAGGAACCAGGCTACCCAGGAGCTTCGACAAAACAATTTGAACAAAGGAGCAAATATCTTTAAGATAGCCGCCCAGAGAAGAAGAAATGCTCAGGAGATTCGTTTCCCAAAGTTTATTAACAATGCTGAAGGCCAACTCCTTGTGGAAGACGAAAAAATTCTCCACAGATGGCGACAGTATTGCGAGGAACTTCTGAACGAACAGTTTCCCCGAGTGTACTTTCCAAGAGCCGCCCCGAATCATGCCGAAATATCCGACATCACAGTCGAAGAAGTTCTGTACGCGGTTAAAAACTCCAAGAAAAAAAAAGCTGTTGGGCCGGACGGGATACCCTCTGAGTTCTGGAAAAAGATGGGAGACATCGGGTCTAGATGGCTCATGGTTCTTATCTCCAAACTTATGAGAGGCGACACTATGCCTAATCAATGGAGGGAAAGCTATCTTCTTCCATTGCACAAAGGAAAGGGTGATACGCGAAATTGTGATAACTACCGTTCTGTCAAGCTGATGTCGCACACCATGAAGATCGTTGAACGGGTATTAGATAGCCGACTGCGGAAAATAATACGACTATCTGATGACCAGTGCGGGTTTGTCTCGGGTAAATCAACAACAGATGCAATCCAAGGTATAAGGATCATGATGGAAAAGCATCGTGATTCTTCAAAGGACTTGCATATGGTGTTGGTTGATTTCGAGAAGGCCTTTGACCGGCAACCAAGAGATCTTTTATGGCTAGCGCTAAGACAAAAAGGAGTTCCAGAAACCTACGTGCGAGTGATTATGGACATGTACGAGAGAGCAACGACAAGAATAAGATGCACCGCAGGAGTCACCGAAGAGTTCGCAATCAAAGTCGGTGTACACCAAGGGAGCGTCCTCAGCCCACTGCTTTTTATAGCAGTCCTTGATTGCTTGCTTGAAAGAAAAGTGACGGAGCCCAATGTGCACCAGCTATTCTTTGCTGACGATGGGGCCATTATAAGTGATGATCAGGCGTCCCTACAACGAGCACTTGATGTGTGTTTGGACATTTTTGAGGGACACGGGTATCGTATTAGTTCAAAGAAGACAGAGTATCTGTGCTGCCCGTTCTCTGACCCTCATCAGCCTATTCCAGACATTAACTTGAATGGAAGAGTGCTGATAAGTGTGATAAGTTTAAATATCTGGGATCTATGATTAATAGAGAAGCAACTTGTGATGACGACATCAAACATCGCGTAAACGTAGGGTGGATGAAGTGGCGGGAAAACTCCGCCATCTTCTGTGATCGAAAAATGCCCCCTAAGCTGAAAGGAAGGCTCTACACTTCAGTTGTACGTCCTGTGCTCACATACGGTTCACAATGCTGGACAATGCACAAAAAGTATGAGAGCAAATTAACGGCAACTGAGATGAAGATGCTTCGCATGACAGCGGGAGTAACAAAGCGTGACAGAATTAGAAGTTCAAAGATCCGAGGAAGTCTCCACGTAAAAGAAACCATCACAAGAAATATAGAGCGCGACCGACTCAGTTGGTATTGCCATGTTCAAAGGAGAGATCCTTTGAACCCCGTCCAAAAGGCGTTATCAATCAACATTCCAATTTCAACACGCAAAAAAGGCAGGCCGAAAAACAATTGGTGCAAACAAATGCAAAAACACCAGCATTTGATTGGCCTCAGCGATGAAGTAATCCCTAACCGGGAAGCCTGCCGCTACTTTCTGAGGTCAAACCGGCGGACCCCACAAGCGGACCAGTAGGAATGCAGTTAAGTGGGAAGGTTATGGTCCTACACTTCTGACCATAACGACGCCGGGATAAAAAGGAAAAGAAGAAGATTATTATCATATCTACAAATTCTCACCTAGATGATGGGTTTTAAAAATAAAATAATATTTTATACACAATCTCCTGCAGATAAGCCAAGTGGCTTCGCAGGTCAATACTTATGTCATAATTTTGTAATTTTTTTCTGAAAAAAATAAATAAAAATAAAAAATAAAAAATAATTACATTTCGCTTTACAGTTCAGTGAAATATTTTGTAAGCTGCAAGCAACTCAAATGCTCAACATACAAATAACGGTTGTCGTTATTTTCGTGGAATGCACTCATAGAAATCAAAAATGAAGCGATATTTTCAATCAGCTCATACACGTACTACATATTATTTTTTTTTCAAGTAAAGAACTGAGAAGAAATCTGCTGTTTCCACGTCATTGCAAGTGGCAAGTTCTGATACAGATTTATTGACGTATACGTATCACATACTAAATTATCTGTCGTAGTTTGAAATAAATATTTTTCAGTAAACGTAGTAAGAATATGCAAATGCAATCTGCAGTTGAAAGTAAAAGTACAGATAAGAGCTTCACCAACACTACAAATAATCACCCATCCACCAAAAAAGACAGGTTCGTTTAATTAGCGTTCACGAAACGAACTCATATATTTAAAATAATATTGTTCCAGCAAGGTAATTTCAAATCCATCTACCTCATCCGCATGCCTGGAAAGTGAAAAGCACAAAGAATGGGGCAGGTTGATGTAATTCATATTTATTATACGTATTTATCCAAGGCTTCATTATCCTAGAGCTGCAAATTTGACTTCTTCTACTTTACATGAGTATTCAGAAAGTGAAAATGAAAACAATAGCGAGATACCAAGCGATCTTTCCCCTGCCAAAAGCAACAGGTTATTTTAAGAGGGAAACACAGTCAGTGAATATAACGATGATGATCACAAACAAAAGAGAAATATATTCGAGCAAAAGTTTGTTGAAAAGTGGAGATGTGGTAGGCCATGACTTTCAGTAGTAGAAGGAAAATCTTATTGGATGTGGTGTAAAAAGTTGTTAAGCAATAATATATCCAATTTAAATAGACACACTTACTCAAATCGACATCAATCCAACTCTGAATTTCAAAAAACACAATCGAAAATTGATGTTTCCTTCAAAAATAGTTCGGCATATATAATAGTTCGGCAATTATAAAAGAAGAACAGTTAAGAAAAGAAATTTCCACAGTCATGTTTTGTATATCCCATAACTTGCCTTTGACGACGATGGATCATTTGCCTGATCGTCTCCATTCGCTATACCCGAAAGAATTAAAAATGAAATGTAAATCTACAAAATCAAAGCAATTAGTTGAACTAATATCATTGCCAAATCAGAAATTTCAAATGACTTAAGAACTAGTAGATTTTCTCTTATCTTAGATGAAACGACAGATATATCCACCAAAAAGTGTCTCGTTATTGTAGCCAGATACTTTAAATTTAGTAGAGTTATAGACACCTATTTGTGGTTTGATCGAACTAGAAAACTGCTCTACTAGTTCAATCTCAAAAGTTGTTAAGGAATATCTGGATATAAATCAAATTCCGCTTGCTAATTTCATTGGTTTAGCCACGGATAATACATCTGTCATACGAGGAGAATAAAATGGGATTTGATCGCAACTTCAACAACTTGTTCCTAATTTATTTTATCTGGGATGTACGTGCCGCCATTCATTGCACTTATGCGCATCAGCCGCGGCAAAGGAAATTCCATCTGAAGTAGAACAGCTCGTCAGGAATATTTATTGTTTTTTCGCACATAGTACAAAGCGGCAGGCAGAGTTTAAGAAGTTTCAAAAATATTTCCAAAATCCAGAGCATAGAATTTTAAATGTATGCACGACACGATGGCTTTCATTTCTTTCAGCTATAGACAGATTACTGGAACAATGGGTTCCATTGCACCACCTCTTCCTTCTTCTTTTAAGTGAAGACAAAAGTAACAAGCTGGAAAGTATCTGCAATGACTTTAGTAATAACAACAAATGTTATTTGTACTTTTTGTCATATATCCTTCTGCAAATAAACAAAATGAATAAAATATTTCAATCGGAAAAAACAGTCATCCACCTACTTTCGCCAATTTTAAAAAGCCACTTTTTGTGCATTATGGGTTACTTTGTTCGATCTAATTTAGTAACAATAGAATGCGATATTGAAGATGCTGGTTGTCATCTTCCGCTGGAGTCCATGTTTTTTGGTGAAGAATTTATTCAACACGTGAGTCAAAACTCGTTTTCTGGCACTGAATTGATTTTTGTTAGAACTTGTTTCAAAAACTATTACATAAGTTTACTTAGACAAATAAGAAAACGTTTCGACTTTTCAAATCAAGGCAAATTAGAATTTTTGTAGTATTTATATGAATCCAAAAGAAATACAAAATGATATTGGCCTTCAAGGTGTATCATGTATTGTTGACGCATTTCCATATTACAGTGGATGTATTCGTGAATTAAGTGCAGAGTGGAGGCTCTTTATAAATTATAATCGAGATGTAATTGCTGATTTTGATGACGACATTGTTAAATTCTGGTCGGACTTAAAGTCTCAAAGCCCCCTGCGGGAAAGGGGATAGAATATTCCCGCGGCATGGAATGCCAGTCGTAAGAGGCGACTAAATTCCAGAACCCAATTCTAAGCCAAGGTGTTGAGGTACCCGTGCCGATGGCTGCATGGTCAGTTAGTGGTTAAAGAGTACTGGCCGTTAACGGTCCCCTCCGATGCCCAGGCAAGGTCGGTTGTATAAGTGCCTTATCCCAGTATGTCGGCTCTGCTGGGACGGACCTCTCTTTCCGGACCTACTCGTGGGACCAACATTTTTCAAACACATTGATAAAAAAAACAAAAACAAAAACAAAACAAGGAGGTCGCCTAGCCTTGGCACCTCATCCGAGGACGAGCTACTGGCTTCGAGCCAAGAAAAAGTAGCCAGTCCATCCAAGGAACAGGGTACTAAGCAAAGTACCCCTATCCAACCAATCCTACCTCATCCTCAACCTCAAAACAAACCAACGGCTAAAGTCAGCAGCAGCGACCAAAAGCCGGTTAAAAAGCAAAAATCCTCCGGCCGGATTATGAGAGAGAAGTACCTCAAGGCTGTATTCATCCTTGGCAAGATTGCTAAGAATGAAGCAGCTGGTACTCCTCATGAGAAAGACCTAGAGGATCGGCGCAAATACCAGGAAGTGGTGGATGAGTACACCCGACTCAAAACCACATCAAATCGCGAGGGAGCGAAAAGGAACAGGTTTCAAGACGAAACCTCAATCGCTCCTAAAAGAAGCAAAGTCACGGCAGCAGCAGCCGCCGCGCCCTCCTCGCGTAAACCCCCCAGCAGGTTTTCCTCCTACGCGGAAACTGCGAGAGATCACCTCCAGGTCGCGCTGGGTGACGAAAACTCCTCCAACGATAAAGCGGTGCTTGACAGATGGCCGAGCATCGAGGCTAAGCTTACCGTAATGACGGTGGATCATATCATTAATAACCCCAATAGCCAGATGCCTGGGTTTGACTCCGAAGAGATTGTTAGGGGTTTCCGGGTTATCAAATGCGCTGACCAATTCTCGAAAGACTTCCTTAGCGAGTGCATCGCTAAGGTTAACGATGCCTGGGATGAACTTAAGATCAAGATCATCCCCGCTAAGGATATCCCTGCGATACCAAGGGCACGTATTTGGCTACCCCGGACGACTATAGACAGCGGAAAGGTTCTCCAATGTCTCAAGTGGCAAAACCCCAACATCCCCACGGAGGACTGGGCCATCATAAAGGTCGAAGAACCACAGAACAACTCCCAAACTTACTTGCTCTCCATCAATGAAAAGTGCTTGGAAGTACTGAAGGAGGCAAACTATAAAATGAAGTTTGGTGTCAGGCAAGCCAAACTCAAAATCTTTCGCCCGACAGGCCCTGGTGACGATCTAGTTGAGATCGATGCAACTGACAAATTGCTGAGGGCCTATCGATCGAAACGGAAGACCAACCTCAACTACACCAAGAGCAACAACAAAAGCAACAACAGTAACTACAATATGCTTAATGTCATACAGTTTAATCTACAGCACTCAAAATGTGCGTCGGAGAATCTGCTAGTTTTCCTGCGGGAGGAAAACATTGACATTGGCATATTGCAGGAGCCCTGGGTAAACGGTTCTATTATCCGAGGGCTCAACGACACCAACTACAACATTTTCTACAAAAAACAAACCGGAAACCCAGAACCTGTATACTAGCTAAGAAATATATTAAAGCCTTTTTATGTCCCCAACTTAGCTCCGAAGATTTAACAGTCGTTAATCTGGAAGGTTCTGGCCAGCCGAACCTCATTATAGCATCAAGCTACATGTCGCACGATATGCCATCTCCACCGGTTGAAGTGCAACTACTGGTTAGGCAACTACAAAAGGGTAAGGATACCCTTCTTCTCGGATGCGACGCCAACGCCAGACACTCTCTATGGGGCAGTTCGGAAATCAACGAAAGGGGTGAGTCTCTGTTTGATTTCTTAATTACCTCCAAGCTCAATATATGCAATGTAGGCAGCTCCCCAATCTTTGTATTTCCGAGTTCGGAAGCACATCCTGGTTGGGAGGAAGTACTTGATATAACCCCAATTTCCAATTCCACCAATTATAGGGTCGACAGCTGGAGAGTATCCAATCTAAAATCGTTTGCAGACCACAAATGGATACTCTTCAATATGAATTTCAGTGCCGACCCCTCCATCCCATTCAGAAATCCTAAACGTACTGACTGGAAAAAATTCAGCAGGATCATTAACTCCAAACTCAATAACCTACCCGATCCAGACATGGAATCTGTAGAACAACTGGACACGAAAGTTAGGACCTTTGAAAAGGCCATGGTCACAGTCTTCAAAGTTTCGTGCCCAGTTAAGCACAGCAAAAAAACCTTCCCACCGTGGTGGAATGAGGATTTCTCCGTTTTAAGGAAAATGACAAGAGACCTCTTCAACATCAGCCACAGACACAAATACTGGAAACCCTACAAAGACTGCCTTAAACTCTACAAAAAGGCCATTAGCAAAGCCAAAGCTCAGGCGTGGTCAGAGTACTGCCAGTCAATCGAAACACTAAAGGATGCTGCCAGGCTGAGCAAAATCCTATCCAAACAACACCAGAATCCATCCTACATTAGACGTAACGACGGTGTTTGGGCAGATTCCACAGAAGAGTCCCTGGAACTTCTCTTGAACACCCACTTCCCCGGATGTAAAGACTACGGGACTACTACGCAGGTCCCTCATCATACGCAGCACACACCACGGGACGATGCTAATTTGATCATCAACCCCGATAATATATCTTGGGCCATCAGCAGCTTCCCTCCATACAAGTCACCGGGACTTGACGGGATATTTCCTATAATGCTACAAAAGAATTTGGGCAAGGTTATACCCTGGCTAACGGTGATTTATCGAAGTTCGCTGAAACTCAACTACATCTCCCTAGCCTGGAGAAGAGTTCGATGTATCTTCATCCCGAAGGCTGGCAAGCGCGGTCATGAGTCCGCAAAGGATTTCAGGCCTATTAGCTTCACATCCTTCGTCCTGAAGACCCTCGAACGCATCTTGGACAGGCACATCCGCGACTCCCTAGGAAACACAAAGTTTTCGAAGTCCCAACACGCTTACATTAAAGGCAAGTCCACTGAGACCGCCCTGCATGAAGTCGTGCAGACAATCGAAAAATCCATCCACCATAAACAATTTACTTTAGCTACCTTCATAGATATAGAAGGTGCTTTCAACAACATTCACACTGAATCGATCCAAGAAGCCCTCACCACGGCAGGGGTAGAGGGACTTGTTAGCAGATGGATCATATCCATGCTCAGAACTAGGATCATTCAGGCCCAGATGGGCAACACCACTATAGTTAAGACCGTAGATAGAGGCACACCCCAAGGTGGGGTAATATCGCCTCTACTATGGCTCTTAGTTATCGATAAAATCCTGAAAGAATTCGAGAGAATCGGAATAAAGGCGGTTGCTTATGCTGACGACGTGGTCATCCTAGTATCGGGAATGTTTCCCTCGGTAATTAGCGAAATCTCAGAGAGAGCTCTGAATAAGCTAAGCGCCTGGGCCTCAGGATGCGGCCTAAGCGTCAATCCGAGTAAAACAGAACTGATGCTGTTTACCACCAAATATAAGATACCGTCCTTTAATCTCCCTCGACTCAACAACCAGACACTCTCCTTGTCTTCCGAGGCTAGATACCTAGGAATTATCCTAGACCCCAAGCTCAGTTGGAAGATAAACATTGAACATCGGGTACAGAAAGCATGTGTCGCTTTATATGCCTGTAGCAGAACCTTCGGCAAAAGCTGGGGACTCCGACCCAAAATGGTGCTGTGGATGTACACGGCCGTCATACGCCCCATCCTCACCTACGGAGCGCTCGTATGGTGGCTTGCCTTAAGTAAGGCATACAACATCAAAAAACTAAGCCGCGTACAGAGATCGGCCAGTATCGGTGTAACCGGTGCCCTTCGGTCTACTCCGACCGAGGCACTTAACGTACTCCTAAACCTCCTCCCTCTGAACCTCTTCATCAGATATAATGCAGCCTGTAGCGCCATTAGACTCAGAGAATCTGGGTTCTGGTCATCTAAACCCTACGGTCATAGCAAGGTGCTGGACCTAGTGACCTGGCCATGACTGCAACCGATTTCACGACAACCATACACAACCCAAATAAAGCCGCCCATGTCCACTTCCTATCCAGGATGGCATGGAAACAGGGACTGCACTCTGAGAACCATCAGGTAGCTTTTTTCACCGACGGTTCGAAAATGGAGTGTATGGTTGGCTCGGGTATCTTCTCAGCGGAACTGAATATCTCCAAATCGTTGCGACTTCCAGACTCGGCCAGCGTGTTCCAAGCGGAAATACTGGCGATTAAGGAAACTTGCAAGTTACTCACGCGCTATCCTATTACCAAGAGAGATGTAAATATATATATTTATAGCCAATCAGCTATCAAAGCTCTCGTCTCTCACTCCATAAAATTCAAGTTAGTTGCACAGTGTAAGGATGAAATCAGCTGTGAGGGAGACTATTTCAACATTACTCTCATTTGGGTTCCTGACCACAGCAAAATAGAGGGAAACGAAACGGCTGACGCTTTAGCAAGGCACGGCTCTTCCCTCGACTGTTCTTTGGCCTTTGGCGGAGGCAGTACTCCCCCCCATCAGACTGGTCAAGGCAAACCTTCTACAACACTTTCTCTCGTGGGCGAACTCCAGATGGTGCAGTCTTAGCAACTGCGTCATATCAAGGAAAACATGGCCCTCCTATAACAGGAAAAGAACCATCGACTTAACTAACAGAGCCCGACAAGAGATTGCCAGAATTGTAGCCATCTGCACTGGCCACTGGCCTGTCGGTACCCATGCTGCTAAGTTAGGCATCCCATTCAACACCTACTGCCGTAGTTGCAAGAACCCACTGGAAAAGGAAACTCTCACCCATTTCCTGTGTGAATGTCCGGCTCTAGCTAGAACCAGACAGCGCCTACTCGGCAAAATCTCCTTCGACGATCTATCAGAATTCAGGGAAATAGGAGTCTGTAATATCATCAAATTCCTTAATTCCACAGGATGGATATGAAACTCCAATAACAGCACACTACGTCACTGAGTGGTGGCATCAAAACGGCGCATAAGCGCTAATTGGGCCTGGCATCTCGATATCAGGCGGCCACTCCTACCTACCTACCTACCTAAAGTCTCAAAAGAATGGCTTAGGGGAGTATATGTTTACGAACTTATCAACATATATACTAAATTTAGCAATATTAGCGCATAGCAGTGCAGCAGCCGAAAGATGTTTTTCGACAGTTAACAATATAAAGACTAAATTAAGAAACAATTTAAATGTAAAAACAGTAAACAACCTACTTTTGTCTAAAGGTTTACTTTCGGAAAATAATTGTACTTTTGACCCATCATCAAAATTAATATCTTTTGTAAACCAGTACCGATTTATTGATTGCAAATTTGTTAACAATGCCACAAAAAGAATGTAATACATAAATGTACTTTAAATAATAAATTTGGGAAAAAAATATTTTCGCTTATCACTTCAATTTACTGTGAAACACTACGGTTTTTGGAGCTATTCACTACAATTTAAAAATTGTAAATGTCCCCCCCTAGTGTCTGAGTCCGAAATGGGGGGAAATTTTTTGCTTGCAACAGGGTGCCATGACTCTTAGATCGGAAGAGGTTTAGATAGGCCTCACCCCTCACCAAGGGAGAAGTTCATGTAGCCTGCACATGGCTTGGAATTGGTACTCATGGTGGCACTATATCACTTGAAGGGCGTTGGTTGACGCTATCAACCCCAAAATTAGGCCGACAAGGCAGATGTTCACGTTAAACACACAAAGGAATCTGTCCCAATCTACTATCTAGCGAAACTAGGGAACGGGCTTGGAATAATTAGCAGGGAAAGAAGACCCTGTTGAGCTTGACTCTAGTCTGGCTCAATGTTGGCGATAATTAATTTCATTTAATTATCAGCAATGAAATACCACTACTTTTATTGTTTCCTTACTTACTTGATTAAATGGAACGTGTATAATTTTCTAGCCATTAGACGAATATATTCATATGTCTTATGGTATTAGTTCTTGATGCAAGCTTCTTGATCTTCGTGATACCACGAGATTGTTATATAATTATAAACAAATTTCGATGAAATAGTAATGTAGTTTTTTTTGGTAACGTTTCTTGGACGTTAAAACAAAAGCCTACAAGATGTTTTACTATGGATTGGAACAAGGAAAAAACGGAATCGCCATCATCCTTGCGGCAGAGTTACTTGGCAACGTCTTAACCATTTCAAAGTCCAGTGACCGTTTGATGGCTCTCAAATTGGTGATGCATGGTGAGGTGTGGAACATCGTAAGCGCATATGCCCCTCAAGTAGGATGCGAACAAAAAGAAAAAGATGCATTCTGGCTAGATTTCCACAACCTTGTCAAAATCATCCCAAAGGAAGAGCTTTTGTTTGTTGGGGGAGATTTAAATGGACATGTCGGGAAGACAAGTGAAGACTATGAAGGCTACCACGGAGGGCTGGGATACGGCACCAGGAACTCTTCAGGTGAAGATATCCTAAACATGTGCAAGTCGTACGGTCTTATAGTGCTAAATACCATGTTCGTCAAACAAAGCCGGCACCTGATCACTTATAGCAGCGGCGGAAATGAAACTCAAATAGACTATCATTTGGTATCCAGTTTCATGAAGCCACGAGCTAAAGATTGCAAAGTGATCCTGGGAGACGCGATCGCCCCTCAACACCGTCTCCTCCTGACTGAATTTTTCATGGATGCGAGAAAGAAGTCAAAGCAGCAAACGAAGGTGTCTGAGAGAATCAAGTGGTATAAGCTGGATAAAGGAAAAGGCGAAGCTTTTATCACCAACATGGAAAACTACCTCTCTTCCATTATCGATGAGGTTGGTAATGAGGAGTGCAGAGCACAAGACATGTGGGATTCCCTACAACAATCTGGCCTGGAGAAAGCCAAATCACTGCTCGGAACATCTAAAGGCCCCTGCCAACACGCAAAAGAAACCTGGTGGTGGACAGACGAAGCCAAAGCAGTGATACACGAAAAGAAAATGGCTTTCCAAGCTTGGTCAAAGTGCTCTTCTACTAATAGAGAGGAAAATGCTCGCCGTGAAAAGGTATATAGATGTTGCAAAGGCATCGCGAAGAAAAAATGCGCCGAATTCAAAGCGAAAAGCATGGAAGGCCTCTATCAGGAGTTGGAAGAAATATCGTCTTCCGCGTCTGACAGGTACCAGGCTACCCAGGAGCTTCGACAAAACAATTTGAACAAAGGAGCAAATATCTTTAAGATAGCCGCCCAGAGAAGAAGAAATGCTCAGGAGATTCGTTTCCCAAAGTTTATTAACAATGCTGAAGGCCAACTCCTTGTGGAAGACGAAAAAATTCTCCACAGATGGCGACAGTATTGCGAGGAACTTCTGAACGAACAGTTTCCCCGAGTGTACTTTCCAAGAGCCGCCCCGAATCATGCCGAAATACCCGACATCACAGTCGAAGAAGTTCTGTACGCGGTTAAAAACTCCAAGAAAAGAAAAGCTGTTGGGCCGGACGGGATACCCTCTGAGTTCTGGAAAAAGATGGGAGACATCGGGTCTAGATGGCTCATGGTTCTTATCTCTAAACTTATGAGAGGCGACACTATGCCTAATCAATGGAGGGAAAGCTATCTTCTTCCATTGCACAAAGGAAAGGGTGATACGCGAAATTGTGATAACTACCGTTCTGTCAAGCTGATGTCGCACACCATGAAGATCGTTGAACGGGTATTAGATAGCCGACTGCGGAAAATAATACGACTATCTGATGACCAGTGCGGGTTTGTCTCGGGTAAATCAACAACAGATGCAATCCAAAGTATAAGGATCATGATGGAAAAGCATCGTGATTCTTCAAAGGACTTGCATATGGTGTTGGTTGATTTCGAGAAGGCCTTTGACCGGCAACCAAGAGATCTTTTATGGGTAGCGCTAAGACAAAAAGGAGTTCCAGAAACCTACGTGCGAGTAATTATGGACATGTACGAGAGAGCAACGACAAGAGTAAAATGCATCGCAGGAGTCACCGAAGAGTTCGCAATTAAAGTCGGTGTACACCAAGGGAGCGTCCTCAGCCCACTGCTTTTTATAGCAGTCCTTGATTGCTTGCTTGAAGGAAAAGTGACGGACCCCAATGTGCACTAGCTATTCTTTGCTGACGATGGGGCCATTATAAGTGATGATCAGGCGTCTCTACAACGAGCACTTGATGTGTGTTTGGACATTTTTGAGGGACACGGGTATCGTATTAGTTCAAAGAGAGTATCTGTGCTGCCCGTTCTCTGACCCTCATCAGCCTATTCCAGACATTTACTTGAATGGAAGAGTGCTTCCCAAGTGTGAAAAGTTTAAATATCTGGGATCTATGATTAATAGAGAAGCAACTTGTGATGACGACATCAAACATCGCGTAAGCGTAGGGTGGATGAAGTGGCGGGAAAACTCCGCCATCTTCTGTGATCGAAAAATGCCCCCTAAGCTGAAAGGAAGGCTCTACACTTCAGTTGTACGTCCGGCGCTCACATACGGTTCACAATGCTGGACAATGCACAAAAAGTATGAGAGCAAATTAACGGCAACTGAGATGAAGATGCTTCGCATGACAGCGGGAGTAACAAAGCGTGACAGAATTAGAAGTTCAAAGATCCGAGGAAGCCTCCACGTAAAAGAAACCATCACAAGAAATATAGAGCGCGACCGACTCAGTTGGTATTGCCATGTTCAAAGGAGAGATCCTTTGAACCCCGTCCAAAAGGCGTTATCAATCAACATTCCAATTTCAACACGCAAAAAAGGCAGGCCGAAAAACAATTGGTGCAAACAAATGCAAAAACACCAGCATTTGATTGGCCTCAGCGATGAAGTAATCCCAAACCGGGAAGCCTGCCGCTACTTTCTGAGGTCAAACCGGCGGACCCCACAAGCGGACCAGTAGGAATGCAGTTAAGTGGGAAGGTTATGGTCCTACACTTCTGACCATAACGACGCCGGGATAAAAAAAGGAAAAGAAGAAAGAAGAAGAAGAAGTAATGTAGTTTTTTTTTTACTTTACTATATTAATTGAATTTGGTATAACTCGGCATAACACTCAGGTATGATCCAATTCAAGGACATTGACAGGTAGGGAGTTTGACTCTCAAATAATAACGGAGGTATCCCAAGGCCAGCTCAGTGCGGACAGAAATCACGCATAGAGCAAAAGGGGAAATGCTGACTTGATCTCGGTATTCAGTACACACAGAGATTATTGTAAGAGAATTTCTCTAATTACAAAGACCTTTCAAAGTTTTTATATCTTTATTAGCTTATTAAAAGAGCAATAACTTTGAAAATTACAAAAAAAAACAACAATTTTAGTAACCAACACGTTTTGCCAAGATTGGACATTCTCATATTTCCTACCATTCCAGTAGTTAGTCACTACCCGCCACAAAAAGCTGATTTGGTTGAAAATTTTTCTAATTTTTCTAAATTTTTCTAATTTTTCTAAATTTTTCTGACTAATAATGTGAATAGATTATTCAAAAAATTGGTAAAATGACACAAAAATTTCAAAATTCCATTTTCCCGACCACATGTCTCATAGTTCATTTAGAACAAACCACAAGAACAATGCTAAAATTGAATGCCAATCAACACTGATGGATGTCGAACATCGCGCATAAGTGTGGTAACAACAAACAATTTGAAGTCTTTCCCAGTTCCCCACTCAAATTGAAATCTGATATCATTCCTACGTGGTTTCATACAATAGTTCAATTCTATCATATAATTCGCAGCCACTTTGTACATTCGTCGAATCAATACCCATCCGACTATCCTTGCCCCGCTGGCGGGCAGCGTGCGTGACGAGCGGTCCAGGCGTCGGCGATCGCGCCGCCTCCCAAACGTCTGCCGCGCATGAGATCGGCCCTTTCTAAGGGAAAAGCCAATAAGTCGATGCCCTGCGCCCTCGCCCGTACAAGTTCCAGCGCAGAAAGCATCCAAGCCAGGTACCCTGCCTAGTGACGGCTTGAGCCTTCGCGGCGTTATAAACAAATGCGCTGACATGAAGTTGGCCGTTATCGATTTAATTTTGGACCGCCCGGAGTTTGGCAGCCGCATTGCGGAGCTGGCTGGGCACTACGAGGCACTTGTTCTGTGATAGCCCGGAACGAGGAGCACCTGCAGGGCGGCTTGAAGCACTCTTCCTTCTCCTCCCTCTTCCTTCTCCTCCCTCTTCCTTCTCCTCCCTCTTCCTTCTCCTCCCTCTTCCTTCTCCGCCCTCTTCCTTCTCCACCCTCTTCCTTCTCCACCCTCTTCCTTCACCACCCTCTTCCTTCACCACCCTCTTCCTTCACCACCCTCTTCCTTCTCCTCCCTCTTCCAGAATGCCTGCCAGTCCAGGGTGCAAAAACCAGAATGAGACGTGCGTCTTTCGTACGTCTTCCCCGTGACACCTTGAAATTTTGAAAGAAGTTCAGGTTCGTAGCGACAAAACCTGTTATAAACGAGCTTCCATCCGTGAATACGTGTACCAATGTCTCGTACCACTTAAAATGACCGCCGACGTCAAGCTCGGGCGACCACGTGGGTACCTCAAGTGCTGTCAAAATTTTGTAAACAATCACGCACATTGTTATAATTCCAAGAGTGTGTGTGGCGGGAGTACACTGCGGTAAAATGAAATGAGCTCACACGTATTCACGGATAGAAGCTCGTTTGTAACGGGTTTTGTCGCTACGAACCTGAACTTCTTTCAAAATTTCAGGGTGTCACGGGGGAAGACGTACGAAAGACGCACGTCTCAATCTGGTTTCTGGGTGTAAGGCACCCCAACTGGGAGCAACCCTTTAGGGTTGCGAGGCTCTACCGGAGGCCTAATTCTGGTCCCACGGAAGACAGGGGCCCCCGAGACAACAATGTCCTGGCTCTGTCTGAGGTAGACCCCAGCGTTCCCACTTACTAATGTGTTTCACTTCAATTTTTTACTTTTTAATATTTTCACAACGCCATGCCACTACGAAAAATTCCAAAACACTACAATTTGAGAAAAAAAAACTATGATATCAACAAAATGCAATAATTGTAGTACAATGTTTTAACAATTCGATATTTCGAACTGAATCTATTCAAAGTGATCTGAATGCAACCATTTCACTATGATATTCAACTACATTTCGCTCTACAGTTCAGTGAAATATTTTGTAAGCTGCAAGCAACTCAAATGCTCAACATACAAATAACGGTTGTCGTTATTTTCGTGGAATGCACTCATAGAAATCAAAAATGAAGCGATATTTTCAATCAACTCATACACGTACTACATATTATTTTTTTTTTCAAGTAAAGAACTGAGAAGAAATCTGCTGTTTCCACGTCATTGCAAGTGGCAAGTTCTGATACAAATTTATTGACGTATACGTATCACATAATAAATTCCCTGTCGTAGTTTGAAATAAATATTTTCCAGTAAACGTAGTAAGAATATGCAAATGCAATCTGCAGTTGAAAGTAAAAGTACAGATAAGAGCTTCACCAACACTACAAATAATCACCCATCCACCAAAAAAGACAGGTTCGTCTAATTAGCGTTCACGAAACGAACCCATATATTTAAAATAATATTGTTCCAGCAAGGTAATTTCAAATCCATCTACCTCATCCGCATGCCTGGAAAGTGAAAAGCACAAAGAAAGGGACAGGTTGATGTAATTCATATTTATTATACGTATTTATCCAAGGCTTCATTATCCTAGAGCTGCAAATTTGACTTTTTCTACTTTATGTGAGTATTCAGAAAGTGAAGATGAAAACAATAGCGAGATACCAAGCGATATTTCCCCTGCCAAAAGCAACAGGTTATTTTAAGAAGGAAACACAGTCAGTGAAGGTTACGATGATGATCACAAACAAAAGAGAAATATATTCGAGCAAAAGTTTGTTGAAAAGTGGAGATGTGGTAGGCCATGGCTTTCAGTAGTAGACGGAAAATCTTATTGGACGTGGTGTAAAAAGTTGTTAAGCAATAATATATCCAATTTAGATAGACACACTTACTCAAATCGACATCAATCCAACTCTGAATTTCAAAAAACACAATCGAAGATTGATGTTTCCTTCAAAAATAGTTCGGCATATATAATAGTTCGGCAATTATAAAAGAAGAACAGTTAAGAAAAGAAATTTCCACAGTCATGTTTTGTGTATCCCATAACTTGCCTTTGACGGCGATGGATCATTTGCCTGATCTTCTCCATTCGCTATACCCAAAAGAATTAAAAATGAAATGTAAATCTACAAAATCAAAGCAATTAGTTGAACTAATTTCATTGCCAAATCAGAAATTTCAAATGACTTAAGAACTAGTAGATTTTCTCTTATCTTAGATGAAACGACAGATATATCCACCAAAAAGTGTCTCGTTATTGTAGCCAGATACTTTAAATTTAGTAGAGTTATAGAAACCTTTTTTTGGTTTGATTGAACTAGAAAACTGCTCTGCTAGTTCAATCTCAAAAGTTGTTAAGGAATATCTGGATATAAATCAAATTCCGCTTGCTAATTTCATTGGCTTAGCCACGGATAATACATCTGTCATGCGAGGAGAATTAAATAGGATTTGATCGCAACTTCAACAACTTGTTTCTAATTTATTTTATCTGGGATGTACGTGCCGCCATTCATTGCACTTATGCGCATCAGCCGCGGCAAAGGAAACTCCATCTGAAGTAGAACAGCTCGTCAGGAATATTTATTGTTTTTTCGCACATAGTACAAAGCGGCAGGCAGAGCTTAAGAAGTTTCAAAAATATTTCCAAAATCCAGAGCATAGAATTTTAAATGTATGCACGACACGATGGCTTTCATTTCTTTCAGCTATAGACAGATTACTGGAACAATGGGTTCCATTGCACCATTACTTCCTTCTTCTTTTAAGTGAAGACAAAAGTAACAAGCTGGAAAGTATCTGCAATGACTTTAGTAATAACAACAAATGTTATTTGTAATTTTTGTCATATATCCTTCTGCAAATAAACAAAATGAATAAAATATTTCAATCGAAAAAAACAGTCATCCACCTACTTTCGCCAATTTTAAAAAGCCATTTTTTGTGCATTATGGGTTACTTTGTTCGATCTAATTTAGTAACAATAGAATGCGATATTGAAGATGCTGGTTGTCATCTTCCGCTGGAGTCCATGTTTTTTGGTGAAGAATTTATTAAACACGTGAGTCAAAACAAATTTTTTTGGCACTGAATTGATTTTTGTTAGAACTTGTTTCAAAAACTATTACATAAGCTTACTTAGACAAATAAGAAAACGTTTCGACTTTTCAAATCATGGCAAATTAGAATTTTTAAAGTATTTATATGAATCCAAAAGAAATACAAAATGATATTGGCCTTCAAGGTGTATCATGTATTGTTGACGCATTTCCATATTACAGTGGATGTATTCGTGAATTAAGTGCAGAGTGGAGGCTCTTTATAAATTATAATCGAGATGTAATTGCTGATTTTGATGATGACATTGTTAAATTCTGGTCGGACTTAAAGTCTCAAAAGAATGGCTTAGGGGAGTATATGTTTACGAACTTATCAACATATATGCTAAATTTAGCAATATTACCGCATAGCAGTGCAGCAGCCGAAAGATGTTTTTCGACAGTTAACAATATAAAGACTAAATTAAGAAACAATTTAAATGTAAAAACAGTAAACAACCTACTTTTCTCTAAAGGTTTACTTTTGGAAAATAATTGTACTTTTGACCCACCATCAAAATTAATATCTTTTGTAAACCAGTACCGATTTATTGATTGCAAATTTGTTAACAATGCCACAAAAAGAATGTAATACATAAATGTACTTTAAATAATAAATTTGGGAAAAAAATTATTTTCGCTTATCACTTCAATTTACTGTGAAACACTACGGTTTTTGGAGCTATTCACTACAATTTGAAAATTGTAAATGTCCCCCCCTAGTGTGGGAAATTTTTTGCTTGCAACAGGGTGCCATGACACAGAGTTTATTGTAAGAGAATTTCTCTAATTACAAAGACCTTTCAAAGTTTTTATATCTTTATTAGCTTATTAAAAGAACAATAACTTTGAAAATTACAAAAAAAAAACAACAATTTTAGTAACCAACACGTTTTGCCAAGACTGGACATTCTCATATTTCCTACCATTCCAGTAGTTAGTCACTACCCGCCATAAAAGGCTGATTTGGTTGAAAATTTTTCTAATTTTTCTAAATTTTTCTCACTAATAATGTGAATAGATTATTCAAAAAATATGTAAAATGACACAAAAATTTCAAAATTCCATTTTCCCGACCACGTGTCTCATATTTCGTTTAGAACAAACCACAAGAACTATGCTAAAATTTAATGCCAATCAACACTGGTGGATGTCGAACATCGCGCGGTAACAACAAACAATTTGACGTCTTTTTCAGTTCTCCACTCAAATTGAAAACTGACATCATTCCTACGTGGTTTCATACAATACTTCAAATTCTATCATATAATTCGCAGCCACTTCGTACATTCGTCGAATCAATACCCATCCGACTATCTTTGCCCTGCTGGCGGGCAGCGTGCGTGATGTAGCGGTCCAGGCGTCGGCGATCGCGCCGCCTCCAAACTAGACATGAGTCGATCGTGATTGATTCGTTCGTTTTGAACGAATCACCGAAAAGTATTGGTGATTGCAATCACACAACTACAAACCAATCAATCACAAAGTCAATACTTTTGTAATGACCGATTCGGTTGTTTCGGTTTTTGCCTTGTCACTTGAGACGATAGAAAAATGTTTCCATATCTCGCTCCGTTTATTTTTCAATTCAGACATAGCGTACAATTCTATAAAATACAATCTATAACTAAGCTTCTGAATAAGTGATAACTTACTTTTTTGTGATAGGTACTAACAAATAATATTATTTATTATTTAATTAAAAAGCACGATAAAATAACAAACTAGCTGACTTTATTAAAAGAACGCACACAATTACGAACATCTAAGGGGTGAACAATAACCGTTAGTTATTTCATCCAATACAAACAAATTTGTATTTTCAGATCGATCGCATTGAACCAATACAGTGAATAGGTTTCTATCTTTATTCAACGATTGATTGAATGTGGTATTGACCAATACAATGAATCGATCTCGATATCTGAACGAACGAACGATTGTAATATTGATCCAGTCTAATATATCGGTCTCTATCTTTAAACGGACGATTGATTGATTGATATGACCGAATCATTTTTGAAACCAATACTTGAACGATTCGTTCGTTGAATTTGAACGATTGACCCATGTCTACTCCAAACATCTGCCGCGCATGAGATCGGCCCTTTCCAAGGTTAAGGCCAATAAGTCGATGCCATCCGCCCTGTTCGCCCGCACACGTTCCAGCGGAGAAAACATCTGCATCCAAGCCAGGCACACTGCCTAGTGACAGTTTGAGCCTTCGCGGCGTTATAAACAAATGTGCTGACATGAAGTTGGCCGTTGTCGGTTTAATTTTGGACCGCCCGGAGTTTGGCAGCCGCATTGCGGAGCTGGCTGGGCACTACGAGGCGGTTGTTCTGGGATAGTCCGGAACGAACGAACACTTGCGTGGGCGGCTTGAAGCATCCTTCCTTCTTCTCCCTCTTCCAGAATGCCTACCAGTCCAGGGTGCAAAAACCAGAATGAGGCGTGCGTCTTTCGTACGTCTTCCCCCGTGACACCCTGAAATTTTGAAAGAAGTTCAGGTTCGTAGCGACAAAGCCCGTTACAAACGAGCTTCTATCCGTGAATACGTGTGAGCTCATTTGATTTTACCGCAATGTATAGTCCCGCCACACATACTCTTGGAATTATAACAATGTGCATGCACTTGATGTACCCACGTGCTCGCCCGAGCTTGTAGGCAAACGTCGGCGGCCATTTTAAGTGGTACGTCTCATTGGTGGTTTCTGCCAGGGTGTAAGGCACCCCAACTGGGAGCAACCCTTTAGGGTTGCGAGGCTCGACCGGAGGCTTAGTTCTAAAAATGTCGGCAGTTAATAAAAAGTTTTGGGCTGAATTTTTAGAGCTATACCAAAGCCTTCCGGTTTTATGGCGGGTCAAAAATGACGATTATAGCAACCGGGTCTTAAAAGCAAGTGCCTACGAAAAAATGATCAATAAATTAAAAGAAATCGATCCGGCTGCCGACCGCGAAACAGTGACGTGAAAAATTAATTCTTTTCGATGCAACTATCGCCGGGATTTGAAAACAATAAAACAAAGCCAAAATCCGGTGCGGGAGCAGAGGATATTTTTCAGTCTTCGTTGTGGTACTTCGATCAGCTGGAATTCCTCGAAGATCAAGAAGATTGCCTGGAAGGAAGAACCACTCTGACAAATGATACCCAAACAACAGATTTGGTAAGTTAATTTACATATATATTTAATTCATTCATAGGCATAGGATATAGGAACATTTTTTTTTAATTATTAGATAGTTTTTCGTACAATTTGTTTTGCCACGACACCGCTCCTGAAGAAGAGTTAAAATATTCGCAAAATTTATTTCGTATATCTTTTGCTTCATTGCTCGGATTGCGTGCTTGGGTACACGGAAGACCGTCCAGATGAACGTTTTCATTCCGCCAATCGGCATAATTCATTTGAACCAAATTTGTGTCCTCTATGTCTAAACCGTTCTGCAAGTAGATCATTTCTTTCTTCTGTCTCAAAAAATTGTGCAAATGGCAATAGGCCAATACAATGGTTGAAACTTTATTCGGGCTTAAATTTATTTTTTAAATTTATTGTTTTCAACAAAATTCTAAAGCGTGATGCTAATATACCGAATACATTTTCTACAATCCATTCCGTGCAGGGTTAAGAATATCCCTGCAGCGATACCTCTCGCTTGTCGTAAAAGGCGACTAAAACAAAGGTAAACAAAAACCACATCTAGGCAATTTAGAAAACACCAAGGTGAGCCTAGGGACACATATACCACCATTAAACTGCCCCACAAGTGTACATGCAAATCAGTGGGTTGACACGACTGGAGATCAACGGTGTTGTAAGAGTAAGATCAAACAAAAAAATCTGGAGCATGCCCGTGTCACAAAAAAAAAAAAAAAAAAAGGCAGACCGAAAAACAACTGGTGCAAACAAATGCAAAAACACCAGCATTTGATTGGCCTCAGCGATGAAGTAATCCCAAACCGGGAAGCCTGCCGCTACTTTCTGAGGTCAAACCGGCGGACCCCACAAGCGGACCAGTAGGAATGCAGTTAAGTGGGAAGGTTATGGTCCTACACTTCTGACCATAACAACGCCGGAAAAAGGAAAAGAAGAAGAAGACATTTTCTACAATTCGCCTCGCACGCGATAGTCTGTAATTATAAATGATCTCGTCTTTCCTTAAGGTGTTGTTATTGTAAGGTTTCATAATATTCCCAGTTAAAGGAAAAGCGTCATCAGCAACGAAAACAAATGGCATCCGGCCACAGGCTTCTGATAAAATGTCAGGATCTGGGATTCCCAGAGATTTGTTTTCCATTTTTTCATAGAACTTTGTTTGCTTAAAAACGCCAGCATCTGATGCTCTGCCATTGACGCCAACATCAACCATCAGAAATTCGTAATTTGCGTTTACTAGTGCCATCAATATAATGGAAAAGTTCTTCTTATAATTGAAATAATACGACCCTGACCCAGGAGGCTTCGTTATATTAATGTGCTTTCCGTCCATGGATCCGATGCAATGAGGAAAATTCCAAAGTTCCTTAAATTGTTTGGCCTCTCTTTTCCATTCCATTTCATTCGTGGGGAGCTAGAAAAATATTTAATGAATTAATTATCATAACAACCTTATTCTTTTAATTGTTTGTTTTTAAATTATTGTTTTCTTTTCAGAGTGCTGAATGTCCAGACAATACAGACCCACCCAAGAAGAAAAAAGCATTGTCGAAAGAAGATGCTTTAATAAAAATGGCTTGTGAACATTTAAAAGAAGCCAACGACGATGCTACTGTATTGGCGAAAGGATGGAGTACGCAATACAACCAGCTATCATCAAAGCAAAAAATATTCACCCGAAAAATTATATCGGATGTTTTTTTCTACGGCTGTTTGGGACGCCTGAATGAAGACACTATACGTGACATTCAGTCCACTTAAGATGGGAATGGTAGGTCATCGACCCCTTTGTGGAGTGATGTAAGTACATCCTCGTTGCCGCAACAGCAACAAGTATGTTTTGTTCAATCACCAGCCGATTAACAACAATCAGCAATAGTTTACCCTCAACATCAGTCTATCGGATACGCAAATATATCAAGTGGAAGTCAAGAATATACCAGCGTCCAGCAGTTATTTGACACTTTTTCTCAAGATGGAGAGTAAAGATGTACATACATATGTATATTAAGTTCAGACTATATGAAATAAAATAAAATTATTTAAAACTCACCTTAATATTGTCTTTTAATACATGTATAATCGCTTCACAGGTTTCTATTACGATTTTCCCAATAGTTTGAGGTGCAATCAGGGTTGAAAATTTGAGATCCTCAAACGTTTGTCCACTTGCCAGAAAACGAAGTGTCAATGACAATCGCTCATGAGGAGAAATAGGGTCTCGTAGAACGGTTCTTTTTTTTAATTATCGATGGAATTACTTTATCCAATAATTCAATATAATTTTGTTTATTCATTCTCAAAAAATTAGTAAAATCGCACATTGATGATTGCTCCACCGCTTTTAATAAATTAAAATGCCCTAGTTCGTTTCTTCGCTCCGTGCAGGGACGGGTTAAGAATATCCCTGCAGCGATACCTCTCGCTTGTCGTAAAAGGCGACTAAAACAAAGGTAAACAAAAATCACATCTAGGCAATTTAGAAAACACCAAGGTGAGCCTAGGGACACATATACCACCATTAAACTGCCCCACAAGTGTAGATGCAAATCAGTGGGTTGACACGACTGGAGATCACCGGTGTTGTAAGAGTAAGATCAAACAAAAAAAAATCTGGAGCATGCCTGTGTCACAAAAAAAAAAAAAAAAAGGAGGCCGAAAAACAATTGGTGCAAACAAATGCAAAAACACCAGCATTTGATTAGCCTCAGCGATTAAGTAATCCCAAACCGGGAAGCCTGCCGCTACTTTCTGAAGTCAAACCGGCGGACCCCACAAGGGGACCAGTAGGAATGCAGTTAAGTGGGAAGGTTATGGTCCTACACTTCTGACCATAACAACGCCGCAAAAATTGCCGCAGCAGCGGTGTCGGAGCTTGACATTTTAGATGTTTTCTATTCTGCAATAAACACACGATTGAATATTGTACAGTTTGCATGAATAGTGTATGGGGGAACGGTGATTGTGCATGCAGGCATGTGTGGTGTATGGGCCCTATAAGCTGCAAGCAACTCAAATGCTCAACATACAAATAACGGTTGTCGTTATTTTCGTGGAATGCAACTCCACGCAAATGAAATATCGCAAAATGAAGCGATATTTTCAATCAACTCAGTGGTATGAATTAATTATTACTGGTGTTTTTGTACGTACATATTTACGTACTACATATTATTTTTTTTCAAGTAAAGAACTGAGAAGAAATCTGCTGTTTCCACGTCATCGCAAGTGGCAAGTTCTGATACAAATTTATTGACGTATACGTATCATATTGTATATTCGCACATACTAAATTCCCTGTCGTAATTTGAAATAAATATTTTCCAGTAAACGTAGTAAGAATATGCAAATGCAATCTGCAGTTGAAAGTAAAAGTACAGATAAGAGCTTCACCAACACTACAAATAATCACCCATCCACCAAAAATGACAGGTTCGTTTAATTAGCGTTCACGAAACGAACCCATATATTTAAAATAATATTGTTCCAGCAAGGTAATTTCAAATCCATCTATCTGAAAAGCACAAAGAAAGAGACAGGTTGATGTAATTCATATTTATTATACGTATTTATCCAAGGCTTCATTGTCCTAGAGCTGCTTTAAGTGAGTATTCAGAAAGTGAAGATGAAAACAATAGCGAGATACCGAGCCATCTTTCCCCTGCCAAAAGCAACAGGTTATTTTAAGAAGGAAACACAGTCAGTGAGGATTACGATGATGATCACAAACTAGTACCTCAAATTTTAATAGCTTTAATCCAGATAATGTTTTCCTTTCCAAAGATTTCTGTAAAGATAAACTTTTCTTCATCCACCAAAATATTAGAAGTCTAAGAGAAAATTTTTCTGAGCTCGTTTCCCATTTAGATTCATTTGCATGCATTCCTGAATTTATATTTGTGTCCGAAATATGGATTTATAATTTCGAAATTAACGATTATAGTATACCGGGTTTTAATTTCTTTGCAAATTGTAACGATAATTATGCAGCGGGCGGCGTTGGATGTTTTGTAAGGCATGAATATGATTGTGTTGCTTCAAATTTAGATTTCAAAAGTGCCGATGTCTTAAAACTATCGTTTATATTTAATAATGAAGACTATGTCGTCTACTGCGTATATATGATTTATAAAATTCAGCGCCTTGATCTTAATTGAAGAATTTTCCAATCTTCTAAGTAATGAAAAATCTAAAAATGTTATTTTTTTTGGCGACTTTAACATAGACATCTTAGATCTTAACAACGATTCTGTAGCAACATATTTAACTTTACTAGCGTCCCATGGTTTAGCTTCTTTTATAAACGAACCAACCAGATTGCAGTCGGGAAAGTGTTTAGACCACATCTATGGACGCTTCTCAAAAGTGTCTCCAAGGTTTTATGAGAAATGTGTCTTTGATTTAAATATAACCGATCATTCTATGATAGGATTGTTGGTTAATGCCTCCACTAAGAAAGAAGTTAAAGGGTCCCAACGCGACATTATTAAAATTGATTTCTCATAGCTCAGATCAGCTCTTTGTCTTGAGTTTAGGGAGGAAATATATACTAAACAGGATGCCTCCGAAGCTTATGATATATTCATTCTATCTCTTATTGAACATATTAATCGCTTCACTATCAGAATCAAACCAGTGAAATCTAAGAAAAAATTAAAGCCATGGATTTCTAGTTACTTGGTCCATAAAATTATCCTAAAAAATCGGCTTCGAATTAAAAGTGCAAAGCATCCTAACAACATCGCTCTTATCACAAGGTACAAGAAACTGTGTGCTCAATTAAAAAGGGAAATACCTTTTTGTAGGGATAGATTTTATAGTCAAGAGTTTAACTCTGTGCGAGGCAATCTAAGAGGTGAATGGAAAGTTGTTAATTCTATACTAAATAAATCCACATCATCCAAAATGCCAACTATTATTCATGTTGACGAATCATCAACCTCTGACAAATTTGAAATGGCTAATTTGTTCAACGAATATTTTGCTTCCATCTCTTGTAGCTCATCCTCGCGTAACAAGCCGCAATTGCATCATCCTCACTGTACTTCAAATTACTGCCCCGAGCATATTCAGGGCAATAGTTTTGTTTTCGAGTCAATAACCGCTTTTGAGGTCCTGAAAATTATAGGCTCTTTAAAAAACTCAAACTCATCCGGCAAGGATGGTATTTCAAATCGGACACTTAAGAAAATTGGATGTCTTATAGTTGATGTCCTTGCACATATATTCAATAAAAGTATATATTCGGGTATTTTTCCTCAAGCCCTGAAATGCGCGGATATTTTGCCTCTTTTCAAAAAAGGGCAAAAAGATAATATCTCCAACTATAGGCCTATTTCACTCCTACCTTCAATCAGTAAAATTTTTGAAAAGGCAATAAAAACTCGGGTTTGAAATTTATGCGCAAAATTAATTTTTTTAATCCTATTCAATATGGCTTCCAGAAGGATAAATCAACTGAGGATGCCTTACTTCGCTTTTGTTCTCATATCTTTGCAAATGTAGATAAAAAACTGTTTTCAGCTGGTCTGTTTGTTGATATAACCAAAGCCTTTGACATGGTTAACCATAGAATTTTGTTGGCAAAACTCGACAAGGCAGGCTTTAGAGGTTTTATGCTTAAGTGGTTTCAATCTTATTTGGAAAGCAGATCACAGTGCGTTAAGATTGACGATGTGAGAAGTAATTTGGAACATATAAACCTAGGGGTGCCCCAAGGATCTGTACTCGGTCCTTTGTTATTTTTAATTTATATTAACTCCCTATTTGAAATGGAGTTTAAAGGTGTTGCCACAGCGTTTGCTGATGATGTTGCTTTTGCGTACGGTTCGGATAGTCCCTTAAACTTAATATCTGACATAAACTTTGATCTTAACTTGCTGAGGATTTGGTTTGCTAAGCATAATTTATTGATTAGCTCTAAAACCAAAATTATGCACTTTAGTTTAGCAGCACAAAATACTTTTGGGTGCGATGTTTTCTTTCATACTCCTGAGTGTCACAAATTTAAGTTCCACTGTACCTCCTGTTGTTCTTCCTTAACCTTTTACGGTAATATGTAGTGAGAAATGCTTTTCAATTGAGGTAGTTAATGAATTTAAATACTTGGGAATAATCATTGACAGCAGATTAAATATTGTCAACCATGTTGCTGTACTAACAAATTATTTTCGGTCTACGCTAAGAACTTTTTTTACCTGCGGAAAGTTTGCTCTAACAATTTGTTGAAAATAGTTTATTATGGTATTTTCCACTCCAAATATGGTATTACATGTTGGGGTGGTATATATTTCAATAGATTACGGCCGTTGTTGATTTTACAAAAAGCTGTTCTAAGAAGAATATGCAATAAGTACCGTATGCATCCTAGTTTTTCGTTATTTCGTAATTTGAATATTCTTCCAGTTCGTCACCTCTATTGCCTTAAAGTGCTAAAAGATTTTTTTCTAAGATCAGGAAATATAAACTACAAAGTATTTGATAGTCACCGCTGCGAAGCAAATTTTTTTTACCAAGTACCTATACCCATTTATCGTACAACTGCATTCCGAAATTTTTACTCTGTAGTTTCGTGTCGCTTATTTAATAAACTGCCTATCAACATAAAAATAGTACATTCATCTGGCACATTTGGTAAACTTTTGAAATGCTGGCTTTTTAAATTTGAATATAATAACCTGGAGTCTATTTTAACCAACATGACCTTCTGATATTTTGCGAATTGAAGATTAAAGTTTTCTCTTGCTTTCGTTTTAGTAGTTAAGACTCTTTCTTTTTAAAAGGGTCACCCCACCCATATTTTTAAATATATACTATCGTATCACTGAAATGACATTTAACTCTATTTTGTTATAAATACCAAATGTCATTAATATTTCTCCTAAATTTATATCATATTTATATTTATATTGAGTTATGTAATGTTATATTCGAGCAAAAGTTTGTTGAAAAGTGGAGATGTGGTAGGCCATGGCTTTCAGTAGTTGAAGGAAAATCTTATTGCACGTGGTGTAAAAAGTTTTTCAGCAATAATATATCCAATTTAGATAGACACACTTACTCAAATCGACATCAATCCAACTCTGAATTTCAAAAAACACAATCGAAGATTGATGTTTCCTTCAAAAATAGTTCGGCATCAATTATAAAAGAAGAACAGTTAAGAAAAGAAAATTCCACAGTCATGATTTGTGTATTCCATAACTTGCCTTTGACGACGCTGGATCATTTGCCTGATCTTCTCCATTCGCTATACCCAAAAGAATTAAAAACGAAATGTAAATCTACAAAATCAACGCAATTAGTTGAACTAATTTCATTGTTTGCCAAATCAGAAATTTCGAATGACTTAAGAACTAGTAGATTTTCTCTTATCTTAGATGAAACGACAGATATATCCACCAAAAAGTGTCTCGTTATTGTAGCCAGATACTTTAAATTTAGTAGAGTTATAGACACCTTTTTTTGGTTTGATCGAACTAGAAAACTGCTCTACTAGTTCAATCTCAAAAGTTGTTAAGGAATATCTGGATATAAATCAAATTCCGCTTGCTAATTTCATTGGTTTAGCCACGGATAATACATCTGTCATGCGAGGAGAATAAAATGGGATTTGATCGCAACTTCAACAACTTGTTCCTAATTAATTTTATCTGGGATGTACGTGCCGTCATTCATTGCACTTATGCGCATCAGCCGCGGCAAAGGAAATTCCATCTGAAGTAGAACAGCTCGTCAGGAATATTTATTGTTTTTTCGCACATAGTACAAAGCGGCAGGCAGAGTTTAAGAAGTTTCAAAAATATTTCCAAAATCCAGAGCATAGAATTTTAAATGAATGCACGACACGATGGCTTTCATTTCTTTCAGCTATAGACAGATTACTGGAACAATGGGTTCCATTGCACCACTACTTCCTTCTTCTTTTAAGTGAAGACAAAAGTAACAAGCTGGAAAGTATCTGCAATGACTTTAGTAATAACAACAAATGCTATTTGTACTTTTTGTCATATATCCTTCTGCAAATAAACAAAATGAATAAAATATTTCAATCGGAAAAAACAGTCATCCACCTACTTTCGCCAATTTGAAAAAGCCACTTTTTGTGCATTATGGGTTACTTTGTTCGATCTAATTTAGTAACAAAAGAATGCGATATTGAAGATGCTAGTTGTCATCTTCCGCTAGAGTCCATGTTTTTTGGTGAAGAATTTATTCAACACTTGAGTCAAAACTCGTTTTCTGGCACTGAATTGATTTTTGTTAGAACTTGTTTCAAAAAATATTACATAAGTTTACTTAGACAAATAAGAAAACGTTTCGACTTTTCAAATCAAGGCAGACTAGAATTTTTAAAGTATATGAATCCAAAAGAAATACAAAATGATATTGGCCTTCAAGGTGTATCATGATGACGCATTTCCATATTACAGTGGATGTATTCTTGAATTAAGTGCAGAGTGGAGGCTCTTTATAAATTATAATCGAGATGTAATTGCTGATTTTGATGACGACATTGTTAAATTCTGGTCGGACTTAAAGTCTCAAAACAATGGCTTAGTTTACGAACTTATCAACATATATGCTAAATTTAGCAATATTACCGCATAGCAGTGCAGCAGCCGATAGATGTTTTTCGACAGTTAACAATATAAAGACTAAATTAAGAAACAATTTAAATGTAAAAACAGTAAACAACCTATTTTTTCTAAAGGTTTACTTTTGGAAAATAATTGTACTTTTGACCCACCATCAAAATTAATATCTTTTGTAAACCAGTATCGATTTATTGATTGCAAATTTGTTAACAATGCCATAAAAAGAATGTAATACATAAATGTACTTTAAATAATAAATTTGGGAAAAAAAATATTTTCGCTTATCACTTCAATTTACTGTGAAACACTACGGTTTTTGGAGCTATTCACTACAATTTGAAAATTGTAAATGTCCCCCCCTAGTGTCTGAGTCCGAAACGGTGGGAAATTTTTTGCTTGCAACAGGGTGCCATGACTCTTAGATCGGAAGAGGTTTAGATAGGCCTCACCCCTCGCCAAGGGAGAAGTTCATGTAGCCTGCACATGGCTTGGAATTGGTACTCATGGTGGCACTATATCACTTGAAGGGCGTTGGTTGACGCTATCAACCCCACGGTGGGATGGCAAGGCAGATGTTCACGTAAAACATACAAAGGAATCTGTCCCAATCTACTATCTAGCGAAACTAGGGAACGGGCTTGGAATAATTAGCAGGGAAAGAAGACCCTGTTGAGCTTGACTCTAGTAAGCCTAAGTTATTCACAAGGCAGTGTAAGGAGGCACAAGAGGTGCAGCATATGTTGGAGATAATTAATTTCATTTAATTATCAGCAATGAAATACCACTACTTTTATTGTTTCCTTACTTACTTGATTAAATGGAACGTGCAAAATTTTCTAGCCATTAGACGAATATATTTATATGTCTTATGGTATTAGTTCTTGATGCAAGCTTCTTGATCAAAATACCACGAGATTGTTATATAATTATAAACAAATTTCGATGAAATAGTAATGTACAACAATAGCACAATTTTACATTTTACAATAATTACGCACAGCTTGCACAGAGATATGATAAATTACAAATCTTACTACTGAAAAAAATCGTTTTGTTTCTACGTGCTTTCTTTATTTATATTTGTAATATTAGAGGAAAACTATTAACAAAAACCTCTATTTAAAAAAGGAGAGAAAAAAAAAAAAAAAAGAAGAAAAAATATATATACATATGTATATATAAATAAATAAATAATAGATAATAAAATAAATAAATAAGTAAATAAATAAATAAATAAATAAATAAATAAATAAGTAAATAAATAAATAAATAATAAATAAATACATAAATAAGTGAATTGATTAATAAGTAGATAAGTAAATAAATATTAGTAATTTTAAAAATAAATAAGTAAATGGAAAATAGGTAATGATATTAGAAAATAACAATGGAGCAACGAATAATAAATCATGGATAAATAATAAATAAGTGGTGAGAAATAATAAATTATTATAGAATAAATAACAGTGAAAATAAATAACAGTGATATATCATAGAAGAAAAAATTAATATAGATATGTAAAGGACTAAGTAATTAGAGTGGCGTAAGCTCAGTAACGAGTGTGTTGTCAACAGTTAGACATTTGGAAAAGAACTTCTCATTAAGAGTATCAATTCTTCTGGCAACTTGAGTGATGCCAGCTTGTTCGTGTAATATCTGTGTTGAAAAATCCCAGGGAAGGTTTAACATCATTTTAAGGACTTTATTTTGTGCTATTTGTAACTTTTTAATGTGTGTGTTTGCGCAATTTCCCCATACAGGAGAATCATAAGTAATTATTGCTTGAAAAACCACTTTAAACAATGTCAGCTTGTTTTGACAACTTAGCATTGATTTTCGATTAATCAGGGGATATAACATTTTTGTGGCTATGTTTAATTTATTTAAAGTATTTTTAATGTGTAAGCCGAAGGTTAGTTTCGGGTCAAGGTACACCCCGAGGTACTTGACGGAATTATCCCATGGTATGTCGCAGTTATTTAAAGTTAAATTGCGTGGAGGATAATGGCAAAGCGATCTTTTTCTAGTGAAAAAGATTGATTGACATTTTTCAACATTAATTTTAACTTTCCAGTGCTTAAAATATTCATAGATAATATTAAGGCCATTTTGTAAGTGATTTGTAATAACATTTCCACTTGTATGAGATGTATACAAAGCCGTGTCGTCAGCATATAGTGCTATATGACAGTTTGGAATGTCAGGTAGATCATATATAAATATATTAAATAAAATTGGTGCCAGAACCGAGCCTTGTGGTACACCAGCAGGTACATTTTTCACAGAAGAAACCACGCTATTAAGTGAAACAACGAAGGTTCTGTTCCTTAAAAAGTCTTGGATAATTTTTGTGAGGTATTGCGGGCAACCGATTTTTATGAGTTTGTAAATTAAAGCGTTGTGCCAAACAGAGTCGAAAGCTTTTTCTAGGTCTAGTAGTATTAGCCCGGTGGACATTTTTCGATTTAAGCTTTGTTTTATTTCATTACAGATTCTTAAGACTTGATGAGAAGTACTGTGATGTTCACGGAAACCGAATTGCACTTGCGGCAGTAGCCTACTATTGTTCAGAAATGCATCCAGCTTGATTTTAATAAGTTTTTCTAAAATTTTGCTGAATCCATTGAGTAAGCTAATGGGCCTGTAGCTGTTTGGGCTGCTGTGGTCTTTTCCTGGTTTCAGCAATGCAATTACTTTTGCTTTTTTCCAATTTATGGGAAAATAGTTTAACTTAAAGCAAGAATTATAAATAAATTGGAGGTACTTTATTGCACTTAAGGGAAGGTTTTTAATAGTTGTATTATTTATGCCGTCGAAACCAGGCGATTTTCTATATTTCAGACGATAGATGATAAATTTAACATCATCTAAAGTAACGAGCTCGTTTGGCGGGAATGACGGACTTATTGCATTAAATGATACCACTTCTGATTCGACCTCAGATTCCATGTCAGATATATGATTTTGTGAGACTAAATGATTTTCTACAAAGATGTCAGCTAAAAGCTCAGCCTTGCCTATACTGTCTGTTATTAATGAATTGTTCCCAACCAAACTGGGAATTTGCTTATGTGTTTTTTTAATTATTTTGCTAATATTCCAGAATGGCTTGGAGCTGGGATCGAGTGTGCTAAGTTTTCTGTTCCAAATGTTGTTTCTAAGCTCTGCAATTTTCGTCCCAATTAAACGTGTTAGAAATTTCATTTCGCGGAAATCATTAATAAGGCGATATCTTTGCCATTTTCGTCTGATAAAATTTCTGGTTTTTATTAAATTTAATATATATCGTGGAAGACTGACAGATCTATTGCATAGGGTCTTTGTTGGGACTGCCATTTGCACACTATCCTTGATTTTGTTTTGCAGAAAACAAATTGAGTCATCGACTTGTCTACAAGTTACCACAGATTCTAAATCTAAGGGACAGTTGTTAAGAGCAATTGAGAGGTGGTAGCGAAATATATCCCAGTTTGCATTACTAAAATCTAAATATTGCACATTTAGAATTTTTGGACTAGAAAGAATATCACAGGTAACTGGAAGGTGATCAGAGCTTAGAGCATTGATGACGACAGGTGGAGTAAGTAAGCTAGAAGAGTTTGAAAGAAAAAAATCTAATGTAGAAGGTGTAAATCTGTGCGAAGAAGGAATATACGTTGGACTACATGGGTATGAGATTGTGAAATTATGCGACGCCAACAAATTATCTAAGACGTTGCCCCACGAATTAGCTCTTACACAACCCCAATTACGATGCCTGCAATTTAGATCACCGCCAATAATAAATCGATCATTACTGATTAATCGCCTTAAGTCGTTTTTCAGGCATTGGGCTTTGTAAGCATTAGACGATCCTCCAGGAAAATAAACAGAGAAAATTTTTAACTTTAAGTTATTTTCAAACGTAATTTCAATGCCAATATTCTCGATGACTGTAGTGTTTACTCTGGGCAATAAAGAATGAACAATACCTTTTTTTACTAAGATGGCAACTCCGCCACCAGTGTTGTTAGTACGATCAAGTCTATAACACACATAATTGTACGCACTACATGAAAACTTTACTTTGTTACTGAGCCTAGTTTCACATAACAAACATATATCAACATTAAGGTTAGAGATAAAATTTAACAATTCCATGCTTTTGTTGCGGATGCCTCTTGCATTCCAACATAAGAGCTTAATATTATTTTGTGTATTACTTGACATTGGAATATAGGTATTTACTTGCAAGCTGTGCTATAACATTAAATTGCTCAATTTTTGATTTACATTTTCCAAGTTTGGTGATCATTTCCATTGTTAGAGATGTAAGTTCTTCTTGAGAGAACAAGGAGCTTTCCGGAGATGAAGAGCTTTGGGGTACGGCTACGTGCACTGATTGCAGATCACGTTGAAGAATTTTTGCAGACTGGGATGGCACTTGCTGATGACGTGTCTTCGGGAGCGATGGAAAATCGTGCATGCTGCTGAAGTTAAAGGTCTTGGTAGGTTGTTGGTGCTGTGTCGAAGTGGTGCGAGTCAAAACATTAAGGCGGGTAGTTTTGTGTGACAGATTATCCCTGATTTGTAAATATTTCACTCGACTTTCACAAGCAGAATCAGTGGATTTATGATTACCACCGCAGTTTGCACATTTTGAGATGGCGGTAGATGTGCAAGTGCTAGTTTGATGACTCCCCGAGCAATTACCACAACAGGTTTTGACATTGCAGTGTTTTTCTCCGTGCCCAAACATTTGGCAGTTGTGGCACTGAGTTACTTTGTTTTTTGGGCGGCGCTGGAATTCCCACCTCACTTGGGTGCGAAATATTGTTTTCACACTTTTTTTAAGATCGGACAGTCGAATCGAACCATTTTCGAAATAGACGACGTAAAAAAAGTCTACAAATTGTTGGTGGTGTTTCTTGATCATTTTGATGTCTTTACACTTCAGTCCAAGAGAAATAAGTTCTTTTTTGAGAGAGTCTAGAGGGATCTCATCTAAACCGAAAAGAACAACTTTGAACGACCTTTCACTTTTGAGGTCGTGAGTAAAGAATTGGCACTTTTTGCATTTTAAGCCACTGCACACAGTATGGAATGAATCAATTGATGCACAGAACAATTTAATTCCTATTGAAATTTTTTTAATAAAGTAGTCACTTATTTTTAGATCTTTTAGCAATTGATGCACATATTCACTAGTTTTGTGTAATATTTTTATAGGGGGTACAGACATTTTCTTTGCTGGCAACTGGCTAACACTTGGAGACATATCGTCTTCATTGTCCGTGTCAGGATGGGATTCGAGAAGACTAAAATAATTGTCACTACGCGACATTTCAGGATTAGTCGTTCTCCTGTATTTGTTAAGCGAGGATAAGGAATCCTCAGATGCGTTAAGACCGCGCTTAGCTATGTTTATTTTTTTTGGAAAAACGAATTTGAGTTAAACGAGAGAGTAGGTATGACCGGCTCGTTCAAGAGTACAAACCCGAATGAAATAGTAATGTAGTTTTTGTTTACTTTACTATATTAATTGAATTTGGTATAACTCCAACACTCAGGTATGATCCAATTTAAGGACATTGCCAGGTAGGGAGTTTGACGGGGGCGGTACATCTCTCAAATAATAACGGAGGTATCCCAAAGCCAGCTCAGTGCGGACAGAAACCACACATAGAGCAAAAGGGGAAATGCTGACTTGATCTCGGTGTTCAGTACACACAGAGTTTATTGTAAGAGAATTTCTCTAATTACAAAGACCTTTCAAAGTTTTTATATCTTTATTAGCTTATTAAAAGAACAATAACTTTGAAAATTACAAAAAAAAAAACAACAATTTTTGTAACCAACACGTTTTGCCAAGACTGGACATTCTCATATTTCCTACCAATCCAGTAGTTAGTCACTACCCGCCACAAAAGGCTGATTTGGTTGAATTTTTTTCTAATTTTTCTAAATTTTTCTCACTAATAATGTGAATAGATTATTCAAAAAATATGTAAAACGGCACAATAATTTCAAAATTCCATTTTCCCGACCACGTGTCTCATATTTCATTTAGAACAAACCACAAGAACAATGCTAAAATTGAATGCCAATCAACACTGGTGGATGTCGAACATCGCGCGGTAACAACAAACAATTTGACGTCTTTTTCAGTTCCCCACTCAAATTGAAATCTGACATCATTCCTACGTGGTTTCATACAATACTTCAATTCTATCACACAATTCGTAGCCACTTCGTACATTCGTCGAATCCGACTATCTTTACCCTGTTGGCGGGTAGAGGTTGATCAATACTAATATATTGAGATATTACCTGATATGAATATATTCGTTATTGAGTATTATAATATCTAAAGCGGTACGAAATATCGCTAGTATTTGTGTATTCCATAGTGAAGGAGATGGTGGTTGGATTAGTGTGGAGTTCGCAGTTCTGAAATTTTCTTAGATATTCGCTTTGGATATTCATTTGTGTTTAAGGAATCATGTTGTGAAATGAAGTATAAGAAAATAGGTTTCATACTTTAAAAATAAGATTATGTGCGATATTATTAAATATTATTGCAAACATAAGGTCATCTACGAATTATAATACTTTGTTTTTTTTTTTAATTTCTAAAATTAGTTTGGTACTATCATTATTTCGCACAGTGTATTTTCTGTTTCATTCTGTGTCATTCGTACCCATGCCTATGGGGTATGCATTTGTGGTATGTATTAGTTTATTCGCACTGGATTGTCAAAGTAATCTACCTCATATTGATGAATACCAAAGTATTATAATATTTGAGGTATTTGTATTAGTATGACTTGGATTCATATAGTAATCTGGTGTGTTTTGACGAATATCAATACATCATGATATCTAAGATATTCGTATTAGTATGACTTGGATTCATATAGTAATCTGGTGTGTTTTGACGAATATCAATATATCATGATATCTAAGATATTCGTATTAGTATGACTTGGATTCATATAGTAATCTGGTGTGTTTTGACGAATATCAATATATCATGATATCTAAGATATTCGTATTAGTATGACTTCGATTCATATAGTAATCTGGTGTGTTTTGACGAATATCAATATATCATGATATCTAAGATATTCGTATTAGTATGACTTCGATTCATATAGTAATCTGGTGTGTTTTGACGAATATCAATATATCATGATATCTAAGATATTCGTATTAGTATGACTTCGATTCATATAGTAATCTGGTGTATTTTGACGAATATCAATATATCATGATATCTAACATATTCGTATTAGTAAAACTTAATATGTGGAAATATTAGTAATATCTTGATGAATACTAATATATTCGTCTCATCTCTACTGGCGGGCAGCGTGAGTCGGCGATCGCGCCGCCTCCCAAACGTCTGCCGCGCATGAGATGGGCTCTTTCCAAGGGAAAGGCCAATAAGTCGATGCCATCCGCCCCTGCGCCCTCGCCCGCACAAGTTCCAGCGCAGAAAACATCTGCATCCAAGCCAGGCACACTGCCTAGTGACGGCTTGAGCCTTCACGGCGTTATAAACAAATGTGCTGACATGAAGTTGGCCGTTGTCGGCTTAATTTTGGACCGCCCGGAGTTTGGCAGCCGCATTGCGGAGCTGGCTGGGCACTACGAGGCGCTCGTTCTGGGATAGTCCGGAACGAACGAGCACCTGCGTGGGTGGCTTGAAGCGCCCTTCCTTCTACTCCCTCTTCCGGAATGCCTACCAGTCCAGGGTGTAAGAAACCCCAACTGGGAGCAACCCAAAAGAATTGTCAGGGCGCTTTTTCAATAATGGTCGATCTAGGCGTCAAAATTAGTAGCTCAGTATGGCCTATAGGCGGTGCCTGGCTGGGTACAAACGTATGATTGTAGATACTCAGTGTTGGGACTTTACCACTATTGTGGTAGATCTACTACGATTTTGTGAAATTTTCAAGTCTACCACATTTACTACTCAAAGTATGAAATCTATACCACTCTTTTGAATTCTTCATGTTTCTCTTTCCCAAGTTCTGTTTCGCTTCGCAAATATACTGTTAGCAGTTCATTATTTGCACTCAAAACGACTGATAAAGATAAATTGTTTAACCCTTCCATAAATTTAATTAACTTTTATAATAAGTTCAAATATAGGTATATGAATGGTTTATTTATTCACAAGGATGAGTAGTCAGTTTTTCTGCTTTCTTCTTTCAGTGGCGCTACGGACCGGTGTAGGCTTGGGTCTCAACCAACAAACGTCTCCGTCCAGCGCGATCTCCTGCCAGCCTTCTCCAGTTACGCACATCAAGTAGGTTGAGGTCCTTTTCCACTTGTGTGCGCAATTTGTGTACTTTTCTCTCGAAAAGACCAAAAGTTTCCTCATCCGCTTTCAACAGCGTCCATGCTTCTGCACCATAAAGCAGGACTGGGATGATTAAGGTATTGTATAAAGTCAACTTCGTCCTTCGAGAGAGAGCTCTATTACTCAATTGCCTCTTGAGCCCAAAGAAACAGCGGTTGGCAAGAGTTATTCTGCAGTTGATCTCGGTACTGATGTTGTTGTCCCTATTTATTGCAGAACCGAGGTAGACAAAGTCTTTGACTACCTCGAAGTTCATACTGCCCATTGTACTTCGTTTTGCCCTCATTTACCACTAGACTCATTTTAGCCGCCTCCGCTTCAATGCCAGCAAACGCCTCATTGACGGCTCGATGTGTTCGACTAATCACCTCAATATCATCCGCGTAAGCCAGCAGTTGAACGGACTTCTGGAAGATCGTACCTCTGCTGGTTTTTTTTTTTTTTTTTTTATAATTTGCGCGCGCAAAAGGGGTTATGACTACCCTTAAGTGTCCGGAATCAAGACACAGCACGGGCCGAAGGTATAGAGGGAGAAAGGGAGAGGAGGTACCTGTGCACATTGGTCCTAAATGTCTGTGGATTGTAGTGAGTAGGAAATATAGGGCTGGGAAGAGCATTCCATAAACGTGTTGTGCGGCTGAAGAACGAATCCCTGAACTTAACTGTACGTCCGAAAGCAGGCTTAAGGGTAAACTGATGAGCATTCCTGGCAAGACGAGTATTGCGGGTGAATTCATGGAGATGAGGAATGCAATTGGCTAACTCATTTGAGCAACGGTTGTTAAAATAGCGATAAAATAGTGACAAGGAAGACACATTACGTCGGTGTTCAAGCGAGTCAATTGACTTTGCGATATTAGTGTCTCCTATAAGTTTTATCGCTCGCTGTTGTATCCTATCTAGTAGGTGCAGTGAAGTTTTAGGGGCACCAGACCAGATATGAGCGTTATACTCAAGCTTGGGGCGGATGTAGGCCTTATAAATTGAAGCCAAATCAGAGGGGGTGAAATATTTCTTGCATCGTTTGAGGAAACCTAGACATTTTGCCGCGTTTTTGGCGATTTCAAATATGTGATCATTCCAATTAAGTTTGGTGTTGATACACATACCAAGGATGGAAAGTTTTTCGGTTTCGTCGACACAAGCGCCGCTCATGGATAGTGGCTGATTATTATGGGTTCGCTTTAACGACAGTAGACAGCATTGAGTTTTAGAAGCATTGAATTCTACTCTATTATTTTTACCCCAATCGATTATGCTGTCAAGATCGGAATTCAATGTGCTTGACATACGCTGCCGTTCCAGTTCTACGGCCGAAGAGCAGGGACGTGAGTCCTGGAACGAATATGAAAAGCTGAGAGTACTGTCATCAGCGAAGGAGTGGATTGGATTAGAAGTAACAGATAAGAGATCATTTATAAAAATGAGAAAGAGAGTCGGAGACAAAACAGAGCCTTGGGGGACACCAGCATTTATTTGGTGAATATCAGACTTGAACCCATCCAAAACAACTTGAATTGAACGGTTCGAAAGGTAATTTCTAATCCATAGAAGCAGAGATTTATCGATGCCATAAGCACGCATTTTCGACAAAAGAGCCTGATGCCAAACTCTGTCAAATGCTTTTGAAATATCAAGCGCAACGATCTTGCTTTCGCCTTGATTGTGCAAAGATTGGTTCCACTTTTCGGTGAGATATGCCATCAAATCACCAGTGGACCTGTTGCTGCGAAAACCGTATTGCCGGTCATTAAGAAGCTTCCGCGATTCAAGATATTTCATAAGCTGACGGTTTATCAGCGTTTCCATGACCTTGGAAAGAAGGGACGTTAGTGCTATGGGTCGGTAGGAGGAGGGAGACGAAGATTCGCCCTTTTTGGGGACGGGCTGGACAAATGCTGTTTTCCATCTACTCGGAAAGAGACCCGAAGAGTAGGACAGATGGAAAAGCTTACACAGAGGTTTTGCCAGCGCAGAAGAACACCTCTTCAGAAGTATTGGGGGTATACCATCCGGGCCAGCGGATTTGTGTATGTTGAGATCTTTTAGTACTCTTGCAACTGTACGAGTGCGGAAATGGATTTGTCCCATGGTGAAATCAACGCTCTCAAGTACAGGCGGAAACAATGTGGAATCTGGTAGCGTTGAGCTACACGCGAAATGTGCAGCAAGCAGATTGGCCTTGTCTAAAGAGCTGACAGCTGGAATGTCATTGTAAATGAGCGTGGGAATTGAAGACGAGGCTGAATTCTTTACGTTTTTCACGAACGACCAAAAGTTTTTGCTACCCTTGGGACATTGTAGCACTTTCTGCCTCAACTTTTGTTCGTGGAAGAATTTTACACGTCTAATTAATGCATTGCAGTCATTTCTGGCCCGTTTAAATTGTTTCCGGTTTTCCTCAGTACGGTTGTCCTTGTAATTCCGGAAACTCAACTCTCTCAACCTGATGGCCTCTTTACAGCTCGAGTCATACCACGCATTTTCTTTGGGTTTGATACTCTTCATTCTGTGAGGAATGAAGGATCTCATACCCAGAAAAAGAATGTTAGTGATCATATCAGCAGCGGCATCCACGTCACTATCGAGGAAACATAGTGACCAGTTAAAATTCCTAAAAAAGTCGTTAAGGCCGCTCCAGTTGGCTTTCTCGTATAGCCATACTATTCGGAATTTGCAATACTATTAGGAATTTGTTCTCTAACTGTGTGGGGTGTAGACGAGAAATTAGCTGATACGACACAGTGGTCAGACGAACCTAGGGGCGATAATATTGCAACAGAGTATTTGTCAGGATGAGAGGTGAGAAACAGGTCCAAGGTATTGGGGGAATGAACTGCAATGTCAGGTATTCGTGTAGGCTCATTTACTAGCTGGGTCAGATTATTTACCTCAGCAAAGATCTCCACGTACCGTCCTTCGGGTGTTGTCTGGCATGAATGTCGAAGCCAATTAGAATTAATTGCTATCCAGGTTTGGACTTCTATAAATAAAACAGTAGTGGATTAAATGCTAACGGACATGGATTTTTAGCCATAGGAAATTAAATTCCGGATTGGAACATTGGCCGTATTGTGGCTGAAGTTGGTAAGCTACATCACTACGAATATAAAGGGCGAGACCGCGGTGGAGAAAGAAAAGGGGCACCAAGCTATATCCAGGCAGGTTCAAATCCGATAAATCGGAATTCTCTCCTACCTGTGTTTCACTCAGTGCCAAGATAGCTGGTTTATACAGGGACAGGTGGACGTATACAGCGAATAGATTCGTTCTTAGGCCACGGATATTACTCACATCAACCCTGAATTTTTCCATGGTACAAAACACAAGCACCAAAGGAACCAACTCCGACGTTTAAAAGATGGTAAAGCAGAATTGAGAAGTGCAAATTTCAAATAGCTTCCCAACATCAAATCGATGTAGGTGTTATGCCCATACACCGATTTGGATTGGTCCACCAACAATTTGCACTCTTGGTTCTGCAACGTCAGATGCTACGCACTCTCGGTCATTGCGCTAACCCATTTGATGAAATCAAACGGGAGTTGCGACCGAGAATGCGCAGCCGTGGCTTGTGAAGGGAGGGACGAGAGGGAGCGGGCCGTATGCACTCGATCCAAATCACTTCACTTGGCACTTGTTAATTGTTTTTCTCTTTTTTGTTTTTCCTTTTTTTTTTTTTTTTTTTTTTTTTTTTTTTTTTTTTATTCACTCGCGAGGGGTGGTGGGTCCGCGAGGAAAACAAAAAAACAAAGTAAACAAAGTAAAAACGAAAAACACAGGCTAGTGCACGCGTCGGAGGATGGCACGGTACTGGTGACTTCTGAGTTTCGCAAGATCTTCTCGAGTATTAAGTTCAAGACAGCGCGTTGCCTTGCCTAAAACCTTTTTTGACATTTAAGGTCTCGGTTAGTTCTTTGCCGACCTTGATGGAGCAGGGAGAGTTCTTCATCGTCATCCTACACAATCTGACGAGTTTGGTAGGGATGTCAAAACTAGACATGGCTTTGTATAGCTCGTCTCTATGCACGCTGTCATATGCGGCCTTGAAGTCGATGGGTCTTGGGTCTTTTTCAGGATCTGCCGCAGTGTGAAGATTTGGTCTATTGTGAACTTCCCTGGCCTGAAACCACACTGATATGTACCTATCAGGTTGTTGACGAATGGTTTCAGGCATTCACACAAAACGGTCGAGAAGATCTTGTAGGCGATGTTAAGGAGACTTATTCCTCTGTAGTTGATGCAGTCAACTCATCGCACAGATGAGCTGGTGCATCCTCCCTACCAGATCATCTCCAGCTGCTTTAAACAGTTCCGCGGACAATCCGTCCGCTCCAGCAACTTAAGTCAAGTCTCGGTATTGCTATCTTGACTTCGTCAAAGTCGGGGGGACGGATTTCTTGTGTATCGTCGTGCAAATTGAGTGGAACATTCTGCCTGACAGCGGTATTTGGGTCCTCGTCGCTGTTTAAGAGTCTGCAGAAATGATCCTTCCATTCAATTCTCAGCATCGACTGCGATTCTACTACCAGTTGTCCATTTTCGTCCCGACGGGCTTCAGTCCGAAATTTATATCCAACTTTACTTTCTTACTTTCTGGCAAAACTTTCGGACTTCAATCCTGATATAGCACCTTTCCATCTCTTCGACCGCGCGCTTCTCATGCTCTTTCTTTTTGAGAAGGCGGTTCTTTTCCCTCCTCTTCCGTTCGTAGAGCTTACGAACAGCTCTCGTTGTTCGATGCAGCATTGCGTTGCAGGCGTCTTGCTTGGCTGCATGGGCCTGTCTGCATTCGTCGTCAAGCCATGAGTTTTTCCAGGGTGGTGTTGTAAAACCCATACATCAGTGGCAGCTTCCTTGATGGCTTTTTAACAACATTTCCAGTCTTCTTCTATGGTCAGTGCAGGCGATGTCGAACTTTCAGAGAGATTCGGTCGGTAAAGTTCCTAGCGATCGTTTGCGATTGTAGCTTTCTGACGTCAAACCGTGGTGTTCTTTCCCGACTCCCTTGTTGTTTTGATATCCGTGTTCTTACCGTGGCTACAACAAGGTTGGCTCCTCGGAACGTTCGGACATCGAGAATACTGGAGGAGTGTCTGACGTCAATCGCAATGTGATCAATCTGGTTGACGGTTGATTGATTACGGGACCGCCAGATCCCTTTCTGGATGTTGAGGTGTGGGAACCGCGTACTCACTACAGAGAGGTTCCGCCCCGAGTCGAAGTCCGAAGCCTGGGTCCGTTCCCGGATGTATTGTCGTGCAGTTTGTGTTTTCCAATGACTCTAGCAAAGATTTCTTCTTTTCCTAGCTGTGCATTAAAATCTCTTAGAATGGTCTTCGTGTCGTAGCTGGGTCATTGGTCGTATGCTCTTTCTAGGAGATCATATAAGTCAACTCTAATGTTACTGAATTTAGCCTTGATGCCGATTGTTATGAGACGCTCGCTTATGAATTTGAAGCTCAGGATATGTTGCATTAGTCTGCCTCGAACAACAAAAACACATCCAAATAAGCGCTGCCTTCCCCCTCTGTAGCAATCGCCGTGGTAGAATTTGCAGTTTTTCATCCTCCTTTTGCCCGGCTCATTCCACCGCACTTCTTGGGTTGCGGTAATGTCTGGTTTGTAGCAGTCAAGAGCCTCTGCGAGTTCATCCGCTGCACGTGGTTTGTTAAGGGACCTCACATTCCACGTGCAGATCCGAAGTTCATAGTCCTTCTCCGTTAGTAATTCCCAAAGGGAATCTCCAAATGGCACCGCGAGGAGGTGGAGATAGGACTTGCCGTAAGGTGTTCGTCTGCGGTGGCTCTTCTCGTTTTTTGTGGAACTAACATCCGTCGGATAAATGTTACCCCTACGAGGCCTTTGTTAGCCTTTACCATCCGAGTAGTCAGTAACACGCTTTAATGTATTTTTAAGTGAAGTTTTTGTTATGTTTGTTCTTAGTTTTACTCTTAATGAACTGATATATTTGAGGTTATGGTAATGAAATATATATTTGTTTTTGTTGTATAAAGTTTACTTTGCTATTTCATTTCCATTGAATTAAATCTACCACGCTTTTTTTTCTGGATCTACCACACTTCGAAAATTTTAAGTACCAACACTGAGCCCGTACACTTTGCCCCAAAGATCGTCCCTATTCAGCCCAATTAGGAAGTCCTCAGCACTCTTTCAGACTGCTCAGAAATTAAATGAAGACTGACTACAGGAACTATCCTGTGAAGTATACTCTTAAATTCCTTCTCCACATGCGATTGGTATTGATTCGACGAAAGTACGAAGTGGCTGCGAATAATATGATGGAATTCAAATATTGTATGAAACCACGTAGAAATGATGTCAGATTTCAATTTGAGTGGGGAACTGGAAAAGACGTCAAATTGTTTGTTGTTACCACACTTGTGCGCGATGTTCGACATCCATCAGTGTTGATTGGCATTCAATTTTAGCATTGTTCTTGTGGTTTGTTCTAAATGAAATATGAGACACCTGGTCGGGAAAATGGAATCTTGAAATTATTGTGTCGTTTTACATATTTTTGGAATAATCTATTCACATTATTAGTCATGAAAATTTTTCAATCAAATCAGCTTTTTGTGGCGGGTAATGACTAACTACTGGAATGGCAGGAAATATGAGAATGTACAGTCTTTGCAAAACGTGTCTGGCTACTCAAATTGTTGGTTTTTTTTTGTAATTTTCCAAGTTATTGCTCTTTTAATACGCTAATAAAGATATGAAGACTGTGAAAGATCTTTGTAATTAGGGAAATTCTTTTACAATTTACTCTGTGTGTACTGAACGCCGAGATCAAGTCAGCATTTGCCCTTTTGCTCTATGTGTGGTTTCTGTCCGCACTGAGCTGGCCTTGGGACACCTCCGTTATTATTTGAGAGATGTACCGCCCCAGTTAAACTTCCCATCTGGCATTGTCCTTGAATTGGATTATACCTGAGTGTTGGAGTTATACCAAATTCAATTAATATAGCAAAGTATTACTACATTACTATTTCATCGAAATTTGTTTATAATTATATAACAAACTCGTGGTACTTTCATCAAGAAGCTTGCATCAAGAACTGATACCATAAGACTATATATATATATTCGTATAATGGCTAGAAAATGATACACGTTCCATATAATCAAGTAAGTAAGGAAACAATGAGAGTAGTGGTATTTCATTGCTGATAATTAAATGAAATTAATTACTCGTATCTCCAACTTATGCGACACCTCTTATGTCTCCTTACACTGCCAAACTAGAGTCAAGCTCAACAGGGTCTTCGTTCCCCGCTAATTATTCCAAGCCCGTTCCCTAGTTTCCCTAGATAGTAGATTGGGACAGATGCCTCTGTGTGTTTAACGTGAACATCTGCCTTGTCGGCCTAATTTCACGGTGGGCCATCCACGAGGGGTTGATAGCCTAGCGAAAACTGAGTTTGCGTGTGAACACATCCTGTCAATGAGTGACGGCGCAGTGAAGACGCTGCTCAAGTCACATACTTCACCCTCGTACCTAACCCCCATAGCATATAATGGGCACACGCACAGAACATGCACCCAATTCTCGAAGGGAGAACCACACCTACAACCGGCCTCCTGACTGAGACGCATCCTATGTAGAAACGCATTCATGGACCCATGTCCCGTCAGAGTTCCGGACTCCTGCTCATGAAAGAGACAACCTGCAGGAAACGATATGTAACCCTACCCGTTTGGGCTTCGATCCATCTGGTCTCCCATTCAGATAGAACGCAGCCACCTACCCGACCTGTCAAGTAATCAGTCTCCACTGGTTAACTGCAAGCCTCTTTTTACCTTGAAGGCAATACCTCTTTTAATGATCTCAAATTCAAGAGGAGGGACTCCCAGGAGAACCTGCAATGCGGCAGTGCAAACTGTCCGGCACATAGGCAAACAGGCTAGAACTGCCTTTTTCTGGCATTGCAGCACGTGGTTACGGACCGATACAGAAATGACTGAATCACAACACACCGATGCTCCAAAAGTTGTACAAGCAACCAGGAGACCGGAGTATATGGTACGAACAGCACGCCTCCTCAGGCCCAAGGCCGTCCTAATAACCCGCCTAATCTGTTCGACCACGCCACACATACGGTCACCCAGATTCACAAGATGAGGCATAAACCTCATCCTTTCATCCACTGCGAATACCAAGATATTTGACTTCCGTCACATACCTGATACTCACCCCGTTCATGCGCACCGTCGGATGTCGACTGTCTGCCAAGTTGCCCTTAAGCAACATTGAGACAATCTTTTCTTCGGCCACACTCACTCCAACGCTTATGCCCCAATTTTGAATGATAGGCAGAACCCGCTCAGCCTTCCTTTCGAGCTCGGCTCTAGACTGAGCATCAAGTGTCTGCATATGCACAACACTTAGAGTGTGTGCTTAGCGTTTCTAGCAGAGGTTCCATATAAATGGACCGCAAATGCGGACACCCACGCTCAACATTCACACCGGCTCATTCACACCAGAAACAAAGGCTCTCCTACCGTCTCTTCCAGAGACTAATTTCCCGGCAGCCTAGCTCCTGTAGCCTAGCTAGCACCCAATCCCAACTGAAGTAATCAAGGGTTAAAGGCGCCCTCAATAAAGACGCCCAAGACTTGGATCTGTTGTTCGCGTCGTTAACATGGGTTTTAATAAAAGTCCATGCATCCTCAACGCTCTTTCCTTACCGGAAACCGAATCGAAAGTGGAAAATATCGGCCACGATTTTCTGGAGTCTTTCCAGCCAGCCACGATAGGGCCGCGGATTGTTCCTCGGTTTTTCGGGGACTTCAGAAGAACAATGACCTTAGCCCCCTTCCAGCTCGACGGGAAATAGCCCTCGCCAACGCATCCCCCATACAGAAATACCACGTATTCGGCGCATACCTTCCAGATGGTTTTGACCATATTTTCGGTGATTCCGTCACGACCAGGCGATCTCTTGGACCGGAGAAGCGAGACCGGGGTGCTTATCTCGTCCAGATTGACCTGCGGTGGTGTTGGTAGTTCTTTCTCCGAGGAGACCTCGACACCGTCCAACCTAGGAAAGAATTCCCCTAGCAGAACCCTAACAATATCTACCCAACCATAAACTATGGAGCTGCCATTGTGTAAACAGCCTACGCTGGAATCCCTATTAGAACTCCTGCACATCCTGTACAGTGTTGGGACTTTACCACTATTGTGGTAGATTTACTACTATTTTGTGAAATTTTCAAATCTAACACATCTACTACTCAAAGTGTGAAATCCACCACTCTTTTGAATTCTTCATGCTTCCTTTTCCCATGTTCTGTTTCGCTTCGCAAATACACGGTTAGCAGTTTATTATTTGCACTCAAAACGATAAAATAAAATTGTTTAACCCTTCCATAAATTTAATTAAAATTTATAATAAGTTCAAATATATGTATATTAATGGTTTATTTGTTCACAAGGATGAGAAGTCAGTTACACGCTTTAATGTATTTTTAAGTGAAGTTTTTTGTTATGTTTTTTTTTAGTTTTTCTCTTAATGAACTGATATATTTGAGGTTGTAGTAATGAAATATATATTTGTTTTTGTTCTATAAAGTTTTCTTTGCTATTTTATTTCCATGGAATTAAATCGACCACAGATTTTTCAAATCTACCACGCTTTTTTTTCTGGATCTACCACACTTTGAACATTTTAAGTCCCAACACTGGTTTCTGGTATGAATGAGTCGGTTAGTGTGAATGTTGAGCGTGGGTGTCCGCATTTGCGGTCCATTTAGAAACGCTAAGAACACACTCTCTGTGTTGTGCGTATGCAGACGACCGCTTATTTAATTTAATTTATTGATTTATCAAATACATTGTACATATAAGGCAAAAAGTCTTTTAAGTATGTACAAACTTATTAAATGATTTCACATTAATACAAAGCAAAAATAATAAAAAATAATAATAAGACAAAAATAAAAATGAAAGTAAAAATATATACAAAATAGTGTAAGAGTGAGTTCTCTTTGCTACCGGTTATTATCATAAAAATCAAGGACTTTAGGTTTAAAAACATTTATGTTGGTCGTTAACTTGATATTAAGGGGCAGTGCATTCCAAAGTCGCACCGCATAGACAATGTACTGGCGGCCAGTTGTTATGTATTTGTATCTAGGTAATATATGCTGTAAAGATCGATGACTTCTTGCGAAACGAATTTTTCGAAAAAGATGCGTTGGTTCTGTAAATTATACACCGAATCCTTAGTATTTTAGTTCATTTATTTGTTGATAGATTCACAAGGTGTATAAAATATGAGGTTACTCTTCCTAAGCGCGTGATCAAAAAGAAAGTGGTGACGTCTTGCGTATGACAGACGTCGTCGGAGGTGTTGTTTGAGGATGTTGGGTGGCTAAGGTCATAACACATTGCATCTCCCTTCCGAAGCCCTGCTCTTCCGATGTTAATATGTAAGGCGCTCCGGTGGCTTGGTAGTTCGACCAGATCTCGTTTTGTAGCCGGCTGCTGCGGGTGCACTAGAAAGCTGAGTATTATCTGTGGGAAGAATAGGTGAATTGGTTAATGGAATAGCTAGAGGGTCAGTTGATGAGTTTGCCCGTTCTGGAGTTTTACAGGGATAGGTTGGGGTTGGTTCGGTTTTGGTTGGTCTGTTGTCTATAGTAGATAACTGCGGTTTAGATTGACCCTGAAGGGTTATGTTTGTGTAGTTTGGCTGTGTTCGTATACAAGCTTTATTGGGCTTGATGTGGCTACTGTTGCATCGGTACTTGCTGCCGTTCCCGTCTTGGATTATGTATGACCGGGGGTGAACTTTCCTTTCAATGATAGCTGGTTTCCACTCGTGTTTTGAACTGTGTCTTGTTAGTATCTTTTGGCCCTTAGAGAATTCAACGTTACCGCTCGCGCCCCTGTTCGCATATCTCGCTTGTCTTTGCCGTTCTGCTCGAAGGGATTCAGCGACGTTCTCCAGTTCTCCAGTTGAAACCAGTGAGGTCACGGTCATCGGGATGAGTGATCTGATGTTTCTGGCATATAAGCGCTGGGCTGGACTTCCTACATCGCCTCTTGGGGTGTTCATGTAATTGATGATACCCAAGTGATAGTCTGAATTGTCGTAGTTACACTTTTTCAATATTCCCTTGGATATTTGAACTGCCTTTTCAGCAAGCCCGTTGCCTCTGGGGTGGTATGGGGAACTTGTGACGTGGTTGAACTTCCAGTCGGAAGTGAATCTCTTGAACTCGCTGCTGGAGTACTGAGGTCCGTTATCCGTCTCTAAGATTCTTGGGATTCCGTTTGAAGCAAATACGCTTTTTAAGATATCTATAACGTTGTTTGCTGTCGGTTCCCTGAGCTTGTTAAATTTGATGAAGCCTGAATAGCTGTCTATTACCACGACGTAGTCATCACCCTTGAAATGAAATAAGTCCGAAGCAACGAATGCGCTGCAGACGAGCGGGCGATGCGTGAAGCGGTTTTTGGAAAATGGTTTCGAGTGGTTTGTGGTCTGATTCGACGATTAGTTTTTTACCCCAAACGTACTGGTGAAATTTTTCACAGCCGAACTTTATCGCAAGAGCCTCTTTTTCCAATTGGGAATACCGTTGTTGGGTTGCTGTTAGCGCTTTAGAGGCATATGCGACCGGTTGGTCCTTTTGTAACAGTACTGCTCCCAGTGCAGTTGAATTTGCGTCAACCTGAAGTTTAACGTCGTCGTTGACGTTGTATAATTTCAGTACCGGTGGACTACATATGGCTGTTTTTAATTTATCGTAAGCTTGATCTTTTTCGCTGCTCCAATTCCAAAGGGTTGATTTTTCTAGTAGTGCTCGTAGTGGTGCTGTTAATGTTGAAAAGTTAGGTATGAACTTACTCAAGTATGTGAATTTTCCGAGGATTCTTTGTAATTCTTTTCTGTTTTTCGGTGACTTCAAGCGTCGAATCGCTTCTGTTTTGTCTGGATCGGCTACTATTCCATGCTCGCTTATTATGTGGCCTAGATATTTGATTCGCCTCTGTTCAAAGATTCATTTTTGTTTGTTCAGCTTCAGTCCTTTGGCGTTTAGGATTTTGATCACGTCCGATGTTGTTTTGCGTAGCCCGTCTATGGTCCTGGAATGAATTAAAATGTCGTCAATTGATATTTTTACATTGGGTAAATGTGAAAGAAGTGATTCCATGATGCTCTGGAACACTTACGGTGCGGATGATATGCCTAAGGGTAACCTCTTGCAGGCGTATCTCCCCCACGGGGTCGAAAAGGTGAGGATTTTTTTTGTTCTGTGAGTAACTTGCACTTGCCAGAAACCTCTCTTGCAGTCCAGAAGGGTGAAGTACTTAGATCCATTTAATTGTGCGGATATCTCTTCGAACGTTTGTGACGGCGCATTATATTTTTCTTGACGTTTAATGGGTCCATGCAGATTCTTATTTTATTATTTTTGCGGACGACTACCATGGGTGAAACAGCTGGGGTAGCTTCCTTCATCGGCTCGATGACGTTCAGTTTTACCATTCTCTCCAGTTCCTTTTTTACGTCGTCGCGGATTTTGTGTGGTATCCGTCGAGGAGGTGTTATATCGAAGGTTGGGTTTTTTATTAAGTCGATGTCGTACTTTCAAACACCCTAGTCCCTCAAATATGCTTTCGTGAATGAGTAGCTGGTTTACTCTGGCAATTAGTCCTAACTTTTGGCATGCATTGGCTCCAAGGATTGGTTTGATATCTTCGGCTACTACTTTAAAAGCGATTTTACAGTCTCGCCCTGCTATGGTAAATGCTTCTCCAAGTACCTTCATATGGTGGTTGCTCAAAGAGACAAGGTGCTTTATTTTGCTCTTACAAATTTTAAATTTAGTTTTATCAATTATCCATTTGGGGAGGACGTTGCACTGCGCACCGGTGTCCAGCTTTATTTTATACCTACTATCTTCGATAATGATGTCTTCTGAAAAGCTGTCGGACCCGGTTTTAGTTTCCACTATTGCGCCGATGAAAAGTGAATCGTCTGTGTCATCTTCCGTTTCTTCGCAGGTGTTGACGTGTTTAGGGTCTTTGTTACTCCTGTAACCGTGTTTTCTTGATTTATTCCTACAGTACTTTTCAAAGTGGTTCCTTCGGTTGCATTTTTTGCAAACGTGATTGTAGGCAGTGAATTTACGAATTTCGTGGTGTTTTCCGCAATTACGACAGTAGAATGATTTTGTTTTTTTGTTGTGTGCTTTTTTCACGAGATTTACTGATTTGTCACTTTCGTTGACTATTTGAGCCGATTGTTTTTGAGCCATTTCTGTTGCCTGGCAGAGTTGGATTGCCTTTGTGAGATTAATGTCTTCTGACAAGAGTTTAGTACGGAGATCATCGCTTTGGATTCCCAGAATGAGTTGATCTCTCAACAGGCTATCGGTGAGTGTTCCAAAAGCGCAGTTTTGCGCTTGTAGGCGGAGGCGAGATTTAAGCTCATCGATACTTTCGCCGTCCTTCTGTGCTATTTTATTAAATTTGTACCTCTCGAAAGTTGTGTTAATTTTTGGGGTGAAAAATTGTTCAAAGAGTGCTTTTACCTCGTTTATTTTTGTTTCTGACGACGTCGAAGGGTGTGAATTGTATATTTGAAGTGCTAAGTATCCTATTGCGGACATGAATGTTGCTACCTGGACTCTTTGTGGTTTAGTATCCATTCCTGTTGCGACTTCGAAGAACTCGTACTGCTGCCTCCAAAGTTTCCATTCATTGGCCATATCCTTTCCGTGCTCGATGACTATCGGTTTTGGCGGCCGTAGAAACTGACACGTGGTTGGCGTTCCTTGATCAGTGCTGCTGTCGGTCGTCGGCATTCTCGGGATCGTATGAAATTTTAATTATTTTATTGGAAAATAATTCGGGTTTCGGCACCATGTAAATTATACACCGAATCCTTAGTATTTTAATTGATTTATTTGTTGATAGATTCACAAGGTGTATAAAATATGAGGTTACTCTTCCTAAGCGCGTGATCAAAAAAAAAGCGGTGACGTCTTGCGTATGACAGACGTCGTCAGAGGTGTTGTTTGAGGATGTTGGGTGGCTAAGGTCACAACACATTGCAGGTTCTTTTGTTATAATTTTGTGGAATAATAATATGCCACGATATTTCAGTAATTCCTTTAGAGAACAATCTGTTATCTGTCATGTGTATTGGGCAATGTGTTCATATCTGCTGATGCCGTGTACATACCTTGCACAACAATTATAAGCGACTGTAAATTTCCTTTCAGAATCGTAGTCCATATTTGAAAATAGCTCACAGCCATATAATATTATTGGTAAAATATACGTCTTTACAAGTTTACGCTTAACATTTATTGGTAGAAAGTGTACTGTGGGACTAAGTCCGCGGAGAGCGCCGTAGACTTTAGATACAACATTATTTATATGCAACTTCCAACTGATATTCGATGTAAAGAAAATACCCAGGTTTTTGTAATGTTCAATAGGAGACCCATTCATATGAAGTGGCGGAAATGTGAGCGGTTGCTTACGTCTGTCGATGATTAAAGCTTTAGTTTTTGATGGGTTAAGACCTAGGCTATTAAGTTTAGACCACATAAACATTATTCGACTCGCTAGTTCAGCTATTTATTGCTTGAGAACATTGTTGTCTTGAAAACATAGAATACATTTGGACGTCATCGGCATAAATGTGGTAGTTACAGTATGAGAAACATGTTGAAGTATCGTTGATAAAACAAGAAAACAGTAGGGGACCACAGAGCCTTGTGGAATGCCTGAAAGGACTGATAAACACGTAGGGCAATTACCATGGAATGACACATATTGCAATCGATTTGAGAGGTACGATCTAATGAGTTTACAAGAAGAACTTTGAAAACGAAACTACGTTTTTAGTTTAGAAAGAAGTATATTATAGTCAACACAATCAAAAAAAAGTCCAAAAATACCATTATTTCCACCATATCACCATTCAAACCGGCACGGATGTCGTCAGACACTTTAAGTAGAGCAGTAGTGCAGTTATGCTTATAACGGAAACCCGATTGGAGTTCTGTAATTAGTTTCGAGCGATTAAGGTGTTTTTTAATTTGTTGGCTCGCAATAGATTCAAAAACTTTACTAAGGAATGGAAGTAGTGCGAAGTAGTGCAACATTTCGGGATGAAGATGCCTTCGGTAGTGGTATAACTTTTGCAATTTTCCAGCTATCAGGAAATGTTGATGTTGTAAGAATAGTGTTAAATATGTGGGTGATGTGATGGAGCATGAGCGGAAGAAGTATTTTTACGCAATCCGGATTAATGCCATCTGGTCCAATTCCCTTTGATTTTACATTTAGGATACTCGTACCAACGGAGATTTCATCGACACAACAAAAAGAGACTTTTCTTCTAGATTGATTGCACAATGACACAGAGGGGGGCGGTGTAGGTATTACATTTGATGTACTCGTATTTACTGGACATAGTATGAAGTTGGAGTTTAGTTCATGTACATTAATTACATCAGTTATCAACCTTTTCTTTGAGTTAATACCAATTTGGCGAATATTTTCCCAAAAATAGGAGTTTGAATTTCAGTTATTGAAAAGGGTTTTGTAATAGAGCATCTTGCTTTTACGTATAGGAGAAATAACAGAGTTGCGTACTTTCTTGAACACATTGAAGATTTGTGAACATTTACATATATCTCTTCCACCTCAAATATAGTAAGTCACGAGATTTCCTGAGACATATAACTGCCGGTGTTACCCAAAGAAGACAAGTTTTTCTTATTTTTAAATTTTAAAGGTACATGTGCTTTAAATAAATTAGTGATATGTTTATTAAAAAATCTTACTTGATCATTAACATCATTTGTAACATACAGTGGTGACCAGTCAATTCATTGGTAGTCATTAAACAGAGCTCCTACATTTATATCTTTAATACTGTAAAACTGCACATTTTTGTCTTTGACAGGAGGAGAAAATAGGTCTATAGCAATAAATATTAAGTCATGAAATGAAAAGGCAGATGCAGAAAGTTCGTCGTAAAGCAGTATGAGATTTTTATCGGAAGTCAAGCAAATGTCAGGTAGAGTTGGGGAGCAGTTAGGCTTATAGTGTGTGGGTTGCATAGTGTTGGCGAATGACAGGTCAAATGATTCCATGGATTCTTTAAATTTTCGGTTATTATTGTCTAATATGTTAAGATTAAAATCTCCACACACCATCACGTCAGTATAAAACGGGGTTAACGTCACTAGTACATTAGAAGCAAGAGTTGAACTAGCCACATGTGAAGGCATATAGGTGCACCCAACTAACTTTTTACCACCCCTAAGAACAACTTCAACGAAAATGTATTCAAAAACATCTTCCACTGAAGATTTTTTAACCACATTGAAGCTTAGGGACTTTTTTATGTACATTCCGACACCTCCGCCTACTTTTTTTTTTCTATCGGCTCTTACCAGTCGATAAGAATCAACTTTAAAACATTTGAACACATTTCCGGTTTTAACCATTTTTCTGAAAGACAGACAACATCAATTGAGCTGTTATTTAGAAGATGCCGCAGGTCATCGATCTTGTTTTTTAAGCTTTGCACATTCAAATGGCATACCATATATTGGTGCCGGAAGTGCTCATGTGGAATATTAACAAAAATAAAAATGATACACAAAAAAAAATAAAAAATTAACAAAATAAAAATTTGCAGTAAAAAAACTCACTCAGAGCAAATAGAAAATACTCAACACAAAGAGAACAAAAGCAAAGAAAATAATTTACTCTCTGGTAGTAGAAGCACTAGGAACTAAGTGGTTGTTTGTTGTTTTGTTTTTGGTTTCTTCCTCTTCATTGGCTGGTGACCATCTCGCGGCAATTGTGCTCAGCATCTCCTTGTCGTTAATAATTATGTTGTTACCGTTTCTCAGTTCCTTTACGATGATAGACCCGTGTTTTGTAAATACAGTCCCCAGCTGACCACGACGTTTCATGTGGGTTGCAAGTTTTAGCAGAGAGCGATTTGTAGCTGTGAAACTTTCATTCAAGTAGATGTGTTTGTTTGAGTCCAAACCAACATCACTTAGGCATAGTTGTTTAGCGTGAGTTTTACGATGTAGAGCCACTGACTTCAAGACTGAGTTGCGCTTTTGTCTGGACCCTTTAATCTTTAATAATTATTGGTGGGTCAGTGGAACCGCTTTGCTGCCGGGTACGAAAAATAGACTCCAATAGTGGTGATTTGCATTCGATGGAATGACAAAGGTGGTGAAAAATAGATTTTAAATTCTCCTCTGGCAGTGAAGGAACTCCAAATAAAATAGCATCCATAGCCCACTCACTTCTCTCGAGTGCGTCACATCGTGCACTTAAGACTGGGAGTTCGTCATTAGTTATTTGATGTTGTGCGTTCGTTCTTTCCACTTCCTCAACCCGGTGCACTAAATCGGCCAGAGATGTTTTTAATTCATTGAAACGTTTGATCCAATTCACTTCCAAGAGGGCGATCTGCTGCATAATATCATTGCATAAGGTGCAGAGAAGCGTGCAAGAATGGCTTTTGTCTGTTGGGTTAAATGTTCTTCAAGTGCAGCAGTGGTGAAGTGGTCTGACGCAGCGAGTGTTGTGCTCTTTAATGTAGATGTTGGTGTGCTGAGCAGTCGAGGTATTGTTGCAGAAGTATTGGAGACGGCTTGCTTCTTGGAGCGGCTGTTCACGGAGGAGCTTGAATAAGATTCAAACGGCATGATTGCAGCGGTTTGCAGTGGAAGTTTGGTACAACGATGTTCAGCGATGTTTTGTTGTTGTTATTTTTGCTATTTCTGTGTTTTTTTGTTTTTAGTAAACCGACAATGATTATACAGAATTTAACTAACGGCTGCGAAATAAGCTACTTAAAAATGGGCAAAAGAAAAACACTTTGCTTAACGAGATGTAAACACGTCTGTTATAAATGGGATAACTTCTGATGACAAAACTGACAAAGTGGACCTTCCTGGTTGAAGAGCCTACTACTACTCTTATCCTATGTTACTTATCCTTCTTGAAACTCAGTCTAGAGCCGAGCTCGAAAGGAAGGCTGAGCGTGTCCTCCCTATCGTTCAAAACTGGGGCATAAGCGTTGGAGTGAGTGTGGCCGAGGAAAATACTCAAAATTGCTTAATTGTCTCAATGTTGCTTAAGGGCAACTTGGCAGACAGTCGACATCCGACGGCACGCATGAATGGGGTGAGTATCAGGTATGTGACGGAAGTCAAATATCTTGCTATCACAGTGGGTAAAAGGATGAGGTTCACGCCACATCTTGTGAATCTGGGTGACCGTATGTGTGGCGTGGTCGAACAGATTAGGCGAGTTATTAGGACGGACTGGGGCCTGAGTAGGCGTGCTGTTCGTACCCTATACTCCGGTCTCCTGGTTGCTTGTACAACCTTTGGAGCATCGGTGTGGTATGATTCAGTCATTTCTGTATCGGGCCGTAACCGCGTACTGCAATGACAGAGGAAGGCACTTCTAGCCTGTTTGCCTGTGTGCCGGACAGTCTCCACTGCCGCATTGCAGGTCCTCCTTGGAGTCCCTCCTCTTGATCTTGAGATCATCAAAAGAGGTATTCCTCTCAAAGTAAAAAGGGGCTTGCAGTTAACCAGTGGTTATTTGACAGGTCGATGGAGGGGCTATCAACCGAGGAGCGTGATACCCTGCTTGGTGGCTGTGTTCTATCTGAGTGGCAGACCAGATGAAACGATGCCCTAACGGGTAGGATATGTTTCCTGGGGTATGTCTCCTTCACTCAGTTTCGGCCTCAGTTTCGGTTTCCACCTGACGGGAATAGTCCATGAATGCGTTTCTGCATAAGATGCGTCTCAGTCAGGAGGCCGACTATAGGTGAGGTTCTCCCTTCGATGATTGGGTGTGTTACGATTGGCGCCGTGCTTCCTTGGTTACTCAAGGGAAGAGCATCAAACGGATAGCCAAATGAATTATACTTTTCCTTTTAAATGTTTTTATTTATTTGTTTATTAATAAATTTGGCTAGTTTTTATCTATTTGTTTATTAATAAATTTGGCTCTGACTCTAGGTTACCATCGAATTGACTACCCTCGATATCAGCAACCCTTTTATAAAGGGTCCGCCATCTAACGTTTTTTTTTTTCAAGTAGTGCTTATTTCGTGTATGGCAGAAATCAGAATGAGACGTGCGTCTTTCGTACGTCTTCCCCCGTAACACCCTGAAATTTTTCCGAGATTTTGACAGCGGTTCAGGTGCATAGCGACAAAAGCCGTTACAAACGAGCTTCTATCCGTGAATACGTGTGATCTCATTTCATTTTACCGCAGTGTACTCCCGCCACACACACTCTTGGAATTATAACAATGTGCGCGATTGTTTACAAAATTTTGACAGCACTTGAGGTACTCACATGCTCTTTTGACAGCACTTGAGGTACCCACGTGCTCGCCCGAGCTTGTAGGCAAACGTCGGCGGCCATTTTAAGTGGGACGTCTCATTGGTGGTTTCTGGTGTATGGTAACACTTAGCTCATGTCTGATTTGACAGATAATTAGTTTTATCCTTCCGCCGAACGAATATGGTTGTGTATACGCTTGAACAACGCTGGGAAATAATGCGACATTGCTTTGAAAATCATGGTAATGTTGCAGAATGTGAAAAAAATGAAAAAATCATCTTTTCAGATGAAGCTCATTTTGATCTTGGCGGGTATGTAAACAAGCAAAATTGTCGCATTTGGTGCACAGAAAACCCGTACGCATACATTGAAAAGCCGGTGCACTCAAAATGAGCCACTGTTTGGTGCGGATTTTGGTCCAGAGGCATAATTGGGCCATTTTTCTTCGAAAATGAGCAAGGAGTGCCCGTTACAGTCAATGGCGATCGTAATCGGACCATGTTGAACGAATTTTTGTTCACAAAAATTTAAGAGGAGGATATTGGCAACATTTGGTTTCAACAAGACGGCGCTACGTGCCACACAGCCGAAGCTACACTCGATGTTTTGCGCCCTGTTTTTGAAGATCGCATTATCAGCCGCAGAGCTGATGTCGTTTGGCCACCTCGGAGCTGCGATTTGACACCGTTGGACTATTATTTGTGGGGTGCCGTCAAAGATAAGTGTTACGCCGACAAGCCAGAGACAATTGACGCTTTAAAGGACAATATTCGTGAAGCCATTGGTGAAATACAGCTGCACACAATCGATAATGTGCTTAAAAATTGGACCGATCGTGTAGGCTACTGCATGGTCAGCCGAGGCAGCCATTTGAATGAAATTATTTTCCATTATTAACCGGAAGGATTGTACTTTCAAATAAAAAAAGAAATTTGAGAAAATATTCAGTAGTAGTCAATTGAGTTTCAACTTCCAAGCCGCTCGGTCGTGTCTTTTGCCTTCTGCCTCGCTACCCCCAGTTTATACGTTCAGTGACGTGACAAATTAAATCAAACGAACAAACAAATAAACAAAAAAAAATAAATACAAAAACAAAAAATTATATATACATATAAAACCAAAACAAAAAATCAGTAACCTCGTTTCCTCGTTTCTACCCTTTCGCTGCGTTGTCAATTTTTCTCACTTACCTCGTGACCCAATTATATCTCCCATTATGGAAAAGTGCTGCGGGAATGTCAACTGCACTTACGGAAATAAATCCGCTGAGTTGCTCACATGTACTGGAATTTGTGGCAAAGCCTTTCATCCAATATGCATTGGCTTATCCAAAAGATGCCTAACTTATATACCGGAATTATCCAACAATTTTAACTTCGTTTGCGAGGAGTGCAAACAAATCTCCCTATCACACGTCATGATAGCGATAAAGTGCCTTAGCGACACTATGACGTCCACCCTAAGCAACATTGCCGCATCGAATAAAAAAATCTCAAATGACCTCGATTTAATAACGAGTAATTTAGAAGATATTTCGAGTGCCGTCGACAACTCGTCTGAGTCCGCCAAAAAATACTTTCTGGGGGCCGACGACATCTTACGAACGGTCAAAAATCTCGTTGATACCAACTTGGCCCAAGAGTTCACCAACAAGCTCGACAAACTTGCGTCTGAAATAAACCGACTAATCGTTACGTCGCGAAAAACACCGGACAGTCTTAAAGATATGGTCACCTCTTTCCGCTCCGACCTCGACACCCTCCTACAATCCTCGTCTAAATCATCTAATCCGGATTATGTTCAGATCGACTACTCCCCCTTAATCGATGAATTTCTACCTAAGCTGAATAACTTAAGTGATGACCTTTCGACTACCCGCCTATCCATTGCCAACATAGTCGCCGAACTCTCATCGCTGACTACTAGACTCGATTCTCTTCCTTCCATCATCAAATCATCTCAACCTCCCCTGAATATATCCCTATTCGACGAGTTGCAGAAATCACCGACTTTAAAGGAAACTACGCCTATCCAAACTGATAACTGTGACACCGAGATTAACGCACAGCCGTCAACATCTACCGACCCCCCAAAAACAATTCAAAAGTTTGGAACCTCGTGGACAGAACCTGAATGGGCACACCGTCTGGATAAACTCAATAACATGAACCTTTCCGAGTTCTACCTGAAAGGAGCCCCTCCCCACGCCAACGTTTCCTGGCTCAAGAAATACTTTCTCGACCATTACTCCATTACAATCCTTCAATGTGCTAAACTTCACCAAATCAACCCTAACAACAGAAGTCGGTTTAAATTCGTCGTTCCGTCGAAATATGCGTGGCTCTTCTCAAACCCCTTCAAGGACGTCCTTACCATCGGAAACTTACAAATATCGAAGTGGATTTCACCAAAACCGCACCTCAACAGCAGAAGCAGCAATAACAGCAATAAGAATAGTAATAGCATAAGTAACAGCAATAGAATTAATATACCTAAATCTAATTATATCAACCACATTCCTTCCAACACTTCGCTTTCATCCATAAGCCAGAATTCCACAAATCGTCATCCGAAACCAAATAAGCATCCCAACCCTCCCCCTAACCCCGGTGACAACTGGAGCTTCAAGACGAATCTCTTTCCTAATTTCACACACCCCTCAATTTCTAATGTACAACCTTCTTACTCTGCTCCTCCCAAACCACAACGTCAAAAGGTTTCCTTCAAACCGACCCCAAACCCGACCCAGACCCCGAACCAAATACCCCCACCGAGTTCATTTCCCAATTTCGACCTCAGATCAGGTGCAAAATACCCAAATTTCCGCAGTTCCCATATTCTCTACCCCACACCATGCTCCATCTCCTCTGCCCCCAAATCGAATTCCATCTCCTACAACACAACCAATTCCTCACCAATCCCTACATCAACAGGTCCATCCATAACAAATCCTTCTTCTGTCTCCTCTCAATCTTTTATCGACCCCCTTCTGCCCCCCACAGTCAAACTTACCCAGCAAACCGCTAACCCCGTCGAATGTCGTTATGCTCTCTCTCGGTTAAGGGATAAAAAAACATACGAAAACATCCGACTCTTCCTAGCTTATCTCCATGATAAGTCAGACTCCGTTTGCTACGAAGGAAAAACTAACACAAGCGTAAGGGTATCAATCGAACAGGAAGGTCTTCCTGCTGACTTCGCTAGCCTCAAAAACCTCTTCGTAAAATACCACGAATTCTTCAATATTTCCCCTCAAAAAGTCTCAAATGATCTCGAAACTTTCCGGCAATATATACACTCAAAACGGATATCGCACCTCCAGCGTAGCCGAGCCGATCACGACAGGTTTTTTCGTTCCTAATTGTCGCCATCCTCCTGTCACCCACACCCTCTGCAAAAACCTCCCTCTTACTATTTATTATCAAAATGTAAGAGGTCTCCGCTCGAAAACCCAAGCTATCCTGCAACAATCACATGCTTTGTCCTTTGATGTCTTCGCGTTGACTGAAACGAACCTGATCCCCAGCATAAATAACCTCGAACTGTTCCCACCAAATTTTAATGTTTATCGCGATGACGAACTCAGCCGACTCACTGACGGTTGTCCTTGCCGAGGCGTTCTACTAGCCGTCCTTAATACAATTGACTCTTCCCTTATTGCAGTATCATCCTCCCCACTTCTCGACTTTGTTTCAATTAAGATTGCTCTACCCCAGAAGACATTATACATCATTTGTTTCTACATCTTGCCCTCACAACCTATTGAATCCTATGAACTCGCCATCAACACAATCGACCAATTAACCGATTTAAGAAACCCTCAAGATGAAATCCTTGTTTTCGGTGACTTCAACCTTCCTCATCTTAAATGGATCCAATTAGACGATCAATCGTCTTACACTGCCACTAATCCCACTACTGCCAAAGAATGTCTCTTCTTGGATCGCCTAACAGATTCAAACCTCAGCCAAGTTAGTGGCGTACTAAACTACATGGGTAGACAACTCGACCTCATATTCACAACCGATCCTCTCAACTCTTCTGTTTCACTTAGTCCCCTTTCCCTTTCAACCATCGATAACTTCCATCCTCCCCTCCTCCTTTCCTTCTTTCACGATTCTCCATCACAGAATAAACCTCCTACAGTTCTGGCCTCTTACGATTTCCACAAAGCAAAATTTCATCTAATAAATGAATACCTTAAAAATGCCCCTCTCAATTTTGAAAACCTAACCGTAAACGATGCTATATCCATATTCTACAGGGAAATATTTTACTCTATCTCTCTTTACGTTCCCGTTTCACAACGCAAAACTTTGTCCACCTCCCCACCCTGGTATAATCGCAGGCTCCGTTCTCTAAGAAACAAAAGAAATAAGCAATGGACAATCTTCCTTCGTACTCAATCATCCCATGACTTTTCTAACTACCTGGGCAGCTATCTCCACTTTACCACCCTACACAACTTCCTCTATCAACGGTATTTAACAGAAACGCAAGCCAATCTTATAAACGATCCAAAGTCCTTCTTTAAGTTTGTTAACTATAAAAGAAAATCCGATGGCTACCCTACCTCCCTCTCCTTCCACGATCAAACCTCGAATGATCCCAATATTATCGCCAACTTTTTCGCCACCTTTTTTAAACAGTCTTTCGCCGACGACTCGTTTGCTCCAGACTTCTCATACTTTCATTATCTTCCGAATTTTTCTCTTGGACCATTTCTCCCACACACAGTTGATTCTCATGTCATCGAAGACAAATTAAATCTACTTAATGATGAATTCACTCCTGGACCCGACGGTCTCCCTGCCATATTTCTAAAAAAATGCTCCTCAACCATCTCTCGCCCTCTCTCGAAAATCTTCACTCTATCCCTATCCCAAGGTGAATTCCCCCGCTTATGGAAAAACTCATTTATCACCCCTATACATAAAAAAGGTCCTAAGAACGTTGTTAACAACTATCGTCCCATTGCCAAACTATCACATATACCTAAACTCTTCGAGAGTGTTTTGTACGAAACACTAAGTTTTCGCTGCAAGTCATTAATCTCCCCTAGACAACACGGCTTCCTCAAATGCAGATCCACAACCACTAACCTTGTTGAATTTGTGTCCTTTACCCTATCAGCCTTAGAGAACGGCAAAGAAGTCGACGTTATCTCAACCGATTTCAGTAAAGCCTTCGATAAAATCTCCCACAGACTGATACTCTTCAAATTGTCCTCCCTTGGCTTCGACCCCATCTCTTTGAAGTGGATATCTTCTTACCTGGAAAATCGCTATTATAATGTTCGTTTTAGATCTGCCTTCTCTAACCCCTTTTTAGCCTCCTCCGGCGTCCCCCAAGGCAGCCACTTAGGTCCACTTCTTTTCGTTCTTTCCATAAACGATCTTGAATTGGTGATCAAACACTCCCACATCTCATTATACGCCGACGACACCAAGTTCTTCAAGACCATTTCCTCCAGTCATGACTCTTCCCTTATTCAATCTGATCTCAATAGCTTTTCCATCTGGTGCTCCAAAAATTGCTTAGAGCTTAATATTTCCAAATGCCAATCAATTACCTTTTCACGTAAACGAATCAAACCTCCTCCTCGTCTCTACTTCCTCAATAATCAACCCATCTCCACGGTTCAAGTCATTCGCGATCTTGGCATATTATGTGACCAAGAGCTTAATTTTCGGGCACACATCGATGAAATAATCCTTAAAGCTAATTCGGCACTCGGTTTCGTGAAGCGATGGTCTAAAGAATTCTCGGACCCTTACGTTACCCGATCTCTTTACATAACCTTTGTCCGGCCCCTTCTTGAATACGCCTCCCAGGTGTGGTCTCCCTACCAACAAACCCACATTTCTAGAATCGAGAGCATCCAACGCCGATTCCTACGTTTTGCTCTTCGAGGTCTCCCCTGGGGCAATCCTTTGATTTTACCACCCTACCAAGACCGCCTTAAACTAATCAACATGAACACGTTGGAAGAAAGAAGAGTTGTATCTGACATTCTTTTTATCCATCGTCTCCTTTCAGGTACCATTGACTGCGCGACTCTCTATAACTCTGTCTCTATCAACACTAACCCCCGCAACGTACGAAATCCCCGTCTCTTCTATCTACCCACCCCCCGTACTGCCTATGGCTCCAATGAACCTATTTCTCGTATGCTGGGAATTGTTAATTCGAATCCTTACTTCGATTTCAACCTCAGCACTCGATGCCTAAAAATCCGCCTTCTTAACCACTCTCCCCTTCTCCCTACCTAGTAAGTGAGATTAGGTTAAGATTAGATTAAGCTAGCTTGAATTAAGCCTAATAAATGGGGGCGTTCGCCCCCACGAAAATTAGTTTTTTTCTATAGCATTTTCAAAAAAAAAGAAGTTATTTGGCGGACCCTATATGTTATTTTTCGTTCTTGATTCCTACCCACGTCAGACATCGGTTTCTGCAGCATAGGTGTAAACACTACGAAACTCGACACCATCTTGTACTTTCCTCTGTCCCATTTTCACTTTCATACATGCTGGCACTCATTCACAATATCCCTTAATTGCGTTTAATTGCTTTTGGGTTTTGCTATGGCCGTGCATGATTTGGTGTTTACCCAATGTACTGCATGTAGCGCCTCTTCGTACGCCTCAAGGGTGTCGTAAGTCTTGATTTATCGTTGGACTGTACTCACCCCACTTGGGTTTGTCGTGCTGCACTGACCTATACCTTTAAAATCGACACACTTGTATCGTGTGTCTTGACTCATTGCTAGCGTTGTTGGTCGTGAGCAATTGTCATTGGGTGTCGAATAGCGATGTCGACGGATATGGGTGGAAGAAAGAAGGGAAGTGTGCATTCGCTGAGTGGGCGATGCGTGCGGTCCGTTGTGTGAATCACAACATTCCACCCACCTATGAAAAAGAAAATTCTACCTAGAAGAGGACAGAATTTTCGTGGGAAGCAAATCGGGTCGCTGCTGATATCGAAAATAAGTGTACTCTATGATCTTAACAATATGCACATAGATAACAATATTTTTCTTGTCTAATGGTTATAAGCCTTATGTATTACAATATTTCGATAATTGTTTAAAATGTAGTGTCTTATAGAAGTTTACAATATTTTAATTTGTGTATTTTCCTAGCAATAATTAATATTATGTTTCGTCGTAATATATATATAATTTTAACTCTTAAATTTATTTGTTACATATTTTTCATCAGAGTCTTTTATTATTATTATTATTTTTTTTTTTTTTTTCGTTTTATAAAATTTTTTTTTTTTTTTTTTTTTACAGGCTATAGTTAAATTCCTGTTGGCAATACAAATTTAGGACTAGGGGTTGGAAATGAGTGTATAGGATTAGTGGTTTCTTCCGTTTTCTCTTTATTACAAGTATTCTTATGTTTACGCGGGAGAAGGATAGGGCAAGTAAGGGATTCTGTGGTTCTTCGGTGACTCTGGTTTTTCGGAATTTTAAACGTTCGTGAATGAGATATATCGCGACTATTAGTATTATCAAAATGACGTAAGTTGAAATATAGTGGTGAATATTATCGACGTCTATAGGCATTAATTGTTTTTCTTCTGCCACATGGAGTTCATTTAAACCTTTTTATACTTGTTGGAGTTCGTTTTGACTGGAGTATTTTATGAAGGCTAGCTTGTTTGTTTTGTTAGGGTACGTGTATGAGTAGTTTGTCAAAAAGTGTGAAATGTTTTCCTTATTCCACGATTGGTTTTATGTTATTGTTGTGTATGACTTTGAGTTTATTACCAACTTTGATTTCCGAGTTTTCTTTGGACAAAATTCTTGTGATTTCGTATGGACCTTCACAAAGAGTTGAGAACTTATTTTTTCTTGCTTGGTTTTTCAAAAATATCTTGTCTCCTATGTTATAGTTTATGGGCTTGGTTCCATGATCGTAATTAGTTTTCGAGCTCTCTTTATTTTTTACTAAATTCGTTTGCATAATTGTCGTAGTTATACGATATCTGTGGCTGTCTATTCAGAGAGCTGGGAATCCGTGCAGGAAAACCGTATAATAATCCGTACGGGCTGAAAGCTGTACTTGTATGAGGGTGGTATTATAGAACATTGAGTAAGGTAGCCATGTATCCCAAGTGAGTTGATCTTGGTTAACGTAGTGCCTCAGATACTCGGCTAAAGTTCGATGGCTACGTTCAAGTGCGCCATTTGTTTGAGGATGATATGGAGTCGTCTGTATCTTTTTCACCTTGAGAAGTTTACATACTTCTTTAAAGAGTGCACTTAGGAAGTTGGTTCCTTGATCCGTAAGGATAGATTCTGGAATTCCAAAATGACATATTTGTCGTTCAACCAATATTCGTGCTACGGTTGAAGTTTCTGTATTAGGAATTGGAATGGCTTCTGTGAATTTAGTAAGATCGTCTTCAAATGTCAAAATATATTTATTGTTATCGTGACTTGTTATGGTAATAGACCTACTATATCTAGTGCTACTCGTTCGAAAGGACTTGAGCTTGTCGTAGTTAGTTTCATAGGCACACGATAAGTTTTACCGAGTTTATTCCTCTGGCAAGATTCGCCAATTCGAAATGTAAGCTTTTACATCTTTTGTTAAAGTTGCCCAGATGTACTTCCGCTTGATTCGTTTTATTGTGCGGGAAATGCCCTGATATCCTCCGAATGGAGAGTCATGGAAATCAGTTAATATTTTGTCGATTTCGGAACTGTCCTTTAGATAAATTCTTGAATCAGAGTATAGAAATATTTTTATGTTGGAGTTTGAAAAGGTTTCAATTAAAATGCTTTTTAAATTTTTGTATGACTTCTAATAATTCGGTATAGAAACATCTACGCTATTAGTTTGGTTGCCGATAAAATTTGTTTTTATGTGTTTTAGTATTTTGAGGATTTTTTCTTTGTTATTTCACTGCTGAGTTGGTAACGGTATTGTAGCAATAATATACGTAATAGGTATTGTGTTATAATACTGTTCAAGAATAGTACACTATTTTGTTGTCATTTGCACATTATTATATTGATAGCCCATTTTTAATACTATCTAAAATTGTATATTAATCTACTTGCTTATTTCATTCATTTTTCGTTTATTTCATTTCAATTTGTATATTATAAATTAACTCATATCATAAATTAACAAACGAGAGAGTATCCGTGGATCGCTGCACATGCATCAGCCCATCAGCCAAAACTCTCGATTTTTCTCATCTTCGTTTTCTTCTGATGCATTTGCAGCGAACCGCAAAATATTCTCCCAACAGCTCCCATCGGACCACTCCCTCAATTATCACTCTCATCTCTCGAAAATGGCATTTTCTCGCTTATGTGCTCTTCATGCACTGCCTACCTACCTTGCTGATTGTGCGTGGGTGGCTCGATGGTGGCTGGGGAGGAAAACTCTCGTCCACTTGCTTTTCGATCGCCTCGGTAAGAACAACTATCTAAATCTCGTTTTCATTTTAAATAAACCTTTTTGTACATACTAACGATTGTCGAAACTTCGAAACAAAGTGTTTTATTTTTCGCTGTTCACATTTCATACATTACTAGACAAATACTTTATTTTTTTCAATCTAGTATAGTTCTTTATTTTAATAAATAATAGTTCCTCTTCAGTTTCCTCTGGTGCTAGTAGGAAGATCTGATGTTTTTTTGGTTTGTTTTGGAGTATTATTGACTTGAACTTTTCGACAAGAGTATAGGTTGAAGGTTTTGGCGTAATTATCTCGAACTCATGGTCGTTTTCTTCGCTGTTTACTTACGCTCTTTGCTGGTTTGTCTGGTTTCGTGTTGCAACAAGAACGGTGTTAGTTGTTTTTTCGGATTCTGGTTGTATCCTACTTAGCGCATCTGCATTAGCGTTGCATTTACCAGGTTTATATTTTATTTCATATTCGTATTCTTCTAAAAAATCAAATCAAATCTAACGCTATTCGCCAACGGGCCAGTCTAGAGGTTGGATCTTTAAGATTTAATAACCATTGGAGTGGCCTATGATCGGTGATGATGGTACATTTTCTGCCATAAACGTAAGGGCGGAATTGCTTTACGGCGAAGATTATTGCTAGCAATTCCTTTTCTGTAGTTGAGTAACGGGTTTCTGCCGAGTTTAGTGTTCGACTAATGTAATATACAGGCTTGTCTTCCCTTGGGACAGTACTGCACCTATCGCGTGATCGCTAGCGTCAGTGGTTATTAGGAAGCCTTCTTTGAAATTTGGATAAATTAAAATTGGAGCAGTGATTAGTTTGACTTTTAATTTTAAGAACGATTCCTCGCAAAGTGCGTTCCATTTGAAAACTTTATCCTTCTTCAATAGGTTGGTAAGTAGTTTTGGTATCAGCGCGAAATTCGGGATGAACCTGCGATAATAACCTATAAAACCTAGAAATGCCTTTATATCCTTAGCCTTTTTTGGTCTAGGGTAAGTTCTGACTACTTTTATTTTTTCTCTATTCGGTTTAATTCCGTCGTCACTTATTACGTGCCCTAGATACATTAATTACCTTTTTATAAAATGACACTTATCGGGTTGTAACTTTAGTTTATGATCCCGTAATCTTGTGAACACATTTCGTAATTTACCGTTGTGTTCCGCCAAATTGGCACCGTAGATAACAATATCATCAACATACACAAAACACTCTATACCAATCATTCCCATTAGAACGTTGTTCATAGTTCGTTGGAACGTGACTGGTGCGTTTTTCAACCCAAACGGCATTCGATTGTACTCGTAATGACCGAAAGTTATGCTAAATGCTGTTTTTTCTCGAACTTCTTTGTCGACTAGTATTTGGTGAAAAGCGTTTGCGAGATCGAGCGTGCTGAAGTATTTGGCTTTCCCCAACTGGTCCATAATATCAGTGATATTAGGGAGTGGAAATGCATCGCTATCTGTGACATCGTTTAAACGCCTGTAGTCTACTACTATTCTCCATTTCTTGTTCCTTTGCGCATCTGGTTTCTTAGGAACGAGTAATAAGGGCGAGTTCCATGAACTATAGCTTGGTCTTATGATATCAACTTCCAGCATCTCTTTCACTTGTTTGTGTATCTCGGTTTTGCTCGTTTCTGGTAATCTATAGGGTCTCACGTAATTTAATTTAATTTTAATTTTAATTTTCGTGGGGGCAACCACCCCCATTTATTAAGCTTAATTCAAGCACATGAACTAACTTAATCTACCTTAAGCTAACTTAAACTAGCTTAGTTGTTAAGGGGAAGGGAGAGGGGGGCATGAAGAAGAAGGGTTTTTAAGCATGGAGTGCAAAGGTTGAGGTCGAAGAAGGGATTCGAGTTGACTCTTCTGAGCATTCGTAAGATGGGTTCGTTGGAGCAATAAGCGGTACGGGTGGTGGGTACATAGAAGAGACGGGGGTTTCGTACACTGCGAGGGTTAGTGTTGAGAGAGACAGAGTTATAGAGAGTAGCGCAGTCAATGGAGCCTGAGAGGAGTCGATGGATGAAGAGGATGTCAGATACAGTTCTTCTTTCCTCCAAGGTGTTCATGTTAATTAGTTTAAGGCGGTCGTGATAAGGTGGTAAGAGCAAAGGATTGTTCCAGGGGAGACCTCGCAGAGCAAAGCGTAAGAACCGGCGTTGGATGCTCTCGATTCTAGAAATGTGGATTTGCTGGTAAGGAGACCACACTTGAGAGGCGTATTCAAGGAGGGGCCGGACGAAGGTTGTGTAGAGAGATCGGGTGACGTAAGGGTTAGAAAATTCTTTAGACCATCGCTTCACGAACCCGAGTGCTGAATTAGCTTTAAGGATTATCTCGTCTATATGTGCGCGAAAATTTAGCTGTTGGTCACATAATATACCAAGATCGCGGATAGTTTGAACGGTGGAGATGGACTGATTATTGAGGTAGTAGAGACGGGGACGGGGTTTAATACGTTTACGTGAGAAAGTGATTGATTGGCATTTGCTAATGTTAAGCTCCAAGCAATTTTTGGAACACCACATGGAAAAACTATTGAGATCGGATTGAATAAGGGAAGAGTCGTGATTGAAGGAAATAGACTTGTAGAATTTGGTGTCGTCGGCATATAGTGGGAATTTTTAATCACTATATCAATATCGTTAATGGTAAGGACAAAAAGAAGTGGACCTAGGTGGCTCCCTTGGGGGACGCCGGAGGAAGCTAAGAAAGGATTGGAAAAGGCAGATCTGAAACGAACACTATAATACCGATTTTCCAAGTAAGAAGATATCCACTTCAATAAAATGGGTTCGAAGCCAAGAGAAGACAATTTGAAGAGTATTAAATTGTGGGAGATTTTATCAAAAGCCTTAATGAAATCGGTTGAAACCATGTCGACATCTTTTCCATTCTCTAAAGCCGAGAGGGTAAAAGACACAAATTTAACAAGGTTTGTGGTTGTAGAACGGCCCTTAAGGAATCCGTGTTGTCTGGGGGAGATTAAAGACTTGCAGCGAAAGCTTAAGATTTCGTACAAAATGCTCTCGAAGGTTTTGGGTATATGTGACAGTTTGGCAATGGGACGATAATTGTTAATAACATTCTTCGGACCTTTCTTGTGTATAGGGGTTACAAATGAGGTTTTCCATAACTGGGGGAATTCACCTAAAGCTAGGGATAAACTGAATATCTTTGAGAGAGGGAGAGAGAGGGTTGATGAGCAATTTTTCAGGAATATGGCAGGGAGACCGGTCCAGGAGTGAATTCATCATTAAGTTGATTTAGTTTGGTTTCGATGACATCGGGATCAACTGTATGAGGAAGAAAGGGTCCAAAGGAAAATTTCGGTAAATAGTCGAAGTAAGCGGGGTCTGGGTGGAAGGAGTCGTCGGCGAATGATTGTTTAAAATAGGCGGCAAATAAGTTGGCGATAGTGTTAGGGTCATTAGAGGTTTGATCATTCAAGGAGAGAGAGGTAGGTTAACCATCAGATTTTCTTTTGTAGTTAACAAATTTAAAAAAGGACTTAGGATCACTTATAAGATTGGCTTGCGTTTCAGCTAAATAGCGTTGATAGAGGAAGTTGTAAAGGGCGGTAAAGTTAAGATAACTGCCCATGTAGTTAGGAAAGTCTATAGGGGACTGGGAACGAAGGAAGATTGTCCACTGTTTATTTCTTTTGTTTCTTAGGGTGCGAAGTCTACGATTATACCAGGGTGGGGAAGTGGACAAAATTTTGCGTTGGGAAATTGGTACGTAAAGAGAGATAGAGTTAAATATTTCCCTGTAAAATTTGGATATTGCATCATTTATAGTTAGATTATCAAAATTGAAAGGGGCTTTTTTAAGGTATTCATTGAGGTGCCGTGAAATAACGCCGAGCGAAATAACACTGAATTCTCAAATTCGGCCTTATATCACTTTATGAAAGCGAAATAAGACCGACTTTCAAATTTGGCTTTATTTCGCTTTCATATAGAGAAATAAAGCCGAGCATTGTTTGTGAAAAAAAAGCCGAATTTCTGAGATAAAGCGAATGTCTTCTGAAATACTTAGAATTTATAACTTTCTGTTGACAAATATAAATGCTATATTTTACAACATATCTAAAAAATAAAATAATGAATTTTAACAATACCTAAGTGGCCCGCTTCGCGGGACTAAGGGATTTAAGCTCTCTTTTCATATGCGGCAGATCCCGCTCACGCAACTTCGTTGCTCCGCTCGGGGTAGGTGCTTTTCGTCAGGCAGGCGCCTATATCAACAGTCAAAATATAACAAAACAAACGTTCAAATCAAGCCGACTCGCCTTTATTTCACACTTGAAAGCGAAATAAGGCCGAATCACAAAATTCGGCTTTATTTCCAACTATGAACGCGAAATTACGCCGAATTCTCAAATTCGGCATTATTTCGCTCGGCGTTATTTCACGGCACCATTCATTGATTTGTATATGGGTGGTTTTCCTTCTTCTGTTACTATTTTATGTGTTGATGCATCTGTGAAAGTTAATTTATCACTTGGCAAAAAGAATAAGTCGTTGAACTCACGACATATTTGCATTATAGAATCCCTTTCTTCGCAGTTGCAATGGTCTATGTTTAATTACTTTTCAAGGTTCTCTAACCTTTTGTGAACCGAATCGTTTTCTGGGTGTGTCTTGATAAGATCAAACTCTTCTAAGTCGTCCCATTCCAAATCAAGATCTTTTTTATTTAATTTAACCCTTTCTTCATTTATATTCAATAATATGACTTTGGATCGGTTCTTGTTCGACTTTCCTATGGAAGAGGAAAAAAGACCCTAGGAAAAACCTGTTTTTTCCGAAACACTACGTCTTTTCGTGGTATGTGGTATGTAGATTTCGTCTGAAAATTTTTCTGTTTGTAATGATTCCGCGGTTATAACTTCCGGATGTGGAATCGTGGCTTCTGCCATTTCCCCATGGTTATCTGCGATTGAATCAGTCTGTTCGGAGTGAACTACAGCTGAATTTATTTTCATTATCGTTATCATTTATCCGGTGTTCTTGGGGCGGCTATAATTACGCCCGTCGGTAGAAACAATTTTCTACCCGATTGGTTTTGTCGCACTTGTGCTAACAGAGACCAGAAGTTTTGGTACGTATGGTTGGGTTTTTGGCAGTACACGAAAGTGAGTGAACTTCCCTTTTTATAGGTGTTGAAAATGTAGGGAAACTCGTGTTTCGATATCATGTTTCGGCGGAATGTCCTACCTTGCGGCATATCTGACAGGTGGGTTTCTGTGTGTTAGCATAAGAAGGGAGATATGTGGGGCTCTTTTCTAGTCTAAATGATTGTTCGGCGGCGTATGTAGTACTTCTGAGATCCTCTGCTTTGTAGGCTTTGACTAAAATTTTTAGGCTGTGGTTCCTGAGGTTGTCCTCGAATGTTTGCAGTGCTAACTTGCTGTTTTCTTTGACTAAATAGTCTCGGACGGCTTTTTCGGAGATACCGGTTTGTGGGGCTAAGTCCAGGACAGCGAGTAGTTGTGAAAGTCCATCACCAAAATCGTTCACACTCTCTTTTGGTCCTTGTTTACAGGATATTGACTCGTTTTGAGTAGAGGATCGGAATCTATCTTGCCCGAAAGTGTCTCTCGAGCTCCTAGACTAGGTCACTCCATCTTGCAAACGAGTTGTACTGTGTCAGTTCGAATGCACGTCCCAATAATCTTGTTTTTATAATGTCAAGATATGTTCGGTGTTCATTTTCCGAAACAGAAGAGAAAAATGTGTTTCCACAGGCTATAAATTTATTTAGATCTCGAGGATTTCGGTCGAAGGTGGGTACGATGTTGAACAAGTCAGCTATGCTCATTTTGATCTCCATGGCGCGGTTGTCTTCGAAATAGTGCGGTACAAATTTTAATAGCTCCGCAATCGCTTTATTTCGTCGCGTGAAAATGTTGACGGTTTTTTTTTTTTATAAAAAGTTACCGAAGATCTTACGGGACCAAGGAGGGGGCAGTGTCAAAGGTTACTAGATATATATATATTACTTATATTATAGTATATTAAATATACTTTCGTATAAATTTAATAAATACCCCTGCTATTGTTATTGCTGCTACTGCTTCTGTGCCTTCTTCTGCTGTTGCTGCTGTTGTTTGCCAGGTAGACTTCACGCCCTACAGTTGCTTGTTACCCCTGGTCTTTTTCACTGCCCAAACTTTGGGTCTTTTCACACTTTTACTTTTTTTCACTGCTGGGATTTTAGCCCCAGTACACTATCTTTTGGTTTTTTTTTTGCTTGGTAGTCAGGATCTTTCTGGAATCCCACCGCTGCCACCAAGTGTTACGATTGGCGCCGTGCTTCCTTGGTTACTCAAGGGAAGAGAGTCAAATGAATTATGCTTTTCCTTTTAAATGTTTTTATCTATTTGTTTATTAATAAATTTGGCTTGTTTTTATCTATTTGTTTATTAATAAATTTGGCTCTGTGATAACTCTAGGTTACCATCGAATTGACTCTGCCTACCCTCGATATCAACTACCCTTTTATATGTTATTTTTCGTTCTTGATTCCTACCCACGTCAGACATCGGTTTCTGCAGCGTAGGTGTAAACACTACGAAACTCGACCCCATCTTGTACTTTCCTCTGTCCCATTTTCACTTTCATACATACTGGCACTCATTCACAATATCCCTTAATTGCGTTTAATTGCTTTTGGGTATTGCTGTGGCCGTGCATGATTTGGTGTTTACCCAATGTACTGCATGTAGTGCATATGAATGGGCACACTTCAAAGGTGTCATGTGTCTTCGTACGCTTCAAGGGTGTCAAATGTCTTGATTCATCGTTGGACTGTACTGACCCCACTTGAGTTTGTCGTACTGCACTGACCTATACCTTTAAAATGAGCACACTTTTATCGTGTGTCTTGATTCACTGCTAGCATTGTTGGTGGTGAGCAATTGTCATTGGGTGTCGAATAGCGATGTCGACGGATATGGGTGGAAGAAAGAAGAGAAGTGTGCATTCACTGAGTGGGCGATGCGTGCGGTCCGTTGTGTGAATCACAATCTGTGCGTGTACCCATATCAGATTTTAGGGACCTAGATGCTATGGGGTTAGGTACGAGGGTGAAGTATGTGACGTGAGCGGCGTCTTCACTGCGCCATCACACATTGACAGGATGCGTTCTTACGCAAACTCAGTTTTCGCTAGGCGATGGGCTAGGAGGAACTAACCTCACCTCCTGTCCTCATTTCATTTCTCCCATCCCAATTCCCCTTCCATTCCTTCCTCCTTTCCTCATTCCTTTTGTCTCCTTCTCCTCCCTCTTCCAGAATGGCTACCAGTCCATGGTGTAGGGAACCCCTACTGGGAGCAACCCTTTAGGGTTGAGAGGTTCGACCGGAGTCCTAATTCTGGTACCACTGGAGACAGAGGCCCCTGGGACAGTAATGTCCTGGCCAGAAACCAGAATGAGACGTGCGTCTTTCGTACGTCTTTCCCCGTGACACCCTGAAATTTTGAAAGAAGTTCAGGTTCGTAGCGACAAAACCCATTTCATTTCATTTCATTTTACCGCAGTGGACAAGAGTGTGTGTGGCTACTCTTGGAATTATAATAATGTGCGTGATTGTTTACAAAATTTTGACAGCACTTGAGTTTCCCACCTGCTCGCCCGAGCTTGTAGGCAAACGTCGGCGACCATTTTTTTTTTCTCGTCCTGGCCCTGTCTGAGGTAAGCCACCTAGTCGGAGTATCGTGGTGGTTGTGGTGCCGTGACCCTTAGATCGGAAGAGGTTTAGATAGGTCTCGCCCTCAACAAGGGGGACGTTCATGACCCCTGTACATGGCTTTACTGATGGTGGCACTATGTCACTTGAAGGGCGTTGGTTGATCAACCCCATGTGAGATGGCCCACAGTAAAATTAGGCCGACAAGGCAGGTGTTCACGTTAAACACACAGAGGAATCTGTCCCTATCTACTATCTAGCGAAACCAAAGCCAAGGGAACGGGCTTGAAATAATTAGCGGGGATAGAAGACCCTGTTGAGTTTGACTCTAGCCTGGCAGTGTAAGGAGACCTAAGATGTGTGGCATAAGTGGGAGATAATTAATTTCGGTTAATTATCAGCAAAGAAATACCACTACTCTTATTATTTCCTCACTTACTTGATTAAATGAAACGTGCAGCAAGGACATTGCCAGGTGGGGAGTTTGACTGGGGCGGTACACCTCTCAAATAATAATGAAGGTGTCCCAAGGCTAGCTTATTGCGGACAGAAACCACACATAGAGCAAAAGGGCAAATGCTGATTTGATCTCGGTGTTCAGTACACACATAGACAAAAGCAAAAGCTCGGCCTATCGATCCTTTTGGTTTAAAGAGTTTTCAACAAGAGGTGTCAGAAAAGTTACCACAGGGATATCTGGCTTGTGACAGCCAAGCGTTCATAGCGACGTCGCTTTTTGATCCTTCGATGTCGGCTCTTCCTATCATTATGAAGCAAAATTCACCAAGCGTTGGATTGTTCACCCATGCAAGGGAACCTGAGCTGGGTTTAGACCGTCGTGAGACAGGTTAGTTTTACCCTACTGATGACAATTGTTGTTGCGACAGCATTCCTGCGTAGTATGAGAGGAACCGCAGGTACGGACCAATGGCACAATACTTGTTCGAGCGAACTGTGGTATGACGCTACGTCCGTTGGATTATGCCCGAACGCCTCTAAGGTCGTATCTGGACCGCAATGATAAAAATGGGGCAATTGTATTGTATCTCAATAAACCAAACAGTATTAGGGAACTGTGAAATCAACAAAGAACTAAAAGAAATTAAAACGTTATTAAAAGACTATGCCAGGACAGTTAAATACACAACAACAAAATACGACGAATTGAGCCTTGCGGTAACCAAAAACAATGCATTAATGGAAAGCCTAACAAAAGAAATAGGAGAATTGAAAAAACAAATAGAAATAGAAGATGAGTTAGTCACCAATCTACAAATTAACATACTAGAACAAAAACATTTCGATAAAAATGTAGAACTAAAAAACATTCCAATGAAAAATGGTGAAAGTGCGAAAGAAATTGTGCGCGCAGTGTGTACAACTTTAAACACCAACATATCCGACGATGATATTGAAGAGATATACGCGTACACAGACCGAAAGAACAAGCAAATGAAAAATGTCATTATAAGCTTTGTAAAAAAACAAACTAAACATAATTTCTTCGAAATGGCTAAACAAAAAAGAACTATAAAGTTTTCTGAACTAAACACAATATTAAATAGAGAATCTAATCCGATATACACAAATCAAAACATCTATATGAACGAACAATTAACCGCTCACTTTAAGAAACTTCTGTGGCAAACAAAAACAAAAGCAAAGGCGGTTAATTGGAAATATGTATGGTTTACAAATTATAAAGTTCTCACAAGAAAAGGCGAAGGAGACCGTATTATGGAAATAGAAACGTCAAGTGACATTGAAAAAATGAACTAACACTTCTCTCTCTCTCTTTTAATATAGTAAAAACACTCGTGCACAAAAGTAATAGTCCACACTATGGATACTGAACTAGGAAAAAATGAATTAAATAACATAATTTTTAAAAATCTCAAATCCAAACATGAAACGACGAAATATATAAAAAATCACTGCAGACTCTCTTGTTTATCCATAAATCTGACTTCACTAAGAACAAATTGGAATGCTTTTAGGTTGTATATAGATGAATACGTGTCTGAACTAGACGTTATTGTAATATGCGAAACAAACATAAAACCTGAGGAAAATGATTTTTACAAAATAAATGGATTCAACGTCAGATACCACAATCGACTCGAAAAAAAAGGAGGGGTATAGCTATATTTCTCAAAGACAACATAGAGTTTGAACCAGTGCAATGTATCAGATCAACGTACGAAAATTACACTGTCAATATACAACGTGGAAGCTTTGAGGCCTCGATTATATGTATCTGCAAGACACTTAGAAATGATAGCCTCAAAAGGATTACAAAACACAATATTCGCATACACACGAGTTGATATAGCGCGAAATACGAAAACGCTTATCGATCACTGCTTAGTAAGAATAAGAAACAAAAACATTAAATCCGCGGTAATCGAAATTAGCATTTCAGACCATTATGCTATATACACTGGGCTCGACTTGAATAGAGAAATACACTCTAACCCAAATATAAAAGAACACCAAATTGTAAGCCAGTTCGTTTCACAAAAAATCAAAAACCATAACTGAAATTAACTTAACCTATGCACAGATGTCGATATATTCTATGGCCGATTCCAAAAAATAATCAATGAAATAGTCTCGTCATCAACAGTGGTAAGAAAAAAAAGAAGCACTGAGCATAACTGGATGAACACACATCTGAAAAAAGCATGCAAAGAACGAGGCAGACTATACCGGAGATACAAAAACAACCAACAAAATGAAGGCTACAAAAACGAGTTTAAAAGATTTCGAAATGAGCTTAACAAATAAATCTTGAAAACAAAAGCTAACTATTTTAAGAGCTAATTTATAAGCGCAAAAAACAACCCGAAAGGAACTTGGAAACTGGTGAAATCAATCTTGGGAAAGAAATCAACAAACCTCGATGAATCACTTAAAAAAAACTTTCCGAACGAGTGTAGGCTAAACACCCTGACAAACAAATTCGCCAGAGCATTGACCTCCGAAATAATGAACACCGTACACAAATGTGACCAACGAACGTATCAGCATTGTAATAGCATTGACAGGTCAATATATGTAGAACAAGCAACCACTACAGAAGTGATGAATATCCTCAATTCATTGAAAATTAACAAATCAGCTGGAATAGATGGAATAAGACCTAAAGAACTTAAAATCAACTCTGAAATACTGGCCCCTGTGATAACAAATCTTATTAATATG